>OW052222.1:106038813-107297780 GCA_932526605.1 Nephrotoma flavescens
ACTTCAACTTTTGCTGATGACACAGCTATATTATTTTCACACAAAAATCCTCAAACAGCATCGAGAGAATTACAAGAACATCTACACAAAATAGAAGATTGGTTAAAAACTTGGCGGATAAGGAAGAATGAATGTAAATCAACGCATGTAAAATTCACACTGAATAAACGTACATGTCCAGCAAACGTACAATTCCTCAACAAACAAACGTCAAATATCTCGGTCTTCATTTCGATAGAAGATTGACATGGAAAAAGCACATAGAAACAAAACGCAATCAATTAAAAATAAAATTTTCTAAAATGTACTGGATGATCGGAAGAAAATCGAAACTCTCTCTAGACTGCAAGGTTCTACTATACAAAGCGATCCTAATCCCCATATGGACATATGGTATCCAACTATGGGGCTCAACTAGTGCATCAAATATAGATATCGTACAAAGAACGCAAGCAAAGATACTTCGAAGCATTACAAACGCCCCATGGTATATTCGAAACAGCAACATCCATGGAGACCTAGGAATCAAAACTGTTAAAGAGACAATTAAATCATGCAGTCTAAAATACGAACTGAAACTGGAATCACACCCTAACGATTTAGCTAGAGAACTACTAAGGCAACCGAAATACGGAAGGCTTCGCAGAACAGATCCTCTAGATTTAATTAACTGACAAATATATATTTATAATCTAATAATTACGCGCATGTTAACCTAACACTCTAAAATTAAGTAATTAATAATAATTTAATAATAATAATGCACAATGATATTAAGTATTAACATAGGTTAAGGCTTAAGTTAAATGTTTTTTTATAGTTTTTAAGAATTTCACACTTCTTGTTAGTTTCGTATAAAGAAAGATTCAAGAATAAAGCCTTTGGCAATAGTTACAAAAAAAAAAAAAATAAAAAACATGTACTTACCACCAGTAACCAAAAAATACGACAACAGTAACATGTAAATATTTTTATTGTGGATGGCTGATGAAACCATGATGAACTTTAGATTTTTAATTAGGAACTTCCAATATTGAGAACGATGAACTATACAATGTTTCTAGCATTTTAACGAGCCACACTAAAAATTAATTGAGGGCATGTTTTATTACTCTACTTATTTACTTTTTTATTTTGACAAATAACCTACACAGGACACAGTTTTTTTTTCATTAGCTGTGTTGATTTTCGAATTTCTTTCGAACTTGTACTAAAACACCTAACTTCACTCGTATCTTATAGAAAAAAAAAAATTGAACACGATTTTACAAGGCAGTGTCCTATATTGATACTATTTAATATTGTTTATAATAAATGTAAATTAAAAAAAGATATTTAGTTTTGTTTTTTGTATATTTACTTCAAAAGAAATAAAAATTCCATACATCGTTTTGGCTGTGACCCATCACTGTATGTTAAAAATAGTGGGCTTAGTGAGCATCCTCGAGGAATTTATTTATTAGTTGTTCTTATCATTACTCTTTTGATTCTATTATAATTGTCCTATTTGTTAGGCATTTATAAATAAAATTTATTATCCTATGACCGATTTTTAATAATTTTTAAGTTTTGTGGTAATATCTTTTTATAAATGTTGTCAAAAGCTTTTTATGTCCGCTAGGATTAATAGAGTTTTAAGTTTTTTATAGCTACTATATTTTAATTTATTTCATTCTATGTGTGGGAATCTGATTATCGTTCAAATTTCGTTTTAGTGCTATCGCGTATGGAATATATTTTAACATATAAGCCGTTTATTTTGTAAGTGGTTTAAGTAAATTTTCCAAAAAACATTAGTTAATGGTCACAATAATCTCAATTCTTATAATTCTTTTAATTTATAAACAATTTTAGTCTAGAATCATCAAAATCGCAAAGATGTTGTCATTTGAAAATTAGCTAGTTAACGAAATGAAAAAAAATATATTTTGATAGTGGTTTAAGTCCACTTGTCCAATTTCAACTTCTAAGTACAAAGACATAATGGAGTTATTAAAGTACATCGTGCATCATAAATATTTTACAAATCTCACACATAATCCATTTGAAGAGAAGGAACCATATAAGATAATTTGAAGAGAGATAATTTTAAGTATTCCTAAGACAATGTTATTTTAATTTTGTAATAGATGAATAAATTTTACTATTAAATAATTTTTATTTTTTTTACGATTTTTAATCTGTCTCAAGTTATAAAACTGTTCATTTTATTTTAAACTTTAAATCTAATATTTAAATCTAACATTCATCTACATCAAAAATAAAAAAAATGCAATTTCTACTGTTTAATTTCTATAAGACAATAATTCCAAAAAATTACTAAAAATAATTTATTTATATACTCATTAAAATTTTTGTTGTAACTTCATACGTGTTTCCATTTGAGCTTTCAAGCTAATTCTAAAAGAATGCAAGGTCCAAGCATATTCAAATTGTAAACTTTTCTATATTTTTCAAAATTTTCACTGGAACTAAAGCTTACAGTAAAATACTTTTTTACGAAGCCGACGTTTCAATTGTTTATTTACAATTATCATCATGGCGCATGCACATTGCACAACTATGAATATAATAAAAATTTACTAAAAAACCAATTAAAAGACAACTTCCGAAAAAACTTACAATAATTATAAACTCATAATAATTACAAAAAGATTAAAAAATAGATATAAACTTAAAAAAATAGTAAAAATTAAAATATTTGGTACATGTTATTGTAAACAGGGGAAACAATTGTAAATGAATTGAAGTATTGTTTTGAATTTAGAAAAGGCATGTTGATACATTAAGGCTAAAGTAAGTAGAAACATGTTATAAAAAAAATTAAAAACGCTAGATATTAAATGTAATAAAATCATAACAAATATAATATTTAGATAAAATCCAGAAAGACAGTTTTAAATACAAAATGGAAACACTTAAAACTAATAATTCTTCAAAGAGAAAAAAAAAATCGACCGCTAGACATAAAAGTTAAGGCACGGTTGAAAAATAACTATTCAACAATTAGAAGAATCACTAAACTATTACATTGAAGATAAGGATGAAACACACCAAGCAGCAGCAACGAGCAGCAAATTTAAATTTTGGCTTATTCGCTTATTTAATGATACAAAATCATAGTTTACGTATAGTATAAAATATAGGTATTTCCATTAAAGGACATTAAGTATTTTGTAATTATAATTGAAAAATTTAAATTTAAAGAAATTGTGTTGAATGAAGTTGCATCTGTCGTGGCATCAATAGGTTCCACACCCAGCAGCTTCAATTTGCTGCTCTTTGCTGCTGCTCATAACCTCGATAAAATTTGCACAATCCAATTTTACTACTAAAACAAAACAATCTGCTGCGCTGCTTGGTGTGCACGCCCATAAGCAGCCGTTAGCGTGGATTGCTTGGAATATGTTGCGCTGCTCTTGCTTGGTGTGTTTCATCCTTTATAGGTATAAACATAATTGTGTTTAAAGAAACGTTATGTGAAAAAATTAACTTATTACAAGCTTAAAGAAACACACAAATTGGACTTATATGTATTTTAAAAATAAAATTGTATTTTTATTAATTTTGAAAGTGGTTTAAGTCCATTGTAGGTTCTCAAAAACAGCTTATTTTACAACTAATATTTATAAAATGTATAACACTAAGTAATCTAACGTGTGTAAGGTCACAAAAGCGACTTAATACCAATTCCCAATATTTTTAAATCGATTCAAACACAATCCCTTAAATATCTCAATTGAAAAATAAATGAACTTAAACCACTTTCCAAAATAAACGGCTCATATTGTAAGTAGTTTGTGCCGATTTTTCTGCTGCCATAGCTTCACGGTACTAAACTGTCTTTATACGTCAGTTTGGGAGCGTTTAGTGTAGTTTACCTTAAATCAGTGTGCTGGAAGTGGAGATTCCGTAGAATAAATTCTAATAAAGAGATTCTAATAAATTTTAAGATTAAATTTTCTAGGAGGGTTGTCATTGTAGGTTTTTGGAAATTTAAGCGGGAATGAAGATTTTTGGTTAAACAAAACAGTTTTTTCCCAAAATTCTGCTCAGTTGTATTTCTCGCCTAAGAAATCATATGTGGTGTATTCGACATATATGTACATTCGTGGTAAAAAAAAAGTCGGGTGTTGGACACGATATATACACCTCTCCATTTTTATAACATTAATTCGCTAATGAAAAATGTATTATATGTTTGCTACGGTTTAAATGCGAAATCTATAATTGTGCGAACTAAAATTAAATAATACTATTTTACTGCTGAGAATCTGCGAAATGTTAGTCATATATTTCCGAAATTATTCACCTTTCTCCTCTGTCAAAAATATATTCCATTCCTTCCAAATCGTTTTTTATTACATTCTGTTTGGAATATTTTAAAGTCATGTGATCAGTATTCTATTCTTTGTATTCCTTCTTTAGAATGAATAAAAAAAAACTCATAGTCACTTGGAATAGTAGAACTTTCACACCCACTCTTTGGAACCTATTTTTAATTGAGATGGTAAACGAATTTAAAATTATTATTTCCCGATCTCGCATTCTAACCGTAACGTACACACGTGTGCATGATGATATTTCAGAGAAACTTGTGTATTATAAGCTAAGGCTAACCTTATATTGATATGATTATTAATTATGTTTTTTTCTTGTTTAGCAGAAGTCCACCATACTGGAGCGGGAAACCAGAAAAGTCATTTAAAAATATTTTTTTTGTATTTAATAATAATTTATTTTAAAGTAAAATATTTTTTTTATTTTAGATATTTTTGCAAATATTTATTTATGTATAATTTTTTGTAATTTATTAATTTTCATTATTAATAAATATTTTTGTTGTGTTTTGTTAATTACAAATATAATATTTTAGAGTAAATATTTTTTTAATTTTTCGATTTACAATCAGAGTTTCTGTTGCACACGCACTCAGTCTAATAATAGAGAGCCACCGACAATAGTTTTAAACCAACTTTTCTGATGGTATAGAATAATTCTATTCTATCGGTTTTTAATCTTCACCACCAGTGGCCCTATTCTGGCTTTCCCGAGGAATTGGGAATTGGGGAAATATTTTGCTGTAATTACATATTGCACTAATTCCCAAATATTTATTTCCCGTTCCCAGATGTATAGACTGGGAATAATTTTTCGGGGAAAATTTTTTTATTTTGGTTTTTATAAAATTATAAACTAAAACACATACTGCGACCTTATTACAAATTTAAATATATATTTATTAGAAAAAAATAATGTTTAAAAATTCGAAAATGTACGAATTACAATTCCCCAAAAAAATAATGGGGAAAAATTAACGTCAAAACTGGTATAAAATGGAATTATTTTTTCCCAATAAAAAAAAATTCCCAAACGCCAGAATACACTTTGGGGAATAAAAAATTCCCAACTGCTAGAAATACGTCACTAATTCCAAATTCCCAGGGAAAACCAGAATAGTGTTGTAATAAAAAGAATTATTTGACATTTTATGTTACAACATTTTATGTTGATGCTAGATCAACAGTGGCTCTATTCTGGTAATTCCCCGAGAATAGGGAATTATTTATTTTTGTAGCGGTTATTCCCCAGATATTTTTCCCAATTCCCCGTTTTCCAAAAGTTAATTCTGGCGATTGGGGAATAAATTTACGAGTGTAAATTGAGTAGTTGAGGAGTGATCGCAATAAAACAAGAAAACAAAAGTCTAAAAGTAGTTTACTACATTTAATTGTTTTTTTTGATATTTCAATCGAATTTTACTTAAAAAATAATTTTGTTTATTAAAGTAAAACATTGGCTATTAATATTTCCAATAAATATTACCAGTTTTCAGTATAAATTTACAGTCATAATATTGCTATAAGTACAAAATACAATAAATTTCCGTTAAATTCTATTCCCAGTTAATTCTTTCCTAAAATAGGTATGGAATAATAAACGTCAAAACTGCTATAATGGGGAATAATGTTTTCCCAAAATATTTTTTCCCTCAACGCCAGAATACACTTTTGGGGAAAATTGAATAAAACTGTTACAAAATTTAAAATTCTCATTCCCCGGGAATTACAAGAATAGGGCCACAGGACAGTTTTATTGAATACTTTTATTTTTAAATATTGGCAAGAAAAATATAAAAGTGATTTTTGTTATTTCGACATCGAATTATTCTAAACAAGACGAGAAATTAGTTACGATTTGTAATAATATTCAATAATGTTCTACCACATTACTATTTAATTGAATATATTTAGTTGCACTTTTACGTTGTTTTGAAATTCAAAATGCAATTGTTACCAACTAATAAAAATAAATTAAAAAATCTTTGGTTGTTACTTTGAGCACAATATTTATTCAGAATGGGAATAATTCAAGCAATTATTGCTTGCACCAAAGAAAGACCGCAATTGTTTGAATTGATTAGCTTAATAATAATTTCGTTCAAGAAAATGAAAAAAACATTTTTTCTTAATTTTAAAGGAGAGGAGATTTTAGGATTAAAACGACAAATAAAATTGATGGGAGTTAACTTAAGAAAAGAAAAACAAATTTTTCCTATAACGGGATGGTTGAAAATATGAATTTAACAAGAAAATAACATGGAAAAAGGGTTGCTGTTGTTGCTGTGTTAACAAATATTAGATTGTAAATTGGTGTATAACCCTTTATACCAAAATTTATTTGTTTTGTTTTAGGGGGGTTAATTATTTGGTGTCAATTAAAATTCGAAAGACAAATGAAGTTTAATACAAAAAAACCAAAATTAACAAAAGAGGAATTTATGGATATTTGATTAGACTAATTAATCACAGATGTCGTTAACGATTAAAAGTTATTTCTCTAAACTTCAATTTGAAACAAAGATTCTTAAATTATGTTTGAAATTAATCGATAGGTTGAGAGATTTTGTTTTCTTGCGTTATGTTACATACGCAATTATGTTATATTAGATTTTGAGTTATTTTAGTTAGTTTTAAATTATTTGCGATCATTAGGGTCTAGTTTATAAAGGATGTTTTTTAAACCACCGTTTGGTGCGGTTTACACGCTGGTGGCCTCATCGGACCTTATTTCTTCAAACAGCTTCAATGATTTTTTGTTTGAAAATATGGATAACATTGATCCGGACTAGATGTGGTTTATTGATGGCGGACCCCTTATAGCTGATTGATAAGTTAGAGATATTCTGCTTAAACATGTGGTACCATTTGCCCAATTTATCGGAGAAAATTTTGTTTCAATGCAGGCTAATGCCCGGCCGCATACTGTTCGCTCTGTAACGAAATGTTTGTCTTAGGTTGGAATAAAAAAGCTGACCTGGCCTACATGGCCTCCAGATTTGAACCTGATAGAGGCAGGTCTGAACTCGAAATCCAGCAGTTCGAAACACAGACGACCTTCGAAGTGTACTCTTGGACGAATGGGAAAATTTATTACAGAAACAATCGAGAGTGTTAACGGAAGCATGGCAAAACGGAAGCAGTTGTAAAAGCTCGTGGAGGTAACACTCATATTTCTTAACACACACATTTCTTAACTAAAATATTCTTAACGAACAGAGAAAAATCCGTTTCTCACCAATTACAGATTCCCTGTCCTATTCCTACGCTCTTAATAATATGACTAATACGTCGGGTAATTAAATACATGCTTCAATATACCTTGAATTTTGTTACTCAGCCGATGGCTAATCGCTTGCCTGGTATCTTCCTACCCACTTTTTTATTTTTTCCATATAAACAACAGATGGTTGGGAGTGCGAGATCGTTAGTCTACCCTTTTTTTATTTTTACTAAGTTTTTACATGAATTTTGCGTTTTTTGACATTTAATTTCTGTTAAAATTTAATAATTTTAAGAAAATTTTAAGAAATAATGTGTATTTACCGAATAATTCAAGCTACCAATATGGTAGTTTTTGTTCTATTTAATTATATATTAATTTATGTAACTAATAAATAGTCAGTTTTAAAATGTTTCTTTATTTTTTCTTTGATAATTTTTATAATTTTTTACAATTTTACGAATTTTATGTATTTTTATTTTTTATATTTTTTATTTTTAGTTTGTTAATGTAATTTAACATTTGATAATGGCTCAAGAGCCGAAATATTATGTGTCGTCATAGAATTTCTAAATAAAATAAAATTAGTTGGTTAAGTGCAAATATACGTTTATAAAAAATTATTAAGTGTAAGTGTGTTTCGCCAAGTACCTTCGGCAAATAGTGTTAAAAGTTCTTAAGTAGATTTTATTAAAAAGAATCAAGAAATTTTTAAAAAAAAAAGTCAAATTTACGTTACGTTGTTAATGTACACCTTTGGTACTTTTTTTATAGATGTTTGCCAATCAGAGTTTGCTCAGGACTTATATTTAAGGAATAAGCTTTTGTTTAATAAAAGTAAACATCAAAACAAATGAAATAACAAAATTACCGACACGATATATGTATTTTCATCTTTATTTAGATAAAAATCAACAATCAATCTAAGCCGACTTCTCTGATATCGAGTATTTTCTCGACGAGCTCTGATCACATCTAGCATTCTTTTTGCCTTAAACGACGCTTTAACATAACCCACACGTGCTCAATGGGATTAAGGTGGAGTAAGACGTTGTCATGCATAAATAATTCAAGTGTCCTGAATTTTTTGACGAGCAGTGTAAAATGTAAATTAGAGACTTTTCATAGGTAATTCATAGAAAAGGCTAAAAAACTCTTTTTCGTAGTAATAAATTTTTCCGCGAGAGCACAGAGGTACATGTCTCATTAGGGTGTGATTCAGCGAAATTTGGTCGGAATAAACTAAACTTCAGCGAAATTTGGTCGGAATAAAATCTGACTCAAATGAAATTTGTCGATTATCGAGCTAAATCGCTGTACCGCCTGGCGTGACATGTTATAAAATCAAATCTTCGATACATATTATCGAATGTTGTGTTCCTTTTTCCTAAACTGAAATTGGCGATTGTTACGATTATCAATTATTTGCTTTAAAATTGTTATCACAGCCTACTAGAAGAAATATGAGCAGTACCTCTTTCCCAAAATTCGATAAAGTATCGAAAACAAATCATTTGATGATAGAAAACGAGTAAAAAAAATCTCAATCCTTTAATAGTAGACAAATGCCATGAAAAATAAAACAGTGTCCCATTTTTTCTAGAGAAGCGAGGGATAAACTTTGATAAATCATCGAAAATGTGGTGTTATAACATGTCAGCCCTGATTTCTATAACGTGAATATTTGTTTCAGAATTTTAATTGTTTTACGGTATTTTTCTCTTGTTTTATTTTAATTCTAGTTAATGTTTTCCTAGAAGCTTGCTGAACCCGATCAAAGTATTTTCAGAACTTTTTATGAAAGCACACATGGTAACAGTAATAGAGGGTTTGCTAATAACTTGATATTTTATAGATACTCGTAGCTCTGAAAACTAGAAAATAAAATTTAAATTAAAAAAAAATTGTGGTATTTAGAGAGTTTTGTATTATCGGAGTACATGGTATTCCTTCAATTAATTTTTTTTTGGTTGTGCGGGAGAACAGAAATTGGTAAAGGTTTTTAATTTTTAAGAGGACACTAAAAGGATGTGCTTGTTCTAGGTTGAATTAATTGTAGCTTATTTTCTTATCAGCCATATACGATAATTGGTTAAATATTGTTGTAATACAATAGTTGAACTTTCATAGATTAACTTTGGCTGTTGTAACTAAGATCATCTCACGGACCAATCGCTTTAGTAATTTCTATAATTGGATTGCAGCATTTTATGTAAAATTATATAAATATCAAACAGAATGTATGAAACGTAAATGTGTACTGACTTGTTATGTTTTTGCTATTTTAACAAACACGTGACACACTATTGCGCTATTTTAAAGAGATGTTTTTAGTCGAAATTTAACATTTTTAATATTTTCCGTTTTACCGAGTTGGTGGTAAAACTGAAAAATCCTTATAAAATGTTTCTTCTTAAATTTGTTAAATTTCAAGTAATTCAGAACAGTTCGAATTTGTCTTCGCGCAAGGTGCGTTATAATAAAATGTTTAAACTGGTCTGATTTTCTCTATGACACAAACATTCATTTTACAGGTTTTCACAAATTTGTATAAATTATTGCAATCTCTGTGTAGATCAACTGATAATCAGTATATTTAATTAAGCCTGTTTTTGACGAATTTTCTTTGGAGAAAGTGCTAATCAAATAAGGCTAATTGGTGTATTTCCGTTAGTTTTGAAGTTATTAAAGATTTGAAGTATTAATTATTTCATACTGTAATTTTTTCTGAGCCGTATTTTTCAACCTTCTTTTAATACGATTTCGTTTGAAACTGAAAGAAACCGGGACATTCCGTTAGTTAATTTCGCGTAAATGAAAATGCTGTTTTATTGATCGGTTTCACATTCTATCTCTAAGTTCAATTGTTAAAAAATATCGAATTTCTAAATTAGGTGTAAATGATAATTACGATTGAGTGTGTATTGTACATATTCTATGTACTTGATACAAAGGAGGATTTTTTGGTGTACTATGTAGATTGACAATGCATGATTTTTTGTACCCTCCTTCTTAAATGTTATTGTGTAACACTGAACAGACAATCGCTTCTAATATTTAGAGAAGAATAGGAAAAAAAAAATTACGAGAGAGACGAGGAAATAGAAAATGAAATAAAAATAAACTGACTATGAAAATTTGTAATAAAATTTTATTACATTATTATTATTTTTTATTTCCGTACATAATGTAGTTAGTAAGAAAACGCTCTAGTTGCAGTTTCCCTAGACATGCGAACCGAATATAGAACTTGTATATGGTAACTTATTTATTCGGATACTTCCTTATCAGGACAAACTAATTCAATTTGGAATCCATCGCTGGTTCATATATAAAATTACAGAAAAAAGCGTATTGAGCTTTTTTATTTCATTTCTATTCATGATATTTTATTTTATTTGAACATTTACAAAAAAAAAATCAAAATCAAAACAGAAACTTTAAACTTTATTTACATGTTTATGTATAATATGTCGTCTTATTATACATAGTTTGTATACTTTAAGTATGTACAATTTTAATTTACCTCTTTGTGCCAGAATAATTTTATTCAAACATGTTCATTTGACTAACAAAAAGTACAGTTCAAAGAAGCTCTTCGAAGTAATAATAGTTAAATATATTTATCGTAAATGAACTGGGTCTTTGCTATACTACTACTTATGTACATTTTTGTTTCTGTTAAAGCTTTCTGTTTGTTATACCAGTATGTATAATGATAAAACATAACTCGAAATGAAGTTATAAAAATTCATATCTTGTAACAAAATTTTATTTTTAGGATTGCCATCTTTATTATTTTCTTATCAAAATTCTTAATAATTCGATTTCAATTTTTGCATAACTGTATTATATAGCTTAGCTATCTATATGTGACAGCATAGATTTAGGGTTCAATTATTTAAGATAAAAATGAAACTGTCTTTGTTTTTTTTGGTTGATAATTGGATGACCATCAGAGCGAATTTATCTTTTGTGTGTGTCTGTATTTATACTATAGTATCAGTATACGAGCCAGAGACTAAAAAAGATTGAACTTATTTTTGACTATAAAAAGCTTTTTATGTTTGCAATATGGTTATTAGAAATATGAAATTTTATTTTTTTAATACATACATATACAAAAGTATGGAAAGCTGTTTGGGTTCTATAAATAAAAGCTCTCAATGGGAAAACTATTTTATTATTTAAGTTTAACTTTTTTTTGTTTTTTGACATGAAAGTAGTTGAATACTTTGGTCAGATTTATGAAATGTAACAAATGGTTGAAATGGGATAATTTTTTGTACCGTACGACAAGCGATTTTCATTTCCTTCAAACCCGTTTCTCAAAATTTACATTTTAATTCTCGTTTATATGAAAGATTTACTTGTATTAAAACTAAAAACAGATTTATATTTGATAACTCGTACGACTCATCAAGTTACACCCCACTATTGAGATTGGGATTTTGGGCCTACAGTGAGCCCTCAAATAATACTTTTGGCATAGATAATGCTGTTTTGGAAGTAATTGATTGATTGATAAAAGTGTATTGTCAAATATAAATAATTGCTCCAGACGCCCCATTTTTATATACATGGGGGAGGGGGGTAGGGCAAGGTTGTTAGTATTATTGAAATTAACCTGGTTGCAGACACCTTACTGATCAGTAGTTGGTACTGTTAGTACATAAAATTATAATAAGTTGATGGACGAAAACTTAAATACTAATTATTAGGTAATTATTAATATAATACTAGAAAATCTAACGATATCTTTGTTGATGAAAATTCTGTAGTTAAAAAAGTTTTAAAGTTTCGCTAAACTAAAAACTTAAATAATAAATAATAATTAATTTTCTGTTTTCTATAATGTACATATATGCAATTAAAGTGAATTTAAAAATCAAAATGCCCATCCAATAATTTTCTTCTACCTCTGGTAGAAGGAATTAACAAATTGATATTTTCCTCGTACATCCGTATTAAACCAAAATGGTAAATAAAACAATTTTGTGGGAGTGTTGAGACTCGTGAGTGTGTACCTTTAAATTAAACATATTTACTTAATAAACACATTTTATTAAACACTTATTTTTTTATTTTTTTTATTTTTAATTTTTTATTTCGCAAAATTCGTAAGTAGATTTTGCGAAATAAAAAACAATTGTTTAATTAAATGTGTTTGTTAAGTACATATTAGTGTGTTTCGTCAAGTGCGTACGACAAATAGCGTATAAAGTATTAAACATATTTGTTAATATCAGTACGCGTATTTTGATCCAGAATTGGGAGACGAAACCACAAATTTGTGTATACGTATACGACGTATAATACGCGTAACAAATGACAGCACACTTATTCAAAATTGTGTATTATACGTCGTAGACGTATACACAAATTTGTGGTTTCGTCTCCCAATTCTGGATCAAAATACGCGTTCAGATAAGGAATAGGAGAACAGAAAAATATCCGTAACTCTTATTAAAACCCCATACAACAGGATTTGTATAAGTTTCCGATTTTTTTTACAATTTTATTTATTGTATTTTATTTTATTTTGGATCTTTCACCTCGAAAATAACAATAAATTGTCAAATCTTGATCACTAAGGTAATTAATTATGTCACAGCCATCGTTTTCTTCTTTAATCGTTGAGAGGTGTATCTTTTAGATTTTTCACCAGTAAATTTGGATGTGATGATAGCTTCCCTGCATAGCTCATCCGCATCTTTTGTAATTTGTCTTTGACAGTTAGGATGCTAAGGTCCTTAAGTATTTTTTTGTTTTAAGAATATATATTTCCACCAGTGCATTTTATCCACTTTTAATTTGATATAGTCTCGTTACATTTCAATATGTAATATCGCCAAGGTGACCGTCTGCCTAGATGGACGCCTAGATATTTTGCTCCATTTGCTCGAGCGATTTGTAGTCCATTAATTGTGACAGGTGGACAAGTAAGCTTATTTAATGTGAATCTTAGGTGCGTCGGTTTTTCTTCATTGATATCATAGATATGTTGTTGCATATAAGATTGCCGTATCATCTGCGAAAGTAGGCCTCTGTCTTGTGGTACTCCAGCCAGAATGTTTTTCTTGCCCGATTTAGAGGTATTATATTTCACATAATATCTGCGATTTGAGAAATACATCTTCATAATTTGGTAAATTTCTGGCAATTTAAGATTAATTTTATGAAGAAGACCGTCGTGCCAAGCCTTACCGAATGCTTGGGCGACATCCGCCGAAGACGGCGGAGCCAGTATTTTTTCTATCTGTATGCTGATCTTATTTCTGTAGCTACCCGGTGCACTTGCCCAGTTGTTCCGGTTTAATATTTTCGATAATTGCATTTTCGAATACTTTCGAGATGATTAGTAGTAGTATGCTTATTGCTCTATTTGACAGTTTCTAGCACTCAGGGATATATTCTGATTCATAAATTGAATTGAATATTTGAGCCAGTCGTCCAAAGACACACTCAGGCAGTTGTTTAAGAATTTCACCTGTAATTCGATCAAACCCAGGGGCTTTCTTTATTAGTGGTCTATTTATTTTGAATTTCCTCTCAGGTCTGATTGCTACATTTTTTGTTTGAACCACCGATAATCCAAGGTTTGGAGTGAATGCGCTTTTAAGGTGACCAGCGATAGCTTTACCTTTTTCCTTGTCACTTCTAGCCCAGTCACTGTTTGAAAGGCGAATTGGCGAGTATCCGAGTTGCTGAGACCGTTTAAGGTATGTAGTGGTCTTCTATAATGGACAGTTTTGCATATAATCCATCTTGTTTTGTGTAGTAGGCTTACTAGTTTACTTTTCGCCTGGTTGCGGTTGTGTTTTGCATCTGGCGATCGATTAATTTGTCAGATTTCTTGAATAACATTCCTTTATTAACGTCGCCTAATTAAAGTTAATCTTGAACCCCAGTATAGGTATGTTTGGCATTAAAGTCGCCGGCGACCAAAAAACGTTGACCAACTAATTTTTTGTAGATATCTGCCGAAACGTTATTATTTCAAGGGTAATATATTGAAGCGTCGACTAATCTTTCTTTATCGAGTTCGACACATACAGTGGTTGCATGAATTGCTTCAGTGGTATATTTATTTAGAACATAGTGGAAAACACACTTTTTTATAATAATAGCAGTTCCCCCTCCACTTCTGCCCAATAGGGATGTTTTGTGTCATAAGTAACTATATTTATTCTGAAGTTGTGTTTATCGATTAAGTGAGTTTCAGAAACTAGCATAAGATCAATTTCGTGTTTTGGTAAAAAATGTTGTAATTCGTGGCATATCATCAGATAATTTATCGGAGACATTATAAATTCTGGATGATATTGGTTTGATTTTGTAGCATTACTTGTAGCATATTTTGCATTGTTGCCATTAACTGCATCATCAGTTCCATTCATTCAGTAAACTATCAATTATTTTACAAAGTAGTTAGATAATGACTTTGATGCGTGGCGTCCTAGTCGTTTCTGTGATTAACTAATCATTTCCTTATATAACCCTATATTGTGAGGATGTAGGCAAGGCAGGGAGGCCCGCATAATTCTGGAGTACGATTCGTTTTTAAATATACTTTTGATATTGGATTGCGCTTACTCCAGCAATGTGTTATACATGCATAGTAGGTCCGCTATTATGGTTGGCTTGTACGTCTCTTATCTTATCATATCATATCAAGAGCTAGCTTATTTATTTCTAAATTAGCCAAGCGTTAGTTTCTCTAATTTTGAATATATTTCCAAGATTGGCTTATTGCTAACAATAACAGTCACTTTATTCAATTCATTTTTATTTATAGCTCCAAAGTTTTCCAGTACTGTATTATTTTTATATAAATTTTCGTTTTCTCGCAAATCTCCTAAATTTTCATTTTTAAATTGTAATTGTTTTAATTCCCTAATTTCTGCAATTGACGTGCATTCCCAAGCATGTCACCTAAATTGAGAAATGATGACTGGAGAAAGGTAAAACATAAAAAGCTGACTCTCCTTATCCTTAAGGTGATTGGAATGATTGATTAAACAAACAAAACTTCACAGCGAGAAAAATAAACCAAACAAGAAAGTTACTTAACCTTCAAACAAAAAACTGAACGGCCCGACTCTATTAGGTACAGAGTAATAGTTTTTACTCCGTTCATGATCCGATTGATAATAAAATGGGAAAGGCTTTACTCCATTATATCTGAAGTATATTCGAACACCTTTTACTCCACCTACTCTGTCAGATATAATACTCGAATGCACCCATAAAAAATTCTTTGATGCTTCTTCTAAATAGCCACACCTAATGTTGAGTTTTAGTAGGCTACTAGTTATCGCGAGAGGTCTCTATCTAATAAAATTTCCGTAACCAACTACAGGAAACCCCCCAAAAACACAATTAACTCGTTCCGTGTTCTTTAAAACCGCGTTGTTTGAGACTAAAAAAAATAAAATAAAAAAAACTTTACGTTTTATTTTTTGTTATGATATGCAAAAAACAAAATAACTATTGGATCATTTAGTTGTATTTGTGTGTTATTTTTATTTGTATATGTGACGTTTTCGAAAACAAATCTTTTAATAACAACATAAATAAAACAAATTTACATGAGATTTTTGGATGATGGACACAATACAATTTAGAAATAACGGTAGCAAAACTAAAATCTACAAAGGAAAATCACGACGCCACGAGCTTCGCTATTAAAAATATTCATTATATTCCTGGGAGCAACATTTAAACCAATTAAAACAATTTTCTATATTAAATAAAAAATAATAATTGACAAATATAGATGTTTACTATTAAAACCATCCTACGGCTATTTATTAGCAAAATATTTTGACATCATTTACAATATAATGTTATTGCTTTCAAAACAAACAAGTTGCTTTGTTTATTGCAAAATAAAAAAATGGCTGTCAATTTTGCTCTGTTTTATGGAGAGTTGAAAATGTCGTTATATAAAATAAGGGATATTTTCAACTTTTTATGTGAATGCAAAATTTACAATGCAAACGACTACTTTCGATTGCGAATCGCTTTGTAATATTTTTATGTGTGTGTATAAAAATTTACATACCGATACGGAATTTTTTTAAATGTGTACTATAAAAATGAGAAATTTAGAACCGATTGCAATTACATAAATGCAAAGCAAGCTCAGATGAAAACGCACAGTAAAAGAGAATAACGAAAATCTTGTTGTTTGAAACCATGTAATTTAAGAAAATGGGTAACCGTGTTCTTCGAAATCGTGTTCTTTAAATACCGTGTTCTTGGAGGGTTACCTTACCTGTATATTTCGTTTATTACTTATGATTTTTACATGGTGAAGTGTATCTCCTAAGTGTTTGCTATAAATTTTATTGGTCGAGACTGTAGACTATTTTTCCTCATACGAATAAAAAGTTACAAGCTTCTCAATAAAATAAAGGGTATGTTTTCTGTAGTTAGTATGTCTGGAATATTTACTTTGATGTTCCCACTGTTCATCAAGCTTGTTTGCTTTTTTTTTTGTTTGAAACCTTGCTAATTTTCACTTTTATGGTTAAGCGTTCTTTCTCTGTGAAAATGTGAACTAAACATGAAGGAAATTACATTACATGCGGAAGTAAGGTTATCGTTTTTAATTTCGGTTTGGCAAAACCATATGAAGATCTTTTCTTTGTCCCAACGTGCCTATGCTAAATATTACATTTTTAAGTATTAAGGTCGTGTGCCAAATTTAAGGTAAAGGTCAATTTTAAGTAAATTTTTCGATAAATTCAATTATTTTTCAAAAACTCTAATGCAACCTGATCGAAAAATTTATCCTTACACCGGTTCTTACCACAATAAACGATTTACCTTAAGTTTGATAAGTTTGATGAATAAAAATACATTTTGAATTTTTTTGAAAATTAATTTGTTTATGTTCTGTTAAATCTGGCTGTGTCATTAAATATAAATAAATTAATTTTTATAGAACACAAATTATTATGTATCGCAGATTTATAAAATTTTTGTTTTTGTGATACATTTTTATATTTCGCACAATTTAAATATTTAATTAGTTTTTTAATAATAAAAATAAAACAAAACTAATATTGGATTTGAAGCTTTTATTTATTTAAATAATATTTAAAATGTGGTAAATTTGTAATTTGCAGATTTTGGGTTTATCAACTGTTATTTTTATCTCGATATGGTAAATTGATGAGAATATTAATATCGTGAAGGCGGTAATTATTAAAACAACAATAATAGGGTGAACTGTAATTAGAGATAATAGTAATTTTGTGTTTTTTAAAACATTTTAATTAAATCAAGCCCCCTGGGTTGTCGATTGATTTATTTCGCATTTTAATACACATGTATGAGTATGTTATATTAACTAATTATTAATTCTAGTGGGCTATAGATATTATTCTAATACGTGCATTCGTGAGAGATTTAGTTTAGTTTTAAAATTTGTTATTTAATTTCGAACCTAGGGTATTCGATACGATTATTTGTATGAAGAGATCTCGAATGAACATTACTAACCTCTAATACAAATGAGTACCAACTGCCACGACAGTACTTGTGCGATACTCTACACATGGTTAAATCAAGGCAAAACGAGCACCTTGATTTTTGGTGTGATATGTTATACCAACACTAATCTGTCTAATCTATCAAATCTATCAAATCTATTAAATCTATCAAATCTATCAAATCTATCAAATCTATCAAATCTATCAAATCTATCAAATCTATCAAATCTATCAAATCTATCAAATCTATCAAATCTATCAAATCTATCAAATCTATCAAATCTATCAAATCTATCTAATCTATCTAATCTATCTAATCCATCTAATCTATCTAATCTATCTGATCTATCTAATCTATCTAATCTATCTAATCTATCTAATCTATCTAATCTATCTAATCTATCTAATCTATCTAATCTATCTAATCTATCTAATCTATCTAATCTATCTAATCTATCTAATCTATCTAATCTATCTAATCTATCTAATCTATCTAATCTATCTAATCTATCTAATCTATCTAATCTATCTAATCTATCTAATCTATCTAATCTATCTAATCTATCTAATCTATCTAATCTATCTAATCTATCTAATCTATCTAATCTATCTAATCTATCTAATCTATCTAATCTATCTAATCTATCTAATCTATCTAATCTATCTAATCTATCTAATCTATCTAATCTATCTAATCTATCTAATCTATCTAATCTATCTAATCTATCTAATCTATCTAATCTATCTAATCTATCTAATCTATCTAATCTATCTAATCTATCTAATCTATCTAATCTATCTAATCTATCTAATCTATCTAATCTATCTAATCTATCTAATCTATCTAATCTATCTAATCTATCTAATCTATCTAATCTATCTAATCTATCTAATCTATCTAATCTATCTAATCTATCTAATCTATCTAATCTATCTAATCTATCTAATCTATCTAATCTATCTAATCTATCTAATCTATCTAATCTATCTAATCTATCTAATCTATCTAATCTATCTAATCTATCTAATCTATCTAATCTATCTAATCTATCTAATCTATCTAATCTATCTAATCTATCTAATCTAATTGGAAATTGTTCATAAACGTGGCTTAAAATGATTCTTCAATGTACCCAACAGCTAAGTTATGTAACACATCTATAACCCCCTGTCGGTGTGCAAAACCCACGGGCCAACCCATCTTCCATGCCAGTATAGGCTGACATGGAGTTTGCAATGTGCAGGTGGTCTTAAATCGGTCCTATAACCGTACGTCCTCGAGTTGGCCGGGAGGTGTAAAGTAAGGACGTGAAAAGCATAACCGCGGAAGAGCAGGGTGAGCCTTGAGCCCCAAAACAGATCGCATAGTAAACAATAAAAA
This sequence comes from Nephrotoma flavescens, assembly GCA_932526605.1. Taxonomy (NCBI): domain Eukaryota; kingdom Metazoa; phylum Arthropoda; class Insecta; order Diptera; family Tipulidae; genus Nephrotoma; species Nephrotoma flavescens. The sequence goes on from OW052222.1 coordinate 106,058,260, forward strand.
AAAGCTAAGCTATGTAAAGAGTTTATAAATTCTTTTATTATAAAACAAAAATTAGCAATCACTCTTATTACATTTGTAAATATCTTTAACTATAGGCATAATTAAAATTATCGCGCGTTGGTGATATCGTGATTATAATTTTCGATTTGCTTTAATTTTGGTAAGGTAAAGATTTCGATTAACAAGGATGGTGGCAATAATATATTTGATGAAGTTAATGGCCCGATTCTGAAAATGTTCTATGTTCTAAATTCTATAGCTGTAACTTTACAGAGAAAAAGATACAGTGTTCTAAAAAATGATATTCACAAACTGCAGATTTTTCGCCGCTGTAAATCAATACGAAAAAAATCGCCGCTGTAACCAAACGATATTTTATTATAAAATATTCTATCAAATTCGAAAGTGGTACTCGAATATTGACATAAACTCGCGTTATAAAAAAAATTTGCTTTGTTTGTAAATCATAAAAATATTGAATTTAATCAAGAAATTATAATATTATAACCAAGAAATTATTTAAAATAAGAACTTATGGTATAATTGTCAAACAACGTATTAGTACAGTGGCGTTATCTAAGTATCCCAAAAATATAATACTTTTTCTGTGTACATCGCAGACAAATTATTTGTTTCGACTGTACGTGTTTGTATTGCATTATCAACATTTAGGAGTATTAAAGAAAAGTAATAAATCTTAAACAACTAAAAATTTTATCTAAAAGCTCAAAAACTTCAAATTTCATAAGCTTCAAATTTTGTTGATATAGAGATAGATTTTGTTGATATTGGTAATAAAATATTTATGCGAAAACCGTTTCAGAGAAGGACAATTTTTTCAAGATATTTGCTATTGAAATCGTGATATGCAACTTTACGTCACCAAATTTGGTGCTGCAAAGTTATAGAACATAATTTCCGTTTATAGAGCCGAGTTAACAACCAAATCCGTAATTAGAACTGAAATACCTATTCATAATTTGGCTGTAACTGATGTTTGGGGATTTTCAAAATTAATAATTGATGAATTTAATAAATATAATAATAATTATTATTGTTTTGTTGTTATTACACACTCGAAAAAAAGTTTGATCTGCGATGCAAATAATTCCAGCGCAAAAGTATATCGTTTTTAGAAGTAAGCTTTGCATCTTAACAGAAGCGTTATAGTTTGCAATAAAATATGAAATAAATTACTTTTAAAACGAATTGATGCAACTTATGTCTAATTGTGAAGCTGGGGTACATTGAAACTGTATCGATACAGTTGTATCGTAATGTGAGTGGAATTCAATGCAAACAAAATGTTTCGTAAACTATTTTGATACTAATTAAATTGAAAAAAGAAATGTGAAGCACATGTTTTTTTAATTAGATTTTGTCTGGTTCCACTGTAAAAAATATTTTACAGAAATTTACTAAAAGAAATTTACGAGTTTTATTATAAACAAACCCGTTGAATTATATTTTATGCTTCATGAGATTTTAAAATCTCTTTATCAAAAATTCAGATGTCGCGCCAAGTCAGCACTCAGCATACTGCGCTCACCACACCAGACACCAAATATATGAAAAATATTTTAAGCTTATATTGAAAAGATATACACAATGTCTTAGCGAATTATTATAAATTCCCTAAACAATTGTTAACCCCAGGTTATATAGAAATATCCTTTCGACACACGTGTTGCATTAGTTTTAGACGCAACTACATCGTAAATATTTTCAATGCATGCTTTGCTTCTAAATGTGTTACACGATTCCTTCGTATACGCCTCCATGCAAAGGTTACATCGAAAACCGCTGCAAAATTTTTAAGTGTGTATAGATGGCTTTAATTGTATGATTGCAATTAAACCGTTTTGGGTTCTAGCAATCGAAAAAATCGTTGGAAATGTTATGTTTTCTTAACTTTCTTTACAAAATTTCGTTAACAAAGCTCGGGAAATTTATAATTAGTTCGGAGTATCGTCTGAAAAGATCTTTGGCCCATATTTGTCCGAAAATGAAGTCGGCGCAACAGTTATCGTTAATGATGCTAAATATCGGACGAAGTTGGAATATTTTTTAAGGCCAGCTATAGTCGTCCAGAACTGTGGTTTCTAGAAGAAGAAAATACACCCCATACTGCAAGGGACGGAATGGCTCTGTTACGAGACATCTTCGGTGAGAAAATAATTTCGAAAAAATGAAATTGGCTGTCACGGTTACCAGATTTAACCATCCCCAACTTTTTTCTTTGGGCTGGTTTGACAGAATGAGTGTACGTCAATAAACCAGCTACCATCCCAGAACTAAAAAACAATATTCAAATGAATTCCTATTCATGGCCATAACACCGGAAAGTTCAAGAAATGTTATGGAAAATGTGTTAGAAAGAGTACGGATGTGTGAAGCAGAAAAAGGCCATCATTTGAAAGATATCTTCTTTGACGTTTAAACTAAAAATAATTCCTTAAAATATAATGTATTTAAAAGAAAAATTAGATCAAAATTAATATTAGGTGTGCAAGTAGAAACTGTTTTTTTGGTCAAATTCAACTTTATCGAAAATATAATTGTTACAAAGATTAATTATTGAAATAATCGCCTTTACTATCTATGGTCTTCTGCCATTTATCATGTAGCAAAGTCTAGAGAACACGCCGCATGCTGTAAAACTTCAAAGCGTAATGGGAAGATGAGTTTCTGGGTTGATTTTGCTGTATGTGGGCGAGCGTTGTCATGCAGCAATAATTCCAACTATCCTTGGCCCGCAACTTAGGTTTTTTCTTCCAGAACATCACTTACTTTGATCAATTGGACCTGGTAACGTTCAGCTGTAACAGTTTGACCAGGATTCAGAAGCTCGTAGTAAATGACTCCTTTCCAATTCCACCAGACACACAGTAACACTTACTTGGAATTATTATTCATTTGACTGGACTGGTTCAACCCATGATTTTCTGCGTTTAGGATTATTACATAAAATTCACTTTCATCATCCGTAATGATTTTGTGCACACAATCTTTCTTTTGCAGCGAGAAAGAAAATTCATGCAGAAGTGATCTCTTCGGATTTTATTTTGTTCGGTCAGTTTATAAGAAACCCATTTCCTTTCCTTCTGTGTTTTTTCCATTGCATGCAATCGAAGTGATAGTGCTTGGTGATTAACTCCTAACTATTCTACAAGCTCCTTTTGAGCTTGACACAGATTTTCGTCCAGTAAAGCTTTACTTTCTTCGTCTTCAAATTGTTTTACTGCACCTGAACGTGAATCGACCTTAAAACTAAGATTATCATCACGAAATCCTACAAACTTCTTTTTTACTATTGAATCACTCACAGAATGTTCACTCAAAGTCGAGTTAATCGCCATAGCTTGAGCAGCATATTTTTCATTTGAAAACAGAATAGACCTCAATAAAGTAAATGTTGCTTATCGATACTTATCTCTTAAAATTTTCATCGCTCTTTTTCAATAGGCATGACTCATGAGTATGACAACATTCTATCCAAATAAAATCAAATTTTTTTTGTGTAAGTGTATTGTATAACCCATTTAAATTGCATAACCCATGAATTTTTTGATGAAAAATTTTCTCTGTTTTTTCTGTTACTCTGATATTCTTTATGTTACTCTTTACAGTATGTATTACATACTGTTTGCTGAAACTAATTTCATAAAACAGCAATGTCTAAGCTGTACATACACTACCGTTCATAAGTGTTTAGGCGCCCCTTTTACATGAATTGTTGATACAGTATTATGTTTACGAAAAAACATTTGAATAAAATGAAATACTTACCTGAAACGCAGTTTCATTATATAAACTCCAATGTTATGGGGTTAATTTTACTACTCACTATCTGCACTTGGTCGGATTGTCGTAAACTGTTTGTTACAGTACTAGATTGTTCTGGGGCGCTTCGCACCCGTTTATTCCCAGCAAAATGTAGTTAAATATTTATTAAAAATACGGGTGCTTTGCACCCGTATACTAATTAAACAGCCAAATTTTCCGAGCTTTTGGCAATTATGCAGGGTTTGTTGGGTTTTTTCATTTAGCGTCTTACTTTGGGAATTTTACAACAACAATTGCATATAAATTTCAATGCGGAATGAATAATTTCATTCCACCTAAAAGTAGGATTAGAATTATTCCATTCTTCGCGTAGTTCAAATGTTCACCGCCCGGTTAGTTAATGAAATTATTTTATGTTTATGAGTTGTCACTCTGGGAGTATTGTAGTATTTTTATCGCATAAAGGATAAAGAACCAAATGACATAAATCAACGATACAAAAATGATTCCGATACTAAATTAATCTGAAAAATAAAACATATTTACGTCTAAAACGCGTTTTATATATTCATAAATATTTGTTATGACATAAAAGTAAATCGCATGCTTAGATTGATTTTACTAAATTTTTATACCAACCGATAAAAATATAAAAAAAATCACTTGGCTGTTACTTTGGGCAACAATTTCATTTATATTCGATAGGAATAATATTTCCCAAAGTAAGACCACAATTAATTTAAAAATACATTAACTGAATGGTTAAAAATTCCATTTCCAAATCAACTACTGTACGTTCTCGAGTGAGTCAATCAGTGACAAAGACGTTTATAATATTTCCATTTTATTTCAGTTTAAGTAGTTCTTGAAAAAATCTGAATTAAAAATAAAATAAACACAATGACGATTAACAATAGCTGTATTTCTTTGGTAAATTTTCTAAATTTACAACAACAATTGCATGTATCTAAATTGAGAAAGAATTTAGCTAAATTGATTTTTTTTTAGATTTACGAAAGGTAAATTGAATTTTTAGTTAAGGTGCTTACCACTCGGAGAAAATTTTAATATTTTTTTCCAAAGGTTGCTAAAATGCTAACAATCAAATAATACGTCAAATATTTTCATTCGTGTTTTGATTTTGACTTTCGTGTGTTGAAAATTATTTAAATTTATAAAAAATATATATTTACATATACTATAGATATGGAATGATTGGAGGAAAAAATCATAATCCAGTTAAATGTTTGTCATGCAAAATTTGTTTAGAAACGCGGTGTATGACAGATAATACTTATTTAATAAAATGTATAAAAATATGTTTAATTGTGTGCAGGCATATGTATGTTACATTGCCAGAAATGTGTTTTATAGTGATTCTTCAATTGGCGGACAAACCAAAAAAGTTAGACTAACAAACTTCATGGAACTTGTAGATGGTTACAGTGACAAAGAATCCAAAAAAAAATTTCGATTATCACGGGAAACTATGACTTCATTGATAGGTATGTTATAAATATTATATGGTATGATGTGTATCACTAAAGTTATCGTATATCGTTCTATTTACATTTTTTATTATATAATTTCAGATTTATATAAACAGTCCAATACCCAAATCACAAACATTGAGGACGCAAGAAAGTAGGACCAAAAAAAGAAGTCTACCTATTTGTATGGTACGTTGCAAATACAGTTACTTATCGGCAAATGAATAATTTGTTTGGAATTGATGAAGCTACGACTTGGAAAGTGGTAAGAGTTGCGTCGTGGTTTGTAAATATACCCAATAGACACATTTTATGGCCACGATCGTCACAAAGAATAGAACAAACTGCTGTGGCATTTGAAAATATATCAGGAATATCTGCAGTTGGGGCCACATAAAAATCAAACGGCCAACAGAAAACTCAATAACTTATTATAACAGAAAAGGGTACTATAGTATTTTATTACAGACAGTGGTGGATTCCTCGAAGGGATTCATTGATGTATATAGTGGTGAGCCCGGTTCGATGCACGATGCTCGGGTATTAAGACGATCACATTAAATTCTTGGCTCGTTCCTCCCTTTATGGACACTGGGAATTTAAGTAAAATGCAAAAAAAACTATAAATGAAGCATCCTTCGGCAACAATTATGGTGTAGAACGCTTTCGGTCTGATGAAATGTCGCTTCGCCGGGTGCTTAATTTTACCGAACATTTAGGTTTGGGTACTGTGAAAAATATTGTTGTTGCGTGTTGAGTGCTGCACAATATTTGTATAAATGAAAATGATTCGTGGTTCAATATTGATAGTCGGTCATATCAATCCACAAATATGTATACAAGATCGTTCAGTAGATCGTCCTGCCTGATGAATGAATTAATTCAAAATAGTTTATTGTAAGTAATATACAGGAAATAACAAATACGTTTGCACAAAAATATAAAGTTTTTTAATTTTTAGTCAGTTTTTTTATTTTAATTGAATATTTCAGAGTAATATAAATAAAATTAATTGAATATACAAAAAACATTAGAAAAAATAATATTTATTTATTTCTTAAATAGTTAAGTAAGTCTTCGTTAGTTTTCTGATGTTCTTCATGTCGTTTTTGTATTGCCTGTTCCTGCGCCGCTCTTTGTTTCTTCTTTTCCTAATGTCTGCTCTGTTTGGAATTTTACCTTTTTTCACGATTCTTCTCTTTTTCTTTTAAAATATATAAATTTCTTCTCTGTACAAATCAATCTGTGATTTCCTTTTCTTTGGACATGACTTTGGCACCACTTGCTATCGATCTTCCTCAGGCAAGCTGACTTCAATCAAATCATTTTCACGAATTGTTTTTCTGGATTCTTGACGTACTTGGGTCTCAGTATGATACCGAACAGGAATGGACGCCTCCCTTGTTGCGTCTGTTGAATCATAGAAAGTTGCCGCATTTGAAGATGATATTCATAATGACTTGGTTCGCATTTGTGTTATACTGTTTTCACAACTTGCCATTATTGATTTTGGTAATCGTTCAATGCCAGAAGCTACACTTTGTTTGACCTCGACCAATATCTCGGTTGAAAATAAATATGCCAGCAAATCTTTAAAAGGCTCCACACCATATCCGGCCCCAGTTCTGGCATTGTTATCCAATGCTTGCCGGTAAGCTTTTCGCAAATTTGCCAACTTTATTTTTATGATCTGATCATATCATGTTGAAAGTTTGCCGATAGATACGAATTTATGTTACTAAATTAAAATACGTCTTTTTTATATTAGATGATAGACGGAAGTAAGAAAACTTTTTATTAAAACAAACTCAATATAAATAGCTGCCTACTTATAAAGCAATATAATTCTCATTTCAATACCCCCACTAGAATTCTATTTCTTCATAGTGCAAAGCCCCATTGCATTGATGAACTTATGGTGCTTGGCAGTACTGAGTCTCTTTGTCAATACATCTGCTAACATATCATTGGTCGAAACATACACAAGTTCGATACGTTTGTCATTTATCATGTCACGAATAAAGTGATGTCTTACATCAATGTGTTTGGTTCTTGGATGGTAACTGGTAGTTGTAGCTAAACTAATAGCACTCCTGTTGTCGCAAAAAATCTTCACACACTTTGAAGTTTCGACAAATAACTCTCGCAGTAATCCGTTTAACCAAATCGCTTCCTGTGTGGCCGAAGTTAATGCCATATATTCGGCCTCAGTTGTGGACAGTGTCACCGTGGGTTGTTATCTGGAGTTCCAGCATATCGGACCGTTTTGATATGTAAAAACATATCCTGTAGTTGATCGTCTCTGGTCCAAATCGCTCGCCAAATCAGCACCAGAAAAAACCGATAAACCGCTGCCACCATTTTTTCTAAATTCTAATTTAGCCGTTACACTTCCCTTCAAATAACGTAGAATACGTTTAACAGCTGCCCAATGAGCCTGGCCAGGATTATTGTTGAATCGACTAACTAAATTCACGGCATAACACACATCTGGTCTGGATACTTGAGCTGCAAACAAAATACTTCCAACAGCTGACTGGTACGGCACTTCAGCCATTTCATCCAATTCCTTTTGTGTGTTTGGGCAAAACTCCGCTGACAGTTTTTGATTGATGTCTATGGGTGTCGATACCGGATTGCAACCCGCCATATTATAACGAGACAGCATCTCGTTGAATATTGCTCTTGGTCAATCCAAATCAGACCATTCTTGCGATCGCGTGTTATTTGTAGACCTAATAGATACCGCGCTTCACCCAAATCTTTCATCTTAAATGTCGACATCAGGTGTTCTTTGAGTTTCCTTTTCATTTCTTTGTCGTTCGTGAATATTATCAGGTCATCCACATAAACAGCAACAAATATCATCTTATTTCCACTAACTTGGTAATAGATGCACGGATCGACTTTGGACTTTGCTAAGCCAGACTTTAACAATTCATTGTCTAACTTTATATTCCAAATGCGGCTTGCCTGTTTTAAGCCATATAATGATTTATTGAGACGACACACTTTGTCGCCTTTTGCATTACCTTCTGGTGGCGTCATGTAGATTTCCTCATCGAGATTTCCTTGCAAAAACGCCGTCACTGCATCCAATTGATCTATATCAATATCAAATTTCACTGCGATCGCAATTAGTGTCCTAATCGAGCTATACCTGACTACGGGGGAATAAGTTTCTGTGCAATCAATGCCTTTCTCTTGACAACAACCTTTGATTACCAGTCTAGCCTTATTCCTTATTATCTTCCCAGTTGCGTCCCTTTTGGTTTTGAATACCCATTTACAATTGATCGGCTATCGATTTGGTGGAAGATCCACTAAAATTCAAGTGCTGTTTTCTTGCAACGAACTATATTCATTACGTATAGCCTCTTTCCATTTCTCACTATCCGCTCGATTCAAGGCTTGGCTGACAGTGACTGTATCATCCATTTCGATTGAATGCACATTGCAAATCATATAGTCATCCCAATTTACTGGCTTAGGTTGTCTGGTGGAACGCCTAACTACGCATTCATCCATATTAATCTGGGCTGTTTCAGGAGGCACATAGTCATCAGTTGATACTTGATAAGTTCCATCCTCATCTTCATGTTCACTGGTCGTATAAAGTGTATCATCATTGGTTCCTTCAGTGGATGATCCTGTACTGTCAATTTAATCTGGATCATTCGTTGTGGTCTGCGACAAATCTGCAGGGTTATCATCAAATATCGACGCCTCTGGGAAAATATCTAAATAAGTACTGACTGAATCTGGCAGTATCCGTTCCCCAGCACGTTGAGTTTCGTGAAACACCACATCACGACTAACTATAATCCGCTTAGTATCGGGGTCATACACCCTGTAGGCCTTCGATACTTCGCTGTAACCGACAAAGATTCCCATCTTCGACTTTGGGTCTAATTTTTTTCGCTTTTGCTTTGCGATATGCCCCCAACACTCGCAACCAAACACTCGAAACCGCGACAAATCCGGTTTTCTCCCCGACCACGCTTCTTCTGGTGTCATTCCATTGATCACTCTACACGGCGAATGATTAATTATATACGCAGCGGTAGACACTGCTTCTGCCCAAAATTGTTTATCTAGGTGGGCCTCAAATATCATGCATCACGCACGTTCTATTATAGTCCGGTTCATGCGTTCTGCAACTCCGTTCTGTTCTGGCGTATACGGTGCGGTTAGTTGATGCTGAATACCTGACGTGCGTATAATATTCAAAAATTGCTCGTTGCAATATTCAGAACCATTATCGGTACGTAAAATTTTTATGGTCCTTCCACTCTGGTTCTCGACAATATTTTTAAATTCCACAAAAGTATTGACTACATCTGTTTTTGATTTAAGTATGTAGGCAAAGACGCGCGATGTGGAATCGTCTACGAATACCATAAAATATCGTGCACCTCCAAGCGAAGCACATTCGATTGGACCGCATAAATCAGAATGTATTAAATCGAGCCTTTAATTGGCTCGAACTGCAACATCTTTAAAGGGAAGGCGTGTTTGTTTACCTTTCAAACAAATTGAACATCCATCGTGGTTACTTTGACTAAAATTAACACCTACTGCTCGTTCTGATTTCAACTTCACTAAGCTGTTGAAATTTAGGTGTCCCATTCGTCGATGCCATAATATTTCATCTGGTCTAGACGTCTCAGCACTGGATATCATGGCCAAACTATCACTCGGCCGATTAAATATAAACATACCATTTTCATGTTTTGCTGTGATAACTACTTTGTGCGATTGATCATAAACATTGCACCCACTGTTGTCAAATACTACCTTTTTACTATTTGGCTGACGGATAAAAGGTTTGCACACAAATCTGGAACAAACATCACTCCTTCCACATTGACAACACCTCCATCAGTGGCCTCCAGCTGAATGTCTCCAACACTTCTGATGGTCAGACGAGAGTCATTTGCAGTCACGACCTCATTGTTCGGTGGTGGCTCTGTGTAATCAATATACCACTCTGATGATTTCGAGGTTGTACTCAGAAACGATGCAAACAAAGTTTTTCATTCTGAAGTTTTGTAGACCGTTTCTCTGGACAATTAGACGCATAATGGCTCAATTTGTTACAACTGTAACATCGAATGAACTTCTTGTCCTTACTTTTAGGCTTAACGTTCTTGGTAACTAATGCTGCATTATTTGTCATAGATTCATTCTTGACATCTTGCAATATTTTATTTTTAATTATATCGGCGGAAATCTTAATTCCGGAAGCTTCAATTCCCATAATCATCGGTCTGTATTCATCCGGTAGACCCGATAATAGGAACGTTCCAGTTCATTCATCCATCACAGCCAATCCGACTCCATTCAACTTATATGCGTACGTGACCACTTTATTCACGTATTCCTCTACCGAACTGCAATCAGTCATTCTCGTTGATATTAAACTCCTGAGTAAATCTACTCGCCTGGTTAACCCAACGTCTTGGAAAGCTTTCTCCAATTCATCCCATGCTTCTTTAGCAGTTTTTGTATTCTGCACATGTGGGTAAACTATTTTGTCAATCAACAAAATCAATTTAGCGCGTGCCTTTTTAATTTTTTTTCGTTTTCTTCTTCACCTATTACTGCATCCCATAGGTCTAGGTCCTCAAAATATGCTTGTACAGCGAACCTCCACGAATCATAATTATCACGCCCTTTTAGTTTTTCTATTGAAGAAGATGCCATTTCCGACATTTTATATATATTTTAATTATCGCCGTTCTTTAATGCACAAATAATCGTAATCTGGGCCCATAATCTGTTGAAAGTTTGCCGATAGATACGAATTTGTGTTACTAAATTAAAATACGTCTTTTCTATATTAGATGATAGACGGAAGTAAGAAAACCTTTTTATTAAAACAAAATCAATATAAATAGCTGCCTACTTATAAAACAATATAATTCTCATTTCAATATATCATCAATATATCATCAATATATCATCAATGTTTATGAACATTCCGTTTTTTAAAAACATGACCAAATTCCTCTTTCCGAGCTATGGCGAAAACTAGTAGTGTCCTTGTCTTCATATTCGTCCAAGCCCGCCGATGTGAACTAATGTAATAAATATATGTAAATTATATAAATGCATATTAATAATGGGCATTTATAATTTATAATAAATAATATACTTACAAGGATTTTTTTCTATCACAACTGGCCATCGTGCTAAATTTTTAAATAATTAAATTTTTTTTGCCGTGAAAAGTGAAAAACATATGAAACAAATTCCTGACTGTCTTAACAAAACCCATTTTAATTTTCAAATCAAATATGCTGCCAACACATAAAACCAAAAATGTTTGCTGTTTCTTTGGTAAAATTCTAAAATCGCTAAATTTGCTAAATTCTCTAAATTTGCTAAATTCGCTAAATACAGCTAATAATAACGTGCACAGTACTTGTATTCAATTAAAACATAAAAAAAAATTAAGTAAGCGACACTTTGCTACGATTTTTTTGGTCACCCTGTGCGTTCTCGAGTGTCAGTGACATAGACGTTTATAATATATATAGTTACAATAAAGGTCTAGGAATTTTCGTAGAAAAATTTATCAGTCGGGTTTATTCTACGTAGGTAATGATGTTTAAATTGTTTTTTGAAAAAAATTCAGTAGTCTGATATTTAAACTGTTAACATCGTAAGCGAAATATCGAGTGACAATTATTTAAAGTGCCCCCAAGAAGAGAACTTAGTGCTGAAAGAGTTGCTGGCATAAGTAATCGACAGATTGCCAAAAAAATGAAATTAAAGCGCGCTACGGTCGATTATAATGTTAAAAAATATCGGGAAAGTGGCAGTTTTCCTAATAAAAGACGTAGTAGAAGGCCAAGACCAAGAGCAACAACATCTACTTATGATTATAAAATAGTGAATACTAGCAAGCTGAATATATAGACGTAAAACATCCCCAAATATAGCTGCAGAATTAAATGTTGGTCGCGCGAAAGTTAGTGTTTCTACGGTTAGACGTCGCCTACAGGAAGCCGGACTCCATGACCGTCTTGCTATGAAGAAACCATTACTACCCGTGAACACCAACATTGGACGAAAGAAGAGTGGTGCAAGGTTTTATGGACGGATGAGTCCATATTTGAAGTGTTCGATATCCGAAAACGAATATTTATGAGAATATCTGTCGGTGAACGTGCCAGAAAAGGGTATATTGCGGCTACCGTGAATCATGGGTGCATTCGATGTTGTGAAAAGTGACGGAATAGTAAGAAAAGAAAGATACCAACCAATTTTTGAGAATCACTCAATAAAGGTATTGAGTGATTCTCAAAAATTGGTTGGTATCTTTCTTTTCGGAATTTGACTTTTGGGTCAAAATTGTACCTTTCAAGAAGATAGACCCAAAACATTTACCTAAATCAGTGTTTCTAAACCTTATTTTGCCGAGGGCCCACTTTCAATTATTATTTTCTTCTGTGGCCCACCTCGTCATATTTAAAAACGGTGTCCTAATATGAAACGAAAAATGACAGCATATATAGAGAATTGAATCAGAATTGTGTCAAAGCGGCTCCGTAAGGGCCCTTAGATAGGGGTTCTTCCCTTTGAGAAACACTGATCTAAATTACGTAAAGGCTATCTTAACCATTTAGAGGAGGAAGGAACGATTAAAATTATAGAATGGCCCCTCCAGACCCCTATTGAATTATTGTGGGAAGAACTGAACCGGGAAGTACGGCAATCAGCTCCAACACTAGCTACTGATGTGTGAAAGATACTCCAACCAATTTGGAACTCAATACCGCCAGAAACTCTGGCAAAATTTATTGCGAGAATGCCTCGACTATGCGTTGTGATTTTCCAATCAAGAGGAGATCACATATATGAAAGTACAATTTAAATTAAGCGTTTAAAATACACATAAATCACAGGATCTAACACAACCTATGCCGCTGGCGACGATGACATTGCCGCCGATTTTTTTTTAGAATCTATTCTAAATTTGTCGCCAGCGCTGCAGTACTACCAATATATGTTTGAGATTATTATGTTAGTAAACATTTTTTACAACTCTTTTTCATTGAATTTCAATCAAATCTGAATGTTGTACACAATGTTTTATGTAAAAAAATTAAATAGAGTCGATAAAAAGGTAAATGAAATATTTTAGAGTAAATTTATTATTATTTTTCTTGTTTTGTCGCTTCAACGCTGACGCGCTTGTTGTTTACCAAAGCGACATCGCCAGCAGACAAATGTATTTTGTCGATGTATCTTGTCGCTGTATCTCTGGTTCTGTTTATACCTGTTTATATCTGTATATCCAAAATTGCGAGCGATTTGGGTGTGTTCAAGTATATTTCATTGCAACAAACTACAGACACACCTAATAAATAAATAAGTTCTTAAACATTCACTCTAGAACGGCCTTGTAGCGCCACCCTGTATTATACGGAGGAGTTTCACTATTTCTTTGAATTATATGTATTTAATTTTTTATGATCTGAAAATTTTTATAAAATAAAAATATGTTCGAAGGTAAAAAAAATTAATTAAAAAAATGTCAATAAAAGAAAATATATACATTTGAATTTTGTGTTGGAACTTTCTCATTAATCACTTTGGACGGCAGTCCAAACGAGTGACGAAAGCACCTACTGTGCTGGAAGTCGAACGAAGTATATTATACAGCAAGTTTCGAACTTTTTCACTTTGAGGCCGCCAGGATCATTTTATATACCATTGGAAAGGTCTTGAAAAATAAACCTAAATAATGTATAAAAACATGAATTTCTACCAACATTGAGTGGAGATATGACCTTCCAAAAATTGCCCCAAAAAATCAGTTTTTCGCGTATAACTGCCCCAAAAAATGCCAAAATTATTTTCTAACTGGCAAATTATGATTGTAGACGTCAATACCAATTCAACGACACCTCAAACGTCCAAAACGAATGATTTTGGCCAAAGTTATGACAATTTTAAATTTTTCTATGACGTCACCAAATAATCTTGCTTTGGTATATATGTTTGTTTGTCCGTACCTCTTTTATTTGATCTCATATTTTCAGGGGTTGTAGTACTTAAAAAACTAAGCAACTTTTGTTCTACAACTTTTTGATTTGGCCGCCATGTTGGCCGCGGCCGGCCTCTGAACGGCCATTTTTGGCCATTTTGCCACGTCCACAGTGCTGAATCTATTCGACATACCCTGGACATATGCATATCGTTGGAAAGGTATTGACGCCAGCTATCAAATAGCGAAAAAAAGAATTCAAAAAATTAGGTTGGAGGGTTATTTTGGCCAAAAAACTGAAAAATACGAAATCGGCCGGCCACATTAGGCCGAATTGCTAAAAAATGAGCCCAAGACTTTTGGTTCATATTTTCAGGATTATTAGCCACAAATCTCACCTACAATATGACATCAACCGTTTGTCCCAGAAAACTCGTATATTTTAGATATTGACCTCCATAACTTAAAAGCCACCTTAATTTTTTGCAAAATTTCATTTTTTGGCTCAAATGCACCCTAATATCGGTCCGTTGCGGTTCATAATGATAGTGAATCAACGTATTACAATGAAACAAATCGTCGCCTCAGTATTATCTTGTCGTAAGTCCAAATATGTCATTTTTGGGAAACTGAGTTTTAAGTTTGAAAGCTTATTTAGATAGTATCGAGGAGTGTTTAATTTAATAGAATAATTAAAAACCTATCATACCATATATTGATTACCACTTCGTACACTTTAGATAAATCCTCTAGTATTTCCAGAAAATCACGAACAGTTTTCCAATTTGTCGTATAATTTTCGAAGTTGTACCAAACAATGGACTTACGATAAAAAATTTGCTCATACGACAAACACCTTCTGACTAACAAATACATAAATCACATTAAAATTTAAGGACTTACGATAAAATTTGTAAAAATCTTCGGAGACGTAAGATTATTTTATAAAAATGAACGTTTGACTGTTAATGGTACAAATTAGAAAGCAACTAAAGCATTCGTAAACATCGTCTGAATGTATCTTTTATTTTCAAAAACAAATATTCAGTAGTTTCAAAATAAAATAACATATTAAAAAAAAAATTCAAAATAAACAATAGGAAATAAAAAATAACCGCGATTTGCACCATTCAATAATAACCAGGATACTGAATTAAAATTGCGATTAACCTTTATATATATTCCGCTCACGTGGTGGAGTACTGTGATCTTATTGGTTTATTTTGTGACAGAAAAAAATTGGACGTATATCAAAATATTTGTTTATGCTGGACATACGACATTTGTATTATACATGTGTGTTAGCGATGTTGTCGTATCTCCAGAATTTGTGACATACGATACAAATATAAAGTTTATGATGTTGTGTGGATTTACGATAAATAAATTCACTTTAACTCAGAAACCATATAACCTAGGATAAAATGGATTGTAGATTTAGAAAGAGGAAGAAAAACTAAAAATACTAGTATAAAAAACTGAAAAACGACATTTTGGTACTTACGACAAGATAATACTGAGCCGACGAAATATAAATACATCACATTATTATCATTGCTAAGAGAATTTTTACCAGTGACTCTTTTTTCATAACAAAAAAAAAATGAAAAACTTGACAAATTGATGTGATCGAAAAAATCACCAAAAACATTGAACATTTGAGTCTCCTTGCATAAAATCGATATTTTTTTATCATTATGATGATTTCTTTGAAAAATAGATCTTATCTCCCCTCCCATCGCATGAAGATGGAGTATCAGCGAGAGGCTAGCTACCATTAACTTTTATTTCCAACTAACACACTAAAATATGTATATTTTATTGTATTGTTTAAGGAATCAAAAATGAATGGTAGCCGCATGCAGTTAGTGACAAAACAGCAAGAAACATGCAAAAAAAATTGTTGAATTACTCAATCGAATTTCTACCAAAAACACATGCATCTGGTTTAAATTTTTACTACTCTGTAACATACACTAAAAACTAAACTACAAATGTTCAGCCGATAGCCTACGAGAACCGGGTGTGTAATAAGATCACACCCGGCATGACCTGTTTGTGGCATGTGGTAAAGGATTCTGAAATAAAATCTACTAAAAGACTACAAAATGAAGATTGAAAAATTGCATGCAAAATAAAGAAATAGAATCGTCTTCCACACACTAGAAACAGTACACCAGAATGTAGGTTATCGTGCTAAACATAATAAAAAAACTACCTACCTGAACCTAATGATGAGACCTGACCCTACTTTTCAACATAAAAAAGATAATACAAGTCTTTACTATTTCGAGGCCAAGAGCATATACTTTCCAAACATAAATCGTATTGAACCATTCTTCAATAGAAACAATTTTGTTTTATTGTTTTCCATTTTTTTATTGAAACAGTTTCGTTCTATTGTTTTACGTTCTATTGTGAATCATACACAGACGCAGGCCACTGGAGTGACGAATATCGAGAGAAGAAGAACGAACCATTCACACTCCGTAACACACAGCCGGCAGCTGTGTGAGAGTATTAAGCTCTAAACAAAGTCTGAAACGCAGATGCCAATATTCAACAAACTACAGAAGATTGTATTGGTTACACTAACAATCCCATGTTAATTTTTTTCTTTCGTACCACTACTTATTAAACTAGTGCCCACATACGATGTACACATATATTCTAATACAACTATCTATAGTGTAGTTTTTTCTGTATTTGTTGCATTAGCATGGCTTTGTTGTTCGTTTTGGTCATTTCAATGCCGCGCATCTGTGTATGAGGCACAATAACACGTAGTGGCCACTTGTGTGATATCGTGTGTGTGTGAACTAAAAATCGAACTGACAACAATAAAACGAATGGCAATTCAATTCATTTTCAATTTGCCTTGCCAAAATCATTGATATCAAATAAAAAACCTCTTAACGAGGTAAATGTTCGAGTGACGAAAGCCGAATTCAATTCACAAAATTTCTGATATCAAATTTGTGCCGAAAAAAACAATTGTATTCGATTTGTCAACGATTTTTCGGAATATTAGTGCATTCGGCGCGTTTGTTTACATTTTTCTTTCTAGCTGTCAAAAACAACAACTTGTCAACGGTTTTTTGAATGTTAAACAACAACGCGCTGAATGCACTAATATTCCGAAAAATCGTTGACAAATCGAATACAATTGTTTTTTTCGGCACAAATTTGATATCAGAAATTTTGTGAATTGAATTCGGCTTTCGTCACTCGAACATTTACCTCGTTAAGAGGTTTTTTATTTGATTGTATATTACTTAAAATATTTACAAAAACTTCATTCCTTTTTTCTAATACAGAAACAGAGATACAGAAACTTTTTCTGACACTTTTTTTTATTTCGGTCGACTTCTAAAATTAATATGTTGTCCCAAGTCATATAAAGAACGTTATTTTGAATTTATGATATTACCGAACACCACTTTAGAATGTTCCGCAACATTCTTGATAAAATAAATTCATTTCGTGTAGAATTAGTTTTGTTATAAATTTAAAATAAAAAATTTACAAAACAAATGAATATAAAAATGTAGTGTAATTTAAAATATGTAATTTAAATATGTGCACAATTTTGCGGATAAATTATTATATTTACTATAAACTGATATAGTTTTTAGGTATAAATAAAACCATTTTCCAGGAAGAATTAGAGAGATAGTTGCTGGGTGTTTAAAACTATTTATTGTATTTTGCTGTTTTAGGCAAAAAAATATCTCATTAATTACAAAAATTTCAAATAACAAATATTAATTTATACGTTTTTCTTTGTTTTGTGTACTCGATTACCATACGGTAAAATATTTTCCATATTTGTATTCAATACAAACGCGAAAAAAGTTAAGTATTGGAATCATGGAAAATTTTGAAGTTAACAGATTGGCTTGTTTTAGGTAGACTTGAGCATTTCTTGTGCCTATTTTATGGGTTGCAGATATCGCCCAATAAGTATGGTTTGGAATTTTTTACATTTTAACGATATATGTCTTATCTCTGACGTTAGTTTCACATATAAACTGCATAAGAATGGAGGGGATTCAGGAAGGATGCGCTCGCTGCTCCTATCAGTAATTGAAACGTTATGTGATTCTCCCATAGTAAATTTTGTGTATGTAAATTTATCTACGGGTCATTCCATTATATTTCAGCGTCGGTTACGTTTCCATCTCACCGATTTTAATTTTTTTGCTTTTATCGTGTTGCTTGAACAAAAACAACAGACGTGGTACTTTTTTGTTTAGTTTTGTAACCTTCAGTAGTCCCGTTATACGGTTAGGAAATTGGTCAGTTTTACATTAAACTGGTATATTTCTGGTTCTACTGTTAAAAGTAGCATCACTTTAGAAAGACCTTAGATAGTGTTAAATTATTCAATAAATAACTTCTAGAAAGTACGGTTATTGTAAGAGTTTTAGTGAAATGAATTTAGCCAAATGTTTTGACCTGTAGAGGGCGCAGCTACCAATTCATAAGGAAGTGTGACCCACGCTTCGAAAGGTGAAAATTCCACCTTTCTAGATATTTACGTTGTTTAAGGACAAATAATAGTTTGATCGGTACAGCTATTTTATATATTGAAAATTTTTCAAAAATCATGTTTTTCCAATTTAACATAATGTACCGGCTAAACTAGGTCTTGTACATATACAAGGTATGTATCACTTTTCACCGTAGATTATGGATTGGCAGCCGCATCTACAGGCCAAAACCTTTGGTTAAATTCATTTCACTAAAACTCTTACAATTACGGTACTTTCATAAAATTGTTTATTGAATAATTTAACCGCCTTGAAGTTAACAAATACTTTCATCCCACGATTGTTTAAAAATACCACTAGCAGCACAAGTGTTAAAAACTCATCTCATACTTTTTACATTTTATATCCCTTTTCCGGAACCAACATACACATTTATTCGTACCACTTAAATCGTTTACGTCCGAAAAATAACACTATAACTATAATGACATAATTAATATGTTATCAAAAATAAATAATTAATATGTTGTACAATTTATATGTTATCAAATTTTAATGCTTTTTTCAACAAGAATTTCGATTTAACTAAGATCCGTTAAAATCCGGAAGACATTACAACCTGTCATTTTTTACATACACATTTGAGCGTGGTGGACTAATACAGAAGCAAAAAAAAAATCTGGCCGGAAAAAGAATACACATTAATACGTACGTCTCACATTATGATTTTTTCATCTCGTACTTTTTGATTTACTCATCCCGAAAATGAGTCTATGATTAAAAACTATTAAAAGGTCCGTCGATTTATCATTGCCGATAGTTTCTGTACCCTGTTTACCAATTTATTACGAAACATAAAGTTCCGCCGATCGAGGTAATTCCCCTTATTCGAATATACGTGACACGGGAAATGTATCGGTTCCTTTGAAAAGCTTTAAAAATATCCAGCCTTAGAGTTTAAAAGGTTCGCAAATTTGTTAATTTAGATATGTTCTGGACTCCTATTGCTATCTACCGAGCGAGTATGACAACCCACTGATCGTGGGAATATTTTACGAATTTGGGCAACGAAAATTAGTGTTTGATTGGTACTTCGATTAAAAGATCCACTGATTTGTCATTGCCGATAGTTTCCGTACCCTGTTGGCCAATCCCAATGACACAAGTCGTAACCTATTATGAACCATTTGCTCAAGCGCTTGAAGAACTTAGAGATTTGGTTTTTCTTGATAGAATGCCCTGGCTAATTTTTAGTGATATACAGGGTGTCCCAGAATGAATGGATAAGCCTGAAACACCTTATAGTAGAGCTATTGCACGCTCAAAATAAAATACAAAAAAAAAAAATATATTCCAAGTAGTACTTAAGATATATCATTTTTTTAAAAAAAGTCAATTTTTTTCACATTACTTTACGTTTCCGATCACCACGGCTACAAATAAATTAAATCCATCGATTTTTTTGGTGTTGTAATATCCCTTTTGTTTTACTTTGGTTTTAGCAATAAGTCAAAAATTCAAAAATCCCTTTTGTGTTTTACTAACACAATTGTGTAGGTACGGCAAAAGTACCATGTCAAAAATTTATTTTTGTATGAGTTTAGAACCAATTTACATATTTGTGTATTCTTTTCAAACTTATTTTCGTTCAAAAAAAAAAATACTATAACTATACACACAATTGTGTTGGTTGTAGTTCAAAACAAGAGAAATTTTTTATCAAAAACGCCATTACATACTATGATTTTTTACTCACACATTTGTGTGGTTTGGACTTTAATTGAGTAATTTTTTTCTTGGTTGAAAAAGGCATATTCATAATGGACTATACTAATAGATATGCAGCAATAGTATGAGTAGCTGTTGCATTTTTTTGAAAAAAAATTAAACTTCAATTTTCAGCATGAAATGTGGTAAATATTTTTTTTTTATAAAAGTTTGAGCGTCTTTGGTGAAAAAAATGTATGGGAACCTAAGTGGCCAACTATTTTAAAAATATGAGTGTTTAATGCATATTCTAAAATGGTATTGTATCTAATGTAAATACGAGGTTATTGCTATTAATATGCAGAAGGAGTAAATTCGATTAATTAACAAAATTTTAAAAATTGTATTATTTCTTGTCATAAACTGTACTTGATGATAAAAGTTTTTTAAACTTGATATTTGCTTCCTAAGCGTGCTCTACACTACCCATCTTTTGTTCATAAAACGTAGTAAACGTTAAATTAAACATTAACATTATTAAACATTAATTTAATGCGTCACTCGACTTGTTCGACATCGCATGTGTTTATTCCGTTATTTTGGCTTGTATCTGGGCGGATTTTTATGTATCAAAATGCCAAGTAATCAGTATACGTCAGAAGAATACGCAAACATGCATTATATTTATGGTGAATGCAGAAGGAACGCAAAGGCAGCTGCGGCTCTTTATATTGAAAGATACCCAAACTCGCTTCACCCGAATTATCGCGTATTCATCAGAGTCCACGATTGTTACTCGGAAGGCAGATTACCTGGCAGTCTGGCAGCGGTGTTGGTGGTACTAGCACTGGAAGGATCGCTAATATTGACACTGAAGAAACAGTGCTTGAGGAGATTGAGCGAGATACATCTACCTCTAGAAGAGCAATAGCACGACGCACTGGAATCGCAAAATCGAACGTGAACCGTCTATTGACAAAAAAAAATAAGTTCCACTCCTACAAGATCCGCAATTCTTTAATAATATTCTATGGAGCGACGAATCAACACTGAATAGAGATATGTTTTAGCATGCACAATCTTCACAGCTGGCCACTTTCGAATCCACATCTAATGCGAGAAAACAGATCCTAGTACAAATTCAAAATAAATTATTGGACCGGCATATTGAACGGAAAGAAAATTGGCTCATTTGAACTGCCCGGGAACTTATCTGACCAAAGCTATTTGGAATTTCTTCAAAATGATCTGCCAAATTTCTTAGATGAGGTGTCCAAGGAGGTGAGAAAACCCCATTGGCTCCAGAATGATGGGTGTCCTGCGCACTATGCAGTAAAGGTTTGGGCGTATTTGAATTCCACATATCCAGATAGATGGATTGGCCGTCTGGGGTTCATTTTGTGGCCTCCACGTTATCCGCTGGATATGTTTTACTGTAGTAAAACCCCCCATGGGACTGCCTAAAACAAGACGTCTACCCTAAACTGATCAGGAGTTTAGAAGAGTTAAGAAGCCGTGTTCAGAAAGCCGCTTCAAAAATTATTCAACTTCGTTATGTGCGACTTCTTAAAAGACCTTTTATTCGGAGATGTCGAGCGTGTATCAGAGTCGGTGGCAAACAGTTTGTGCATTTACTGTAAATGTACATAGGTTAAATTAAATATTATCTTTAAAATATATTATTTTTAAAATTTTGTTATTTAACCGAATTTACTCCTTCTGCATATTAATAGCAATAACCTTGTATTTACATTAGATAAAAGGATGTACTGTACCATTTTAGAATCTGCAATAAACACGCATATTTTTAAAATAGTTGGCCACTTAGGTTCCCATACATTTTTTTTCACCAAAGTAGCTCTCTTTTTTTTCATCAAAGACTTTTATAAAAAAAATATTTACAACATTTCATGCTGAAAATTGAAGTTTATATTTTTTCCAAAAAAGTGCATCAGCTACTCATACTATTGCTGCATATCTATTAGTATAGTCCATTATGAATATTACAACACCAAAAAAAATCGATGGATTTAATTTATTTGTAGCCGTGGTGATCGGAAAAGTAAACTAATATGAAAAAATGAACTTTTTTTTTTAAAAAAAATGATATATCTTAGATACTGTTAAAGTTAGCCGAAAGTTTCCAGCCGAAAGATAATGCAGATAGTGTCTTGAATACAGCAAAAATCAGTTATGAACTCGAATTTAGGAGAATTTAGGATCGGGCTATATGATTCGGGTGAAGGAGAAATTATTTCAGTTTATAGGAATTTAAAAATCGATAAGAGCGAGAGTATAAAGAGAGTTTTAAAATAGTCAAGACACTATCTGCATTATCTTTCGGCTGGCAACTTTCGGCTAACTTTAACAAGGTATATCTTAGGTACTACTTGGGATATATTTTTTTGTATTTTATTTAGAGTGCGCAATAGCTCTACTATAATTTGTTTCAGGCTTATCCATTCATTCTGGGACACCCTGTATATTTACGATTGTAGCTTGTATTTCTTCTTTTCTCCATTTTACTCTTAAAAATATTTTATACTTTTTTTATGATAACTAAGACCATTAACATTCCATAACAACAGTTTTAGATTTCTAATTTGCTTAGATTTGAGTTTAGTTCCTAAAGCTTAATGGTACTATTCCACCGGAAAAAAATATTACCAGCAAATCTACCAGCAAAACTAAAACGAGACAAACATATAGATCGACTATGTTAGAGAAAGGCGCAACTGATTATAGCTTGCTGAGCAAATTGTTGTTGTGTTGCCATAATTTTTCATAAAAAATATAAATATATTCTTCAAATTACGCCCATAAAAGATAAAATATTTTTAACTTTAAGCAAAATATTCGCAGACGACTAACTTATGCTGAGTTCACGGAACGGGATTATTTTTTATTCAACTCTTTAGCCAATAAAATCTTTATATTCAACTAATTCCCGCCTAATTTGATCTCGGTTTAGTTGAAATATTTCCATCTTTTGAGCAAATAATCTAATTCGTACCAACATAGTAACAAAAATAACCGGAAGTTTGAGCAATAATTTTGCTCAAATGTTTGTTGTTGTTGTTTATTTTTGACCGCCTTAAATTGATCGCCTTAAATAATTTAATTTAAAGTTATTATATAAAATAAATGAAATAAATATGCGAGATGCATTTAAGTGAAACAATTAGGATGAGAACCAAGAATTTTATTTTGTTACAACTGTTGGGCTATAAATTATTTGATAATTTATAAATTGTGATGTGTGTATAAAACCGAATATTGTGTATTTGTAATCCCCAGACATACGTTTATTCGATTAAATTAAAATAAAGCCCTAACTAATCGAAAACAATGCAGAAATTGTACACAATACATACAAAACAACAGAAAACATATCGCACATCCTCTTAAAAACTGCCAACACAAAAAAACAGTTGAGATGAATGCATTTTAATTTTTTTTAATTGCTAACGCTACTGTGATGATGCTGAGATTATTTATTATTAGCTTTATAAAATAAATAATCAAGTATAGCAATTTAAAATGCATTTATCACAAAGCTGTTTTTTGTGTTGTGACATTTTTTTAAAGGATGTGCGATAGACAAACGTAGACAAATTTTTTGAGCAAAAGTTGGTAAAAAAGCCAGTTTTTCTTAATCTCATTCCGTGAACAGTTAATCATAAAAAAAATATGTGCTACATTGTGCCTAATAAATCGGTGGAAAAGTGTGATTCTAAATATTCGCCCAAAGATTCGCACTTGTACAAGCGCCTTGAGAAGAAATTTTTTTTATTAAAAATAATTTAATGCCCGATTGCACGTGTTATTTTGTAGGTTATATCCCGAAAATATTATTTAATTTATTATTGTCAAACATTAAAAATAAAGATTTTTCTTTTTTTTACAATAATTTATAGGTTAAATTTTGTTGATGCTAAAATTATCCCCTTACATATTTATGGTAGAGCATTTTTTTTATATATTTTCGAAAATTAAAAAAAATATTAAAATCACATGATTCTGTTCGTCCCAAAAATTATATTATATTTTTTAGTAAATTTTGGGATATACAATTCTTTGTTAAACATTCAAAATGAAAATGTTTAATGTTTTTAAATAATTTATAGGTTACATTTTGTTGATGTCAAAAATTTTCCAATTTTTTCTACCACAGAATAAAAATGTTGTGTTTCAGTCACTCTAATGTAAATTTTAGTTCTTGTCTTTCTCAGATGTTCAGCAAAATTTTTCTGTTTTCTCCATGGAATAGTACCATAACTCAACTTTTGCAATCTTTCGTCGAATGTACATAATACCGCAAGTAACTCCTGCAAAATTTGATTGTTTTCAACATCTTTCTTCCGAAAGGATTGCTGATAATATTGCTTTTGAAGTTTGCTGTTTGTCTGAGGGATAGTTTACAGGCTCTAATTTTTATTGTTTCTCTTTTTTTTTTTGCAAACATGTATCTTTTATATGTAGTGGGATAAGCTTTCCCACAATCTGTTCACTTTTGGAGGTCAGCTTTTGAGTTAACACATTCTCAAGTTAGGTGGTGCCCTGCACATTTAACACATCTTCGTTGTTTTGCCGTAATATCGCTGCATGTGCCCATACGCTTGGCATCTTTAGCATTGCGAAATTAGTTTAATTTTTTTTGTGGTTCAATTTCCACTTTGCTGTGGAATTTCGAACTGCTTCATAAGCAATAGTTTTTTTTTCATTCGTCAATTTTTCGTTGTAAATTGAGAATAATAACAATTTGTCGATTGTTCTAATTGATTGCTTTCTGCCATTCATTCTATACTTTCTGTTCTTTTTCAGTTTTATTTCATCTCTCTTGAACGAGTATGTTGTAACTTCTGGTGATGTCGATATACCTTTATGTGTGGGCACTGCTACTGCGTCAATGTTGGTACTGTAGGCTAACCTTTTGAGGTCTAATAGTAAGTGAGTTCCCTCAGGATAACTGTTGATTTTCCAGTTGTGTTAGGCCCCTTCAGAATTAGTAGGATCAACTTTCACAGAGGGTGAAATGTCCAGTGTGCTCATTGGAGGAGTGAGGTGGGGAATTTCTACCACCTGGGGCATTTAATTAATAAAGTTTAGTCCACACAGTTAGTTCACAACCGTATTGAGTTTGAGTATATTTGATCAAAATATTTCGATAAGCACCAATAATAACACCGACCCCAATAATAAGATGGTTCTTAATTTATTAATTATTTTTTTGAGGAATAATAAAACAATAATAAATGTGATACTTAAGTACATTTATATATCGATCTTTTACGAAGTAAATTAAGGCAAAGTACGCTAGAGTCGCGAGTTGGGTCGGTTCGACTGGGCTCTTTGAAGTTGGGTTTAGAAACAACATTTAAAATAATTGTTTCCAGTTGCTTCGTATTTTTGACGCAACTCGGGAGCACTATTTTTTCTGCTTATTAATTTGGTAGCGATAAAAGAAAACCAAAAATCTATTTAAAATTTTATTCCATTGATCTGGTTGTTATTTGGCTTATAGCAATTCGAGATGCGCCATTTCAAGTTGATTCCCAGGGGACGCAATAGCGAAACAACCCGAAACTCTAAATAACTGTGTCCTCTCTACACACAGTTGAAAATTTTTCTGATATGCGATGCTATTAGCATCGCATATGCGTCCGACATTTGCTTGTATCGAATTTCGATGTAAATTACATCGAAAATAATTTGAATATAATTTGCTTCGAAATGAAAAATAAAATGCATCGATTTTTTTTCGAAGCTTCTTGCATTGCATCATAATGTAAGATGCAAAATTAAATCTAATAACATTTCGATGTTACTAACACTGAAAGAAGCGATTCAATGAAAATTGTATCAGACAGAACCAATTTCGATGTTAATAGCGTCAAATTTACATTATAAATGTTTCCTACCAACGAAATTATTCCAATGCAATTTGCATCATATAAAATAAAACCGATGCAAAAACCGGTTAGTTTTATTTTATATACTTCATGAGATTTCAAAATCTTTGTATAAAACTTTAGTTGTCATAGTCACGAGCAGTGATGTCACCTTTTGCTTTTGTATTTGTAGTAAACCTGCTACTTTTTTTTTTTTTAATTGTAGCAGATCGCTACATTTTGGCAATAAATAGGAGCAAAACAAAAATTATAATAAAAATTCAAAATTATCACGTTTTTTATTTCAAGTTATACATTTTTCGGCTTAAAATTATGTTTTTCAACAAACAGGAAATTATATTTTTTTTACTAATCAGTCTAAACAGTAACAATTCTATCACAAAAATATTAAATATATATTCTTCAAATAATAAATAAAAATAAAATATAAAATAAAAATAAAGGCACAAGCACAACTTAATAAACAGCTGTTTATCACAATTTCACAAAAATCAATTGTTATATGAGTTCAAAAACCCCTTGTTTAAATTTGTACTTTGCTGCAAATTTACATAATTCATTCTCAGGAACATATATTTCTGTGTCACATGTTTCTTTTACTAAAGTTCTACAAAACATAATATTTTGTATAGTTTTATTTTCAAGCCTATTGGTTTTTTTATTTTTGATACGGTTTAAGTGGGAGAAAGCCCTTTCCGCGGCAGCACTGTTATGGGGCAATGACAGTAATACCAACATATAGTCGGCCAAATCGGCATAAATAAACTCATCCAAATTATTTTTAATGTTTTTAATTTTAATCCAATTTTTAACAGTATCGGACGAGTCAATTTTGGCCAGAAGCTCTCTATTACCAATTAGGCTACGCCATTGATCGTTTAATGTTTCAGTTTTCACCAGCTCGTTTTGGAAAGGAAAATTAGTTAACAATGGAAAAATAGTTGGCATTGTGCCGGCAACAATTTCTTCAACATTACAAAATTTCAACAAACCCAATTTTTGATCATCTAGTTGAAACCGTTTTTTAATTTGCGAACATAGCTCAATATAAAATGACACTAAATTATTTTTTACCACCGATACTTTTAATTTATCTTCTTCGATAAAAGATTGTTCTAATTCTTGAAAATATAGTGAGAAATACATAGAGTTTATTGGAAGGTGATTATTCGGATCATTAATATCAACTGTAAGCATAATATCAATTTTATCCGGAATAATAAAATTTTTTAAA
The DNA here is from genome assembly GCA_932526605.1 of Nephrotoma flavescens. Classification (NCBI taxonomy): domain Eukaryota; kingdom Metazoa; phylum Arthropoda; class Insecta; order Diptera; family Tipulidae; genus Nephrotoma; species Nephrotoma flavescens. The sequence continues at coordinate 106,085,880 of OW052222.1, forward strand.
ATTTCCTTGTAAACACATTTAATTTTAGAGTTTAAATTATGAATCTGTGGGTTTTCCGATTGAAATATTTTATTTAAATCATTAACCACTTTTAAAATATATGATAGAAAAATCAAATACAATTTGGTCTCGTTGTTACTTAAAAAATCACGAAGTTCATATGCATTAGAATCTTTGTCTTTGGCATCCTTCAACTCGAAACAATACAGTACAAAGTAGTGTTTTAGGGCATTCCATTGGTCCAAGATTCTGGTCACTACTGCCTCAAGAGATAACCATCGTATCTTACACAGTCTTAAGATCTTATGGTTTTGTAAGTTGAAATCCTTTTGAAAGAGGGAAAAATCGTGCAACCGTTTCGGACTATGTGAGTAGTGGTTATAAATATTTTTAATTTTTTTTTCAATCATATTCGGTAAAAATTTTAATGCGCTATTAACACAAAGAGCTATCGAATGGCATGTACAGCCCAAAAAGAAAAGTCCACTTCTAAGTTCTTGGAGTTTGGCTTTTACGCCACCAAAATTACCTGACATAACCGACGCGTTATCCGTAGCTAGACCAATTATATTTTTTAAGCTAATATTGTGATATTCGAAATGGTTTTTTAAAGCTAGGATCATTTCTGAAGCTGTGGAACTTTCTAACCGAATTATTCCAAAAAAGTTATCAATAACTTTAGCTGTAATTTTGTCAAAATACCGCACAATTATGACTAACTGCTTATTCGTTGTTAAATCAGTCGTCTCATCGATTATTATCGAAAAGTATTGTTGACGTAAAATTTTAGATATTTTTTCGGCGGCAAATGGACCGATTATTTCGTTGATATATGCGGTTGTCTTAGTACGACAGCATTTTAATTGTTGAGCCGGTATTGAGGTAGGAGAAATTTGTAAAATTAATTTCGGCAAGGAATTCATGATTGAAAATGGCAATTCGTGTTGCACACAATAAATTACACTCATCATTTCCACTTGATGTTTCTTTAAGACTTTTTGATCTTGAAAAGATACATCGAGTTTTTGAACTTCATTAGAAAGTTTGGCTTTTTGCTTATAGCTTAGAAAACTCCTCATGCCTAGCGATGTGGCTTATATTATTGGCCATCGTCTTATTACACAGCTTACAGTATGCCTCACCGTAACGGTTTGTCAGCCAAGAATACTTATTTTCCCACAGGGTTTTATATTTTTGGACATATTTTTTCTGCTTTGGCTGTAAACCTACAGCTGAACTGTCTGAAATTGAGCCTAATTCTTCCGAATATGTTGTTTGGGCGGAGGCGCATGCAGCATCGGAGGTGGTTGATACTGTATTTCTAAAAAAAATAAGAACGACACAATATTATTACCTTGAAATTAATCCAAACTGCGTACTCTATCTCTAACACTCACGGATTCTTTTCTACAGGTTGCAAATACCTCTTCATTTGACTATAATAACACCACACCAATAATGTTTGAAAGTAACCAGATGAACTTTGGCTATCAAATGTAAATGTAACTAGTACAGTAACTCTAGAATTGATCTAAAACTGCGTCTTGATTTTTTTCTTATAAATATGATTTTAACCTCGAAAAAACGGAACTTGTATATCACTGTATATTCACCACATTTTTTCTATTATGTATGTATTTATAAAAAGAATTATAGATTTTGTTAAACTAATCGTACCTGACTGAAATTCTAATTTTTTTTAATTATTTAATAAGACTACTTACATACGTATTTATGGAATGGAGGAAAACTATACGCACATACGAAATGACGAAAACCGTTTGAGTTTGATTGGTTTGGTTTACAAAATGGGCGAATTCAATTGACAGGAAAGATATAACCCAGAAAACATATTTTGTAAAATGTACCACAAAAGTCCCAATAAGCAATACGATTTTTTATGCTTTCCATATAATTTTTTCCCCATGAAGCAAATTTCGAATTAAAATAAAAAAAAAACAAAATTGTAGTAGAAATGAAAAGTACGTACTAAAATTTTAGGGTAGAAAAAATGTAGTAGATCTGCTACAATTGTAGTAGGGTGACATCACTGGTCACGAGCACGACAGACCAGACTGCGCTCACCAAACTGCAAATATATGAAAAACATTTCAAGCTTATATTAAAAGTATACATACTGCCTTAGCGAATTATTATAAATTCGCTAAAAAATAAATCACCCCAGATTATATAGAAATTTTCTTTCGACACACTACTTGCATTAGTTTTAGACGCAATTGCATCGTAAATATTTTCAATGCATGCTTTGCATCAGAATTTGATGCACGATTGCATCGTATATGCCCCGATGCAAGGGTTGTATCATAAATCGCAGCAAAATTTTTAAGTGTGTAGCCCAGACGGATTATCTGGTCGGGGTGAAACTCTATACTTAATCTTTTTCCATAAATTTAGAGATCCCAGTGATTTTTGACCGAAATCGGTTCACCGGTGGTAGCATCCTGAAGAGTGTTTTCGTTTTTTTTTCGTTCTTGCGTGTACCGCAAGGTGCAGCTTCCATGGTAGGTTTTCCAATTTTTGCAATGATGATGCAAAGTATAGCATTTAACAGAGACAGAATGAAAATATTCAAATAAATTTAATGATTTATTAAGCACTTGTTGGTTGTTCTTGTTGATTTTCAGAAATTTAACCAGAAATAATGATTTTTGATATTCCAAGACAAATTTTACCAAAACTCCAGTAACTTTAATTTTTTACTTTAGAAAAAAATAAAGCTTATTTGTTTTATGTGTGATGTATACAAAAGTAGTCGGGTGCTGGCCACAACATATTCACCCTTCCATTTTTTTACTGTTTGAGTATATTGTGCACCGTTTGAACATCCACTTGTCATATAAGAAAAATCGAGAGGTACATTAAACAAAAATATATTTACGTTGCAATTATCTCAATATAAATTGCGGTATTGGTGGTCTTAAATATTTGTACATTAATACATTATTTTAAGATAGACAGATTAGATAATATGTTTGTTTCAAAATAATTTTGTAACTTACTCTCTGGTATTGAAGCATTTTATTGCAATTATTTCTGTAAATGTCGGCTATTTATTTTATAAAGTTTTATATAAGAAGGGTTTGTTTTAATAATTTTCATGTCCTTATAGATCCTCTCTATATAATCTAAATTAATTGTTATTACATTTCCTACGTACCAAAACTTTTAATGCACGAACAGTGACAATGAAAATTATTTGCGTTCCTTAGAAAATACGAATTAGAATGACGTCTGTCCCAAAGAAATAAAATGATTCACCCTCAAAAAGTAATTAAAACAACCATTTAACCTAAAAGCATTCCAAATGAACATACACAACTAAACACAAATTCTTTTTATTCAACCTTCTCGTCTCTCTAAGAAATTATTCCCATTTTCTGCTTTTGGAAATCAAAATCTACCAATAAAAAAGAAATCTTAGGTCAAAGCTTTCATTTTAAATCATCATTACTTTAATTAAATGGACCAAACACTGAAACAGCAACAAGAAACAGTAAACATCAGAGATGCTTGAAACTTGGATGAACGAAGATGGTAAATATATAGGAAAATACATTTTCTCTTAAAGTTTTGTAAAATTTGAATCTAATTAAATACTTATAGGAAAATGTAGAAAACTAAAAGCAATTATGTAACATACAAAAAAGCTCTCAACCACTTGTGTACATACATATAATGCTAGTTTTTTACACTGCGCTGTTTACTCTTTAATTTGTAATACTTTAATTTGTATATCTATAAATAGGTTCTCCCTACATACTATTTATGCTTCATGTATGTACCACAAATATCCATTTTATTCCTTATCCATGTGTTAATAGTCTGAGCATAATCATAACGTACGAAAAGCACATTCAAGAATATTAATGTTTTGTGAGCTTTTAAGATTTTTATTTTTAGTTTTGTTTCGGTTTCTCTATTTTTACTTTTATGTTGTTACCATATGATAAGTATTCGAGTAATATAAAAAATAACAACCGTACAAACAAACTATCAAAACTAAACTTAACTATAGAAAACAAAAGTTCTAGTTTAGTACTAAAGTACCAAAATACAAATGCACTATGTACATATAGAAGAATATAATATACGTACCCTAGTATTGGTACCAAACAAATTACGTTAAAATAAAAAATAAAAACTTAGAAAGCTCATTTAAAGTCAATTTTCTCATGTTGTTCTATATAAACGAAATAAAAATAAAAATAAACAAAGTTTTGTGAGCTTTTTGGTGTATCTACATATGTACCCTTATACGTATGTATATTTGTAGTTTTTATCATTTTCGATTTTTGTTACTCGTGTCAATGGATAAACAAAGAATGAAACCAGCACAGCACATGGAAAATGAGAAAATGTTTTTTTTTATTTATTTATAAATTACACTGAAAGCTTATATATGTGTTATTATTTTTCTAGCTTTCTTAGTTGGATTTGACATACATTTTCACTTTGTTTTCTTATTCTTAAAAGCATAGACGAAATGTATTTTGTTTGTTTATCAAATTTTTTTCATATACGCTAACATCGTGTACAATACATGGTTGTAAGATTTTTTTAGCTAGAAAGCTAACTAAGTAAAATTAACTGAAATAGCCCGTATTCTGTGAACTAATCGAATATAGCTTGAAAATTGATACTGTCTTAAAGGACCTGAAGGGATCACCAATTGCCACCTGAAGAAAACTTGCAGAATAGTAAAGCAAAGCTCTTTGAAACTAAAACGTACTAAGGATACTTATTTATTCAAATAAATTACAGTTTACGACAAGCAAGCTGTCTTCAAATTGATTGTTTCAATTGATCCGGTTACATTCGAATCAAAGCGGTGTTGACTTAAATTTAAAGAGAAGCCAAGTAACTTGGCCTAGTAAAGAATCTTCAATGTTGCTTCAACAGTTGTGGAGAAATGATGTTATTCTTTTTGGAATTACTCCTGAAATTGAAGACATAACACCGCTTATTGAGTATGGCTGATACTGAACATTATTTTAAACGCAACATAAAAAATGTGCAAAATGCAACATCATTTGTACAAATTATTTCAAATCTCAAACCAAAAAGAAATTTGTAATGGATACTCTCGTTAAAGATGATCCAGTTTTTCTACATCATTTACTTCAAGATTTTGATAATGATCCACAAAAAATTTAATCATAAATCATCGAATGCGTAAACATTTCACTCAACTATTAACAGCAGCAAAAAAACTTCATAAAAATGCCCAAATATATAAAGCTTGGCATAGCGGGCACATTTACATTCAAGTAATTCAAACTTCTACACCCGTATGGCACAGTTAAAGCAACACTGTATGGCACAATTGAAGCAACACTCTACCATCAACATCGCATCGTCATCGATTTCACAAGGCAAAGCATAATGCACAAACTATAAAAATAATAACTGTTTTCCTAAATTATATACATATGTACATATATAAAATAATAAGCGTTATACACTTCTGTTATTGCATTATATTTAAGGCTATTTTACAATTTAATTTTTTATACAGATAATCATACGTTCCATATGTCAAATTCAGTTTTCATTTCTTGGAGTTGTATGTAATATTGTAATAAATTATATTCTTATATTATATTAGTTACATTTCGAACTCTGTTACATTAAGAGTTGATTTATTGTTTATTTGATATTCAAAAATATGGAGTGTTTCAGTGACGTTCATGAGATTGATATTCAAAGCCTTGTATTTTTGAAACATTTATTTAACATTGGACCAAAATATAGGTTTGGTTCATTAAGGAACATCTTATCTTAATCACGTAATTGTTGTTGCCGAAACATGGATTTATTCCCACGAAGTGCGATTTTATGTACTACCAACGTATGAATCGTTTCATTCCGCTAGAGATACTGAAGTGGAGGAGTTGCAATTTATGTAAGTAAATCTATCTTAGTTGTTGAAAAAGAAAACTTTAATTTATTTGATTCTAATTTCATTGTTGTTGAGCTTCCATTACTGAAGAGTAAGATTATTGGTGTTTATCGCACAAACGCTTGCTCAGATGACATATTTTTTGATACAATAGATATTTTATTCTTAATAAACACATTTTTATTAATCGCTTGTTTTTTGTTTCGCAGAATATTTTGAATATTTTTCAAAAAGTTTAAAAAATCACTCGATCGATTTCGACTTGTTAGGTCATCATCAGGAGTAGCTACTGATTTGTATTAGTAAACATTTTGTTATATAGTAGAAAAAAGTAAAATATAAATAAAAGAAGGAGGGGGAAAAAAATAAGCAATAAAAATTAATCTACGGATCGCGCAGGTAGGCGATGAGTCAAAGGTTGAGTAACAAAATTCAAGGTATATTATTGCGTACGTGAGAATAGAAAAGGGCGGGGTCTGTAATTGGTGAGAACCGGATTTCTCTCTGTTCGTTAAAGATATTATGGTTAAGAAATATTGATTTTCGAATTTCGTAAGATTCTAAGGTATCTAAACGTCTGCCTTTGGGTTGTGTGACTGTGTAGATACTCCTGATGATGACCTAACAAGTCGAAATCGATCGAGTGATTTTTTAAACTTTTTGAAAAATATTCAAAATATTCTGCGAAACAAAAAGCAAGTGATTAATAAAAATGTGTTTATTAAGTATAAGTGTGTTTAAAAAGTAGATATTTTATTATCCAAATACCCTAATTCATTAATGTTAGGTGATTTTAACGTTAATATATTGAATAAGCATAACCACAGAACTGTTTGGCTGAAATCAGTGGTTCCAACTTGTGGTTTTGATCATCTTAATAATTTAAATACTGTTTTCTACACACATTTTTCCTCAACACCGTCTATTATTGATCATGCTACTATACCGATCTAATCAAATTTAATTTTACTACTAGTTTATTCGATTCACCTGATTTCGATCATCGTATTCTATTGATTGATAAATCTGATACAAGTAAATTTCCAAAAAATAGGCAATCTTGCTTTACAATTCTTGACTATGAGCAAATCATAAATGAACAGAATACTCAGAAGAATAATTGGCTAACAAATGAATTCCAAGTAATCCTTCAAAAAAGAGACCTATTCTATAAATTAAAACTTAATTATCCGCATAATGCTTACTATGCATCCAGGTTTAAATACTTTAAGAATCAAGCTGTATATTCTAAACGAGGGCTAAACATCTATAAACAATTCAAAATGTGTTTTGCTTTGGTAAAACTAAGCGGGTTTCACTTTAATATCTCAAAGCAACAGCTTTTGGCTTTAATTTTTTGACGCATTTTAATTTTGCTTTGTTGGTAATAAAACATTTATATGTCAGGTTTGATCGAGTGATAATTGATTATTATGTAGTTTTAAATATAAATACATTTAAAAAATTAAAATAAATATTCTTTTGGTTTACATTAAAGCGTCTTCGGTTTTATACAGTGCAATTGTTGTTGTAAGCTAAGCGGGCTTTGCCAAAGCAAAACAGATAAAGAAAACTTTCTGGAAAGCCTGCTTTATAAAAGAGAATTCAATATGGAAAATAAAAGCGTGACAGCGATAGCAGACGCAAATAATCAGCTTATATCCGATTCTGCTGAAATTGCGAACGTATTAAATTTTCATTTTGTTAATGTATCTATTATCAATCAAGATTCGTTCATTAATGTTAAACCTCCACATTTCAGTACTTATCTAAAATATTAGAACTTACTGGCACTTGATATTGCTAAAACAGGCTATTCGGAGGTTTCTAAAATAATAAAAAACTTAAACAAACTCCCCTCTGGATATGATAAAATTCCGTCGAAATTCTTGGAAAAGGTCTTTCCATCAGTAATGGAATTTTCCTCGCTTTCAGTTTAGTTCTTATTTCTGTGCTTGTCACAATAAAACATTTTTTTTTATTTTTATAAAATGGTTCTGATTATATGAAAATTACTTTAAATTACTGTTTTTTTTTGTTAAGTGATAATTTTGGCATTTTACTTTTAACAAACCATCAGATAATATTAATTATACCAGTGCCACCGTCATGTAACTTAGTGCTCTCTTTACGTGCATTAAAATTATTTAATAGTGCGTCGCCGCGATATTGTAGTTTCAGTGTCATAAATGTATTTTGTTGTTTGCGCTTTGAGCTGTGCTGTGTAAAGTGAATATTTCGTGATTTCGTGTTAAAAGTTTTAAACAGTCTCCCTTAGTAGCGAAGTGATTTTTTTCTTGATTATACTCGAATCCAATAAATATTTTTTAACGATAGATTACAATTGGATAACTAACGGTCACGTCCTGTAACGAGTGTGACGTAAAACGTGTATCGGATATGAGGGGTCTCAATGCAAAAATCGATATAATCCAAATTTACAATATTACTGGAAGCAGAAAAAACTAATATTTATCAAAACTTTAAGTTTTTATAATGAGTTTATATTTCTAATCGAAGCTTATGTATATTCGGGTGTTATAGAAAGAATATTAAATTTTTTATTCAGATTATAAATTTGGAGTTATAGGTTTTTGTAATTAAGTATGTATGTTATCGGTTTTTGCATCTCAATAAAAATAACAAATTTTAAAATTAAAAAATTTCTTTATTAAAAACAGTTCAATTAAACATAAATTTGGTGTAGTTATTCATTTCTTAGTAAATTAAGTCGTAAACTCATTAACACAATGGTATCAAAACAATAAAATTAAATTTAAATTTCAAAATCGTCCTGCTCTAACTGGCAACATTCATCAACATCATGATAATGCTTGGTCGAATTATTGCACACACGATCCAAAACGTTTATGTAAAATCGTAGATTATTAGAATTTCGCCATTCGTCACATTAATGAGCTTTCAGTAGAGCCTCGACAACTAACAATTTCTCGGGTTTGACATGGTTGCCTAAAGGTATGACTCGTGGTTTTATTGCAGACAGTTTACTCGATTTTTTCAATACTGATTTTCCGCTATTAATGTTAACCATATAGTTAGGTTCCCCCCGGACGAGAATGGTACCAGCCTTGTCACCTCTGATCAATATCATTCTTTTAGCAACGTTAAACTTAAAATGTCATTGCCCAGGCAACTTTACGTGCTTCTTAGCCTGCTCGCGTCAATCATTTATTTCGCAATCCGTCGACAATTTTATAACTCTCCCGAATTGCTGGAAAATGTCAAAATACTCATTAGGTTCGATAATGTGATCTTTCGAGCGAACTATTTTCTCAATATTGCCAAACACACGATCCGGCGGCATAAAACTATGCCCTACAATTGGAAATATGATTTCAACTGCCTCTAAGGATGTAGGTGCAGTGCTAAACCATTTGATTAGCATAGTAAGCATGGTTGTATTCTTGTTTTGCCCACCACATCCGTCGGCAATAAGCCTAACTACTTTTACACATGCTGGAATAGTAGTCTCATTAAGTCTGTGAAAGACGGCCGATGCAATTTCATTAGAACTTTTAGGTCTATCTACCTCGGGCCAGGCGTAAATAAATACATTATATCCTGAGTAAGAGGACTTTTCGATGTCCCTTGCACTATGGTAAAATTGTACATATAAAATTGCCGTGAGTAATACGCTTTTTGTTCTGGTATTTTAGGCATCGGCAAATTTTTCTCACAATCAAATGAGAATATCATGACATCTGGTGCTTGTTCTTTAAGCATTCGATAGAAAGCGGAAGCCTTTAAAAGGTGAACCTTTTTTCCGTTATTAATGCATGTTTTTGATCAGGATCTGTGATTAGTTTCAGCCGCTCTTTGAATCTTAAGCAGGTGGAACAAGCATCTGTTAATGGTGAACCAAATCCAATGTTATACTCTTTATTGAATACTGAACGAAAAAAGCATTCCTTCACACTACTCGACTCATTCAATTCGTTGTACATCCTCCACAATTTTTTTATGGACAGCTCGCACGACAGGTATTTTCGTTGTGTTTGCGAACGACAATAGTGACTTTCAGTACATTGTAACGATTGAATAAAATGTCTCACCGAGTTTTTTTTTGTTTAGCTGCTTGTGGGATGTATGATCTCCTCCTCGTCTTTCTTTAGGCAGAGTCGCATTTTCATGGAATTGCTTACCAATGTTACAAACACGATCTTTCCGAATGCCTAATATTTCTAAGAATGCCTTTTGGCAAACCGTTTTTTGTGTGTGTCTTGACAAACAATAAAATATTTAATACTGACGGAACGATTTTTTTGCGAAACTTCTAAAACTCTTCGTCTTTTTGGCGTTTCGGATTGCAAATGTTTTAGAATAAATGTGTCTTGGTCGATTTTGGTTGTGCATTTGTAAAATCGCGCATGAAAATTCATTATATCCTTCATTGTAAGATTGCTACAAAATAGTTTTAATGACCCGGCTATATGTTTACAGGTTTAGAATTTCGGTAAACATTTTGGTTTATATCTAAGACAGTAACAATAGAAAGATTAAACAAACTACTTATAATTATAATTTAGTTTACTATTATGGTCGTTAATTACCTTTCCCGTTTTTGTTGATTACGCTTGGAATGGGCAGAATTGCATGATTTTTTTCGAGCATTTCCTGCAGTCGCAGGTTCAATATTTTGTGTAATAGATTCCATGTTATTAAAGGTTTTCAATAAAACTTAAAATTAATTAAAATACGCAAAACATTTTGATATTTCACTACAAATAACTTTAGCCGTTACAAAAATGACACTCTTCAGTCTTCACTCAACAAAAACTGACAATACTATGAACATAAATAACAGTTTCCTATAAAAATTTGAGTATATGTGTATATAAATATATAATATACATTTTTTTCAATTATCCCACTCACTCATTCATTTATTTTTTATCTTGTGCCGTAATTAAACAATAATACGTACACATTGATTATATTAACGGGAACATTGTGAAGTGTTTTGTTATCCTATTTAAGCTAAACTTAACTGAAACCTGTGCCACTTAACATTTTTTTTTAGTATTTGTTTTGCTTGTGCAAGTGTTTCAAATTTTATTGACAATGAACTCACTAATCAAATTTTGTTTTTGTAATACGCTACCGAACGTTTTCCGTTATTACGTGTTGACGCCAATTTTATAAAAAAAAATTTGATTTTATTTGTATGGATTATAAAAGCAATAATGTTAACGGACAACTTTTATTGTTAAATGAATCAATGGATGTAATTACTCGCAGTTTTGATGATTATAAAACCGGGTATAATGAAAACTTTAATCGAAAATTTAATTTGGAGAAGAAGTTAAATTTGTTGTGCAACAATTTAGACGAAATTTCTTCTTCCTTAGATCGTACCGAAGATTGCATTGCCGCTAATACCAAATCAATCGCGCTTTCTAATTTCGGCAACGAAAAATATTTCACGAAAATTACTAAGTGTATCGACAACTTGAATCAGTTATTTCCGGTATTAAGAACAACTTGACCAACATCCAAAACAACAATCAACTTACAACTGACAACATTAACAACAATATCAATAAACATCTTGCATCGAATACTAAATTAATCATGAGTTTATGATATTAATTCTCGTATATCAGCATGCACTACTGCAGATACCAGGTCGAGTAAAACCAATGATAACTACTTAGTCGTGCACTCGAGAAGGAATTGAAAGCTATCAGGGATGCTTGCCATGAACTAACGAACTCTCTTTTCATTCACAAACCAGCTTTAATTACAGATCGCCCCAATATTCTGAGTCTTCATCAGGAACTTTTTCCTGCCACAGCTACCAATAATTTAAATAACAGCTCTCCCGTTCATCTGAAGTGGTTCTTGCTAACATTGATACCAACTCCAGCAACTCTCAACACAGCAGCAGCAGCAATATTAATCCTCCACACATCCGACTGTCGCTAAACTGAAAATTATATTTGTATCCCGGTTGAAAATTATATTTGTAGTCCCCTAACGCCGATGTTATATCACACGTTAATTTTATATTAAATCAGCACAACATCCAAGGACAAAATGTCAAATGTAAAAATATATCCCGCTTCAATGGACAAGTTGCGTCATTTAAATTAACCATTCCTGAAGCTATATTTGACCTATTACTTTCCCCAGAGTCATGGCCCAAATCCACTTATCTCAAAGAATTTGTCGATTTCCGAAATAATTTTAATAACATGGAAGTACTAAAAAAATTAAATGCCTGTCCCTCTACTACCAAAACGTAAGGGGAGTGAGAACTAAATCTCGCGACGTCTTTTTGGCAATTCAAGGACTTCCATTTCATGTTTTTGCACTCACTGAGACCAATTTGAACAGTGATTTCAATAGTAACGATTTTTTTATCTCGGATTTTAAAGTCTTCCGGAAAGATGGTTTTTATTGTTCAGACACGAATTTAACCGGTGGAGGGGTTGTTGTTGCAGTCCACATCAATTTTGATAGTCAAATTGTTATCATTCCCAACACTGATAATATCGAGCTAATATGTGTCAAAATTAAAAATAATAAAAATAATATTTTTATTTTATGTTGCTATATTCGCCCACTAAGTCAGATTGTAAGGTATCAGCTTCTTACTAATGCTGTTGACTTCGTCATTCATCTGGTGAATCCTCAAGATGACATCTTTGTTGTGAGTGATTACAATCTCCCCGGGCTAAATTGGAATTATTCAGATGATAACACTCATTATGTTGCTTCGAATGCACTAATCGCCAATTAAACTTTGTTCACTGACAATATGTTGAACTCGGGACTATTTCAGATCAGCAACGTTTAAGAACAGTCTGAACAGGCAGCTTGATTTGGTGTTCTCGTCGGTTACCAACAATAGCGTCGCTTCTGAAACCAATCTAATCCTCTGTGTCATAAATGTATACCACCCTCCCATTTTGATCACCTTTTGCCTGGAACAAGTCAGTCTAAATGTCAACTCTAAAAGTCCACAACGTTTCAATTTTCGTAAGGCGGACTTTGTGAAACTTAAACATTTATTGGCTAACGTAGACTTTAATACCATTTTAAATGATCATAATGACATAGAAACACAAATTGTCAATTTTTACTCTGCAGTTTTTGGATGTTTTGAACAATCCATTCCGTATACCCGCCAAAAAACTGTTTCGCCATCACCTCCTTGGTTTATTAATGAATTACGAACATTACGTAATTTTAGGAACAAACGTTTGCAAAGATTCTTAAAAACTAAATCAGACTCTGATTACTCTAACTATTTAAATAGTTATAATGATTTCAGTAGATTGTCTGACGAACTTTATGGGAATTATCTCAGACTCATGCAATCCAATCTAATCGCTGATCCAAAGTGTTTTTGGCGCTTTATCAATCTGAAAAAAAGTCCGACGGATACCCTTCCACTTTGAAGTATAAGGATCATTCTTGTAATGATCCTAACGTCATAACAAACCATTTTGCTAACTTCTTCAGTCTGGCTTTCACAAACAGCGATTTTAAACCCGATGAAAGTTACTTTACATACGTGAATAATTGTATACAAACAACCTTAACTTCCATTGAAATCGATTATGAATCCGTTGTACAAAAGATTTCTGAACTGAAAGGTGATTTTTCTTTCGGTCCTGACGGTCTACCATCCATCGTCCTAAAAAACTGCAGTGATTTTCTTGCTCAGCCAATGACAACACTTTTCCAAAAGTCGCTTTCACTTAGAATTTTTCCATCCATTTGGAAAAGTTCTTTTATGGTTATGATTCATAAGAACGGATGCAAGTCAGACATCTGTAATTACCGACCGATTGCAAAATTATCTTATATTCCTAAGCTGTTTGAAATTATTCTGTATGATTCACTGTACTTTCATTGTAAACCGTTGTTTTCTGATAATCAGCATGGTTTTCTCAAAGCACGGTCCACGACCACAAACCTTATTGAATTCACTTCACAAACATTAAATACGATGGAAGCAGGGAGCGAGGTTGACGTTATCTTCACCGATTTTAGCAAGGCGTTTGACAGGATTTTTCATGAAGTTATTTTGTTTAAGCTTAGGGCTTGGCCTTCCTCCCCAAATTCTTCGTATCAACTCATATATCAGCAACATCTGGAGTGCCAAAGAACTTTTTTCATTCTGTCAATCAACGATGCTGAATGTTTAATAAAAAATTCATCGACATCTATATACGCTGATGACATGAAGATTTACAAACGGATTTCAAACATTACCGACAAGAGCCTATTACAATCCGACCTCAATAACTTCTCCGCTTGGTGTGCAACCTTGATTTGAACGTGGGTAAATGTCAAACAATCACCTACTCTCGAAAACGTGCGCAGTCCATATCTCGCGACTATTACATTAACAGCGATGTCATTACCAGAGCCAGTTCTGTTCGTGATTTGAGAGTCATTTGCGACAGTGAATTGAATTTCAGACAACACATCGATCGTATTATCAATCAAGCCAACTCTGTGCTCGGTTTCATCAAGTGTTGGTCGAAAGAATTCGATGATCCTTATGTTACGAAAGCTCTCTACTCAACATTCGTCCTTCCCTTGCTCGAGTATGCTAGCCAGGTGTGGTCGCCTTATCATGAGGTTCACATTAAGAGGATTGATAAGCAGTCCAGCGAAGATTTCTTCGCTTTGGTTTACGGGGGCTACCTTGGTTGGACATGTTCAACCTGCCTCCATATCAAGATCGTCTGAAGCTAATTAATTTACAACCACTTAGTAAGCGCCGAGTTGTTCAGACGTGGTTTTAATTCATCAATTACTAACCGGCGGTATCGATTCTTCAGTTCTGCTAGGTAAAATTATTTTAAATATAAATACGCGAGATTTAAGAACGGTACCTATGTTTAGAATCGATCCTCATCGAACTGATTACGGAAAGAATGAGCCCGTCTCTAGAATGCTGTTCGAAGCTAATCAGCACTGCCATTTAATCGATTTTAATATGACGAAACGCATGATGAAAAAACTTTTTTATTTTTCTCTTGACTATAGTTTTTTATTTAACTTATTTGTTTTTTTTGTTTCATTTTATTTTGCCTTACATTATCTTGTTTTATCTATTTTAAATTATTTAAATCTATCAAATCTGCTTGTACTAAGCAGACTCGACTTCCGTTTTCGTTCCGTCTGCGACGGGTATCGTTTTGCTTAACTATGTAGTCACTTAAGCTATTCATTTATAATCACATTTGATTTTTATACTTATTTTGCCGTGTTAACATCCAATTTTTCAATTTCACTGGTTAAGCAACTCGATATCCTTCTTTATAAGTCACTTGCATTATACTCAAAAAAATAATAATAATACAGATGGAGACACCCCGCGCGCGGTTGGGAGGGGTAATAGGTCGTTGGGATAATTTCGTATTATTGCCTGATTGCCTTAAAATTGCGAAAGTATATCCTATATATATATATAAATCGGGTGATAAAACACATCCAGCAAACTATCGAACAATTTCACTATCGAACAATTTCACCAGATTGTGTTTTCTAAAATTTTCGAAAAAATTCTTGTACATAGAAGTAAACTTTACTTCGACACGCATAAAAAAATAAATAAATATCAATTTGGTTTTGTTGATAAATCAAACACGACATCTGCTGCAGTCACAGTTATCAATGAAATCTTATTGTCTTTAAAAACCAAACAATATGTCTCAATTTTAACAATTGATCTTAGAAAAGCATTTGATATGGTATCACAAGAAATTATTATACTAAAATTTCAGAAACTAAATCCGACAGACAATACTGCATCACTCTTAGCTACCTACTTAAAAATCGAGTACAGTATACTGTAGCAAATGGAGTTGAAAGCTTACCGCTAGAAATCATCGCTGGTTTACCTCAAGGCTCCGTCCTTAGACCATTGGCCAACTTTTTCATAAATGATATTTTTAATGTAGAAATTAATGGTACGCTTATAATGTACGCAGATGATGCTATTATAGTATAAACGGCGAAAGACCCGAGTGTACTCATTGAAAATATGTCAAATCATCTCATTAAAATACAAAATTGGCTTTCTGCTAACCGTATGTCGCTAAACAAATCAAAAACCAACTACATGATTTTTCAAAATAAATCTTTTCTAAATTCCCTTCCGAGTTATTTTGTCATTGGTAATGATAAATATAATCAAGTTCATTCCAACATTTACCTTGGCTTGATAATCGATGATCACCTCAGCTGGCGATATCATAATCAACCTTAAAAAAATCAATTTGGCCGTATGCGTTTGCATTGAAAAAAGTTAGGAAACATATTAATATTAAAACAGCCTGGATGATTTATCATGCATATATAAATTCGCGGCTTACATATATGATTGCAATATGGACTGGAGCATCTTTAAAAACTATGAAAGACATAAGAGTGTTACTAAATCGAATAATCAAAACTATAAAATGTTTACCCATTATCCAGTCACTACTCATGTTTATGGGGCATTTACATGTAGAAAATTGTTTTCTTCTACAAATTTTTGCAGGTAAATAAGAAGGATCCGCTATATAAAAATATTCAATATACCAGAAAGAAATAAACATATATATTTTTATAGGATCATTATTAATTTATTTTTAATGAATTCAAATGCGAAATTTACATTTGATCTATGGCATCTGTTTGTTATGAATCCTCAACATTTATAAATACGAAATAATTTTTTTTCTTGTTAATTTTAAAAATACTCGGATCGAATTTTATGGCAACATTTATTTTTATGGCAATATTTTATGGTGGTTTTTGCTGTAGTGACTTAAAAATCTTTTGCAAACTTTTGATGGGATATATTTCTTTTCTTGTCTCTCATGTGCAAAAAGTCAATGTTATATCTTTCTCATTTTGCAGAAGAAAATTGTTGGTCGCATGTAAATACCCCATTATTCGTAAAATTCAATTACATTTAATAAATTGCACCAATATGTTTGTCACAATACGTGAGATCCATTCCTATAACATGCGGTAAACAGCACAAACTTAAGCACACATTTAAATAGAAACAGTTGCTACCTCTTGAGCGCAAGGCAACCCATTTTACAAAGGTCTCATATTATTTAACCTACTTCCTGAACATTTTAAAACAGAAATCAATATAAAAGCATTGGAAAAAATAATAAAAAATTTATATGATAAATGGTTAAACTCTCTAAGATGATCTGTAGAAACAGGAACCATTTTGAAATTAGCTTGTTAATACAAATTTTGAAATTAGATTGTTAATACTGTATTAAAATGTTTGTTATAATAAATTTTAGTTGTCCGTTATAGTCTTCTGACTTTTTAGGTGCTATGTAAACAAATAAATAAAAAAAAAAAAAAAAAATCGACCGTTGGGTATTATAATACCTAAGCTCAAAAAAAACCAAGAACGAAGGCGACGAGCGAATCGCCTGTCATATTACAAAACACCGAAAACATGCACTAAAAACACAACCATCGACGCAGGCGACAACGATTTTTTCATTGAAATAAATTTAGACTCTATTTCTATTTTTATCGCCGGCGAAACAATGTTGCCAACAGTTTTTTATGTATATAAGTTGGTAACGCCCCAAGTAGTAGTAGTTTTTGGCGCATAACATAAAAGATAAACAATTTATATAATTTTAAAATTTTTAAGGCTTAACTGTAGCTAAAACTATAAGAACAAATATGGCCGGGGCTTAAATCGGGTTTCTGCTGATTCCTCTTTGTCACTGTTACAAATGGCTCGCAACCAACCCGCAGATTTAACTAAGTACGCAGAGGCTTCTCACAGTGATTTTGCCGGCTAGATCTCAGGGTTTTTGGCCGTGGGGAAGTTGAGGCTTGCGTGCTCCTGGCCTACACACAAACGTAATGGCGCTCGATTACTAATATATTTATATCAACGAAAATTTTAAAACAAAGGAAAATCGAAAATTATAAATTTGAAATTTTCAAAAAAATAAAATTGAAATTACGAAATATAAATTTAAAAAAAAGCATAAAAATAATTAATAAAAATAAAAAAAATCGGTACCTTTGAACCTCCGGTTGTTGGAGGTCGACCTTGGGTTGCAATGCCTTTCACCGAAATAGCTTCGGTTGGCCACCCGTAAACTAACTGGTTGGGCGTCGTTTCGTCAAAACCGTATAAATATTGGGCGTTGTCTCGCCAAACCGTAAATTTAGCCTTGATAGGCAGCCAAAAAAATGTTGGGCGTCTTAACGCCGTAAACCGTAAATTTGGCCTTGAGAAGCCGGTAAAAAAATATGTTGGGCATCTTCCCCCCGTAACCCGTATATTTTTGTTAGGCGATGGCTCGCCTCAACCGTAAACAAATTTGGCCTCGATACGATATGCCGCCGAAACGGTGCTTTTCACCGATATCAAAAAATAGAAATAGCCGACTGACCAGCTGTACGTTGCGGTGTTTTCACCGTTAAACCAAATCAACCAGACAATACAAATGGCTGGCTGGCCACCTTCTCGTTGCGGTGCCTTTTCACCGTAAATAAAAATGTGAATCGCCACGTTTTTGTTGTTGGCCACCCGTTACAAATTAAGTACCCGTTGTTCAACTTTAATTAAATGCTGTACCCCTCGAAAATAATTTGGGATGGCAAAGTTATTGCAATCGTGATTCGTGTTATTGTAACTCCGGAAAAACTTTTTGATTTATTTCCACCCAACAAATACACTAATATTATCTCTGCTCACGACAACTTACAAATCAATTACTTCCAATCAAATCGGTCTGGCCCATCTACCAGTTTCTATTCATTTTCCCATAATACCATTCCCGCACCTTTTCGCCATCACCGTGCACCCAAAAAAAAAATCCACTAACTTTTTATATTAGGTTTTTTTTTTTTAAGTAAGTAACAATATGGGAGTTTTGTACATATAAAAAAGAAAAATTCACCCAACAAAGGGGGTTCCGTGTGGAAACGATTAATTTACCAAAACCTTACTTGGTGAAGCATCCCCATACATGGAGCTAGGACGGGTGCTCCACAGTTCGGACAATTTTTTTTTTTTTACTTAGTTGGCCAAATACACCTTTTAACATTAAAATCCCAAAAGGATGACTCATCAGTAAAGACAATATTCGAAAAATCTTTGTTTTTATGTTCATTCGCCCACTGTAGTCGTTTTTCTATGTATTTTTGTGTTGCCAGTGGTTTGACCAAAGTATTACCATATGCATAGCCATGTTCTTTCGTATTTTGCCACAGTTGCATCCCGCGTAAGCGAAGAATTTTCATCAAATAACTGTATGATGTACTCATCTTGTAGTGGTTTGGATTTTGCCTCTATCTGGCAAATCGTCGACATTTTTATACATTGAAAAATGTGTAATCCTCTTCTGTACAAATGTTTTTGACTTTTTTGTATAATTAGCTGCACTTGCAATCGAAATTTTTGGTCCTTTCGGATGTGTACTTAAAAACACCGCTGCAAATCGTTTTTTATAAATCGCACTCATTTCTGTCATATATGTTATCCGCTAAATAGTTGCAGTTAAACTAATAATTGTTTTAAAGCGTCCAAGAGGAACCACGCTCTTGTTGAACATACTGTAAATATGAATCTTGTATTTTTGTTTTCGTATCATATTCAGGAATCGGGCCTCTCAACCGCCTCTCCTACACCGTTTCCAAGATGAAAATTTGAGGGGCCCGATTCCAGAATACGATACGAAAACAAAAGTACAAGATTCATATTTAAAATGGATCAGATTCGTACGATTCTTATTTAAAATTGAATAGGAATCTTGTACCTTCATTTTCGTATATCGTATTCAGGAATAGGGCTCCTTGGTATTTATAAAAAAACTCAAGCAAAGTGCTGTGCAATTATAGTTTACTTACTGTAAATAAAATGTGTTACAAGCATGCATGATGTTTATGGTTTATACATTTATACAATTTACTATTTTGTGCTTGTAAGTTTATAGAAAAATAATTTGAACCAATAAAATATACGGTATAATGTACTACTGGTAACACACAATTAAATGTGAATTTATAAAGCAAAGTAAAACCATATAGAACACCAAAAATACACAACCAGTTTTAAATACTAACCATCCCAAATATTATAATTTTGTAATTATAATAATTTATTCAATAAATTCATATTAAAATATTAATCAATATTGAATGATCGTCGTTCTACAATATAATAACTAAAGTTGCACAGTGACACGTGAATTGTTAGGACACATCTGCATGCAGAACCTTTCAAAGTCCTAATCTGCATGCAAAACCCACAAGAATTGAGTATAGGGTTTTGGAATAAGAGTGATATGATTTCTTTTAAAAAAAACACACTAATTGTTAAGGAAATTGAAATGTTTTTTATTTAATGTGAAGTACAATCGATACAATTAAGTTCTGAATTAAACGTCATTCAAGTGGCCTCCACGAATTCTTCTGCAGGAACGAATTCGATGAACCCAATTTTCGAGCACTTTTTCCACTAAATCAAGTCGTATGTCATGAATAGCACGTTCAATATTGACTTGTAAAGCTTGAAGAGAGTTTTGTTTATTGCTAAAGACCAATGACTTCAAATAACCCCACAAGAAATAGTCTAATGGTGTTAAATCACAACTTCTTGGAGACCATTCAATATCACAATTGCTTGAAATAATCGAATCTCCAAACTTTTTTCGCAATAATTCAATTGTTGCACTTGCTGTGTGGCACGTAGCCCCGTCTTGTTTGAACCAAATGTTGTCAAGATCAACTTCTTCCAATTTCGGCCATAAAAAGTTGGTTATCATCTATCTATACCAATCTCCATTGACAGTAAACGTGTTACCAGCTTCATTTCGAAAAAAATACGGACCGATGATTCCACCAGACCAAAAACCACACCAAACCGTCAATTTAGGTGAATGTAATGGTTTTTCATGAAAAATTTGTCGATTTTCTTCGCACCAGAATCGACAGTTTTGTTTATTTACCGCACCACTCAGATGAAAGTGAGCCCCATCGGAGAAGATGATTTTCTTAAAAAAATCGTTATCGTTTTCAAGTTGTTCCAAGGCAAAATCAGCAAATTCACGACGCTTACGGTGGTCCAATGGCTTCAGTTCTTGAGTGAGAACAATTTTATACGGATGCAAACCCAAATCCTTTCTCAAAATGCGCCAGGTTGTGGTTTAAAACGGTCCCAATTCTTGAGAACGTCTTGGAATCGACAAATTGCGGTCCTCAGCAACACTTGCCTGAACGGCAGCAATATTTGCATTACTTCGAGCGTTTCTTTGTCTTATTGGCACTTGAACATTATCAAATAGCGAGCACACTTGGACGATTATTACGACTATAAAATGGCAAAAGCGCAAGAAAAGTTGCAATTGGAGAACGATTATTTTGACAATAAAACTGAATAATTTGTAAACGTTGTTCTTGCGTATATCTCACCATGATAAAATTGTAAACATTACTGAATACAATGAAACAAAAAATGACAGATCATGACATATTACAAATGGAAGAAACGTCACTTAAAAATCAAATCATTCCTATTGGAAAACCCTATACTCAAATTCATATTTTTATACGCAACATCGACTCAACATACAACTCGTACTCACCTTGCAACAAACTGGTAAAATAATTTCTTTATAGTTTACAAAGAAGGTTTCTCAAAAGCTGCGGGATCAAAGCAATTTACGTAAATGGCGAAAAGAAAATTTCAATCTTTATCAATATCAAAATCCTTCAAACTTTTTTTTTCAGGATAAAAAATCCAGCCAAACGCGTGATACACGTGAAGTTGGGTACAGTTAATTTTTTGTACGTAAACAAACTATGATTGATTTTGAAATTGACATCCATTCCATCGGCCAGGAGCGCCTAGTTCACAATTTTAAAAAGTTTAAGTAATTTTTGATAGAACTATTATGGGCTAATTAATCATTGTTACGTATTTTGTTTCAATTACGTTTCAAGAAGAGGTTAGACTAGGGGTTAGTTTCTCTTATTTTTCTATGTGAATATAAAACAATTGATTTTTTTCTATAAATTCTTTAATACGAGGTATATATTTGTTGTTCATCATACAATTAAATTTTACTTCTCTTTTTAACATGAGATAAATCGCAGCTCAGTGAGTATTAAATGATGGTTATTAGGTTTGGGTAAGTCTCTTGCAGCTTAGTGCCCTTTTCATTTATATCTTTTGAACTAAATTACCAATAATACAGTCTCTCACGATCTAGTCATATTTTTATAGAACCCAGCCACGAGTGTTGCCGACATCACGGCCGTAACATAATTAAAACCTATAACTAGCGGCACTATTCTGGCTTTCCCTTGGAGCAGGGAGTTTGGGAAAATATTTTCATATCTGTTTTGTCTAAATTATTGGGGGTACAAATTGAAAATGCGGGATTGATAACAGATGGCGTTACTAACGCTATACGCATCAGGCAGTACTGTGACTATGTTCATGTCAAAGCTACGTCTTATAGCTTTAATTTTCAGTATGTGTCAATTTGTCGCAGTGTCAAATTCATAGTTTTTTTGAGCTCTCAATATGTCGAGTTTCGTGCCAACAAAACAGCATTTGCGGGAAGTTTTAATTTACTTCTTTAATTTGAAGAAAAGTGCTGCTGAAGCACATCGATTGGTCTCCGAGGCTTATCCGAGTCATGTTCCATCGGTTTCAACGTGCGAGAGATGGTTTGTGCGGTTTAGAAGTGGTGATTTTGATGTTGAGGACAAAGAGCGGCCGGGCCAAGTGAAAAAGTTTGAGAATGCTGAATTGGAGGCAATACTCAATGAAGACTCGTGTCAAACTCAACAAGAGCTCGCAGATTCATTGGGAGTGACACAACAAGCCATTTCCCATCGTATAAAAGCCCTCGGAATGATCCATAAGCAAGGACATTGGGTGCCGTATGAGCTGAAGCCGAGAGACGTCGAGCGCCGTTTTTTTGCATGCGAACTGCTGCTCGAACGGCAAAAACGGAAGGGTTTTTTGCATCGCATTGTCACTGGTGATGAAAAGTGGATCCATTACGATAACCCGAAGCGCAAAAAATCATATGGTTACCGCGGCCATGCATCATCATCGACGGCCAAACCAAATATTCACGGCGCCAAGCTTATGCTCTGTATTTGGTGGGACCAGCTGGGTGTGGTGTATTATGAGCTATTGAAATCGAACGAAACCATCACAGGAGCACTATACCGAACTCAATTGATGCGTTTGAGCCGCGCACTCAAAGAAAAACGGCCACAATACGAGCAAAGACACGACAAAGTAATTTTGCAACATGACAACGCTCGGCCACATGTTGCAGCGCCGGTCAAAACATACCTACAAACGCTGAAATGGGAAGTCTTACCCCACCCGCCGTATAGCCCAGATATTGCTCCTTCTGATTACCACCTTTTCCGATCGATGACACATGACCTAGCTGACCAGCGCTTCCATTCTTACGAAGAAGCCCAAAAATGGGTCGATGACTGGATAGCAGCCAAGCCGGCCGAATTTTTTCGCGACGGTATCCGTAAATTGCCAGAAAGATGGGAAAAAGTTGTGGCTAGCGATGGACAATATTTTGAATAATTCATTTGTTACCGTTTTTCAGAATAAACGTTCAAAAATAGAAAAAAATCCCGCATTTTCAATTTGTACCCCCAATATATTTTTCTGGCCTACTGTTGGAATTAGTTGGGTGAAAATATTTTTGAAACAAACATATACAGGGAAATATTTTTCCCTATGACAATTTTGTGGAAGAACAGTTTTCCAATCGACTTTGTTTCGAAAATATTTACACGATACTTCTTCGAACAGTATAGGTCAGAAAAATATAATTTAGACAAAAATGATATGAAAATATTTTTCCCAGTTCCCTATTCCCAGGAAAACCAGAACAGGGCCACAGAATCTGCAAATGTACCCGACTAAAGAATTCGTAACAAAATGTCTTACATAATTTCACGTCAGTTACAGACAAGGATGTTCCACATTCGCAATTACTCGCTGAAATAGATTATCAGCCTTCATCTGGTGATGTTGACGATTAATGATAATAATTAAAAAGTTGTATAAAAAGCTTATAATGGTTTTATGATAACGATATTTTTTGTATGTCGATGTTACAAATTATAGGATAAACAATTTTTATGCATTGTCACGAAGATTGTAGTCATTGTACTTGTAAAACAAATTTCTTTGAAATATAACATGTTTTATATAATTTATATCATTTACACACACGTATACATTTTTTATTGTTGAAAGCTCAAAATGACAGTAAATTAATTTCGAAAGTTTCATGCTGTGAAAAATATTGTTATATTGTTAGATTTTAATTTTCTTTTCGTTTTTTTTCTCCATGCATAAAATATAGGGGGAGGTAAATTTGGGATGGATTTCTAAACGTGTATGTTATTTTGGTGAATCCGGGAGCTTTATGTGATATTCAGTGTGTGTATATACGACCCAAAATTTAGTTATATAGAGTTTTATTATTATTATTTTTTTGGTCAAATTTAATTATAAAAGTTAAATACAAAATTTTTATTTTTATTATTCCACAAAACTACCAAAATAAAAAACAACAAAAATATTATTAAATTTTGTATTTTCATTGTCATTTTTCCCACAGATAAACATCATCATGAAAATTTTATATATAGAATTCTCATTCTTTCATCCGTTTTTAACATCCGGATCCATTTCATAAACCCAAAAACGAGAAAAGGAATAATTTTATGTTGTTAGCAAAAAAAAAAAGGCTCAGTAGTTTTTAGACTTTGTATTTTTTTTTTAGGATATGAGTTTATAGTACAGAGGTCTTGTTTTTAAATTGGTCGGAGGCAAAGGATACACTTTCAGTTAATTAATCTTGAAAACTAAAAAGAAAAATTTTAAGCTTAATATTTTGTTCCCGCAAACATAATTAAAAAAGTTACTCATTTAGATGAGAGGTACGATGATTGGATGTGGTCAAAATAGCTTAGGGTTTATATCGAATTGGATTTCTTTAAATGATATATTAATTAGTTTGTTTTTGTAACAGTATTATACAGTATGTAAATAAATTTATAAGTCAGATTAACAAGCAATCTTGAACATTTTTCAACATCATTGTTATGGCAACTATATAGTTTCCTTGAGAACAGGTTTCATTTATTGTTCAGTGAAATAGAGTATTCTTTATTTATAAATTGAAATAATAACCTTTTGCACAATTGAATTTTGGGAAAGAGTTTTTAAAGCCTTTACAATTTGTTTCAACTTGCGATTATGTGTCACGAACGAGAAGATTGGATGACATTTTTACCTACAGTGCTAGAATTGAGAACTTGTGACCGAACTTGTATATTTCAAAATCCATTGAGAGTGTCTATCCAATTTTTAAATTTTTGTGGCAAAATTCCACAATCCGATGTTGTAATTAATTTTCAAAAACATTTTGGCGAATTAAATCAACTCCAGCATTCAGGCACTCCAATGTTTAAATGTTTATCAGTAAGGATCTCATGACTTGTGCTCATGTCTTCTTAAGAACTGATAAGGAAGTCTCTCCAAACTCAATACCGATTCGAATAAAGTTGTTAATGGACTCAAACATTTTGACAGCAAGACAACAATAGCAAAATTCCAAATTTTAATACGGATTCTTCTCGCACAACGGTTGCAAAAAATTTAGTTTTAAGCTTTAATTACTGCCGAAAAATAATGTCCATAATATATCGGATTAGTAAGTTAAAACTTCACTTCCATTCGAAAAGTAGCAGCTGGTTTATTATCATCACCATTAAATTTTTCTTTTTATATAATTTTATTGTACTCTTTTTGTATGTCTGTGTGTTGGATTTTGGTAATCAAATTTTCACGAACTTCCCCATTAGCTAAAGCCCGGGAATTTTCAACATCTACGTAAAGTGGATGACTAGACCATACATTATTAAATAATTTTCACCATAATTCGATAAATATTTTGATTAAAATTATTAATTTTATTTTATTACTGAGCACTCAGCCGTAAAATATTGTTAAATATGAAAACAAATTTCAATATTTTATATATTTTTAATGAAAATTTATGAATAAAATTGGTTAAAACTTTAAAACAACGTGTTTAATAATTAAGTGTTGCATGGGTGATTTTAAAAAATCGGTTACGAATGTGTACGAAAAAGCATATATAAAAGCATGTTAGCAAGTTTTTTTTTGACTTATTTGTTTGCTTTAGTTATCTAAATTACGTTCTTACTTTAAAGAACGGAAACACAGATTCTCTTTTCTTCTAAATTTTACCTCTCCAAAATTTTAGAACTTAACAAAATTATCGAAGAGTCACTTACTCGATAAATAGTAGTAAATTTAAAAAAGCAATATTTAAAAAAACAAAAAATCGGTTTTTCAAAAAAATATATTGACGACTGTTAAAGTTGGAAATGTGACATCTATCGCAATAAATATAAGCTCATTGAGTTTTTTTCCATGAAATTTTAGCACGGCATACTTTATGAAAATACAAATTAACACACAAAAATATCCCCAATAAGTTTAATTTTTTTGCCGTCAGATCTAGTTATAGTTGTCTATTCGCCTTTTAACGCATAGTGACTGACATCTGACGGAAGATTTTGGAATTAGAGCGAAAGGTGATCGACTTCTCCGATCACCTTTCGCTGTAATTCCGAAATCTTCCGTCCGAATATAAACTTCATAGATGACTATAATTCGACTGGATATTATGTAAAGAGTTCAATTACATTACAATTAATGTAACAAATGATAAAATAACAATAAAATGGAATGAGGCGTTCTCTCGTATAAACAAATATCACCCTTCGCTCGCATAGGAAGTGGCGCTAACTATGCAGTGATTAAAAGGCCAACAGTACGGATGTCAAACGCAGTATGCGATATATGGTTGAAGTGTAAACAACTAGTATTCATGACATCATTTGCGGGAAGTTTTATTACATTATTTTATTGGAAAGAAAAGTGAAGCGGGCATTTATCGTTCGCTTGTGGAAATTTACGGTGAGCAGTGTTGTTACGTACTGTCTACGCCGCGTAGACAATTAATATTCTACACAATAATGTATGTAGAAAATGGCGTCGACAATGTAGAGAATGTAGACAATGTCGAAAATTATTATATTTGCAAAAAATCATCAAAATTCTATGATTTCTTTCTTAATAGAATCATTTTTCACATTTGACCCCAAGGTAATATAGCACATTTATGAATATGTTACCGTTAACGTGCAAAATTGTTCACCTATAGTATTTTGTATTCACCTTAGAAGGATTAAATGGTGGAAAGGAGGTGCTCCAACTAGCTAGCTGCATGCCCGTGACAGTTATATCGGCCGTTAACCAATACAGTTCCTGCTGACTTGATAGCAAAACCCAACCCAATAGTTACTTAAAAGTAACATAGTCACTTAAAATTTATTATAAGGCTCGGAAAATAGAGTGAATCGGAAAAATTGATGTTTTTGAATCTATGCCTTAGCTGTTTCAGTTTTAAAAAAGTTTACAGCAGGATGCGTTTAAAAGTAGAACTTTATATACCGTTAAATTTTTTAACCAATTCAAAGGCTAGCAGAATGTTCCTACTATAATGTTCAACATCATTACCATAATAAAATTGTAAAGCATAAGAATACTTCAGGCATATAATAATTATATTTACAAGTACCAAGGTTCATATTAGTAATAAATGGCAAAATATGACCGTTTGCTCACTGGATATTTTAAGCAATATATATCCCTTTACCTCCAATTTAGGAGCATATGGCGTCTACTGGAATGGACCTTCTAAGTCAGTTGGGTGCTATTGTTTTGATTTCCACCCATTAATGGCTCACTGTTAAGTGTGTGTTCATTACCAAAAATATCCAATTTCGTTACGGTGTGACGAACTCACACTTAACTGTGAGCTGTTGACATAACAACAGTCATTAGCCCACCAGGTGAATCAGTATGGGGTAGGTAATGGGATGTTCGATGAATGTAAAACAGCTGCTACTCTTTTCATGTTAGATTTCCCTTAATCCCTTTCTTTAAACACTACTTTAAATCATTATATACAAGCATTTAACTTGCTTTTTTAAATTATGCGGGTCAGTTAGCAAGCATTATACAACGGGTAAAGCATTATACAATTTTTGCACTCTCTTCATAGGTCACTTTTCTTGGGAACCGTTATAGACCCGCCTTATTTCTTTTTTCACCGTATTGTATCGGAATTCCACACTTCTGTTATTACTGATGTTAGAGCTTTTGCAATTTCCGTTAGATCCCTTTTGAATATTTCACTCCGTTCCAGAGGCCTTGATATTTTTCATTTTAGCAATGACTCCACTAACTTCTTGCTCCGCTGGCGGATGGGTGTTGACAGGATCAAGTCAAAAATATATTTTTGTATGTATTTTGGACCAATGTACACATTTGTGAATACCACTTAAATCGTTTTTGTCCGAAAAATAACACTATAACTATAATGATAATAAAATAATTAATATGTTATCAAAAACAAATAATAAATATGTTATATAGTTTATATGTTATCAAATTATAATGCTTTTTTCAAAAATAATTCCGATTTAACTAAGATCCTTTAAAATCCGGAAGACATTATAACCTGTCACTTTTTACGTGCACATTTGTGTACAGTGGACTTGTATATAAGGGATATCGTGCTATATACTATATCAATTGGAACACTTCCGCATTTTGTACCATATCGCGTTTTGTACCATATCGTGTTTTGAAATATCGCATTTCGAGTGGATCCCGACATAAATAAACATCTAACAGATAATTCGATATATGGAGCCGGTTATTTTGAAAGTGGCGTAAGTCACTTTTTCAAAAATATCAAGGTAATGATAAAATTAGTTATAATTTAACGGTGTCTTTTAATTTAACCCTTTACTGCAAGATATCTCATTTTTCAGAACAAAAACTATTTTGATATCTATTTTTAATCGCTGGGTGATCCCCGTTATCACATTTAAAAATGGGAGAAAAATATATTTTTCATGGAAATCACGATTTTTCATATACATATATCACACGCAGTAATAAAGACAGAAAATTTATGTCGCGATAATAAATAAAACTAGCTAAGACTAAACAAATCAATTTGTTTAAAAGAATTCAATAAAACTTAAAATATAAACAAATAAATATTATAATGTTACATATAATAAAATAAATATTTGATAAATAAATAAACACCAAATTTCAAAGTTTTTTAGTTCTTATAGGTCCTTATAGGTGCCGCCCCGGTGGCAAAGTGGTCAGAATGCTTGCTCCAGCGACCGGAGGTCCCGGGTTCGATTCCCGGTGGTGACAATGAAAAAATTTCAAGGCTGGTTTAGGATCAATGAATTAATCACTCATTATCCGAAAATATGATTATGATGAAACCTCATTTGAGGCGGCCAAATCCCTGGATGGGATACAGTACCAGAGATGGAGAGAGGTTATCGTGTTTTCTTTATGAATAGAACATTGCGTACGAAATTCTACCCTTATTTAGGCATAGCGAGACGTTGCATTTGGAACAATTTGCAAGCCCAAGCTTATTGCAATCTAGCAGCTTACATGATATTCTACTACTATTCCAAGTGGGCAAGTGTCCTATATTATCTAACCAAATATCTCTTGGAGGTAGCTGAGCTACTGAAGCTTTCTTTCTTTTTAAGTCTATTTGGTTCATAATATCAAGAGGTGGTCTTCCAATTCTTACTGGATCTGCACATTTCCTTAAAAATTCCGAAACTTCTGTTTAAAATCTGTCAGACCTAACAGTTTCTTCTCAGGCATGTCACGTGGTTTTTCTACTCGTTTGTAAAGTATCCAAGCATTTACTACTGTGAGATCAAGCATATGGTAGCAAGGCTGGATATACCATTTTTTGATCATATTTTAATTTTATAACATCCTAAATTGGCGTCCAGCAGGTCTACGCCACCCATAACTTTATTATGTTCCTTCACTATTGACGGACAGTAAAAACATTGATAGTGTCAGAATTTTTCTCCCATCTCGTCGACAAATGCAGTGGAGTTCTACCAACAAATGTAAACATCGACATTGAGTGACAATGTTTGTGTCGAAGGCAAAGAACCTCTTTGTTGCGTTTTCCAATATGAATCATCCGGCAGTTTGGAATTCGGTATACAATTTTTTCGAGCTGTTATTCCTAAGCTATATATTTTATGTTTTAGCAATTCGGTTAATAATGGAATAGGCGAATAATAGTTATCAAAAATAACTTATAATTCATGTTTGAAGGAATTGTTCGTGCAAGACGAATTACAACATTCGAAGCCGCTCCCAAATTTAATTCAGTCCTTGGTCGATTTTCGTGATCATTTTCTTGACCAGTATATAATTCTAAATTATACGCAAAACCGGAAATTCCACATAAAACGAAAATTTTCAATCCCCATTTATGAGGCTTGGCAGGTATATACTGCTTCCAGAATGATCGAGTTTTTGTTGAACACATTTGTTCATCTACCGATAAACATTCTTACAAGGCACTTTTTGAAAATTTTGAATTAACTTCTTGAGCATTGGCCTTATTTTGTACAATCGGTCGTAGTCTGGGTGAGTTCTAGGAAGCATTCTCTCATTATTATTAAAATGGATGTTTTGCTTAATTGACTAGTCACTGTACTCTAAACTCAGGCACACTTTCGGCAAAAACGATTTCCATATTTGCAATATCAAAAGCCTCATTTACATCATTAGACACAATTTCATGTTCAACTTCCAGTTCCATATTTTCATATAAGCGCTCCGCGATTGTTTTCACTACCACTTCGTCGTATATATCGTCATCTTCTTCACCATCTTCATCAATTCTGACCAACTATTAAAAATTACTTCGTCGGCCCCTTCTACAGTATAATAACGACGCCTTAAACTCATTATATTTCTATAAAAATGAAATAAAATATTTTCTAAAAATTATTTCTTTAATGCGCAGTGTATCGTATTTGATATGATATCATATATGCTATTCGATAAAAATAGGTACCTCCTGCATAAAAATATATGATATAGTTTTCTAATATTTATAATTTTTATAAAATTAATTTGATTTCACTTTCCAAACTAATAAATTAGGATCGTAAAACATAAGTAATGTTTAATTTACTACTTACATTGAATAATTTTTGCCTCATTCTTAAATAAAACGTAGTAAATCTGGAGCAACTTTTCACTACATCACTAAACACAGTAGATTGGTAGAATATAACATTCCCGCCAATTTTTTTAGCAACTGTTTTACCCTATAAACAGAGTTTTCATAAAGTAATATAGGGTTTTCCAATAGGAATGATATGATTTTTAAGTGACGTTTCGGCCATTTGTAATATGTCATGATCTGTCATTTTTTGTTTCATTGTATTCAGTAATGTTTACAATTTAGAGATATACGCAAGAACACCGTTTACAAATTATTCAGTTTTATTATCAAAATAATCATTCTCCAATTGCAACTTTTCGTGCGCTTTTGCCATTTTATGGTCGTAATAATCGTCCAAGTGTGATCGCTATTCGTCGAATTGTTGAAAATTTTGAGCGTATATTTTCTTTACACAATGTCCAAGTGCCAATAAGACAAAGAAACGCTCGAAGTAATGCAAATATTGCTGCCGTTCAGGCAAGTGTCGCTGAAGACCGCAATTTGTCGATTCCAAGACGTTCTCAAGAATTGGGACTGTCTCAAACCACAACCTGGCGGATTTTGAGAAAGGAATTGGAAACGATAACGATTTTTTTAAGAAAATTATCTTCTCCGATGAGGCTCACTTTCATCTGAGTGGTGCGGTAAATAAACAAAACTGTCGATTCTGGTGCGAAGAAAATCCACAAATTATTCATGAAAAATCATTACATTCACCTAAATTGACAGTTTGGTGTGATTTTTGGTCTGGTGGAATCATCGGTCCGTATTTTTTTCAAAATGAAGCTGGTAACACCATTACTGTCAATGGAGATCGGTATAGATCGATGATAACCAACTTTTTATGGCCGAAATTGGAAGAAGTTGATCTTGACAACATTTGGTTCTAACAAGACGGGGCTACGTGCCACACAGCAAGTGCAACAATTGAATTATTGCGAAAAAAGTTTGGAGATTTGATTATTTCAAGAAATTGTGATATTGAATGGCCTCCAAGAAGTTGTGATTTAACACCATTAGACTATTTCTTGTGGGGTTATTTGAAGTCATTGGTCTTTAGCAATAAACCAAACTCTCTTCAAGGCATACGACTTGATTCAGTGGGAAAAGTGTTCGAAAATTGGGTTAATCGAATTCGTTCCTGCAGAAGAAGTCGTGGAGGCCATTTGGATGACGTTTTATTCAGAACTTAATTGTATCGATTGTACTTCACATTAAATAAAAAACATTTCAATTTCCTTAACAATTAGTGTGTTTTTTTTAAAGAAATCATATCACTCTTATTGGAAAACCCTATACGGAAAACCCTAATGGATTTGTAGCAGAGTAGTATTTAATTTTTTTTACGGAATATAATTAATTGAAATTAACGATAATTTGATTAGATATCAAATACTATGCACTAAAGAGTAAAAAAAATTGCAACAATATGTTGACAACTATCAGAGAGATGTTTTGCTAATCAACAGTTTAACAAACTCGGTTATTTTGAAAGTGGAGTAAGTCAGGAAAATGTTTTGTCAATACCAATATAAGAAAAGCCATATTCAATATAACTGAGATAGTGTAGGTAAGTACAATCAAAAATTTTACAAATCGAAAAAAATTTAACTGATAATATATTTTTTTTTAAATAAAACTGCAATATCTGCTAAAATCGGAGGAAATGTAGGTTATCTCTTAGTTTACCATAAATAATAATATTTTGGTATTAATTATTGCCAAAAAATTGTTATATGGAAACTTTTTATTTATCAAACATCGAATAAGAAAAAAACACCTTTCAGCTATGCGCAAGCACTTGCTTATAAAAAAATGTTGAGTGAAACATTTAGAACTAACAACGCGTTCAATTTAGGGTACGACAATTATTATACACTGTGGTGCTACAACTACAGACACATCTACTTCTTAGGACACTCTTTGTTTCCAAGAAAGTTTGAAGTGAAGCCAATGGTGCAGTATAAAAGGGCATAGTAAAACAACAAAACAAAGGAAATGTATTTATTTTATTCACCGTAATAATTAAACGTTTAGTTTTCTAGTGGTGCACTACTATAGTCGCACGTTAATACTGAACATAACATAAAAAAATTAATTCACTTTAGTTAAAATTAAAATAAAATTAATAAAGAGTTTGGCCTTGTTCTGAATAAGCTCAAATATCCTGTTCGGCATACTCTCAACTAAACTTAATCGAACATTTTCACCAATTGACTCCCAAGCTTCAATCACGGCCACTTTCAAGTCCGAAACTTTTTCATATTGCTTGTTTTCAGCAAAGATTTTTCGAACTATGATTCCCAAGATGTATTCAATTGGGTTTAGGTCTGGTGAGCGGGCTGGCTATTGCAATACCTGAACATTATGTGCTTCTAACCATGAGCGAGTCTCATTGCTCTTGTGCACTGAAGCGTTATCTTGCAGAAGTTATATTTTCTGTCCTGTGTGTCTCTAAATATGGAATATGATTGGTTCTCAATAATATTGTGTATTCTCTGGAGTTTATGTGAATGTATGATAAAGCTAACTCTAGCATTCCATCGATACAAAAAGCTCCCTAAACCATCAAGGCGAAATTCATCTTGGAAAAATAGCGTGGTACTTAGCGTAGGTCCCTCCAGTAAGAATCAAAATAGTATCATGTTAAATAAGATATAAGGTTAAATAAGAACCCGCGTGCATTGCAAGGAATAACAACAAAAATAAATTCGAAAACCTTAACTTTCAATAATTAGAAAATACTAAGCATGCATCTATTGTTATGTAATAGCAAACAAAAAAAAAATCATCATAACGGTATATCACTTTTCCGGCCTGCCATCACAATTGTGTGGGTAACAAACGAGAATCATGTCAAAAATATATTTTTGTATGTATTTTGGGCCAACATACACATTTGTACATACCCAACTATGATAATAATAAAATAATTAATATGCTATCAAAAACAAATAATTAATATGTTATGCTAGTGAAGTTTATCCAAACTAATCCAAAAAATACAACAACAACAAGAATATTGCAATAGTATTGGTGTAAGTAAACATTCAGGCAAATTAATATTGCGTAATTTAGACGAGATGTGATTTTGTAATTGGCCTTAGATACATTCCAAAGTCCTTCTAAGTATTTTCTAACCATTTAGCATGCACTTCAGTAACATTCATTGGTACACTGTCTACACCAAACGAGTGTCCCTAGTAAATTATTTGATTTTCTAATGGGTCTGACAGGGTGTGCCATGTGATTTAAAAATGAGATTTTTTAATGTGCCTTAGGTACATTCCAAAGTCATTCTAAGTAGTGTCTAACCATTTAGCATGCACTTCAGTAACATTGGTACACTGTCTACACCCAAACGAGTGTCGTTAGTAAATTTTTTGATTTTCTAATGGGTCTGACAGGGTGTGCCATGAGATGTAAAAATGAGATTTTTTAATGTGCCTTAGGTACATTCCAAATTCATTCTAAGTATTTTCTAACCATTAAGCATGTACTTCATGACATTGATACACTGTCTACACCCAAACGAGTGTCCCTAGTAAATTATTTAATTTTCTAATGGGTCTGACAGGGTGTGCCATGTGATTTAAAAATGAGATTTTTTAATGTGCCTTAGGTACATTCCAAAGTCATTCTAAGTATTTTCTAACCAATTAGCATGCACTTCAGTAACATTGGTACACTATCTACACCCAAATGAGTGTTTCTGGTAAATTATTTGATTTTATAATGGTTCTGACAGGGTGTCCCATGTGATTTAAAAATGAGATTTTTTAATGTGCCTTAGGTACATTCCAAAGTCATTCTAGGTACTTTCTAACCAATAAGCATGCACTTCAGTAACATTAGTACACTGTCTACACCCAAACGAGTGTCATTAGTAAACTATTTGATTTTATAATTAGTCTGACAGGGTGTGCCATGAGATGTAAAAATGAGATTTTTTAATGTGCCTTAGTTACATTCAAAAGTCATTCTAAGTATTTTCTTACCATTTAGCATGTACTTCAGTGACATTGATACACTGTCTACACCCAAACGAGTGTCCTTAGTAAATTTTTTGATTTTCTAATGGGTCTGTCAGGGTGTGCCATGAGATGTAAAAATGAGATTTTTTAGTGTGCCTTAGTCACATTACAAAGTCATTCTAAGTATTTTCTAACCATTTAGCATGTACTTCAGTGACATTGATACACTGTCTACACCCAAACGAGTGTCCCTAATACATTATTTAATTTTCTAATGGGTCTGACAGGGTGTGCCATGAGATGTAAAAATGAGATTTTTTAATGTGCCTTAGTCACATTCCAAAGTCATTCTAAGTATTTTCTAACCATTAAGCATGCACTTCAGTAACATTGGTACACTGTCTACACCCAAACAAGTGTCATTAGTAAATTATTTGATTTTCTAATGGGTCTGACAGAGTGTCCCACGAGATGTAAAAATGTGATTTATTAATGTGCCTTAGGTAACTCAAATAATTTACTAGGGACACTCGTTTGGGTGTAGACAGTGTATCAATGTCACTGAAGTACATGCTTAATGGTTAGAAAATACTTAGATTGACTTTGGAATGTAACTAATAGCAAATTCGTTCGAAACAAAATTTTGATCTTAGATCAAAAAAATGATTGGCAATACAATAAATTTGATCGAAATGTCATTGAAATACATCGCATTGCCAGTCATTTTTTTGATCTAAGATCAAAATTTTGTTTCGAAAGATTTTGCTATAAGGCACATTAAAAAATCTCATTTTTACATCTCAGGGCACACTCTGTCAGACCCATTAGAAAATTAAATAATGTACTAGGGACACTCGTTTGGGTGTAGACAGTGTATCAATGTCATGAAGTACATGCTAAATGGTTAGAAAATACTTAGAATGTCTTTGGAATGTACCTAAGGCACATTAAAAAATCTCATTTTTACATCACATGGCACACCCTGTCAGACCCATTAGAAAATCAAATAATTTACTAGGGACACTTGTTTGGTGTAGACAGTGTTCCAATGTTACTGAAGTGCATGCTTAATGGTTAGAAAATACTTAGAAGGACTTTGGAATGTATCTAAGGCTAATTACAAAATTACATCTCGTCTAAATTACGCAATATTAATTCGCCTGAATGTTTACTTACACCAATACTATTGCAATATTCTTGTTGTTGTTGTATTTTTTGGATTAGTTTGGATAAACTTCACTAGCATAATATGTTATATAATTTATATATTACCAAATTATAATGCTTTTTTCAAGAGGTATAAAAACAATACAATTTCCTTTCCTATTCTCTCTTAGATTTCATAAATTATACATTTAACCTTTTCTCGAATGTAGGTAATGCGTTAAAATTAAGGTGCGTCTATGGTTCTGCACCACAGTGTATATGTAAAATTAATAAAACTCTGCAATTTTTCAAACTTTTTTAAAACTCTGCAACTATTTATTTTGAAAGTGGCAGAAGTCACTTTCCGTAATGAAAAATTGTGAGTTTTCAATGACTATACGAAATTATTTATATTGAAAAAAATATAAGTATCCTGAGATAACAAATACAAGTAAATCTTCTCGAAAGTTGGCATCAATATTTTTAAACATGTTAAAACGCAAACCCTTAAATAACTTGTTTAAAAATAAAGTAACTTATGTCACTTTCAAAATAAACGGCTCATATTTAAAAATCAGGGTTGGGATGTTCTAACATTAACATTTTTCGATATTTTATCGAAGTCTACGTCTCTTTCTGCTAGAATTAATTTGACTTCTGTTTCGTTTATCAATTATTTCTTCACTATTGTTATCACAGCCTACTAGTTAACAATATCGGTTTCACTTATTTTCATTCTACAATCGAAAATAAATTTTTTGTTGATAGAAACGCAGTATAGAAACATCACAATGTTGCAATCTAGCAGGCTGGTGATAATATGAAAATTTCATCAAAGATATGAAAATTTCATCAAAGACAAATTTTATTCTACAGAAACGAGAGATAAACTTCGATAAATTATCGAAGAATGGTGATGTTAGAACATCCCAGCCCAGAAAAACAAATTTATTCATTGTTATAGGAATACACAGGCCTACTACAATCATGGAAAATTTTTCTTTAATAAAATTCTCTATAAAAATCCATTTATTTTATTAAAAACTGTATAGGAACCATGCGCAGATTTTAGCGAAAAAAAAACTAGATATAATTTTTTTCGATTAAATAAAAATAATTGATTGCAACCAAACTGCTATACAAATTTTGAGCATGCAACCAACAGAAAAACTCAATAAATTTAGACAAAATTTTATCAGTATATATGAAGGGTCCATATAAAAAAAATTTCGTTATTTTGAAGTAAAATTTTTTTTATCTAAAATAAATAAAACTTTTTTCTCGATTTTTTTATTTTATTTTTTAAACAGAAAATTAGCCTTAGAAAATTGCTTGTACTCGTATATATATATATATGTACTAATGTAATATTACTGAATCAATTTATTTGAGAATTTTAATATTAGAAACTAGCTAACAATTTCAAAACGTTTTAAAATATTAAAAAGGTACAACAAAAGAGTTTAAACTATCTCGCATCCTCCATTAAGCCCTTATATGATTACGTATTTCGTAATACGGAACACCAATCGGCACAGCAACACTCATTTTGTTGACCTTATCTAAATATTTATATGTATTTTATGTATTTTTATGTATTTTATGATGGTAGATGTCCAAATCCAAAATATAATTGTTTAGCTAAAACGAAGTAAAATTAAATTTATTCTTTAAGAGTTGAACTAAAACCACAGAATACTGTGCTAAAACACAAAAAAAAATTGAATTGAAATCTCGCTGAAGTGTCAAGTTATTTGTAAACATAAGAAAATGAATTAAACTTGCACGTGCGTTTGCTTCAATAAAAAAAATATTGAAAATTACATGTGCGTTTTTCTAGCAACTACAATAAATTATATCGAATTTTTTTTTCGCTAAAATCTGCGCATGGTTCCTATACTGATCTTATTGCATTTGTAAGTTGTATTATTATAAGTTTAATTATAAGTTTCTTATCTAGTAGTTCATTTCTATTATTTTAAATTTTTGTCTGGGAAATATTAAAAAGTTTTCGTCTTCCGTAAATATGCATAAGTATTACGGACAAGAGCTTTTCTCTCCTTTTCCATAATAAAACTTTGAATTATCATAAAGAATATTTCTGTTTTTTTTTTATTTTGGGTTCCGCTTTTCATCTTTCTAATTTATCTTACAAGTGTATACTACATATATAGAGTATTTTATATTTCATTTACTATACGGCTTCTTATTGTTTTGTTTGGAAACAAAAGAGGAGGAAGATTTATTTTTTGTGAGTTGCATTATTATCAAGATGATTATAATGGTGATGATGATGATAATAATGATGATCATCATCGTTATCATAACCACAATGATAATAATGGTACGTATATAAAAGTGTAAAAATTGTTTTTTTGTTGTGAATTAAGGCAACTTTTATGTTTTGCGGTTATTATTAAGTTATATGGTCATTTGTATGATGAGTTTTGTATAATGCAGATACATACGTACACCATTGAAAATGCAGATTCATATCTACAACATTGAAAATAAAGTTCAACATTTATTTTTTGTGGTACGAGATTTATTTTTTAAGTGTTATATTTGAATAAATAATTCAACAATTAGTTTTTTCAAACATTTATTTCAATTGAAAATTATTTAAAACATTTTTTTTGTTTCATGTTTATTTATTTGTTATTTATAAGAACAACTCTTTTAGTCAGGCTACGGAAACAAAATTAAATACACAATTTAAATCAATTTGTGTTTTTGTTTTTAGCCGCACAGCATCCTGCCATTTTCCTTGTGCCAATTTCACCCCAAATTTTTAATTTATTCCGGATTAATTTCCTATATATATTTCCAATATTAACCCCTTATATTGTAGACGAAATATATGTGTGTATATCCATTTTATGAAGAAGAATAAAGAATGAAAAAGTTATCCAACCAAACAAAAACTGTAAAAAGCACCAATTGAAAAGTTTTATGAACTTTCCTATTAAAAATCAACCATGATAAAATAAAATAAAACAACAACAACAAAATAGGAATTGCCAAAAATATTCATTATTGTTATGGAAAATTAATTGACCAAAAAAATTTTTCATTTTCGTTTTGTCCAAATTAAAACAATAAAGCTTAAAACAAGCTCTGGGGTTTTTTTCAGAAAAATTCATAACAAAGAAAAGAATAAGGATTAAGTGAAATTTTTAATTTAATTTTTTATTGCATCTACTTCCTTGTGTTTTTAAACCAAATTTTGACAATTTTTGTTTTTGTTACAGTGAGAGTTCCGAGTAAAAGTACAGGAAAGCTGGTAGTATATATATCATTACAACTCGGAAGTTTTTATAGCTAAATAAGCATGAAATATTGCATAAAGGGGCATAGTGGGTAAATCCTCTAAACGATGTATTGTTTGCTATTTTTTCAAGGTGTTAAGTGTATGTATTTCATTCTTTGGACTTTTAATACAAAATCCATTTTTCCAACGAAGGAAATTTCCGAGAATGTAGCTATCATTATTTTATTGCTCGCATATTAATTTTTGCAGGTTGAATTATACAGCAAGATACACTGATTACGCACATTAAAATAAATTTCTACTGCACTTAATAAACACATCGCTCGTTTGATGCAGTAGTGACATAACCCCAAATTCACTCATTTTTAAGATATTCGAATCAAACGATTCTTAATTCATATTTTTATTATTTTGTATCACTCTCTTATGGAGTTATTTCTTCGAGCTAATATATTTTTATTTTTTTGGCGCCAAAATGACTGGACTTTGTGAAAAGTCGCCCTGGAGTTAAATGTGGAAGTTGTGGTGGTGTTTTTCATGTAAAGTGTGTTGATATCACGGACGAGGTCCTTAAGTACCTCAAAGCTGAATGAACGACATGGTTTTGTCCCGATTGTCGTTCAACCTCGAACACTTCCATTATTGGTGATACGG
This sequence comes from Nephrotoma flavescens, assembly GCA_932526605.1. Taxonomy (NCBI): domain Eukaryota; kingdom Metazoa; phylum Arthropoda; class Insecta; order Diptera; family Tipulidae; genus Nephrotoma; species Nephrotoma flavescens. Next base: position 106,126,056 of record OW052222.1, read on the forward strand.
TACGAGTTAACACAAATGATGTTCTTCGTGATATTACGATACCTAAATTAGCGGACGTAGTAACTAACTGTAAGGCACACAAAGTCAACTGGATTCATTAAAAAATTCTGTAAACTTCTTGTGCCGCTCACTGGATGATATGAAACTCGCCGTAGCTGATCTGACTAAGAGTGCCTAAAGTTGTGACCACAGACTTGGGCTTCTTAAATAAATAATTGAAGCACAGGCCGAAAAAATCAACAATATTGATGCTCTGTTAGATCGTCCTACTGAACAGCTAAATAAGAATAATATTATTTTATGTGGCATTCCACCAAACTGTGAAGACATTCCGAGTATAATAATGTACATTGGCAACTTATTCGATGCTATAATAATAGAAAAGGATTTAATATCTACCAAGCAGATGTCACATATTAAGCAAACAACTTCATTATTAAAAAATGCATTTATTGTAACACTTAAAACAGTTGAACTTAAACATATGTTACTGAATTCTTTTCGGAAAAGGAAAACAATATTCTTTCACGAGCTGGCAACTGACTTCTCCTAAAAATCGATTTTTATGTCATTATATAACGCAGCTAAAATTGTTAAAAATAAACTCAATTTCAAATTCATATATATGGAGTGAAAACAATCTTACCTGTGAATTATATAACTGTGAAACAGTTGATTCAAGAATTTATCAAATTGACTCATTTAACCAAATTGAACAGTTTGATAAATTTCGTCATCTATCCGATTTATCAGGTATCAAGTCGTATACATACGTCGGATGGAAATCCAGGATTTTTACATCCGAGATTTTTTTTCAATTTTTTTCAACTCTTTTGTATGAAAAGAGGCGTGTCTGTTGTATAGTTTACGTGATGTAATTGGTTAAAACGACGAGATAGAAAAATCCCAGATTTTTATCCGACGTATGTATACGGCTTCAGGACACCAAAATCACCACTAGTTGCTGCTTCCGGAATACAGGGATTGGTTTAATTCACATCTACAATTAAAAAAGCATTCACTTTAACTGAAATTATACTTATCTTTTATTTAAGTACAACGGTTTTGGTACAACTATGTTTTTGTTTACACATAAATTTGATATATTAGCATTTTTCAATTTTTTATTTTTTTCACGTTTTGTTGGTATCAAAATTCTATATTTTAAAGGTAACAGTGCACTACCGCGATTTATTGTTCTTGACATCCGGTCTTTCATCAATAATTTTAGTTTTAATGCATGAATTTTATTTCTTTTATAGATTACTTTTATATTTTTGTTTTCATATTTTTTTACATATTTTTAAACTTTTCAATTTTATATATGTTTTTTTAGATTTTTTTTATCGGTTTTTATTGAATGACTTAAAATCTTTAAAAGCAACAGGTTTTAACAATAGTTTTTCAAATATTGATGATTTCTCATTGGAAATATTTGGGGCATGAATGAACTAAGTAACATACTTATTTACTAAATTTTATTGACAGACCAAATTTTAGTGATAGTTTACATTTACATACTGAGATTTATTTGATAGTTACGAGTATAACCGAAACATTTATTAAAAGCTCGAATATATTTTCCTTTAATATTAAAAATTTCTCAAAGGTCTTCTCTTGTAGAGGTGACAGGTCTGGGGGAGGAATTGCGATGTTCATCAGAGACGACATTCGCTATAAACTAAACATCTTGTTTTTTATATTTTAAAAAGTTTTTTCGCATAAGTTTTTACGAAATAAAGAACAAGTGTTTAATAAAATGTGTTTATTAAATTAACGTAGGAGATTTGAACATACCTATTAATAAAAATTTAAAACTAATTTCTGAGTACAGTTTCACCTTATTAAGTCATGGCATGATTGTTACTAAGTGCGTGTTTCAATTGGTTTAAATGCCGCATAAAAAGTTAAAAAGTTAAAAACTGTGGTGAATAAAAATGTCAAACTTTTTATCTGCTTCAAGAGCTGATAAAATTTTTATGTGGAAAACATTTGGCTGACAAAAATATTTGATTGTAAACAAAAATTTGTCATGTACAAATTTTAAAAAAAATCGTAATGATTTAGATGTAAACTGGCCATAATTAACTAATATACATTTAAATAGTATTTATTTTACATATTTTCATATTTAAATTTGCTATATACGTTCATAATAACACATAAAATAAGCGACAATGTTAATGTCAAAATTTAAACCAATTGAAACAGATAAAAAGTTAAAAAGTTTAAAAAAAATTACCACGGATTTTTTTAACTTTTTATGCGGTATTTAAACCAATTGAAACACACACTAACACATTTGCTACGACACATTTTTTTTTAAACCAAAGTGTATTTTCATCATTATATTCAAGGAATATATTTTATTGTAAGGTTTCATTTATTGTTTCAAGTGGTAGAATACTGATTTTTGTGATACATCTTTTAAATTCAGATTTAGCAATTCCTATTGTTACAACACGAAACCGTTTATCAAGCAACTCAACTATTCTGCTCAAAATCCAATTTATAGGTGGTACATTGTCTTCATGACCAAGAACCAAAAAGCCAATTTTGTAGTATTCATTTGAAGCTTTTTGCCATTTATTACGTTTTTGAAGTTCATTGAGATGTTCAATGTGCCAACGTTTCCAGAAATCGTGGAACATCTCTTGTATCTTTTGATATCTTGACAACCTATTAATATTTAAATCTAGCATTAAATGTTCAGGAAGTGCTAGTAAAGTTTGAGAGCAACAATGTAGAAGTCCCAAGTGGTCAGACCGAACCAATAGTTTAGCAAATAAATGATTGCTTTGAAATACTAGCAGATATTTGTAATCTATTGTGTGGTCATGATTCGAATTTCGAAGACGTCTGCCAACACGAAGAAGTCCTAGCTCATCAAGAAATGAGTTTAATAATTTTAAATTGCTGGGGATTTGAAAACTTGTATACCATTTAATATTTTGAATATTATTGCCATATTCAACCTGCTGTACTATTTTCACAAGATTCATTCGTATTAAATTCATTGCTATTTAGCTCATCCATAATCTGTACCTTTTCCTTATCTTTAAGATTACTTCTAAATTGAACTATGTATGCTGTAACGCGCATAAGTTTAATAAACGAGAAATGTCGCTCAAATATTTTCCAATGCCATTGCGAGTTCCAAACTGAAATTGAACCATTTTTACGAAGATCGAAATTCAACAAATCTGAGATAATTTTATGGTTAGTATTTTTTGGCTAGAGACATTGATCTTCAAGTAAAAATGAAGGACCTGCCTGACCACCATAACCTTTGTTTCAGAAATTCATTTGGCATTAAGCCGCGGGAGGCGAAGTCAGCAGGATTTTGTGATGTTGGAACGGAGCACCAACTGTGTACTGTAGAAAGTTCTTGAATTTGTGTAACTCGGTTTGCCACAGATGAACTGAATTTAGCTGGTTCAGATTTAATTTGAAATAGAGTGACCTCAGAATCTGGCCAAAGATAAATGTGGTTACAACGAGTACTCAAACTTTCAATCACCTTGGTGAATGTCTGTACAGTAGGCGCCTTAAATAAGCAATCATTAAGAGACAATATCAATAAATATCGAGGAATCATGAAACACAACTCGCAAATGGGTTGTAGTACTACTATCCTTAATTACAAAGTGATGAGGAAGGTAGTATAATTTACCATCTGAGCTATTACTGAAATTTTGATCATGAATTAGCATCATATAGCCTAGAGATAAATACTTCGTCATGAAATCTTTATATTGAGAATAAATTTCAGGTTTCTGGGTTAATTTCCTTTCTATGAAATAAAATGGTTTAAACGAGAAAATTTTTTTTAAACCGTGGTGTTTTATTATGTAATTTACAGCAGCGAAACCGAGTATCGATCGGATGGTAATCGTATTTGGTGCTTGACGTAATGTTCTTCGCAAAATTTTTCTTTAAACGAATAGTGGTCTTTAACCGAAATTGTTTCTGAATCCCAACAACGTTGTATATGGTTTTGTAGGCTTTCATTAGTACATAACACTGTAGATAGACATTCGTCACTAACACGAGTAGATGTCACACGGCCGCTTATGACGTATCCAAACAAGGTGGGATAGAAAGGTGGAAGATTTTTCAGCACTGTAATGGAATTACCATTAAATAATTCATTGCAAATTTCTGCACCAAGCAAAATATCTGTTTTGTTGGGTACATGAAAATAAGGATCTACCAGTTCAATTTCCGGAGGTAAAAGACGCAGATTGAAGTTAACTGGACTTCCTGGTAAATGATTCGTGATTTTTGGAATTACAAAGAAATCTAAGTTTTTAGTTATACTTGATACTCTCGATGATATAGTCAAAGTTACCATTGAGTTGATTCTTGTTTTCGCGCCACCGATCCCAGATATAATTGTGTTAGTCATTTGCTTTCTGAGTTTTAATGAATTTACGAGACTTTCAGTAACGAAGTTGAGATGTGAACCGCTGTCCAAAAGTGCCCTACACAACAACTTATTGTTGGACCTAGCTGTGACATTGATTAAAGCCGTTCCAATTAAAACTTGTTTTACATTTTTCATTGGCTTATGTATTAGTTTGCACGATGATATACCTGTTGTTTGAACGACTTTTCACTCTGAAGATTTATTTGGATTTAGTGAACCACTTTGTTCAGGTTCATTACCATTAGGATATGATTTTCCTGCATTACCTTTATACCGATCAACATTTGATGTTAAACCAAAATGAAGCAATTTATTGTGCTTAAGTGAACAAATACTACAAGGAGGTTTATCACAATCACCAACCGTATGTTTGGAAATTAAGCAATTTTTGCACAATTGATGATTCCTAATAAATTGGTAGCGCATTTGTGGTGTGATGTTAACATCTGAAAATTCGGGACAACTAGATATTATGTGTGTTCCACTACAATAGGAACACTTGAAACTATTTGATACTAAAGAACCAGATTTTGGTTTGAATAGTTGAACCTTTTGTTACCAACTGATTATTTTGTATTCGTGCTTTTTATAGCTTCCAAAATTCGAACACGACTTTTGAGAATAGTAACAAATTTGTCAAATTTCAATAACTTGTTACTTTCAGAATTTTTTATGACATGCACCTTTGAAGAATTGTCCAGTTTTTCAGTTAAATGATGAATCAGCATTAAATCCCATGCTTCCACTTGAATGAGTAGAGACTTTAATGCATTGTAATTTTTAACTGAATTATCAATAAAAACTTGCAGTGACATTGAAGAATTTTCGTTTCTGCTTTTGATATCATACAATGCCTTCATGTGAGCTTTTTGAATTAAAAAGCGCTATCATACCGATTACATAAAAATTTCCAAGCAGCTTCATAGTTATCTGAAGTTACAGGAAGATTTTTAATAAGATTATATGCCTTGCCCGAACGAATACAAGATGTTAAATAAAAAAATTTAACTGTTGAATCAATATTAGTTTTATTGTGAATGATATCGCGAAAGACATCCCTAAATGCCAACCAATCGCTTTCCGACCCATTAAATGTCAGAAGCTTAAGTTCTGGTAGCTTTATTGACATAGTCGGGACGCTTTGTTCCAGCATAGTGCTGCTGGTGGAAGATTCAAAGTTAACCCCTTCCTTGGATTGACTTTCAAGTTTTTTCATTTCATGAAGTTTTTTCATTAGCGTACTTTCCACATATTCGTAGTCCTCTTCGAATGTCACCCGTTCAGACGAAGCACGTTCATCCTGAATTTCTAGTTTTAATTGAACTAGGTGATATTTATCATACATTAATTGGAGGCGGCGAATATTAGATTCAATTGACCGTAAAAAGGTAAGCGTTGATAATTTATTGCGAAACTGAGTAAGCTGGCCTTTGAATGCACGACGTTGGTGCTTCATCAATTCTAGTTCCCTTTTCGAAGATGGTTCATTACCTAATTGGGTTTCAGTGTCAGACATTTTATAGCTCTGAAGGCTTAAACGCTCACGAAAAATTGATAAATACAGTATTTTAGCAAAGAAACACAACCTTTTATGAAAAGTTAAATGATTTCAGAATGAAACAAAATAACATTTACTCTAAATTAACGCGATAATTTTGAAAAACTTAAATTTACATAAAAATTTAAACTTAATAATGTGAATATGTACCTTAAGCTAAATTGTTAGCTACTGCAAATGTGGTTGTTGGGTTGACCGTATCCAAATTTAATAATCGAAAATCCAACTAATTTTGCAAACCCGTAATGATTATCGATGTCAAAAATTTCCACTTGTGGCTTTGCACCAAACCGTACAGCCTTCACTCCTAACGGTACACCAAATAACACACCGCTAAATGGATACCAAACCGCATAACAAATAAATCCACGTTCTCAGCAATATACTATTGTTCCGATTCTCGAACTAGAACGTAACGACAACTGGAAATTGGACGAATATAACGTTGACCAAAATAAATGATAACCGTTGCTTTGCGATGTTATACTGCTTGAGGATCTACTGCTACAGCATGTGATGTATGACCTCGATGAGTTGATTTGACCTTGTGGTTAATAGATTCGACAATCACCACGTTTTACCGGAAAATCGTAAAGTTAATTTTATTTAATATTGTGTTTGTAGCACGAAACATATATCGAAGAATCAAAACTATATGTTGCTGTTTTCACTGCTTTGCGAAGATGGTTTAGGTAATTTTATCATAAACCCGTGTTTGAAGATTCCTGTGCCAATCTCGACTGATTTGTATATGTGTTAGCGTACAACTGCACCAACTTGTACATATACCAGAACAACTGCTCATATTCGATAAATAATAACTAAAGTTTGTATGGCAAGTCACGAAATTAATTAATTGTAGACTGCAACCACAAACAAACTAGTAGTGCCGTTTAAACATACGATGAATGTCGCACTAGTTTGTTTTATTTTTCGATACCAAATAACGAAAAAAACTGATTTATTTGCTTATAAATTTATAAGCAAAATGGTATCACAATTTCTGATTTCGAAGACGTTGCAACTGTTTTACCACATAAATAAACGGAACTTATAAACACAGTCACTTGATTTATTTACTAGCACGTTTTACTTTTAATATATTATATATAGCAATATGGCACTGTCTAAATTAACTTTCACATATATGAATGTTACCAATATTATGGGATGTGCACCATAAATAAATTGTAACTTATTATTTTGAATGCCTTAACAATATTATATTGTGTTCTTAAATGACGTCAAAAACACGAAACAAAACACACACCACTAGATACACCACACTAGGACGTTTTGGTAAAATCCAAGTTGAATTGTAAAAAGCGAACAGAATCCATCCAAAATAACACACAAAACAACTGCATGATACAAAAATTTAGCTTTTGCAAATATTTGCAATCATGTTAAATGGAAACTAATAGTTATTATTGGTTTCCATTTAACATGATTGCAAATATTTGCAAAGGGAAATTTTTGTATCATGCAGTTGTGTTTGTGTGTTTTCATTTGTATATGAACAATTTTGACCGTTTCCAAAACAAATGTCGTATTAACAATATAAACGAAACTATTTTTTTTTGGTCTGGGTCCGAATGTATGTGAAATGGGCTCGAAAACAACTTTTCAATTTTGGTGTGTTTCATCGCTAAATTCAATACCACCCCGAAAAAATATAATAATTGTATGGAAAATGCATATGTAATCCCGAAATATTTTTTTCTCCTATTATTTTTCTTCTATACCCCCCCTCGAATTTATTTGCTCAAAAGTTAGGTTCATCCATCTCAAATATAACGCCAATAGTTCAAATCTGAACGGCGGATATGAAGGTCTGATCTAAAGCAAAATCTCAGCATCGGTTTCATATCTAAAATGGTTTAAATTGACAACTTATTTGCGGAACTCTTAGGGGTAACTTTTAGCCCCAAATTCCCAATGAGTTATCCCTGAAAGTTACGCAAATAAATTGTCAATTTAAACCATTTTAGATATGAAACCTATGCTGAGATTTTGCTTTAGATCAGACCTTCATATCCTCCGTTCAGATTTGAACGGCGTTATATCTGAGATGGATGGATTTAACTTTCGAGCAAATAATCTCGATGGGATATCTCCTGGATACCAACAATTCAATTTTTAGTATAAATTTTTGTATTGATGCTTAACTATTGTTACATTGCGAATGAGGTTATTTCTTTTCGTTATGCCAATAAATAATTAACCATAATTAACTGGACAAGTGGCGCAGTGGTTAAAGCTTCGGCCTTTGGACCGGGAGGTACTGGGTCCGAATCCCACCAGAGGCAGGATGCAAAGCGAATTTTCGTCTTCGATCACAATCGGTGATGTTAATAAACACAACTATGACCCTCTGTTGGAGTGCAGAACTCAGCGCCGACCCATCGTCCATGTCAGTGTGCAGGTTGACATGAAGCTTGCAATGTGCAGGTGGTATACTGTAATCGTGTGAATGGGTGGTATGTGCGTGAATGAGAAGGGGGTGTTAATTGACCTTAAAAGGACATTAAATCCATTGGACAATTAATACTTTCTTTTATTAAAAAAAAAAAAAATAAACAACTTTTGTCAACTTATATATTAATACGCTTAATTTTTTGTTTGTGCTCCCTTTTTAACCCATTTCCCGTGCGCATATCCTAATGAAACATATATCAGGTGAAAGATATTTTTTCATATATGTGCAGAATATATGTTTTATTATGGAACCTGCACGGGAAATAGGTGTAAACGCCAAGAAACGTTTTTCCTATACTGTACATCTTATATTTTAATCACGACGCCAGAATGCCATGACAAAATATGTTTATATTGAACCGTCATTACACCGTGACAATACAGAACAAAACAGAGAACATAAAATGATTTTACATACATACAAACATTTTGGTGTTAAGACGTGTGAGTGTAAAAATACAATTTTGTCATGGCACTCTATCGTCATGACAAAATTTTGCGAGTGAAGATCGACCTAAGTACTTACACAAACATAATATCTATGGAAAGTTTCAAATAATCATTTCCGTCCGATTTCATGCAAAAGTATCTCTTAATGGTATCTCTTAATTTATGCGAAAAGGTTAAGTGGGAAGTTTCGTCCCGATATGCGGTTGATTTGTGTCCCAGTAATTTCGTAACCGGATAATTTATTAAGTTCTTAATTTCATGCTTGAACTAGCGTGACGTGTATCTGCTTTTTGTGTGGTGATAAATCGACTATACATATAATTTATCTATAAGTGCCATATAAACATATCCTGCACTCGTCAGAGAACAGGACTGCCTCCATTCTTGTTCTGTCCATTTCAAATGCTTTCGAGCGAACTCAATCGGGCTTTATCTTTTTTTACATCGATTTTATTTAATCTACCTGAAATCTATATTCTATATTTAATTATTAATTAATATTCTATAAAAACTTCGTTAAAGAATTAACTTATCGAACTCAAAAGTTTATTAAACAAGCGCTAAATCAGTAAAAAGAAAGTGAGTGTTGAAAAAACTAAAGATACTACAGCAGGCAATTTCACTTATAATACGAGTTTTCAATCATGACAAAATATTCAAATAATTTTGACAGATAAATAATATGCACATATTTCTTCAATTTGATTATTTTATACGAATATATTTGCCATTCTATATTCTATATCATTAGATTTACGCAATTACGGACTTAACTAACAACAATGTTCAGCGATAATTAACAGCTCTGCATAATATGTTAACCATTTCATGCGATAAAATTTCTATTCGAAGTTAAAAGGGCCATAATTTTTTAATTTAGAGATTATTGTAAAACGCATGATACTCGTAACTGTTATTAGGTTTGACATCGAGTCAGACAGACCAATTTCGATTTTTCGTTCAGACATTATAATAAATTTATTATTTCTATTAAAAGTTAATAAATAGAACTTTTAGTAGACAACTGTATTGCAATGCTTTAATGATTTTATTTTCAATTCAAAATTCTGACAGATTTAGAGTATTCACTATGCCTACTAGATGTCGTAAGAATCATAAAAAGTTTATCAAATATATTTAATGCATGTTCGTTTGATGTAAAACCCGCGTTAGTGTTTTATAGTGATGGTATCGGTAAACACTTTGGGTATACTCGAATATTTTTCTAACTGAAATTGCACGTCAATATAAAGGAGTGCTTAATGGAAAATTTATTCTGAATGTATACTACATATTCTCGATTTTCTAATAATAAAACAAACAGGTTCCAATTAAAATTACTAGGCTGATTCAGTTTTTAAATTGGCATTGTCCAGCAATAATAATAGAATATCAATTAGAAACGTGTTGTTAGAAATCTTGTGATTTTACTAGAAAATGGGTAAAGTTCTAGGAAAAATACAAGGCAATCAACAACACACACTACTTGATATCAGGTTAAAAAATTGATTTCTCTATTAAATTTAATATAATTTCTGTTGGAAAAATATTGATTTTACTAGAAAGTATAAACAATTCTGATACTTTTACTGGAGTATCAGTACAAAGCACAACCCGAACATACCAGAAGTCAGCTAAAAAAGCGGAAAGTACAGAAATATTACTAAAATTTCAGTTAAAACAATAACTGAAAATGTCCTGGTTTTACTAGAAAAACAGTTTATTTCATAATTATACAAGACGTCCGGTTACAAAATGCAACAAAATACAGACAACTATCCTATAACGCGGTATTTTTATAACGCGATTTCCACATAGAGCGTATAATTTTTTATACGAATTACTCAAGAATTATTTAAGGATTGATTTTATAATTTATTGAAGTGGAAAGCTATATGATTGAAAAAAATCTTAGTTTCAAAGTTTTGTTGATCGTTGATAACGCCAGTAGTCATAGTAAGGAGCACCAAATGTGAAAATTCTTTATTTTCCTCCTCACTGCACTATATTAATACAGCCGCCGGACCAAGGAATCATCTGAATTTTCAAAATGTATCACATACGGAAATTTTTTTAAGCCATTTTCAACAGATTAGAAGATCAAGAAGGTAAAAATTCTTCTTGAAGTTTGGAAAGAAATTTAAATTTTTGATTACACCCGAATTGTGTCATTAAAACAATTAAACAGTGAACACTTAATGCATGTATGGAGGGAGGCCTTTGTTACCTCAAATGGTTCAAAAGGAAAATGATATTTCAGACCCACTAACAGAAATGGTAAAGATTGCTTCTGCTTTTGGCAACAAAGGATTTGCAGATAAACAAGAAGAAGATATAGAAGACCTACTTCAGGAACAGAGTTTAAATGAGAAAAAATTGGCAGAATTGATGAGTTTACCTTCAATGCATTTATGTATTAAAATACTAATAATAAATTGATTTAAAACTTCAACCATACGCAGTGAAAAATTTAAAAGAGATTTTCAAAATTGCTTCACCCCATATAAAGAGGTTTCGGAAGAACTACAAAATAAAACTACGTTTGAAAACCAAAACAAAAATTTGTAAAGTGAGGAGAATTTTCGGCCAATTAGGAAAAAAAAATTTAGACCGCTAATATTTGACAATGAAGTTGAATAATACATAATCATACATATTAGGTATATATAGTATCATTTTAGTTTTTTGTTGGAAATATTTTTTTCTAAATTAGTTATTAATTTTATGAATTATTCAATATTCATTTTATAAAATTCATTCATGAACCCTATTAATCTCAACCTGATAATATATTTTGAGAATGTTTTTTTTATATATGTAGGTTTATTTGTGTAGAATTTGTTGATTTCTAAGATTCCATACAACGCGGTACGGATTCATTCAATTTATATTATTTCTCAGTTTCTTATAACACGGTTTCCATTTAACGCGGTACGAATTAATCACATTATAGGAGAGTTGACTGTATTATACTAGAATTCCGGTTTTACATTATAAAATTTTACTTTAAATGTGAACTACCAGAAATCTAGTAACATACATTTATCTTGCTTCAACTAGGTCGTCTAGTTTGCTCACATCAAGTGAATTTTTTATTACCGTGTACTGTGGGCGAATGAACATTAAAACAATGATTTTATGAATATTGTCTTTACCGATGAGTCATTCTTTTGAGGTTTTAATGTTAAAAGGCGTGTTTGGCCAACTAAGCAAGAAAAAAGGATTGTCCGAACTGTGAAGCACCCGCTCTAGGGCCATGTATGGGTATGCTTCACCAAGCAAGGTTTTGGTAAATTAATTGGTTTTGGTTTCCACACGAAACCTAGGTTTATTACCATCTGTCCTTAAACGGTTTGGGGTGGGAACTCTAATTAGATCTTGCAAGAAGACAACGATCCAAAACACCATATCATACTCTGTTCCAAATTTAAGCTCAAAAAAGACATCACAGCTTGGATTGGCCACCTCAGTCACCTAATTCCAATCCGATCAAAATTTATGGGCACTCATGAACATTAAGCTGAAAGTGTACCACATAAAAAATTTGAGTGCTCTAGTGCGAGTTCGGAAGATATGGAAAAATGTATTACCGGTATGGACACAGAATATAGAATACAAACCAGAAGGGACATAACCCGATTTTTCTTTAGAAAAATTTCGACCGTTTTTTGTATCCTTGTTTTATATGGAAAAGGGTAGAATATAGTGGTGAAAAAAATTGTGCATTGAACTTTTTTACATTCAATAACGGTAGAGTCAAATTTTTTTTCGGCCACTTAGTAGCATATATGTATATATACTTTATAATATATGGTATGGACAAAAGGAGCCAAGCAACTATTAACAGTAATGGTGACATTACTAATATATAAGTTTATAGCGCGTAACTAATATATAAGTTTATAGCGCCCTAGAAAATACAATAAACTTTCATAATATAAACAAAAGAAAATCGAAGTTTTATTTTTACTTAGTTTTTTGCCGTACACGCTCTTGTTGCACATACTAAAATTCTCTCATTCTATTGCTGTTGATTTGATTGGTTTGGGCACCAAATTACGAAGCCACTGATAGGTACTAGCTGATAAAAGAGTTTTAGATGCCGAAACTGTTCCAATAATAATTATCTTATAATAATATTTATATACATTTTTCTAATATTTGCTGTCAAATAGTTAGAATACAGCAAACCGAACGACATTACGACACAATTGTTCTAAAAAAAATTTCATCAACAATGACATTTTAAGAATAAAACAACTGAATATTATCGGACGCGCGACTGAATGAACGTATAGTAGTATTCAAATCTCGCTGGAATTCTGACAGTTCTCGCGCAGAAGTAATATGGCGGATACACAGTGATGTATCATGTATAATATTCATGTGTTGTTTACATTTTTACATTGTATTTGTATTTAAATGGAATAAGAATTTTAGGATACAATTAAAACACAAAGTTTAGATTTTATAAATTAAAATGATATTTAGTTCGATAAGTTAAGAATTAATTCAAAGTTCCATTAAATTGAAAACTGAATTTGCTTTTTTATGTTGTTGTGGTTTTGTGCGATACGAATGACATTTGTTTATTTATTTTCTCAAGTTCGTACCAAAATTAAATGTTGTCATTGTTTCCAAAAGGCGTGCAATATTTTTGTAGACCTATTAATTTTCACTTGATATATGATTGTAATAACATAAATACATAATAATTTTGAATGTTTTGTGTATTAAAACTGAAATATAATTCTTTTTCATGGTTATTTATAATTTTATTTAGGTTTACTATCTAAGATAAATGCGACCCATCAAAATTTTTATAAAAAATTTGTCTACACCTCTGAAAGCTGCGCAGAACAGTTAAAAAAACATTTTTTTTAAGATCTGAATATTACTATAACCATGGGTACTGTCTTAAGGCATTGTATGTCTAAAAAGCATAAACAAAACTATTACTTAAACAAAAACAAACTGTTTTTCTAAACAATTATATTTTCATGTTAAACTCATTTAACTAACATAATAATAATAAAAGTGTTTAAACCAAAAACAAATTAAAAGTCGAAAAACTTTATCCTTTCCCGTATCCTGTGTATCATTTTAATCCTCAAAAATGAAAATCATTTAATAATTTTTTATTCCCTCATTTAATTCCGATTATTATGTTAATTATTATACTGTTTAACATCATAGTTATGATTATTACACTATTGTCAAGAGCTTTACATGTTATATGGATACGTATGTAATACATTCACAAATACATTTACGGCTTTCTCCCAATTTAACTGTTTGGAGAATATTTAAAAATGAATCATAATGAGTCTCATGTAAGTTCCTAATTTAATCCCGATTTTAACAGGACAAAAGAAGGAAAACATCTTAAACTTTTGAACAATCCAAATGTGATATAATAATATTAACATGTATCAAACTTTGTGTGCAGAGAAACCAATTAAAAGCATTTGTTGGATTTTAAATAAAATTGAAACGGAATGAAATGGGAAAATATACTCGAAATGGAAATATTTAACCGGGGGAGAATTGCATGTGTATGGGTATGTGTATATATTGTTTAAGGATTTATATACAAAAAGCTTAATACGATTATTTTGTGATGAGCTTTTTCCTCTTCTGAATTTTTTTATTGTCATTTTCATACGTATATATGTACATACATAATACATTATATTAGAAGATATAAGTTTTTGCTTCCTAATAGAGTTAAATGATGATAAGTGCAATGTTGATTTGTGTGTTTCTGAAATGAAAACCAGCTTAGAGTTTTTGGTTTAGTTTTATCTGCTGCTATTTTTTCATTATTTGAATAGAGTAGGATTTAGGATTATTTTATTTTTTCAACAAAGCCATTACGAAAACCAACGACAATTTAATAACCATGAAATGATAATTCGTATGAAATCATAATAAATTATTTTATTTATGTATATATGTATTGACTCATAAGTATGCAAGAAATGATGTTTTGTAGTGAAATTAAATGGTATGCAAATAACAATATACGTTAGATTTTCCTTTATTGGATTGGTAGTTGACGTAGATAAAACATTTCACGGCTTTAAAATATTGTGGATTTTGCCATTTTTATAGAAGGTGTAATCTGTCAGTAAAAATAAAACAATGAGTAGATTAATTTCGTGTGAATTTTACTGTTATATCATATTGCATTTGTTTATCTATTTCTCTAAAAAGTTTCGTTTGTGTTGGGGATTATAATAGGTGAAAGGTTGTTTGTAATTGTACTAGTTCGAAGCGTGTTTTCTGTCATATTGATCAAAATACTTATTATTTATTGAATAATCGAAGTAAGCAAATAAAAAATTTTATATGATCATTTCAAAAGCATTTCAACTAGCAGTTTGTAAAAAAGCAATTCATTGCTTTATTGAAATTCCAAATCAAATAGTATCGCATCATCTAAGTTCGTATTTCCTTATTATTTATGAAAAATATGTTCAATATTCCCATTTTTTATATGTGCTCGAACACATTCTACATGCATACACATATTATGTATAAGTAAAAGCTTTACTCGTATATGAAAAATATTGCGAATGATAATTTTTATTGACGATTTATATCTTCAAAGTGCATCTGGTATTATTTTGCATATGACTTAAAATCTTAAATGATCTTATATGTATGTATAAAAATTGTTGTAGTTAAATGAAAATAGTCTATATTAAAAAGTGTCAATAATTTATATTTATAATCATTAAGCATCATTTGGTAGCCAATTATATGTTCATGTTAGATATTTCAAAAATATCGTTCCAAGACATCTGTCCAATTTCCAACATAAAGCTAGATAAAAAGAGGGAGAGATCAAACTTCTTTCGGTTATGAACATAACGTAGACAATAATTGTTAAAAGTAATGTTAAAATTGGTATAATCAAACTTTTCAGCGGGTATTAACATTTGGATCAAATAAAATAGTATTATTGTTTAAAAAGAGTTCAGGTACAATACTATGGTAGTTATTTGTCGAGAAAAATAATGGTTTGCTTTTAGTTGGATTAATGGTAAGTTTGGGCCATAGTGAAACTCTGTTAAGATCGTAATTCAGATATCTCACAATTTCATCTATATTCGACAAGTTACCGCCAATAAACAATTGCAAATCATCAGCATAAAGATGATAATAATAATAATAAGCCAAAACACATAACGATTCACTAAAATTGCTTAAATCATCTAATATGTCATTAGCTGAAAAAGTAATAATTCCTTTACGTTTATTTCTTTAAGGAAGGCGATTAAGGAAATCAATCTTGAATTTTTTTTAAAAAATGTCACACAGAAGTGGCCAAACATTTAAAAAAAAATATAAGGTAAATATTTAACTTAATTATTCTAACCATAAACTTATAAAATTATTTCATTGCAGAATTTGATACAGCCCCAATTGGGGGTGTCGACGAAAGATGTAGAACTACTGCGCACACAATGGGAGATATTTGATGAGCTTCACGACTTTTTGAAGACCAAACATGGACTACATCCAACGTATATTATAGATTTGAATGCCAATGTCAATTATGCTCCATCTATCTCCGTGGGGTCATCCAGTAGCTTCCAAAATGTGAGCAGTAACTTCCCATCGAATTTTATTGACATTTCGACTGACTGGGACAGTATTGAATGCGAATTGCCCTCCAAAAAAGCAAAACAAACCCCCAAAAAAGATTCTGCAAAAATGCTGGAGGTTTTAAAAACAACTTAGGAGGACGTGCAGAAAAGCGGTAGCGCAAATCTTTCCCGATTTCGAGGTTCCGGATTTGAAATAAAACTTATTGTTATAGGTGATTTGTGGTAAATAAATATATGATTAATGAATTAGACTGAAATTAATAAATGTGATGAAATAAACCAAATATTTTTTAAATTTTTATTTGAAATACATAAGTGGATTTTAATTTTGTAAATATTTCTGGTTGTATCTACAACCGTGAACACAATTCGTTTCGAAACTGTGCTGCGTCTATATGATCTTTGGGACTGTTTGTGTAGCTAGTTGTTTCTTCCTCTATTTGCCCAAAGTCGGTAAAATCTCCGGATGATATACATATATTGTGCATTACGCAGCATGCACACACCACTTTGACACGTCGTTTAACTTCTAACTCTAGAGTTTTAAAAAATATAAAATACCACCGTGTCTTCATCATTCCAAATATTTGCTCTATGGTGATTCGTGCCTTTGAATGGGAATGATTGAACCAAGTTTGAACCGCTGTCAAGGATAACTTTTTGTAGAGAGTTACATACAAATGGGATTTATGATACACTTGTATCCCGCATCACCCCAAAGAAAGAAACCATCTGGGGGAAAACTACCGGTTCTATATAGTTTGCTATTTATAAATACACGTTGGTCGTGCAAAGACCCCAGATAGCCAACACACATACTAATAATTTTATAATTTGCGTCGCAAACGGCTTGAAGCTATATAGAGTAATCTGTATCGTCCAACTTTCGGTTTATATATTGATCGCGTTAGTTGGGTGGATATTTTATTTTTATATGACATCCGCCTATTGCCCCCACATAGCTTTGCTGAATACATCTGAACGTGCTTTTGTGGCAAATTTCGCTCCATTGTCTCCTAATGCTGCCATTGGTGGTAGTATTTGCGCGATGTCATTTGACATGTCCTCAAATATTATTAAATATTTATGTATAATGTTCCTCACTGTGCTTTTTGGCATTAGCATTGCCTTCGACACAACATGATACAATGTACTCCCAACCAAAACAAAAAAACGATCAATTCGATTTCAATACTCCATCCATGGAGTTTGAACGGAATCAGCTCTATTAATTTACGAAATGATAATTGTATTATTCATAAGTATATGTATTCGATTTTGTCTCTTCGGGATCCCCATTAAGTATGTTTATAATTGTAGGGGTTTGTAAAAATCTGACCTCTGCCTAGATTTTGGTTTGTTTATGTGAATATTTGGGTGGCCACTGGTGAGTTCCAAATATTCACTGAGAATTAAACTAACTGTTGTTTATGCGTTATAATTCAATTCTAGTTTTATTACCGCAATAAATCGGGTTTTATACATAAATAATGCTTACGCATGAAATTGACAATAATTATATACAACAAAAGTACAATATAAAAAAGAAAGAAACATTAAACCTGTTGAATTTGCTACAATATACAATATTCCACCCGTGTCGATACTGTGTCATCGACCGCTTGGAATATTGTATTATTGCGCATGTTGACATTGATTCAACATATTCCCGGGCCTTACTGATGCCACCCATCTGTTAAACCATGCTTTCGTTGGCTCTCTCTAGAGGAGGTGGCGGCCGGTGGTTTGCAATACATCTTCCTCTTAATTTGCTTGCTACCCAGATGACTAATATTACCACAGCACTCCAAAATAGAATGTGAATCATTGCGTAATGGTGTATATGATGAGCACTCTGACGATAAAAGGTAATCTGTTCATCATTTTTTAATGATTCTAGCTGATCATCCAATCCGGTTGTTTCTGGTGTGGTTAGTAAATTCAATTGATCCACCTCGTTTGCCTTATTTTTGACCACAGCACTAAATTCCCGTAGGTTGTTGGCCCTATGCATTAAATGCGTCGCCTGCTGAGCAAATTTATTGATATTGTGTCTAGCGGTTCCTACAGCAATTAATTGAACGTCAGAGTCTCTGAGCACGCAGCCGGATTCGATTTCCACTATACCGGAACCTACGATAGTGTAAGATTGGATTCTAGACCCACATATGACATCGATTGTGATTTCGTTGGGTATCACATATATCCACTGATTGGCAGCGTGAAGTTTGATCCAATGATTGCTAGCTTTGGTTGACCTAGTGCCGCATACGGTGTCCAGCTCGTTCTTTCGTTGTAATATTGCTACCTCACATGACGTTTGATTTGAAGGAGTGTTGATAATTTGTGATACTTCGCATAAGAGATGTACAAGGTTAAATACTTGACATTTATGTATGTCTTCTTTGGTTAATAATGCGAAGTGTTCACGCCGATTGTCCATTGCTATATAGTCAGTGGAGCTAATGATTTGTGACTGAGTGCTTCCATGGATGATGTTGGGAATTGGGACTACAGCTATTAGTGTATAGTCCCACACGAATGACAGTGGTAAAGTGATCTCAATTATTACATTTTTTTGAGTTACTCGGGTGCGGATTTGCATGCTTTCATACACATGATATGGAGGTCGTGAATGTCGTGTCCTGGTAGAGTAATAGTTACCGGCACGTGTTGTCGAATGAATTGCAACTCTTCTTCCAACTGACTTGGGGTGAGTATGGAAGGATGCAGGACGTCTTGATGAGCATGATAAATCACGTTGAGCAATCCTTGTTGCGTGTCCTGGATGCTCTTTAGAACTAGCATCATTTCAAAAATGGCCATTAGCGTTGATCGCACTCTGTCTTCATACGTTCTATATTCGTTTAACTGCAACATTTCCTGCCGCAAACGATGTTGATCCTTAATTAAGTTGTTTATAGATGCCGTGGTGAGGTTTGTGTTATGTTTTACCAAATTGATGGTGTTATCCACAATAGTTGTTTGATTTTTGATGAGAGTCAAGAGATAATTTTCGTCACTCTTAATTTGTTCAAAATAAGATTCATACTTGTCAGCTTCTCGCTGGGTGAGCACTCCAAATAGGTCTCCTAGTACAAGGCCCACTGAGTCACCGAGCCCTCGCTTCATCCGTTTACGATCCTTATTACTTTCAAATAACAGCTCGTTGTCTGCTATCACATAATTATATTGAAATAAGAGTTGCTGAAGTATGATGTCGCATTTTAAACCGGACAGCTCCCTACAAACTGATTGTAACTCTGTGTGGGCTCTTTTAAAGTTTTCAATTTCCTCCCAGTAGGAAGATAAATTGTATTGAACAACTAATGTCCATTTTGTCGCCACAATCTCCAACTTGCCCAATTCCTCGAAATGTATCCCAATAGAATGATTGAACGGACTTATTTCGATATTGCTGCTCACGAGACCGAATAGGCAGCACACTGAAAGGATGGCTAGTGCCATGTGGTTCATTTTTCCTGTCGCCTTGGTTCGACGGTGAGGTTGTTGCCTGGATACTAGTTTGTTGTTTTGAGTAGTAATTGCACTGGCCTTCTCGGTAGTTGTTTCCTTGAGTGTTGCCTTCATAGGTAACATCTCACTTGAATCGTCGTTGATAGGAAGTTTGCACAGCTTTGTTATTGGTCGTTTGTAGGTCGCGTCTTTACACTTTACTGTTACGATTCGTACCAGGTCATCTTTTCCGGCGTGAGTGTCTGTGATCCGTCCCAATTTCCAGCGAGTTGGGGGTAGTTGATCATCCTTTACCAATACTAGATCATTTATTGCCAAATTTGGCTGGGAGGTTTTCCACTTGCTCCGTTGTTGAAGTTGGTGAATGTATTCAGAAGACCATCGCTTCCAAAAGTCTTGCGCCATTTTTTCGACCATGTGCCATCTCGTTCTTAATCCTATGCTGCTGGTAGTCGCTTCCGGCATCGCCTTAAGAGCATCTCCAATGAGAAAGTGTCCTGGTGTTAGCGCTGTTGTATCTGTCGTGTCGTTGGTTAATGCGATCAGCGGCCGAGAGTTGAGAACCGCTTCGATTTGAGTGGTGAGAGTGGTTAATTCTTCGAATGTTAGAGTTGAATCTCCTATTACTCTCTTAAGATGAAATTTCACGGATTTTATTCCTGCTTCCCAGATTCCGCCAAAATGTGGGGTATGAGGTGGTATGAAATGCCATGTCGTTTCATCACTGGCTAACATGGCTGCTACGTCGTTAGGTAATGTGGTCATCGCTGAACTGTACGTCTTCTTCATTACGGAATTTGCACCCACAAAATAGGTTCCGTTGTCAGAGAATATATCCGTACAAAGCCCTCGTCTAGAAACGAATCTTTTGTAGGCCGCTATGAATGCCTCTGTTGTTAGGCTGCTCACTATCTCAATGTGTATGGCCTTGGTTGTCATGCATACGAATAGGGCAATGTATCCTTTATAGGATTTGTTACCCCGACCCTTGGTGGTTCTTAGCTGGATGGGTCCTGCGTAGTCGATTCCCGTTTTAGAAAACGGTCTTCCCGGGCTCACTCTTGCTGATGGTAGACTACCCATTAGTTGCTCCATGTGTTTTTGTTTGTAGCGAAAGCAGGTTATGCATTTTTGTATCCCTTGTTTTACAGCTCGTCTCCCATCGATGATCCAATATTTCTGCCTCAGCATTGCAAGGGTAAGCTGTGCGCCACCATGTAATGTGTTTTGGTGGGCTTCCTCAATTATCCGTTGAGTAATTATGTTGTTTTTGCTTAGAATTGCAGGCTGTTTGCTGGCGGTTGTCAGATTGGAGTTTTGGAGACGTCCCATCACACGGAGTAAGCCTTCGCCGTCTAAGAAGGGGTTTAACGAACCTAGCTTACTGTCCTTTTCTAGCCTTCTGTCCTTGTTCATGCAGGCGATTTCTGGCCCGAAATCTTGGTCTTGGGTTATTTTGATAATTGCTGTTTCTGCTGCCTTAAGTTCATTACCGGTTAGCCAACCCTTGTTACGACTTTCTTGTTGGCAATTATTTATGAATCGTAGACAGTATGCGACCGTGCGCTTGATTTTACTGAATGTGGACAGCCTGTTAAATAACTCTGCAAGTATGTGTGACCCTTTTATTACCGTCGCCAGCACTCTCTTTTCTTCCAGCTCTGCTTGTAAATCTGATGGTGGGTCCGGAACGAGTTCTTCAGTATTCCACTGCGGTGGCATAGTTGTTAGGAAGCTTGGTCCATGCCACCATAAGTTGTTGTCAATGAGCTGCTTGGGTGTTATGCCACGTGAGGCGGCGTCCGCGGGATTTTCGTGAGACTTCACGTGATGCCAAGTTGTTGTTGGTAGTGTCTTCTTAATCGTCGAGATTCTGTTTGCCACAAACGTTTTGAAGCGGCTTGGGTCTCCCTTAATCCAACAGAGTGTTATTGTTGAATCTGACCAAGCGTATGTGTTAACGTTCTCAAGCTTCATGGTGTCTTGAACGTGTTTCAGTAATTTTGCCAATAATAAGGCCGCATTTAACTCGAGGCGAGGGATTGATAGCTTCGTTTTGCTTGGTGCAACCCGTGTTTTGGACATTAATAGCTGAGCTGCTGGTTTACCGTTGTCATCTACTGTCCTACAATAAACCACTGCCGCATAGGCGTGCTCTGACGCATCAGCAAAACCGTGTAGCTCTGGTTTGCATCTAGACGTTGTACTGAGCCATCTTGGAATTTTTAATCTTGATATCTCATTTAGGTCATCTTTGTAGTTCTGCCATTTGGCACTTATTCTTTCTGGTAGTTGTTCATCCCAGCTTATTCCAATTTTCCAAACATCCTGCATCATGATCTTGGCCATGATTGTTGTCGGCGACAGCCATCCTTTGGGGTCAAAGAGCTTTGAAGAGTCAGATAGTAATGAGCGCTTGGTGTGCTGGTTGTTTGTTAGTTGCAGTCCGGCTATATCGAATTCAAAATATTCTCTTAGATCTTTGACGAATCTTCTTTCGATTTGGAGAAGTCTGGCTACTGCTCTTTTTCTAGACACGCCAAGTTTGACGTGATCGTCCTTAAATGGAATTTTTACTATGAATCGTCCATCTGTGTCTCGACTCAATGTTGATTGGAATGCCTCCTCAACTTGCTTCCGCTGTTTGGTTCCTTTCTTCAGGAATGCTATCAACCTCTATAAATAATTTTAGTTGTTCCTCGATTGACTTGGTTGTCACCATGGTTGTTCTTGTTTTGGTGTTTATGTTACTCAGGCTGCCAATTACGACCCATCCGAACTCCGTGTTCTGTGCCATTGGCTCTCGATGGTCACCTTTGATAATACTATTGGTTATTATCAATGGATAGTAATCTGCTCCAATTATGAGATCTATCGGCTGAGCTTGATTGTAGTGTGGGTCCGCTAACTTTATGTTATTAAGATGGGTCCATGCTCTAGTGTCAATATCAGCTTCAGGTAGTTGTTGGGTTAGCTTGTTAAATATTAAAGCTTCGATGTCTAAGCTAAAGTCTCCATCAAATCTTGGCACAAGCTTAATGTTGATTGTATGCTTGCACATTCCTGCTTCGCTACCGCCAATGCCTGAAATGTTAACATTTGTTTTTCTCTTTTTGATGTTTAGCAGATTGGCAGCTCTCGATGATATTAATGTAGCTTGGGACCCGGAATCAATTAACGCCCTCAATGTGGTGAGATGTCCAGTGTCTGTGGCTACTCTGACCATTGCTGTTGGTAGTAATACAGGCCCTTGTTGTTTAACTACTAGAATTTGTGTGATCCCCATGTTTGTTGATACCTTGTTATTACCATGCAGAAGAGTGTGGTGATGTCGTTGGCACACAATGCATCGTATTGCGGATCTGCATGGGTTACCCATTGAATGTCTCGTTGAACAACGTATGCAGGTAGCTGTTTCACACACCAACTTGCTTCTCTCTAGCGTTGGCATTAGCTTGAACTGATTGCAGTCTTGCAGCAGATGCTTTCCTTGGCATCCCTTTACTATACACTGGCTGTCTACGGTTGTAGCGTGTACCCGTTTCAGTGGTACCATTGGTTGCGGATGTGCGCTTACCACCTTGTTGAACCCCATAGCCTCTAGCGATTGGAATCTCCTTTCTATGAAGCTGAAGAATTCATTGATTCGTTTAGTTTCTCTCGGATTCTCTAATGATGTTTCGTAGAGCCTAGCGGTTTCTGGATCTAGCTTTTTGCCTAGAATGAACATCACTAGGGCTTCAAACGGAGAGTGTAATTTTAACTTGTTGATGTTGTGTAATAATTCAACTGTAGTGTCATGCAAATTACGAATTGCTGCCGCTGATGGTGCATGTATTGTTGGTAAAGTTAATAATGAGTTGAAATACTTATTTGCTAATAATCTAGGGTTGTTGTATCTTCCTTGCAGTATTTCCCAGGCCTTGTTGTAATTGTCACCGGTTGTTGAGAGGTGACTGATCAACTGGGCTGCCCCCTTTTGTAGATTTGCCTTTAAGTACGTCATTTTGATTGTATCCGCTAGCTTATTGTTATTGTGGATGAGCTCGGTGAAGATATCGTTGAATGAGCTCCAATGCTCATAATCGCCATAAAATGTTGGTAGTTCTATCTTGGGCAATTGTACCTTGACTTCTCCAGCCTGGTTCGAAGTGTCTTCTTTCCGGCTGCGCTGCCATCGCAATGTTGTTGAGTCCACTCTCTCCTTGAGCGCCTCATAGTAGTTATTTTGAAAGTAGGGAGCTGTTTGTTCTTGCTCTTCCATTTCTACTAAGAGGTTTAAGTGCAAATCGTCAATGGCCCCCATTTCTTGCGATAATTGAGCCATTTTTAGCCTAATAAACTCCATTGGAATGTTGTTGTTGTCCAATGCCTCTTCAATTGCTTCTAATTTCCTGTGCATCATCCTCATCAGGACATCTTGCTTCTTGAGCAGCTTCTGGTTGTTGTATGCTACCCCTTTACTAGAATTTTCAGACTGATGCTTGTAGTCCTTACTGGATGATTCCGATGATTGATTAGTTTTGCCTCCTTGGTCGTTGTTATTTGACTCCTCGTCGGCAAAGTCGAATTTGGCAGATGCGTCTGGAGCTGGCGTTGATGGCAATGATGATGAGTTTAGGCGTTGACGCATATCTTCAACATATTTTGTGAACCCTTCCCATACTATTTGCCTGTCTTTATAGTATTGGTGTTTTGTATCTAGTTCAGGCTGGAACTCTCTTATTTTATTATCCACATCGACGTATTCGTTGTACGTCTTTTTGAGAGTAGCTATTTTTGCCTCCAGATATCTTTTAGTTTTCCGAGCTGCACCATCTTTTTTGTAGTTCGAGATGATGTGCTCCAACTCTACTGCCTTGTCACTTTGCTGCTGCAATAACCGCTCCATGTCTGTGCTTTTATTGCCAGGAGTGTTGGACTGTTGTCATGTGGCGTATACTGGTTTATTTGCCGGTTGTTGATTGGCCGTTGAATTTCAATCGTTGTTGTTGTGAGTTTGATGCTTTGACGTATCTTGGCCTATAGCTCTATATTGTGGAACGTGTTGGCTGCCGGTTGTTGTGGTAGCTCGAATCTCACGTAAAATTCCTTTACAACGTGAGTTTTATAGTCCTCCGGTTGTTTTGGCGGCTCGAAGGACCATGTAAAAATCTGACCTCTGCCTAGATTTTGGTTTGTTTATGTGAATATTTGGGTGGCCACTGGTGAGTTCCAAATATTCACTGAGAATTAAACTAACTGTTGTTTATGCGTTATAATTCAATTCTAATTTTATTACCGCAATAAATCGGGTTTTATACATAAAATAATGCTTACGCATGAAATTGACAATAATTATATACAACAAAAGTACAAAATATAAAAAAGAAAGAAACATTAAACCTGTTGAATTTGCTACAATATACAATATTCCACCCGTGTCGATACTGTGTCATCGACCGCTTGGAATATTGTATTATTGCGCATGTTGACATTGATTCAACAGGGTTCATGGTTGATACAATTCCTCATTCCGATCTAAAAAAAACCAAATATATATATATATATATATATATATATATATATATATATATATATATATATATATATATATAAAATGAGCACTACAATACCCTATAAATTTCAACTTCAATAATCTATAAATTTAGCGATCGCGATTTATAAATTTGTTGCAATATTTGTCCTTGCAGCTTGAGGTACTTCTTCACTATTTTTACTAATTCTCCACACAACATTATAATTAAAGTCATTTTTTGATTATTGTGTTCTATATTTGTTTTTGCACAGCGCCAACATTAATATGACATCAGATTATTAGACGTTGACTTTGTTTATTTTAACCCTTCAAACCCGTAATTTTCACCCTTCAAGCCATTTTTTGCAACTGAACTTACTGCCGATTTGGCACGGTAGGAATGGTAATTTTGTACTAAAATTACGATTTACCGTACTAAACGATTTACCTTAGATTTCGCCCGCAGCCAAAGAATAGTTAATAGCGTTATAATCACGAACTATGGAATCATAAATTTTGTCTCTAGTACGACAGATACGAAATATCATGTACCGCTAATTGGCCAAGAGATATTATATTGCGTTTATCGGGCACATATAAAATAATTAAACCTGATAAAATGCTGTCTAATCTAGTTGGATTAAAAGGAAAATAGCACAAGTTATGTAACCTCAAGTAATCACTTAGCTTATTATGTATTAACATGTTAAAATTAAAATCTCCACAACATATAACTTATAACTAATCAATTCAATATTATTAAAATCTTCGGCACATGCAGCTGGAGGATTATAAATAATAATTATAAGGATTTTACCATTATGTTCCGTAAGCTCCAATACTAAAATTTCCACTTTACCAAAGGCACCGCAGAATTTTTTTTTGATTTTTAATCCTGATCGATACTAAATGGCAACTCCACCCTATTGCGTATTGGTAATTCGGTCAAAACGGATATTAAAGGGTGTTTTTAAACCCGATAGAACTTGAAATTGTAAAAAATAACACAAAAAATTAAATTGCAATCAAATTTTTTTTTATTCGAAAGATCAATACATAGCATTAATATTTGAAAATGATTTCAAGCATATGGGCATCGTGGCTGTTCTTGACGAGACGCATTCTGGGCGTCCAATTTTCGGCCACTTTTTGAGCACTGCTGGCCACAATGATGGCCTTCAAGGCGTCAATTGTTGCTGGTTTATCAGCATAAACCAGTGACTTCACGTAGTCCTACAGGAAATAATTGATAGGTGTCAAACCGCACGTATTTGGAGGCCAACTGACAGGTCAATTTCTCGAAATCAACTTATCGCCAAATTTTGATTTTAATAAGTCGATGGTTGCGGTCCGGTTCAATGTTATCCATATTTTCAAACAAAAAATTATTGATCATGGTGCGGTAACGATCTCCATTGACCGTAACGCGATCCCCGGCATCTTTTTTTGAAGAAATAAGGTCCGATGATGCCACCAGATGTATTTTTCTAGATATAATGGAGTATGTAGGGTCTCTTGAGAATTGATTTCACTCCATATGCAGCAATTTTGTTTATTAACAAACCCGTAAAGCCAAAAATGATCCTGATCGATGTTCAAAGTAAATTTTAATAATTTCGTAGCGTTGTTCTATTCATGACGATTTGCCAGAGTATACTGAGATCTGCTAGAGTATATTTTTCATACAAATTTAATTTTTTGTTTTATTTTTTACAATTTCAAATTCTATCAGGCTTAAAAAAACACCCGTTATTACAATTATTGATACGAACTGACTTGTTTAAAATTTTACAGCTTAGAAGAGTTTCTGTTAACGCAAGGAAGTCAAATTTGTACTTATTCAATAAAATCGTAACATCATCAAAATGTTTTACTATAGACTACGAACATTTAAGTGGCCGAACTTTAAACAAGAACCAATATTTACCTGCAGATTGTCACTTGGAACAGCTATACTACTACATACGTTACATGAAAGGTAATTTAATCTATTAAAGTGTTGAGTGCAGCAGGAACCCGAAACTTTTTATCACGAAGGCAATCGTGTTCGAAAATTTACATTATTAAATTACCGAATATTTACTCCAATTTTCCAAATATTAGGATCAAGATCCTTATCACGTAATTCAGCAGATAAACCGAATTTAAAACATGTATATTGTAAGGAGCCAAGATCTTTTCCTTTAGGTACCAATATAAATACATTACAATTATTAGTATCCAGGCATGTTTTCACCATCAAGAAAATGCCATTTTCAGGTGTATCGGTATTGAATTTAGATACGTGTAACCAAAGCATCGGCATAATCATTTTAACGCCAAAATTTTCGTTATAGCACTAAGTCTATTGCACGAAGGTATATAGACATGGTATCCAACGGTAAAACAGAAGGATTTTCATATGGTGCCGTATTTAGCGAAGGTGTAACAGGAATAACGAAAGTAGAACCTCTGAACATTACTACATCAGCATATGTTTTTGAACATCCAGTGTCTACGATTACACCTAACAAAGAAAGTATTGACAATCATATATGTGAAAATTTATATACAAAATTTTTAATTTGTACGTAAATAATGAATTTTAAAACTATTGACGAGTAGTTTGTATGTAAATATTAATTTTACAATTTTTCTGAAGATGCCAATGAGGCGAAATATTAAATAAGTAAATATACCAATACTTAAAACAGAAGCTGGATGCAGTGTTTTATTACAAACAACAAAAAAAAATTCAAGCATAAAACGTGACCAGCATTACAGAACATTAACCCGTTCTCGCAAATGACGGCTATAGCCGTCATATTTTTGATGATATGTAGGCAAATGACTGCTATAGCCATCCTGCATATTTTAAGTTAGTAAAGTTTTTAAAGCTTCTATTCTTCGTACGAAGTGTACTAATGCATGTATTCCTTAATTGTTCAGTAATACGTCGAAGATAAAAAAGATGTAACAGCCCAGATAAAATATCAATTGTTTTTTATTGTTTTGATTTTTAATATTTAACAATTCGATATATTTCCGCGTTCAGAGATAAATGACGGCTATGGCCATGAGCAAATGACGGCTGTAACCGTCGAGAGTTTTCATTGAAAAACTGTGAGAAAATGTGATAATTTGCACTTCCAAACATATAAATAACGCTCAATTTCATATATGGCAGTCATAAATAATTGAAAATAAAAATGTGTGTTTCTGAGCAGGGTCGTCAATTTAAAAGGGTGCGGCAACGGGTTAAATCAAGAAAGTTGTAAAATCATCGGCAAATGTGTTTCAAAAATTGTTTTCCGTTAAATCAGTCGACCCATCAGTTATATCAGCTATTCTTGAATCCGCCAGATAGGATTACGGATCCTGCAGCGAAATGGGAGGGGAGACAATTAAAATTATGTTAGTTGGAAAAAAAAGAAAACTATTTTTTCCAGTTTTGTTGCTTGCTCGCGTTTCCATTGCTCGCGTTACGAATAAACATTTTAACAGTAAGTAATCACACAGATATATGTAAATGTATCTATACAATACATATCCATATGTAAATACAATTTAATACGTATTATTGAAAAAATTTATATATGTTTTCATCTCGAAAGCCTTTCTATTCTTAATGTTTTGAAACGGCTTAACAATACTAGTAACAACAATCCACCGTACGAAATATTGTATGAAAGCTTCACGTATGTGAACATACACACGTATATAGAGGAATACGTATCCGGAAAATTTTCAATTTTTCTTATTGTTATTGGTAGTTTTATTTATTTTTTAGTCGTGGAAAATAATAATAATAATAAAATGTAGGTGTAGGAAGATGTTTGTAAAAAGTAAATGGGAATTTATATGAAGTTCATGTCGCAAGAAAAATTCATGGGTATTCCTATTCACGATAATAATCAATGATTTTATATGAATTTTTTAAAATGAGCGAAAATAAAAAGTGTAATATGCGTATCAGTATAAAATGATCGCGGTAATCTAAATATATATCCGTCTACCCTAATGCCAACAGATTTCGCTTTGATAGGCAAATGAATAATAGAAATTAATTTATGTATGTATTATTTAACTCGAACCCCAATTACTGCGAAATTAAATTTTAATGATGTGCTAAATTCTCATAAGCCAGAACTATAACGTTTTACATAAAGTACATTTTTATAATGATGTTATCCGCCTACATTTTTGTACATCAAAATAATTATGGATTTATGGAACGTACAAATATATGTAATGTACCAAATAATATGTAATAAACGATTTATCGGATTAAAATTATTAATAAAAAAAAGCTTGCGCTGACAATTATTATTCATGCGTAATCAAGTATCGATGTACCTATACTCTACTCTCTACACCTTCTTCTTTGATTATAAATTTAATTATTAATTAAACAAAAAATCATTATTTTAAATTAATTGATAATTGATTTGAACGTCATGGTTTTTTGATTTTACGTTTTTGCATAACATTATTCAAATATTCAAAATATATACTCGTAATTGTATGTGAACGTACGTAAACGTTTTCATAAAATTTATTTGCGAATTGAGGCGATAAGCTGTTGTGGTAGAAAGGGGAAGCACATCACAACGCTATGCACTGTGATTTGTCTTTAAGTGTCAATAAAAAAACTCGAAATATTAACGACTCGTGTGTCGTTATTAATATTATTGTTGTTGCTGGTGTCGCGATGATGTTGATTTTGATATCATCAACAAGTCAGTCAATAAATCATTATGTATTTTAATTTGATTTGAGCTTTTTATTATTATTATATGGTTATTATATATTTTTTTTGTAGCTCATGGCTTATGTGGTTCGGCGTTGGTGTTTTTTATTAGAGCAATCTTTTTACACGCAGAAATTTATGTTTTTATAATGGAAACGTTGTTGTTATTTTCGGGTGTACGCTTCACTACAGTAATAAAATAAAACATGTGGATGCTGTTGCAAAAAACATGTATTATACCGTTTCATGTAATAAATATTTATGTTTTATTTATGTACTGTGTAGAGCGAACATATTTGTTTGGGTGGTTAGTTTGCTTCGTTTTTATCTTATCCAACGTCCGTGAGTTGTAATAAACAAACATTGTGGTATCACAATTTTGAAATCGAAAAGTTTGTCGCCTATTTGGATCTATTACATAAGTTTCAGATGTTGTTTATGTTGAATTATACCACATTTACACCAGGGGGCCAATTATGGTCGAAAATTGACTCACGGAACAAAAATACCCGGAAACTATTTGTATTTGTAAAAGTGTGTCTCCGCGCCATATTTTATTTTTTTGTTTTTTTTCGTGTTTTGACATTTACATTTTGTGCGTCAGTGATAAAAGTTTGTTTCTTCTCTTTTTCTGAAAAAAGTTCTCTCGTGTTTTTAATTTTATAAAATAATTCTAAAGATGTTTTACCACATTGCATTTCGATATTATGATCGCAAATTAAAAACTAAGCGGTATAATCAGTATTTGCACGATACGCTCGATCCATTCAATGTATCCGATAGATGGTAAGCTTACAATTATTTTCTTTATTTGTTATATACATATTTAAAAATATGAAAATTATTCTAATATGAAATATTTGTTTTACCTAACAGTTTTATAGACAACTTTCGCTTACCGAAGCAGTTAGTACATCAGCTTATAGCTGGTTTAACACCTTTTGTGGACGACCCGGAAAACTCTTCGGATACCACTACATTTAGAAGTACTCTGTTCATTAAATTTTTTTGCAAGTGGCAGCCATCAGCGTCGTGTTTGAATGGATCCATTTGCGGTAATGAGCCAAAGTAAAGTTTCGTTTTGTGTGTCGCGCATTAGCTATTTAATAAGTACGAAACTGGCTCGGAAGCACATAGTGTTTCCATCCAATTTACGGACGGCCATACAAAAAAAAACATGAATTTTCGAGAATTTTAGAGTACTGGGGATTATTGGTTTAATTGACTGCACGCGTATTGCTATCGCAAATATAAATAATGGAAGTGAATATGCCTACGTGAATAGGAAAGGATTCCATTCACTAAACGTTCAAACCGTAATTTGATTTTAATATATTATGTATACTTGAACCTATAATATAAAAAAAAATATTTACAGGTTTGTGACTTAAATTTAAATTGTTGCTATGAATGCGAGATATCCTGGGTCGACACACAACTCCCACATATGGGATGGTAGCCGTATAAAAACGTTAGTGCAACGGATTAATAGTAATGACAATAAGTCATGGCTTTTTGGTAATACATTTAAATTATTTTTTACGTAATAAAACATGTTTTTATTGCAGGTGACAGTGGATACGCTTTAACGCTTTATATGATGGTTCCATTTCGTAGGCCGAACTCAAATGCGGAACTCCATTATAATGTGGCACACGCAAAAATTCGGAGTGGCGTACAGCGCTACCTCGCCGTTCTCAAAAATAGGTTTCGATGCCTTAAAACAGTTTCGCGACACCTACACTATTCCGATCAAAAAGCAGCTCACATAATATATTCCTGTGCAGTTCTGCATAGCATGTTAATTAAAAAAAACTACCCTATCGAGGAAGGTGATGGAATAGTCGAGGAAGACGTGCCAATAGAGGATTATACAGACGACGATGATTCTGGACAAGAAAACCGCACATTTATTGTTAACTATATTCAGGAGAGGGGCCTTGAACTTTAACTTAAATAATTGCATAATCAACAAAACTTATTTTTTTAATTCAGACTACAAACTTTTTTTTTTAATTCAGACTTCAAACTTTTTTATTTACAAAATATAAATAAAAATATTTAAATTACTATGGCCTCTCATTTAATTTATCCAAAATTTTTTGCAGCAACTCTACGGATTGTTCTTGTAAGTTTAGGGAGCAAATTACCGATGTAACTGCTACGCTTTCCTATTAAAAACTAACAATTATAAATTATTTACGAATATAATTTGCATATATTACTTACGCTCTTGGGGGCAAAATTTCCAATATGCGTTGCCGTCGTAGTAGGGCTCGTCGAGCACTTCGAGTAGGGCCTCTTTCAATCGTGGAAGATTGATGTACTGTAGGAGGGGTGGGATTAAGTGCTGGTGGAGTCGATTGTGGTGTTAATAACATTGGGGAAAAAGAGGGAGTTTGATTTTAGGATGGTGAGGGTGTTGTAGGCCCTCTTTCATTCGTGGAAATTTGATGCAATATAGGAGGGGATGGATTAGGTTGTGATGGAGTGGATTGTGGTATTTGAATTTGAGATGAAAAGGAAGAAATTTAGGATGATGAGGGTGTCGTAAAGGTAGAAAGGCAGGAGAGGGTGGTGTGGCATCTTCGGTTTCTGACTAGTAGATATAAATAAAAATAAGTTTATTATATGTAGTTTGATTGTTATTTTACTTACTCGTACGTAAGCCATTTCGGGCACGCTACGGTGCCTATCTAAATTATCCAAACCGCAGATTCGGATAATTTGGTCGTCTTCCGGGGTGAGATTAAAATCTAAATTAAGTTCACCACCTCACATTTTGGTCACACTTTGTCCGCTCGGTATTTATTGCATTTTCTTTTTATTCCCTTTTTTAAAACCTGCCATGCCTAAAAATAAAAACATAATAAATATGTATATTTAAAAAAAATTCTATGAAATTTTCTTACCCGTTTCCACTGGTTCACAGATTTTGGGCTTGGTGAGTCTTGATTCAACTCGGCGGTTACTGCGGCCCACAATTCCATCCTTTTACTATTGCCACCAGCGGCGTGAAATGAAAATAAATCAATATAATTTATTTCTACAAAATTTATTAATTTTGTTTTTTGTTCGAATGTTATTCTGTTCTGTAATTATAAATTTATAAATATGTGTAATAAAATTTTTATAAAAAATTTCAAAAAAAAAAAAATTAATTTTGTATTATTAATTGCACAAAAAAATAGACTAGTACTTACCATGTTGCTGGACGAATGAAATATGTATGTATAAATAATAAACATAACCAAAAAATCTTTATTTCCCTATCGATAGAACAAGGGAAAATGTCTCACGTAAGAACCCAATGCACCAAAAATTTGAACCGATTCAATTATTTTTGGTACTAACCAACATGAAATGTCACACTAACACAGCAAAATTAAATGGGAGCACACAATTAGTATATTATACGCCTTACACGTATACGGAAGTCTCGGTCCCGTGAGTCAATTTTCGACCAAAAGTGACCCCCAGAACGAATATTTTGATCCAAAAATAATAATAGGAGAGAAGCATTACCGGAACGCAATAGTGTGGAATATATTTGTTTTTGTATTAGTAACAAACAAATTTGTTTCGACGTCGCGCCACACCATTCGCAATGCTTTTATTTTAGGTTAATAATTTTATATTTTGTAAATTAACAAATTTTATATTTTATAAACAAAACGATTGTAAAACATTTCGTGTTCAATAAAACGACACGTAAAAAATAAATTCACTTTCCTCAAAATTTAGCATAATTTTGCTTTTGTCAAATTCCCCATCTAGATACCATGGGAAAATGTCACAAAACAGGAGTGGAAGCACCAAACATTTGAACCGATTTCACCCGGTTCGAGAAATTTTGATGCCTATGGTTACAAAAACAACACACATACATGCGTAACAAATGACAGCACGCTAATTCAAAATTGTGTATTATACGTCGTATAGGTATACACAAATTTATGGTTTCGTCTCCCAATTCTGGATCAAAATAGGCGTTCAGTAGTATAAAAGTATGACGATGTAAACTCAAAGTAAAATACTTTATTACTTTATCACATACTTTTTTGCTATTAAAGTATTGTACGTATCTAAAAAGTATTGGTATAATGTTATGCGGTTTGAACGTTACTATATAATATTTTTTAAATACGAAATGTCAATTTAGTTCATACTTCAGATTTTTTTTGTTTATTTAGATAAAATATAACTGTTTTTGTGAAATATTAGTGAAATATATAAGTAATAAACTATTATAGTAAGTGTTCACACCACTATGGTGTAAACTGAAGGAGAAAAATACTTTATTAGTAAAATACTATTATACTACTAAAGTATGTAGCTATGGTGTAAATGTGGTATTAGTAAAAGATTGATCCTTGCTCGTCTCTCAAAAACTGACACACGTTTTATTTTATCGTCTCTTAAATATTAAAATTCATCAAGTCAACAATTTCATGATTTGATTTTATAATGTGATGACAAATTACAAAAAACCTAGAGTTAAGTCAATGGTGTACATTTTTAAAAACATTTAATAATTTGTGGTTCTGGTTCCCTTATTCTTAACATACATTTTTGGATCCATATACAAAACCAGTTTTAAATGAAGCATGGAGCTATGCTACGTAAACAATATCTTGCACCTTCAATTTATACACCGTATTATGCTGCTTTTGTTGTTCTGATAATATTTCCGAATGCAAAATCAGAAAACTTACAGAAAAAGGGTCAAAGCTTTTTGTTAAATATTTTTTTAATTTGAAATCACTCCGAGCTATGTTTTAAAAGTTAATTTTATGTTTTGTATTTAGTATGCTA
Organism: Nephrotoma flavescens; assembly: GCA_932526605.1. Lineage (NCBI taxonomy): Eukaryota > Metazoa > Arthropoda > Insecta > Diptera > Tipulidae > Nephrotoma > Nephrotoma flavescens. Next base: position 106,161,126 of record OW052222.1, read on the forward strand.
TCCATTTTTTTGTTTTTCTAAAATTTAATATTAGTAATTTATTGTCAAAGGAAGTCAAAAATGTTAAAACAAATAAAATATGTACATAACCTTAAATTAATATATCCCTTAATTACACTCAAGGAGTAATCAAAGAAGGGATTTTCATTAGAAATTAAGGTTCGAGTAACATTTTATTGACATTTGAACTTTTTGTTCGATGTATAAAATGATGCTGAAACGGTTAAACAAAACATTTTCCCGGTGATAATAACAAAAATTACTTTGTCTTCCAGTTTACAAAGGAAATAGAATAGGAAATATCTATAAAAGAAAGAGATTTGTATATACATAAATACAAGAAGATAAAACCTTTACGGAATAAAACAGAGTGCAGTGTTAATAATATTTTCACAAAGACCAAAACTCTCAGTTGTGAAAGAAAACATTTGAATTTCTTTCTAATTTTTTCATCTTGGCTTTACCTGAAAACAACAAAAATCAGAAGAGAGAACATTAAATAGAAATAGATAAAAGATTACAATTTCTGCTTATAGTTGGTGAAGATAAATAAAAATTTAACCTCAATGAGAATTTATATCATATTTTTTTGTGGTGTGCTGAAACCATACCAATTCCCAGTTCTCTTTAAATCAGTGGTATTACACAGAAACAGTTAAGAGATTAAATCTTCATAGTACAATATATCTGTTATTATAGGAGTATGTAATCTGTAAAATGTAAAAGTTTAATGAAAGAGTACATGTTTTTTCAGCTAATAATTTATTTAAATGTTTAATTTCTAAACTAAGGTTTAGAAAGTACATATGAGAGTTGTTACCTAAAAAGGTAAGTTTAGACTTTCAGTCCAAGAAAAACAAAAATATACATTAAGCAACGTTAAAAGAACTATCGTTAAACAATTGTCATGATATAAAACAAAAAAAACATTTGGAAAATATTTTTTGCTTTATATAAAAATAAGATTTTTACAAGTATTATGTGATAGTAGTATCTTGGAACTAGCTTAATAATTTAAAAGTTTTATTAGGTAATAAAAAAAATTAAAAATTACAAAACTACTCAACCATTAATATTCGTTTGCTTCAACAGCCCGTTTTATAAAAGTTCACATTATAACGAACGTCTTTTTTGTGGTGTATCAATATCTTTACATTTGGCTAATTTCATGAGGCTTATACGCGTCCGAGCGGAACATTGAGGTCTATACCCCTATTATGATTCTCACTGACGCGCATGTCGCCTGGCGACTCGAAATCACCGCATAGAATTTTTTGTATGTATTATGAATCTCGCAGGGAGCGAGCCGAATGCCAACAATTCTAGTATATGCAAGTGACTGTGTAATTGCCGAAGTCGTATCTCGTCATTCTATGTGACTGTAGTCACGTCACCTAGAGTTTAACATTATCGAAGTCGTCTGCTATGACTCCGAGTCACATGAAACGACAAGAGTCACCTAATTTTTTCAAGTAACAAGAATATTTTTTTATGCAATGTTCATTAATGAAACATATTTTTACTAATGATTTTTTTTAAAATATTTTACTGCTTTAGTAAATACATAAGATAAATTTATCATTCAATAATCGAAAGGTTTTGTAGAAAATTTGGGTGGCCTAATCCAATGCCTTCTAAACTACTGGCCGCTTACACCAACTGATGACGACACGCTTAGTCGACGGTTCAACGTATATTATCTAGATGGCAATTACATTTAAAAAAAGAAAATTACATTATAAAATATATTTAGTTTTTAGTTGTAATTAATACATCCAAGTGGAAGGTTATTCGTTTTTTTGTTTTCGTAAAAAAAGTTAAACAAACTGTTGAGCAGAAGGATATTCATTTTTTAATTTTTTTTAGTAATGCATTTACATTTTTGTTTTAGATTTTGGCATTTTTATCCAACATAAGTCCATCTGTAATACCATGAAATTCCAAATTGTTATAATTGGTACGTCGATTCAATAAAAATAGCAAAAGAAAGTACGTGTATTATGTAAAATACAGAAAAAATGTGTCGTAAGGCTTCAACTAGTCACGCAAATAGACGCTAAAAATATTAACAATACACAAAATATAAACAAAATGATCATAAAAGGTGGTTTTTTAAGCCCAATTTAAAAATTAAATTGTAATCAAAATTTTTTTTTATTCGAAAGACATGGCATTATTATTTGAAAATGATTTCGGGCATATGGGCACTGCGAAACGCATTCTTGGCTCGAAACCTTAAATCGTTAATTGGTTTTTAACTAGATACTAACGTTAGGCACCGTGCAAGGTTACTAATGAACAAACAGTTAATAAAAAATAGCTACCTGGGTACATAGTTAGTTACTACAGCATGTTTAACAAGATTGGTATTAAAAAATCGGCTTCGGTTTTAACAAACAAACAAGGGTAACCAAAGTGGAGGTTTAATAGTTGTAAGAACTTCCAAAAACCACGTGTGAAACACGTGGAGGATGAAAAGGAAAAACGTATAAATGGGAAAACCCACTTTTAAAACTCAAAAGGTTTTATTGATTTAATCCTTCAAAAAAAAACATATTTAAATCAAGGTGGGTTTAGCGGGGCCCTGACCTTAAAAAATTGAACGTGAAACACAAGGATTTTAACCCCCCAAAAAACACGTGAAAAAAGTAATTAATAGTCAGTCCGATCCACAAAAAACGCATTTACTCTTAAACAGGTCCAAAATATAACCAGGCCCTAGATTCTGATAAAGGGACAAATGACAATTTTTTGTGACATTGTACCAACTCTGCTGCAATTTTGGGACAATATTTGTGAGTACTAAATCGCGATTCGTATGAAGTGACTTTTCCGAAATGTCTCCAAAAAAAGCTGACAATTTTAATAACATTGTCATTGTTTTTTATTATCGTGAGTTATAAGTTTTCATACAAAATATGCATATTTATAATTTTAAAAACCTCATAATATATCTGATATAACTTAAAAATGCAGCTGCTGTAAACTTCTGTAAATGTCATAAATCATTTTATCCGAATCGTAAATTTTCAATGACTTCAATTTGTAACAATGAACAAATGTCACGACAAATTGTCATTTTGTCGGAATCTACCCCCAGGACATGGGTTCTGTTTGTTTTTCACAATCAATTCAAGTTGAATTTTGTATACGGATACAGTGTATAATATACACTTTTAATATTGTGTGCTGTTATTTTCTATCATTGTGTGTCTCAAGTCTACATGAAATTTCGCCAAAATGTTAACCTAATTTTATAAATGATACTATCGGTTGCGAAACAATACATCATGAGTATCTTTTCCTCTGCCCGCGAGCAAAGGAAAACAAGACAGATGATAAAAAATAGTTGCGATTGCAATTTTGTTTGTGATTTTTGTTTTATTATTTAGATAAATTTTAAATAAAATATATTGTAAATATTAAAGTTTTTTCATAAATATTAATATTCACAAGTTTATCTTTATATTGATCTATATTTTTATGTGCAAAAAATGGATGTGAACAAAAAATTTAGCAAATTAGAAATTGGACTAGTTTAGGAAATATGAATGATAATGAAATCAAATAAAAAACCTCTTAACGAGGTAAATGTTCGAGTGACGAAAGCCGAATTCAATTCACAAAATTTCTGATATCAAATTTGTGCCGAAAAAAACAATTGTATTCGATTTGTCAACGATTTTTCGGAATGTTAGTGCATTCAGCGCGTTGTTGTTTAACATTCAAAAAACCGTTGACAAGTTGATGTTTTTGACAGCTAGAAAGAAAAATGTAAACAAACGCGCCGAATGTACTAACATTCCGAAAAATCGTTGACAAATCGAATACAATTGTTTTTTTCGGCACAAATTTGATATCAGAAATTTTGTGAATTGAATTCGGCTTTCGTCACTCGAACATTTACCTCGTTAAGAGGTTTTTTATTTGATATCAATGATTTTGGCAAGGCAAATTGAAAATGAATTGAATTGCGATTCGTTTTATTGTTGTCAGTCGTTTTGACTTCGACTTTGAGTTCACACACACACGATAGCACACAAGTTTAGTGGCCGCTACGTGTAATTGTGCCTCATACACAGATGCGCGGCATTGAAATGACCAAAACGAACAACAAAGCCATGCTAATGCAACAAATACAGAAAAAACTACACTATAGATAGTTGTATTAGAATATATGTGTACATCGTATGTGGGCACTAGTTTAATAAGTAGTGGTACGAAAGAAAAAAATTAACATGGGATTGATAGTGTAACCAATACAATCTTCTGTAGTTTGTTGAATATTGGCATCTGCGTTTCAGACTTTGTTCAGAGCTTAATTGTTGTTCGTTTCGCGAAAAACGAATTACATATACTCTCACACAGCTGCCGGCTGTGTGTTACGGAGTGTGCATGATTCGTTCTTCTTCTCTCGATATTCGTCACTCCAGTGGCCTGCGTCTGTATATGAGGCACAATAGAACGTAAAACAATAGAACGAAACTGTTTCAATAAAAAAATGGAAAACAATAAAACAAAATTGTTTCTATTGAAGAATGGTTCAATACGATTTATGTTTGGAAAGTACATATATGCTCTTGGCCTCGAAATAGTAAAGACTTATATTGTCTTTTTTATGTTGAAAAGTAGCGTCAGGTCTCATCATCAGGTTTAGATAAGTAGTTTTTTTTATTATGTTCAGCACGATAACCTACGTTCTAGTGTACTGTTTCTAGTGTGTGGAAGACGATTCTATTTCTTTATTTTGCATGCAATTTTTCAATCTTCATTTTGTAGTCTTTTAGTAGATTTTATTTCAGAATCCTTTACCACATGCCACAAACAGGTCATGCCGGGTGTGATCTTATTACACACCCGGTTCTCGTAGGCTATCGGCTGAACATTTGTAGTTTAGTTTTTAGTGTATGTTACAGAGTAGTAAACATTTAGACCAGATGCATGTGTTTTTGGTAGAAATTCGATTGAGTAATTCAACAATTTTTTTTTGCATGTTTCTTGCTGTTTTGTCACTAACTGCATGCGGCTACCATTCATTTTTGATTCCTTAAACAATACAATAAAATATACATATTTTAGTGTGTTAGTTGGAAATAAAAGTTAATGGTAGCTAGCCTCTCGCTGATATTCCATCTTCATGCAATGGGAGGGGAGATAAGATCTATTTTTCAAAGAAATCATCATAATGATAAAAAAATATCGATTTTATGCAAGGAGACTGTAAAATGTTCAATGTTTTTGGTGATTTTTTCGATCACATCAATTTGTCAGTTTTTTCATTTTATTTTGTTATGAAAAAAGAGTCACTGGTAAAAATTCTCTTAGCAATGATAATAATATGATGTATTTATATTTCGTCGGCTCAGTATTATCTTGTCGTAAGTACCAAAATGTCGTTTTTCAGTTTTTTATATTAGTATTTGTAGTTTTTCTTCCTCTTTCTAAATCTACAATCCATTTTATCCTAGGTTATATGGTTTCTGAGTTACAGAGAATTTATTTATCGTAAATCCACACAACATCATAAACTTTATATTTGTATCGTATGACACAAATTCTGGAGATACGACAAAGTACGTCGCTAACACACATTTATAATACAAATGTCGTATGTCCAGCATAAACAAATATTTTGATATACGTCCAATTTTTTTCTGTCACAAAATAAACCAATAAGATCACAGTACTCCACCACGTGAGCGGAGTATATATAAAGGTTAATCGCAATTTTAATTCAGTATCCTGGTTATTATTGAATGGTGCAAATCGCGGTTATTTTTTTATATTTCCTATTGTTTATTTTGATTTTTTTTTTAATATGTTATTTTATTTTGAAACTACTGAATATTTGTTTTTGAAAATAAAAGATACATTCAGACGATGTTTACGAATGTTTTAGTTGCTTTCTAATTTGTACCATTAACAGTCAAACGTTCACTTTTATAAAATAATCTTACGTCTCCTAAGATTTTTACAAATTTTATCGTAAGTCCATAAATTTTAATGTGATTTATGTATTTGTTAGTCAGAAGGTGTTTGTCGTATGAGCAAATTTTTTATCGTAAGTCCATTGTTTGGTACAACTTCGAAAATTATACGACAAATTGGAAAACTGTTCGTGATTTTCCGAAAAAACCAGTGGATTTATCTAAAGTGTAGGAAGTGGTAATCAATATATGGTATGATAGGTTTGGAATTATTCTATTAAATTAAACACTTCTCGATGTTATACTATCTAAATAAGCTTTCAAACTTAAAACTCAATTTCCCAAAAATGACATATTTGGACTTACGACAAGATAATACTGAGGTGACGATTTGTTTTATTGTAATACGTTGATACACTATCATTATGAACCGCAACGGACCGATATTAGGGTGCATTTGAGCCAAAAAATGAAATTTTGCAAAAAATTAAGGTGGCTTTTAAGTTACGGAGGTCAATATCTAAAATATACGAGTTTTCTGGGACAAACGGTTGATGTCATATTGTAGGTGAGATTTGTGGCTAATAATCCTGAAAATATGAACCAAAAGTCTTGGGCTCATTTTTTAGCAATTCGGCCTAATGTGGCCGGCCGATTTCGCATTTTTCAGTTTTTTGGCCAAAATGACCCTCCAACCTAATTGTTTGTATTCTTTTTTTTGCTATTTGATAGCTGGCGTCAATACTTTTCCAACGATATGCATATGTCCAGGGTATGTCGAATAGATTCAGCACTGTGGACGTGGCAAAATGGCCAAAAATGACCGTTCAGAGGCCGGCCGCGGCCAACATGGCGGCCAAATCAAAAAGTTGTAGAACAAAAGTTGCTTAGTTTTTTAAGTACTACAACCCCTGAAAATATGAGATCAAATAAAAGAGGTACGGACAAACAAACATATATACCAAAGCAAGATCATATGGTGACGTCATAGAAAAATTTAAAATTGTCATAACTTTGGTCAAAATCATCCGTTTTGGACGTTTGAGGTGTCGTTGAATTGGTATTGACGTCTACAATCATAATTTGCCAGTCAGAAAATAATTTTGGCATTTTTTGGGGCAGTTATACGCGAAAAACTGATTTTTTGGGGCAATTTTTGGAAGGTCATATCTCCACTCAATGTTGGTAGAAATTCATGCTTTTATACATTTTTTAGGTTTATTTTTCAAGACCTTTCCAATGGTATATAACATGATCCTGGCGGCTTCAAAGTGAAAAAGTTCGAAACTTGCTGTATAATATACTTCGTTCGACTTCCAGCACAGTAGGTGCTTTCGTCACTCGTTTGGACTGCCGTCCAAAGTGATATTGTATTATTAGTAAAGTGGAAAATGCACAGATTTATTATTAATATTTTATAAAATACTTTACTTAGCACGAAATACAATTTTTTTATTGTAATTTAATTTAGAAAAACACTAAAAATAACTATAAGATAGATACACCAAAAATACAAAAAAAAACAACGTCTTGACAATACCTAAGTTTGAAGTAGACTTCCTCCCTAAATCAAATTTTCTTCCACATTTTATACTAAAAAAATGTACAACAACGTGACATCGATTTTTGCTTACTCAATGCTATTATTATGGTTTACGTTTATTCACCTATACTGCATGGATATATATACAGTAATCTGAGTAACATAAACAAACAAAAACAACGCGAAATACGGCATGGTAATTTCTTTTGGTAGAATTTGAGGTATCACCTCGAAGGTTATGCCGAATGTTAAAATTTGATGTTGAAATTTGGGTTGATAACGGAACTGAATAAAATTCCGTTACAAGAGTTTGGTGTTAGCTGCACCTGCAACTCGGAAGTTCGTAATGTATTTACTTCTATAATATTCCCAACACCAAGTGGATTTCCTGAAACCAGAATTATTTAATAGTTCGTAAACAATTATGAAGGTACTGCAAACAAACCCCTGGTAAATATAAAAGCAATTTAGGAAATTTGTACTGCATTATGGAAATAACATTTATTATTTATTATGTAATTTAATTTATCGAATACTCCTGAAAGTTGAAGTAAAAATTAATTTAAATATCTTACAAACTAATAAAACTCTAAAGAGACGATCATAACTGTAGCCATTTACATTTAATCTCTCTAAATTTATACTTTTTATGCTATTTGCCGTAGGCACTGGGCGAAACACACTTATACTTAATAAACACATTTTATTAAACACTTGTTTTTTATTTCGCAAAATGGATTTTGTGAAATAAAAAACAAGTCTCTCTAAATTTAAATTTACAGTCATCACACTAGCGCAGCTCGAAACTTAAATTAAAATAATTCATTTATTCTGACCTATTAAACAATGTAATAAATCCTTTATTTATTAACTAAAAATTATAAAAGTACCAAATTTAAATTAAGTGCGAAATACTTAGTTTAAATTTAACACGTGATTTACCGAACTAAATCCAATCGCAACAGAAAATATACGATATTTAGATCACACTGAATTTAAATTTAACACGTGATCATCAATATGATCGAACAAGAATATTCTTGTCAACACACTACCATATTTTTGTCACATAATGAAAGAATATTCTTTTTATTAAAGGTACAATCGTGGATTGAAAAGAATTCGTTCCGAACATTTCGAATTAATTAGAAACTGCAGAACAGAAGGATAGAATACACAAATATTTACTTCAAACAACATTGGCGATCGTGAAAAGAAAGTAAACATTATGGCTGTCATTTCTTGAGCATAATAATACTCCATTAAAAGAGGTATCAATCATCTAGCTAGAACTACACATGAATAGGAATTCTAGATGAGTAGTACCTGAGATTGTGCCCTTATAAAAGATAAACTATTTAATGAAGTCCGTTAGAGTATTCTAGTTTATGAATTTATATTGAAAAATATTGCAAAATTTCATTGTTGTCAATCCTTTAAAGTCGATCGGTAAAATTTTTTGCCGTTCGGAACTACGTTTTCCAACCAAAATTTTTTTTGAAAGAGTCATAAGGGTCAGATCATTATGTCCAAAGCCCAATGCGATCTCGCATACCGAATTGTATTTAGATTGGTTGAGTTATATTTCAGAACTTAGTTTTTCATGACCTGTCGACGTCAAAACGTCAGTCATGGTTAACATTTTTATCATGGTGAAGTTCACGAACAAGCAATGTTAGAAAATTATTAAAAATTACTACCGCAATTCTAAGTTCGTGCGGTCGCAACTTTAAGAGTGCTTACTCCAAATTTCGGTCGTATAATCGTGCCATCAGACAGGCTATAGTGGATAAATTAGAGTGAGATACCGCACTGGTCGAAATCAGTCGATTCCACGCGGTTCACATTGGGAATCTCTCAAACCATATTGTGGCGAATTTTGAGTAAAGATTTTGTTTTACACCCTTACAAGATCAAATTAACTCAAACACTAAAGCCTCTTGATCATTTGAAGAGCCGAAACTTCTGCGATTCGGCTTTGCTAAAATTTAAAGAAAATCCTGAATTTCTTCGAAAAATCATTTTAAGCGATGAAGCTCACGTTTGGCTTAATGGTTTTGTCAATATGTGCTTCAAGAGATTCCATTGCAACCAAAGAAAGTGACTATAGTGTGTTGTGGATTTCATTCTGGTGGTGTGATTGGACCATATTTTTACGTCGATCGAAATGATCGCCATGTTACGGTCAATGGAGTTCGCTATCGTGCCATATGGAATACTATTTTTCGTCAGAATTGGAGGGACTTGACATCAGTTATATGTTGTTCCAACAAGATAATATGATTCGGTTACCGTGTAATCTCGAGAAATGGTCGGACAATATCGAACGCGAAATTGCAAACGCTCTGGTCGATATGTGTGCCAGAGTGGTGGAAAACTGGCTCCAAAGAATCGATTGCTGCAAACCTGCTTGCGGTGGTCAAATGAACGAGATCGAATTCCATAATTAAATGTGTAACATGTATCTGGAACAAATTTTAGCCCAATATCTCAATTATTCTGTGTTTTATTTAAATATATACAAAATCATTACGTAATTAAGGTCAAAAACCCAATATAATGTATACAAAATTTCATAATCGGTTGCAAAATAAGCTTCGTGAACTACTAAATTATTGTATCTACTGAAAATTTGGGCACTGTCTATTATATATTTATATATGATACAGTTTTCATGAAATTCCGGATCAAAGCCATTTATGACCAAAATAAATCTCGAACGTGGCAACACACATCCTTATCAGCTACAGAAAATTCGTTAATCCGAATAATTTTCAAATATCTTCGAATGTGATAAATTTATTTTCATTTTATGACCTAAAAAAGTCGTTTATTCATGATTGATTCACGTCGTGCACATTACCGCGACATTTTATTATATGTGCTATGTACGAGTACATCGATATATATGTACATATATACATATGTAATTTAAACGCAAATAAATCATTTTTACATGAAGTATTTTGCATATAATTAATAAAGTTAAGCTTTCAGTATTTCACATTTTATTTATTTATAGAATTATTCGAACTCGTGATGCTGTTGTTTTGTATAATATAATTGAGATACTATCTCGCTTAGGCCCGCAAAAAATGGAAATATATTCTACATAAATCATAAATTATGTTTATTTTATCTGTGGATTCGATTTATTTGATATAGAGTTAAATCAAAGGGAAGAAAACAAAAACTTCACATAACTGATTTATGCAAAGTGAAGAATAGTTTTTTTTATATGATGGATGGTGATGCTGAATATACAATACGGGGGATGTTTTTTCAGAAAATTTACATTTTTATTGAAAGTTTTTTTTGTATTGCTTTTTACATTTTAATTTATGACTGAAAGATTTTATAGATATTTTTGATAGTTCTGTTTTTCTATCGTGTCGTGAACGAATAAATGCAATTTCAATAATTTAATATTAATACGTTGGTTTATTATTTTGTTCTGAAATTAACTAGGCCACCATGTTTGTTTAAAGCACCGAAAATATACAATATATATATTAGAAAATGACCACCCATTTATGCACCATTATTCAGGTTTATTTAACCACATTCTAAGAAAACTTAATATTGTAAAATATAACCATATTATGTGTAACAACAGTTTGTAACAAAAGTGGGGCATATACATATAAATAAACTGAGCCTGGTGTTATTAGGCCTCTTTGAGCATCACTTGTTACAAAAATTAAGTGCTTGAGGTTACTGTTTTACACAATCTTGTTACACAGAATTGTCGTATCCATATTTGTACTCATTGCGGCTTTGGCTCCCGCAGCTCAAGCTGGTAGAGGAAGTTGTCACGGGTTTTTGGAGCACAAGGATTCATACATAGATTACCGCATTATGTTGGAATTGGGGATGTAACAGTATGCAATATATTGTCTAAAAGAAATTAGGGGACGCAAGGGATGGGCATTACGAACCTTTTAGTGAATTAACTGTAATTCAAGGTATCGGATGAATTACCCGTAATTGTTTTTATAAAGAGAAATTAGAATAACATAATTATTGTAACACTCGAAATGACTGAGTTAATAAAGTAAAAGAAATCAATGGAACCCCTAACAGACTGTTTGCCAATGGGCCCTAACAAGTTATTCCAATGTTACCGCGTTACCACCGCATACTTACCAAAAAATATAGTTGATGTTCTCGTAACAGCAATAAAACAGAAAATATACAGAACTAAATAACTTTATTATTCAAAATATCACTGCAAAATTACACTTTACTAAAAATCATAAAAAATAATAAATAACAATATTAACTAAAGAATTCATTTAGTTACACCCGCTATTGCTCTGCTGTGCCTTACTTTACCTAAACCGAAACAACTTACATGTGTCACCATAATTGCAATATTTTTAATTCCTACATAGGTAGTTCGATTACCTTGCACTTATAAGACTTGCATTTATCGTGCAGAAAAACATACATACATAAATATGTAATCAAATTACAAATATGTACTATATTTACGTTTATGTACTCACACGCATTTGTAATATTTGTGGTATGATATCAAAGGGCCGAATGTTGATTGGCCGAATTTCAAAGGGCCGAATGTGTCGAAGGGCCGAATATCAAAAGGCCGAATGTCGAAGGGGCGAATGTGTCGAAGGACCGAATGTGGAAAAGCCGATTTTTTTTGAATTTTTTTTTGTTTTTAGATTTAATTTTGTTTTTTTTTATTTATTTATTTAATTTTTTTTTTGTGCCATATAACTATTATCATGAGGCTGGCATAGAGCCGAATGTCTCAGGTGGCGCAAGCGAAAATTATCCTTCTCCAAAATGTATCGCTGACTGAATATGTGGGATTTCATGAATATCCAAAGATGAAAAATAATAAAATACATTCATTTATATGAAATTCACTTATGTTTAATAAAACAAAATTTACAAAATATTTTATAAAACAACAAATTTAAAAAATTATATTTCTAAAAACAAAAAAACAATCGGCCCTTCGACCTATTCGGCCCTTTCACATTCGGGCCATGGAAATTCGGCCCTTTGTATACCCATTCCATATTTGTATTACGCATGAAATGAGTGAGTGACGTAGAATATGATATTGATTTACATACGCAGAAAATATATTTATGCTTGTTATACTACGGTTTATATGATATGTATGTATATACATACGAAAAATTGTAATTCCCTCGACTAATGAATTAATGGGTTGAAGATAATATCTTTAAGATCATGATGAAATTGCATGGTTGCTAACGGAATATACGGGTAATCCTCGAAGAACACGAGTTTTGAAGAACATGGATATCCTCCGTCGAACTACACGGTTTCAAACTACACGATTTTCGAGTAATTCTTTAAAAAAATAATTAAATAAATGTATTTGACATTGCTCTTTTATTTTGTTTTTTGTGTACCATAAGAAAAAAAAAATGTAAACGTAACGTTTTTTTTTATTTTCATATTTCCTGTTTTTGTAATCTCGAAATAATTAATCGTGTTCTTCGAGGGTTACCTGTAATCGAATTCCGTTACATATGTCACAAAAATTTTCCAAAAGATAAACTTTGTGTTTTACTATTTCACATTAAACCGCAACCTCAATTAGGAATTAAACTGCTGGTCGACCTGTAAAGGCGTCTTTATGGTTGCGTTCGTTCGTTCAAAAAATGTAGAAGAAAAAAATCGTCATATTGGAGCAATATGATTGGCGAAAAAATTGTTTGAATGAACGAACGAACGAACGCAACCATATAGGCGCCTTAAGAGTTTGCATTATAGCAAGTTATACGCGCGTTTGCATTACTGTTACTTATTAAGTAGATAAGATAACAGCAGCCTTAACACCCAAATCAGATAGCACTTTTCCGTTTTTGATAGAGAGAAAAAATTACTAAATTGTAAAAAATAAAGCTGAGCAATCCAATAGAAACGATTTCGCTAACGCTTACAAAAATTCTATTAGCCATACAGTAAACAAATTAGCTTCCAAAAAGTATTTCTTTCGCATCGAACAAATTCATAAATTGTATGAGGTAAAATTTTCAATTGGATTTGTCTGTTTTGATTTGGCACCACTTTCCGAATAAAATGGCTTATTATTATTGTGAGAGCTTTAAAAGATCTCAAGATTTTTGTTATTTGAATTTAAAAGTTAGAACAAACAATTTTATCATTAAATACTTAGGCTGCATACCAATTCTACTTACACTGAAAAAAATATGCCACATAAATTTAATAAGATAACCATATGGATATAAAAATATGATTTCATATTAGAGATTCTTAGAATTAAATGAAAACTCCTCTTAATTTTAAATTTCAATCATATTATTTTAAATAGAAAAAACTTCTTATTATTTGAATAGTTTTACTTTTTGAAAAAAAAATGATTTCTGATTAACCATTTATCAAAATATGTTTTCTTATTATATTAATTCAGAAATCTCATTAATAATTTCAGTACTGCGCAATATTTTCATAGTCAATATATTTCCTTATAAATTTAAATAGATTTGCATATAATCAATGTGTCAAAAAAAATACACCGTAGATTCGCAGATAATCGGAATATAAATAAATCATAAATTATTCATCGTCTGCGGGCCAATAATCGGGTAAATCATTTACTATGGTAAAAATCGAATTTAGGACAGATTTTTCAATCAGTTTGCCATAGAGTTTTTGAAAAATAAATGAATTTACCGAAAATTTTACAAAAAATTGACTTTCACCCGACTATTGGCCCGCAGCCATTACAGAAATTTTTCTAACGTTCAAACCGTGTTAAATTGTGAATGTGATTCAAGTGAATTTGAGTTTTGTAACAAAAAATTAGTAACTCAATAATAATTTAAAAAAAATACAAGGGTACAATAATTAACATACGTTTATTTTATTGTAATAAAGATGGATGATGATAATTCCACATTCATTTTTATCAATGGTGCCGAAATGGACCCCGATTTAAAAGAGTTGCTGGAACAATGGGAAATCTCAGAAGGGTTATGCATGATTTTTATATCTTTTGGTATAACAAAATTGAATCATTTACGAGCAATGGAGTTATCAGTTATCGTTTGTAGTTGGAAATGTAACAGACAAATTTAAATTATTGAAGTTTGAAAATTTTGATGGCCCTCCTGTACATTTTAACTTAATAAATAATGGCCTTAAGCTATTACGATTAAAATTATATTGGTAAATGTTGAATTAGTGTATATAATGATTTTAAATTTTAGTTTTTAAGAAATTTATGTATAAATATCATAAATTTATAATAAAAATGTGATATCTAAATAAATAATAATGAAATACATATTATTGATTTGTCTCGATATTACGATTTTTTATTTTTACCTCAGAACAGCGATGAAATTAAGAAGAGAACGCAACTAAAAATAAACAGATAGGTCCAATCAATCTAATAAGATATCCTTTTAATTTGATTGGTTCATCGTTTTAAAATAATAAGAATTCCATTGATTTATAATATGTATAAATAAATAGAATTCTTATTATTTTAAAACGATGTCAAATGAAATTATCAAAAAGAAATCATTTTGCTTTAATGTGGATTTCATATTAAATATTTAAATAGATTTTCCTTTTTGTTTTAATTAGCTTGTCTTTTTGGATGAAAACCATAAAGAAATCTTCTTGAACTTGTTCGAAATAATGTGACAATTTTTTTTGTGTGTAATAAACACATTTTTATTAATCACTTGTTTTTGTTTCGCAGAATATTTTTCAAAAAGTTTAAAAAATCATTCGATCGATTTCGACTTGTTAGGTCATCATCAGGAGTATCTACTCCTGATGATGACCTAACAAGTCGAAATCGAACGAGTGATTTTTAAACTTTTTGAAAAATATTCTGCGAAACAAAAACAAGTGATTAATAAAAATGTGTTTATTAAGTATAAGTGTGTTTCGCCAAGTGCCTACGGCAAATAGCGTAAAAAGTATGCATACCAATTTTCAGGTAAATCATTTACTACGATAAAATTCGGTTTTAGAACGAATTTTTCGATCAGTTTGCTATAGAGTTTTTAAAAATAATTCAATTTACCGAAAAATTTCCTTAAAATTGGCTTTTCCCTTAAGTTATGAAAATTTAAGTTGGGTCAAACTAGCCGCAATTCTCAACTTCTCTACTTTTCTGTGATATACTTTTCCGTGACGGAGATAACTGGTATATTCGAAGAAACTATTTACAGATAACCCTCGAAGAACACGATAAATTGGTTTCGTGTTCTTTGAAACCGTGCTGTTCGAGACTATAGAAAACGGGAGTATGAAAATATATGAAAAAACGTTACCTTGTATTTTTTTTTGTGTTATGGTATACAAAAAAACAAAATAAAAGAGGGGCGACATATTATATCGTCGGCTCAGTATTATCTTGTCGTAAGTACCAAAATGTCGTTTTTCAGTTTTTTATACTAGTATTTTTAGTTTTTCTTCCTCTTTCCAAATCTACAATCGATTTTATCCTAGGTTATATGGTTTCTGAGTTACAGAGAATTTATTTATCGTAAATCCACACAACATCATAAACTGTTTATATATGTATCGTATGTCACAAATTCTGGAGATACGACAAAATCGCTAACACACATTTGTAATACAAATGTCGTATGTCCAGCTTAAACAAATATTTTGGTATATATTCAATTTTTTTCTGTCACAAAATAAACCAATAAGATCACAGTATTTTACCACGTAAGCAGAATATATATAAAGGTTAATCGCAATTTTAGTTCAGTATCATGGTTATTATTGAATGGTGCAATTCGCGGTTATTTTTTATTTCCTATTGTTTATTTTGAATTTTTCTTTTTAATATGTTATTTTATTTAAAAACTACTGAATATTTGTTTTTGAAAATAAAAGATATATTCAGACGATGTTTACGAATGTTTTAGTTTCTTTCTAATTTGTACCACTATAAATAATCTTACGTCTCCTAAGATTTTTACAAATTTTATCGTAAGTCCATAAATCGTAATGTGATTTATGTCTTTGTTAGTCAGAGAGTTTTTGTCGTATGAGCAAATTTTTTATCGTAAGTCCATTGTTGGGTACAACTTCGAACTAGTGGATTTATCTAAAGTGTAGGAAGTGGTAATCAATATATGATATGATAAGTTTGGAATTATTCTATTAAATTAAACACTTCTTGTTGTTATACTATCTAAATAAGCTTTCAAACTTAAAACTCAATTTCACAAAAATGACATATTTGGACTTACGACAAGATAATACTGAGGCGACGATATAATACACATTTTATTCTTTTTCAAAAGAATTACTCTAAAATCGTGTAGTTTGAAACCGTGTAATTCCAGGGAAGGTATCCGTGTTTTTCGAAACTCGTGTTATTCAAGTGCCGTGTTCTTGGAGTGTAACCTGTACTTAAAATTTATTAAATTACCTAATGGTTGGGGGAAAATAAATTTTAAACTAAGATTCTGTGTCAAAGGAAATGAGCTATCACGGGATTTTAGGTTGCGTAAACTACTTAAAAATACCGTGTAAATCGGGGGAAGGGTATACTCGTAAAAATGTTTTGTGTAAATGTGTTGTGTAAATATACAAATGTGCGTTGTGTTATATCATCAAAACAAACCATGTAGTAGACTGGGAAGTAATCAAATATTCGATTGATTATGTTATCGGATTTAATCGCATGTAACCATTTGTGAAGGAACATGAAAAATTTCGACCTTTTACGGATATTCGTTATTACAAATTTTGTAATTGTTCCTCGAATTTCTATAAAATTGAGTGATGTTCTAACACGATATGACTTGTACAATCAGAATTGCAATAATATTTAATAATAAAGTACCAAAAAGTTGGTGGCATTGAAATAAGGAGCATTCACTAAACACAACAAAAAAATTTTTAATATTTTGCCTACTAATCAAAATATTTTATACTACTAGAATCTTAATAAAATTCATTTTCGGTTTTGTTTTTTATTAAACAAAATCGTTAAAAGACAATAAATTTTCGAGCAAATATTGTGCGGCGATGTAGAGATGGGGGAAAATACTATATATTGAATCACTACTACTATCATAATATAACGTAAGTACATTTAGAGGGCAAACCACAAAAAATGATATATAAATTGGGAATAGCTCGTTGTATGTTTTATGACATAAAACATATTTCCTATCCGAACTTCATACTCATAAATATTATGTATGTATATTGTATAGAGAAAAAATATGTGCTGGATTTCATTTCTTTTCAATTTTTATCATCCAGTTGATTTGAATTGGGGTTTTTTACATTTGATTTGATTTAGCTTGGGTTGGATTTTCCTTCATGGGATTCACTCATTGTTCTTGGTTCGAAAAATTGTTAAAACATTATACAAATCGGAATGTATTGATGTTTAATTTTTATGTCAAATCGAAGAACCCAATTGACAAGTACGGATATCCCATTGTGATTTTATTCATGCTGATTAAATTATATGAATAAACTAACTATACTTAAAACTTATACGCTTAAAATATAACGAAGAAAATGTTTGGTGAAGTAACATCCGTAAAGCGTTCTTGTTTTGGACTTATAGTTTGCATTTTTGATGAGTTCAATTTTTGATGTGTTAGAATAAACGCAAGTTTGAGTCTACCTGTTCATTTTAAGAACAGTATTAACTAAACCAAAAAACCAATGTTTTGTTATTCGGTTGATTTTAATTTGAATCATTTAGTGTGAACTTAGTAGGTATTCTTTATTTGTGACAGCTTGATATTATTATAAGAATCAATTCAAAATAAATAAGCTTATGATCTAGTTGTGTTTTTAATTTTATAAAAAAGTGTTTTAAAATGAGAAATTTACAAATATCAAATTTAATGATTAATATGGCTAAGATATAGGTACATGACAAGACGTCGACGAAGACAAAGGCAATTTATGAAACTTTATCAGTTATGTATGAACAATCAGTTTGTGTTTTTTCAATGGATGTGCTTGTCAAAGCAGAACCATAAGAGAAGTTGTTGGTCATAAACAAGGAGTTCAGCTTGGTAGGACAATATAGTTTTGAATGCGTTTGACGATCGGGATTGGATAAAAAATTTCCGAGTTGATAAATCAACATTTCAAGAAATTTGTGAAATAGTACGAGAGTATCTGGAGCCTAAACATAATCCGTTAAGAAGAATTTTTTAATCGTCCGTGAATTTAATTTGTTTAAGAATTTTTTTCGGCTTTTCGGACAAAATATTATTTTAATGGACACCCATACGATGTTTACGACTATTTTAGTCGCAGAAACAAAGAGGCCATTTATTAACAATATTTCTACCACAAAAGTAGAAAAAATGCGCTCCCCTTCCCCAAACCTTTAACCACAGGGCAATAGTGTACACAAAGATACACAAACCCTTACAAAAATGAGAAATCCCTTAGGTAACTTCTTGGCAGCTTGGTTTCGTACTGATAAAAAAGTTGGTCTACTCATCAGGTTGCAACGACCAAACTGCAAAAATACAACTCTTGCTAGTACGAGTCTAGTGTAAATATTTCAGTACTGGAAGATAATGAAGAGTTGAAAGTTTGTTTACAACAGTTCATGGACAATGCAAGTGGTGATGATTGAAGATCGCTTGGCTAGTCTTTCAAATTAATCTGTGTATTATATATTCGTAGAAAATCAACAAAGAGATTGCATTTCAAACAAATTTAACCGATTCATTGGCCAATAGGCTGGAACTAGGGTTATGAACAGGTTAAGCTATTGATATAACCACACTTACAATAATTGCGGCATCTACCGCGTGAAGTTGATCACCTCGTTTATAATTTGTCTCACGAAGATCCTGGTGATGTAACATATTCCGCTATTCACGGCCTATCCGAATAAACTCGTGAGGTCATTGAACTTCCGTTAATGAATCGTGAATTATTTTTGCGTGTTGGTGTATCACCGCCAAAACGTTGTTTACTATACGAAACACTACTCGCTCGTGTGGTAGTATCACAACTAGACACAAATTTCTTAAAAGTTGTTTCCAGTGCTATCCATCAACCGATCGTGAAATTTAACGTACTTTAATGGAATTACTTAATCAAATGGATGGTTTCAATTCGTTGGGCCAGGTTAAAATGATCACATGTCTCGATCGAATATCGGTTTATGAATACAAGTAAGTCTTTGAATAAAAAAATGGTAAAAATTTTTAACTAATAAGAATTTCGTTTTACTTTAGATTACTAGGCCTTCAAGACAACAACTGTCATCAAAACATTGTGGTTTAATCTCACTCATTTCGGTCAAAATAGAATTTTCGTCTCCAATCTCGATGCTGTCCAAAGGATTAGCAATTTGTAAGTAAAATTAGTTTATGGTCGAAACAAATTATTAATAAAATTATTTTGTGCCGCCAGTAAATTTCGATCAAGTTATCCTAATCTTGGTAACATTCTGTGCCCTATTCCTCCGGCTCATATGAACGCTACACGATGAACTAGCATTTTCAGAGACTCATTTATTTAACTGATGCTATCAGTTCACAAGGCAGATGCGGTGGTATGCAACAAGAGTCGAAAACAATATTTGACCAAATTTATTAAAAGTATGCGTTTCATTTTTGCGCCAATTGCACACGCGGGATTTGCGGTGCGGTTTTTGCCCCGAATTTCATTGGACTGCACGAGGATTATATTTACCACTAGATAAACTAACAGATTTACATTTACAAAGAGGGCGACGAGGTCCACGACCATTTCAGATTTGACCACATATTCAAGATCTTACCCGAGAAGATATTGAGGATAGGCCACCATTATCGATCAAACAAATTGATCGATTACGATTTTTGGAAGAATAATGGGTAGAATAGTAAAAGTAGAATATTTTAAAACTTTTGTATTTCTTATAAAGGAAGACATTTAATAATAAATTTACACTGAAAGAACCAGAACATATTTTTTCTTTGATTTTAGCTTGTAATCTCTGGGTGGGCAAATAACATCATTTAAAAATGGAACACAATGGAAATCTAGGTTGACATATGTGTAGTTTTACCAAAACCATCGAGCATCGTTCAATCTTTCTAGTGCTATCCTCGTCTGTACAGGTTCTTTCGTATCCTTCACCAACTTCAAACGATTTGTAATTCGATGTACAAGCATGTATCAAGTCCAATCCTCGTAATTTGAACTACCTATTCATCAACAACTTCGTTAACTATCCGTCCTAGACATTCTAATCCACGTTGTCTATTTTGGCTTTGTACAATGTCAAAGCTTATCATCAAGATAAAATGCAAAAATGTGTGATGACACGAAGTGTTGTTTGACCTACTACTTTCACAAACTAAAATCTAACAATAACTAAAATGCATGTCCCTTTATGTTTATCATTAAAATGTATACATATCAAAATGACTATGTACTAAATCTCGCGATGTATTTATAGAATCACAGGAACTTCCATTTGATGTATACACTCACTGAATATATTTGGAACAACGATTTCATAAATGAGTATTTTACTCCCGATTATGGTTTTTCGAAGGATGGGTTTCCAGCGAATTTGGGAATTAAAATTAATATAAAAATCAATAAATTTTTTTATTTAGTAAAATGAAATAAAAAAAAAATAATTAAATTAAATAAAAAAAAATCCCCATTGTTTTAATTTTTTAACGTGTCGTCCAAGAATTTATGTTTTACTACCACAAAAATATCAAAAAATAAAAGTTTGCTGAGAGAGAGGGAATTTTTTCAGTTTTGCTGCCATAAAAAATACTCGAATTGATATTTTTTATGAAAAATTATGGCAGCACAACAACAATTTGGTCAGCAATTGCGCCATTCTCCCTATAGTCGATCTATATTTTTGTCTCGTTTTAGTTTTGCTGAGATAATATTTTTTAACATGGAATATATCTTGTTTCCATGCAGAGTTGAAAGTGGCTTGAGTTGGAGTTAGCGTTCATGGAAACAGGGTAGAGTTGAGTTTTTGTTAAATTATTTTGAACTCGACGAAACTAGTGCGATTGAGTAGAGTTGAGATTCAATATGGCGGCAACGAAAATATTTCGGTTGGATTGTGACACGAATATTCAAAGTGGTAAAATTCAAAATTGTAACGGAATAATTTTATCTAATCCCGTTACTTACCCATCCCCATAAATATTTGCATAAAAGTAAATTCTCAAGAAGCATGACCTCGAAGACATTTTCTTCAACATAATCCTAAACCATATAACCATCATGCCATTATCACAATATTTTCCATTGCGTTTATTTACGTGTAGGTATAACATGAGCCGTTCATTTACTACAGTTTTTTTGCTTATGTGCCTTGCTTAAATATACTAAATTAAGTTCATTAAGGTAACGTGATTCTTTTTGTTTTCAGGTAAAACTATAAATTCGTTCACCTAATATGAGTCAATGACAATGTACAATTTAAAACCATTGTATTGTTGTTGTTATCAAAAATTGATTTCATATCAAAAATTTGTTTACACGCGCGGTTTTCTGATGATTGTGGGTTTTTTTTCACGATCGAAATTTTTTTTTGAAAAATTCAAATGTGCAGATGAGGGAATTTTTTTTTGTGTGCATTTTTGGAATGCAAAATATTATTCCCTCCCTCTCAACCAATTTTAACCGTGTTTTTTTGTTGGAAACGATAGTCAGTCAGTTTTTGGATAGACCCACGAGTGGTCGATGTTTTTTGTTTTGTGTAATTTTTGAGTTTTAAGTTTTTTGTTTTCATTTGTTTTTTTATGTGTAGATTTAAGTTTTTAAGTGCATAAAAGCTTTTGTTTTTCTTTTGCATAAATCTAATTTTTAGTTTGAAATATAAAAAATAGTGCTTGTGAGATCAACGTTGATTGTGTTTTTTTTGAGTTTTTTTGCTATTATTGTTGCGCGGAGATTGGTGATAGTGGGAAGGAAGGAAAGGTGTTGACAAATAAACTATATAACGATAGTGGGTTGCGACTGGCATACCACTATCACCCCTTACTAACCTCATTTAGGGTAGATTTATTAACACCTGATACCTGATAATCATTAACACCTAATAACTCGGCCTACGTGATGGGTTGATGAGTGTCCGTTTCCACTATTTCAGGGTCCGAAACCCCATTCTCGTTCCTGCATTTATTTTTTTCTTTTGTTCATTTATTGCTCCCCAATATGTGTTATGCGGTAACCTAGGCCACAATCTGAGGTACCCCTAAACCCACACCATTCCCTCTACCCGACTGAGCTGCGGGAATCAATGCCGCGTGGGGTACCGAGCAGGTAGTGGCAAATCTGTGAAACTGTGTTGGCTTTAACGGTAGTTAAGCTAACCTCGTTTCAAAATGGCAGCACGAATATTTTAGTCTGAAGAACAATGTGAGTTATTATTAAATTTAATCGAATTTATAAGCAGGGGTATCAAGGATAAAAATGAAACACAATTAGAAAATAAGTGGAAAAATTTAAAAAAGGCATACATCGCAACGAAAAAAAAAATAATTGTAGTGGTGCATCTACCGCTACTTGCGATTTTTATGATATATTAGATCGTCTTTTAGGATCACGGCCCAGCGTTGCAATAATAACAAGTGGAATTGATGCGGATGAAACACAATCAGGTAAAATAAAATGCGTTCAATTTAATTAAATATTTTTTTTTTTTAATTAAACAATTTTAGAAAATGTCAACCCCGACTGTAGATTAACAACCGAAAATGTGTCAGAAAGTTGTGATTCGGATTCTGAGCCGGCCCCAAGGCGAAAGAATTACATTAGAAAGCGACAATGCGACATTGAATCAGAACTTGAAAAATTAAATGAAATTTTTTTTTAAAAATACAAAGACGCAATGGAGCACGAAATGAAAGTGGTCGCCGAGCAAGAGGCTGTCCGAAATATGTAGTTTTTGGGAACCATGCGGTAGATTTTAAAACAAAATAATCACATGTTTTCAAAAGAAATTAAAAACATATTAAAGACAGACGAAACATCTGCACCAGGGCCCAGTGGATAAAGGTGGATTTACATATCCGACGATTTTTCTGCGCCGAACCTCACGTAACACATTCAACCAATCAGAAAGAATTTCTTCGCCGAAGAAACAAAACATGAACAAAATTTATCTTTTCGGCGCGACGTCACAGCACACATAGATAAAAAAATTGTTCTTCGGTTTTTTTATTTTTTCTACGATTTGACATTGTGTGCAAAATATTGTTTATGTATGTATGTGTGAAAAAAATTCGTCGAATATGTAAATCATCGATAATATAGCGTTCGCCGAATTTTCTGCGGCAAGCAGCTTCGCCGAAAAATCGTCGGATATGTAAATCCACCTTTATTATTCGCCATATATTGTTTAAGGTGGTTTCTTATTCTAGATGCAGATAGTTGATCACGATTTGCTATACCGCTAGATTGAGTCGACAATCTGTTATTTTCTTCTACAGCTCTTAACCAACTTTCTTGAAATGGCAATTTCCTTTTTTCTGCAATATTATGCAGAACGCAGCAAGTAGTGATGATTGATGGGACAAAATTGATTTTAGCATCAATTTTCTTTTGGATTATTCTCCATCTTCCTTTAAGTCTATCGAAGGCATTTTCTACCACTATACGAGCCTTGTTGAGGTAAACGTTAAAAGGTTCTTCCTCAACATCTTTTGGAGATACATACGCCTTCATCAACCAATCCTGAAGTGGGTATGCTGGGTCCCCAACAATAAACGACTTTATTTGTCTTCCATTTATTAATGTTGATGGCTGCGAATTTTACAATAATTATTAAGTTAATGCATATAATTTTTTTTTGTAAAATTATTACCTTTTCGTAACTATTTATATTCTTATACACAAATGAATCCTTTAACACTACGGCATCATGAGTGCATAAATCTTATTAATTATATGTATCGATAGCGAAGAAAATGTGACAATTTAATTACCTGTACTTTGCATCTACTATACCCTGAAGTACAATAGAGGCCCATGTTTTCCTGTTGATATAATCTCTATATCCGACTAATGGGGCAGTTACCGAAATATGGCATCCATCAATTGCACCGAATACCATCGGAAGGTCACTTCTTTTTTAAATTCCTCACACATTAATTTATTTTCTTCCAGATTTGGTATTTTAATTCCCTCGGGCAATATGTTTTTGATGACTGCTGCACAAAATTGTTTTAAACATCTGTATACAGAAGCTTTATGCACTCCAAATTGGTTTGCTACCACCCTGTATTCCGAGCAGAACGCCAACTTATACAATACAATTCCGACTTTTTTCTCGACATCAATCGGTTTTCTAACCCAATTCTGGTTAAACTGCAATGCCGGTCTTAATTTGTCGCATAAATACTGATACGTAGTTTTGTCGACTGTAAAATTTTCGATCCATTCATCGTAGCTATCGCTATTCACTACCGCTTTCCACCAGTTATCACACCTCTTTTTCATCCAAACTTTTGGGGATCTTCTGGAAGCTTTACACATGTACATATGCTTCAAATATGCAGCTACATTTCTTGAGTGCATTTCCAACATCAGCGTCATTCGTCGAAGGTGTTTATTTAAAAATTTTTGCCGCGCATTTTTCAATTTTTGTGCGTAGAACTCGCACATCAAAGATGAGATTTCCTCATTTTTTTTTGATGCGCAATACACAGAATTTTTAACTTCTTGCTCATTGTCATATTTACCATTTTTATTATTATAAGTATTTTTTATTATATATGTACATTTTTATTATTTTTATTATTTTATTATACCAATACTAAATCACTATGCTGTACTTGAACTATTAAACTGTTATCTTAACTACACTAAATATGATATTTTAAACTACGCTCTATAAACTAACCTATCCAAACTGAGTTATATTAATTATGTGGCACTAAACTATTTATTCGCTAGCACTATTCTAAACTATGTTTCACTAAACTATTTAATTTTAAATATAATAAAAATGATTTTTTAAGAAAAACACACAGAAACGCGATCGCAACATAAAATTCTCCTCTACTAAGCAGCTGTCAAAATCTCAACTCAACCTAACTCTATTCATGTAAACGCGATACTCCATGTTAAAATTAATGAAAACCTAATTTCAACTCAGCCTAACTCAACCTAGTTCCATAATAGTACCATAATTCTTCTTTAATCACCTGATGTAGCCCACTAGTTCGACCAACGAATAGTTTTTGAAATCAAGGAAATATATTATCAAAATAAATTCTAAACTTACAAATTATTTGGCTTTCCTCTTCATCATTTACAAAATTATTTCATTTACCATCTTTAGTAAATATTTTCATAATAAAAAGCACTTTGGTATAAACACAGCCAACAGTTCCTTTATGGTTTACTATCAATCTTGATTGAAATCAATTCCCTTTTGTAACCCAGCATTTTTAGGGAAACCCCATTAATGGAGGTTGGAAACAGGAATTGATTGATTTCTATGAAATTTCTCAGCTGTCGTAAATTACGTAATCCAAAAATTTGTAAATCGTTCTTTTCAAAGTTTGTTTTATTAAGTCTTCCGACCTAAATGCGTAATCAAATCAAAGAGTTTTAAGATATTCTGTTTTTAGTTTTGCTAGAATATTATAAATTAGGTACAATTTCAGTAACACAACGTGGATTTTAATATTTAACAAGGTATGACAAAGGTATTACAAAAACTAAACTTATTTTTATTTGAATAATTTTTTCATTTGTAATTTCAAATAAATTTTGTATGATAAATTCGGAAACATTAAGTTTATTTAGTAGCTACAGTAACCTGAGGCAAAGATTTATGTGGTTTGCGATAATTAATCGTATATGACGTGCAATTTTTTTACTCATTTTGTATTTATTGTTCTGCTTCACTGATCTAATCGAACAGATAGATTTCGATTTGCGAAAAAAGTTCTAAATCTAACCATTTAATTTTTAAACAAACTGCTAACGATTTCCAGGAATACGTTCTGTTTGCGAATACGAATATAAATTAAAAATGCCAAAATAAAATTTTTAAAACTATGTTTGTTATTATTTGTTCGTCTCTAAATATTTTTAATTTATTTATTTCAGTTTATATACATATGTGTACTATTTTATAAACAAATAAACATAGTAGTAAACAAAAACAAACATATAAATAAATAAATGTATATGGGTTTTAATTAATAATACCATCAGTATTTTTTTTTTTGTATAATTTTATTGTAATGCATATAGTTTTAAAATTATACAGTACTACACTAAGTTCTACGTATTACATGGTTACTTTTGGGTGTGATATTCTAGTATAAAAAATATTTAATGCTCATTATACAATATAACAATCTGTTGAGCTTTTCAATTTTGTACTAAATATTTCATTGTAACATGATTTGAAAAGGATGTAAAATGTTTGTAGAGCACAATATAGACAAGTTCTTTTTATTAACAGCAGACTGTATCATAGATTTTGCATTAGAGTCTATCTGTAACGCTGTGCTATATGAAACTGTAGAGATGGAATTAAAATAATTTTTTGCCAACAAAAATATAACATTTTTGTAATTAATTTCTATTTCATGTCGTTTAATTCACAATCTCTCATGTTTCTATATTCTAAGTATCATGCCTTGTTATTATTGTATACAGTTGCTGTTGTTTCATGTTAAAATTAAAATTCCATACATATTGTTCGGTTGTGAGAATTAAAAAAAGATCGTGATACTTTGATGTCTGAATACTGAATACGTATCATGTCCTCTATTCCGGTATAAAAATATTTTTTTATGGAAATTAGGTTACAATTCGTAATGCTGCTGTAATGAATAAGGGTTATAAAGCGGATTAACAATTTCGTTTTTTGTTAATTCTTGATAGGCTACGTTAGTTTCAAATGAATATGTATGCTAAAATTAAAATCTTATAATTAAGAACCGGTTAGTGTCACGAATGTTTTGCATTTATCTTTTATGAGTTTGGAGAAATGGTCATGAATTACGAGGTTATAAAATGGAATAGGTAAACCGTTTATGTGCTCACTGATAGGAAGACTAAACAATTATTTGCTTTACACACTGAACGTCACGTAAAATAATAATGTTAAAATATTTTAAACTTTATAAACAATGCTATCTGATTTTTTCTTTATTATTTATTAAAGAGTAAACGATTTAATAGTATGTTAATAATCATATAAATTAAGAAAAAGATAATTTAATAACTAATGTTGTTAGTTTTAAGCTCTCTGTCTCTCTCTAGCTTCACATCCCAAGAAGGGATTTTGCCGCCCACACTATAGTCCTCCATCCGTCTCGGCCCATCGCTGTCGTCCTCCCATTTCGACATCCTAGTATATGCAGATCTTGTTTGACGCCGTGACGCCAGCGCCGTCGGGGTCTTCCTCTACGACGCACTCCGGCTGGTTGTTGGTGAAACACTTTATTGATCATCCGTTGTTGTGGGGACCTTGAAACGTTTTAAATTCTGAAAATGAATTAAATGTACGTTGTGAAATTAATTCAGGGACTAGAAGAGAAATTATTACGGACGGCTAGCAGCCAATCCGGTTATGATTCATGCAGCGACCTCTCGCATTGTGTTTTTGCCGGCTACTATACTCAGGGTATTAGGTCGTGGGGGTTTGGAGGCTTGCATGACTCTGGCCTACACCTTATTTACAGAAATTTGAAAAAACAACGCAAATTAAAAATGAATAAAAGAAATCGGATATTCCGCTAAAATTTGTCGCGCGAAACTTGAGGAACGGAATAAAATAATTATAACCGAGTGTGCCCATCCTATGGCGACCGGATCCCCCCGAATGACAAGTACCTAGTCTGCTGAGGAGGCCCTCCCCACCCTCTTCTCAACAGACCAAACCTATCTTCACCCGGAGAGACCTTCACCGAATCATCCACAATTCATACTTCGGCAGCATGAGACCGCCGAAGAGCCACGAGGAGAACGTGTGGATTTTATGGTCGCCCCCGAATGAACGACACATTCACTGGACTTACCACTCAGACCCTGTGGTTGTCCTGCAAAGGGGTTGAAGGGGAGTGGCAAGGCCAGCCTGTACATATGGGACCGACACACACTTACCCGAAAATAACCAGTAATTCATTTAAAAAAAAAATTACGACGAAGAAGAAAACAGAAAATAAATAAATCCGAATGTTGAAGTGAATCGCACTGCAGTTTTTTTTGCAATAAATAGTTTCCACCAAAAGAAAAAAAGAAGGAATAACAAGAAAATCAAATTTTGATTCCGAACAATAACGGTACTCAACCGCCTCAAGATTCTGGAGCGATACCAACGTGCGATCCTGGTCACAAACCGATTACGCCGTAAAAATTTAATTAAAAAAAAAAATGAACATTTGAAAAATGGAGAAATTCAAAAAATAAAAAATTTAAATTAAAACAAAAAAATAAAAAAATTTTACCTTTAAGTTGGGGCCTTGGAGTCGTCATGCCACAGGCTCCACGCCCAGACCGTTGCGGCTTGGTCAGGCTGATAACCCGATCTACCGTTGCGGCACACCCACTACTAAATGTATTTGGCCTCGACTGGACGTTGGGCGTTGGTTCGCCGAAAAAAACCCCGCAGGTTCCGTTGCGGTGCCTTTCACCGTTATCAAATGTAGGGCGTGTTCCTCCCGCCTTTATAAATATCACTTGTTAGTAAATCCACACTTAGAGAAATATACAGCTGGTTTGACTGCATCATAGGTGTATAATTTGTGATATAGCAAGCAAAATATCCGCGAATGATTCAATAATATACCGTGAAAATGTAAGTGCTTTGGCAGCAATATAGTTCTTTAATGCTCACGAATGCAACAACCACAAAGGACTTTCGATACAACTTTTATTCTTCCTTTGCGGTTGGAGGTTATGAAATTATAAAGACTTTGTTGTTTTAAATAAAACATACCAAATTTAACTAAAAAGTGTTCTATTTTTATATTTTTTATTACTTTATTATTTCTAATTAACAAAATTTTAAATTAACCAATGATTAAATAACGTTTCTTTGCACACTCATACAACAACTATTGAACGCCATTCTACTAGTTTTGCTTAATCATGCACAATCACACTGTTTATATATGCATGGCTTCGATACTAGTTAATATAATTGAACCCTGATATTTTTAATATAATCAGAAAACTTAGTTTAATCATTATAAAATTATACACAATTTATCAAATTGTAACTTTTAATGGTAAGATACACAAGTCCAATTTTAATTAAATATATTTTCAACTGGGCGATTCACTTTACAGAATTCGACCTTTGACAAAAAACACAACTTTATCAACATGATTCCAAAACTAGAGTAAAAAATTAAAAAAAATTCTCGCACCAAAAAACCAAAATGCAAAAAAACATTTTTCCTTCCTATCCTGTTCCTCCTATGGTTCCTGTTCTCGTACATACAGTTGGTGCGCGGCACAAAATGAGAACGAACGTGACGCGCCAAAAATACAAAACAAGAAACCTAGAAAAAACACATTCATCTACATTAGTCTCGCTCCAAAAATCAATATTTGGAAATGCTATAGTGTGGTTATGTTGACATAACACAAAAACAGCTCGTTAAATTTCAATGCAAACTATCCATAGTATTGCTACTCATACACAGATGGCAATGCCACAATGATCAATAGTAAATTAAAAATTAGAAAAAATCGGGGAAAATTTTGAAACGACCAATGGGTCGTAACAAAATAATAGAATCATTACAAAATTTATCTCATTTATTTATTCAATTTCAAAGAAATCTGTTCTGTGATATTTATATACTGTATCGTTTATAAGATGAATCTGAATAACACGTAGATCGCATGGCCCTGTACCGGCGATAGATTTTCAAATATCTGCTCTATCAATTATTGATGGTAGTATCTAGGCCTATCATGATTGCAACGGGTAACGGGGAATCCGGGTTCGATATCTGATTATTTAGTTTAAAACAAAAATTAATTACAAAAATAAAAAATAAAAAAATTGAGTCAAAAAACTTTAAACAAAAAAGGTATAAATCGAATTTTGATTTAACATTTAAAAATTTTAAAAATAATTCTTCAGAATATTTTTGAAGTTGTTCTTTGATAAATTACAGTCGAATAGGCCGTCGATGATGTTGAATGATTTAGACATCCGTTTAACCCTAATGTGAGTTACGAGATACCTGGGTCCCTTTTACACTTTTACACGTCTATTTTTGTATGTTTTAGTCACAATAAAAACTTTAAATTTTGTGAAAACTTCTAGATCAATTAATAGATTACAATCATACTAAAAAATGAGAAATGTTACTAATTACTTAAATTAAGATATTTTTGCTTCACTCAGATTAGGGTTAATGGGGTTGTTTTCTCCATAGTTTGTAGAATGGTGTTCTAGTGCTAAAAACTCATGATTTCGAAATGTTCTGCATGGTACATGAATTGATATTTCCCAAGATGTAAGCTGAATCAGTATGGCCAAGCAAAGCGTTACCAATAAAAGCCACGCCTAAGAGAAGTTGTCTATTTTCAAGCGTGCATATTTTGAAGTCCGTGCATCTTGTTGAGTACGGAGGTAACCGAGCCACATTTTCATGGAATGGTAAGTTGTGGTCGTAATCCCAGTCACTTTTCTTTAACAAGAAAATCAGAAACTTCTTTTGAATGTTTTCAATTCTTTTAATGAGCACAGCATAGTATGGATTCCAGACCGTGACCGCGTTATCAACATAATGAATTAATTAAATTATTTAAAACATCAATTGGAAAAATGACATCTGATAATGATGAAGTAGTACTTCAAAACTCCTGCTGGAGAGCACTCTAGAAGATTCAAGGCGCCAACAATTAATGAAGTTGCAATAGTTATTGCTGGAGACCAATTTGAATAACTGTCGCCGGCCTCCAACGAAGTTTGTTGCATTATCGCACAGTAAAAAATGACAAAGGCCGCGCCGACAAACAAATCTATTCAATGCGGCGATAAATGCGTTTTTTTTATGTTAAGTCGCTCACTAGCTCGATGCAAACGGCCTTCGTAGTGAGACATATAAAAATGGCGATGTAGGCCTTAGTTGGGCCTCGATGTTTGCAGTGAACCATCATGGGATCACAGAAGTCAACTCCAGAATTGACGAACGGTCTAGCCGGTCGTTGAGCCGGTAAGTTACCCATTATTTGTTGATAATGTATATGGGACGATGTCGAAAACAGATAATACAACGATGTACAGTTCGACGAGTGATGTCCCTGCCTCCTACAACCCAAAATTTTTGTCGAACTATCGTAAGAAGAGCCTGTGGTCCGACATGAAGGTTCCTTAAATGAAAATGCTCAAAGGGCGAAAAAACGAATTTATGATTTTTTGGTAATAATATAGGATACTTAACATCATAAGGCACATTCGCTTCCTTTAATCGTCCACCAACCCGGACGAGTAGTTGATCATCGATAAATGGGCTGAGTGCTTTTAGAGCGCCTTTTAGTGGCAGAGGCTTATTTTTAGAAAGGCATTTAATATCGCCATAAAAGGCCTCATGCTGTACGATGTAAATGATAGACATTTCTGATCGATCAAGCTCTTCCGGTGTAAACGTAAAATTGCAACCTGAATTGACCACCTTGTGCCTTACCCATACGTCGATGAAACGATGAATATATGCAAACACGCGACGAAGACGTTGGAAGGAATTCACAAATTTGCACGACGAGACCAAACTCACACAATCTTAAAGTTTCTCCTTTCTGGTGCTTCATCAAGATCCGGGCTTCTTCGAAGTGTATGCAAATTTAAATTGGCATCCGACAAAAACTCTGGGCCATTAACCCAAAGCGAGCATTTGATTAGTTTTTCTGGTAACATCCCCTGAGAGACGAGATCTGCAGGATTATTCTTTGTGTCCACGTAGTTCCATTTGTACTTGCTAGTCAATCGCTGAATTGTTGACACCCGATTCGATACGATGGTGGTCCAGTTGGATGGATGAGCCGCCAGCCAATTTAAAACAATTTCCGAGTCTATCCAACAAAACACGCTATTAAAATCGATTTGTAGCTCAAACACAATACGATCCATGAGCTCTATAACTATAGCATGTAGACCAAAGATAACTGATCACGAAATTTTTCCCACTGCTCACGATATGCTTTTGGTAATGGCTCGTCCCATCCAATTTTCAATATCCATAAATGTTGCAAGAAAATTTTTGCCAATACCACAATCAGATTTAGTAATCCCAACGGATCGAATAGTGTCGCCATATCCAATAAACGCTGCGCTTGGTAATTTCGTGGTCACCTGACCTCGGTGAATAATTGAAACGGAAAACGTCTTCTTCCGGTTGCCATGCGAGTCCCAGTGTTTTCACGCAATCATTACCACCAATTCGAATACTTTGTTCCCGAAGGTCAGTATGGATTTGTGCCAATAAACGAACGTCATTTGAAGACCACTTGCGAAGTTCAAATCCTCCGCCCTTTAAAATATCCGTAACTTCACGATGAAGCTTTAAGGCGCTGTCAATGCTGTCTGCTCCAGAAAGCATATCATCGACGTAAAAGCCTTCTTGAATTACCTTTGAACTCGACGGAAATTTTGTTTCATTTTCCTTTGCTAACTGATGAAGACACGAATGACGAGAAAGGAAGCAGCTGCCGTGCCATACGACCGGTGTGAAGTTTTTGAACACTTTTAAATTTTTGGACACTTTTATAATTTGGACAGAAATTTACGCGAGTGTCCAAAAATAATTGTTTTCCACATAATTTCGATTTTAGACAGATATTTCAGCACATGCACATTTCTAAAAAATTTAAATACAACAAAAATTGTGTTTATAAAAAATATCAATTTTTTGTACTTCATATTGTATTACTTTAAAGATTTTCGGCTTTTTTATAGACAAATATTATTTTCTATGACATTCACATTGTTTGAGACCTTTCGGGCCACCAAAAAATGAGGTCATTTACTTACAATACTCTACTAAAAAGAAGTAGAAAATTCACTCAACCCCCCATTAACCCCAAGGGTATTTGTGTGTACAGAGCCACACAACCCTTTACAAAAATGAGAACTTCCTCAAGTTTCCTCTTGGCAGTTTGGTTTCGTACCGATAAAAGTTGGTCTACTCATCAGGTTGCAACGACCAAACTGCAAAAATTTACCTCTTGCTTCACACCTATAGTATGAAACAAGAACATTTTGATTTAGCGAATTATATCACCAAATCAGAAAACTCAGTTCTCATTTTTGTAAAGGGTTGTGTGGCTCTGTACACACAAATACCTTTGGGGTTAATGGGGGGTTGAGTGAATTTTCTACTTCTTTTTAGTAGAGTATTGTAAGTAAATGACCTCATTTTTTGGTGGCCCGAAAGGTCTCAAACAATGTGAATGTCATAGAAAATAATATTTGTCTATAAAAAAGCCGAAAATCTTTAAAGTAATTAATACAGACGAATTTAAAATTTCTTAATTCATATTGTATATATTAAACTTTTGAGAAATTAATTTAATCATCAGGAACATGCGGAATATGCAATTTTTATATGAAAGCGTGTCGTTGTAGGTTATGGTAAATTACACAAATCTCAAAGATTGGCTCCCCTAGTGGCTATATAGGTTTGAAAGGGAATACTTTATGGAATTAAAATCACCTAATGCCATTTCGAAGTTAGCCGTAGGGCTCTCGTGTATAATTTTTGAACACTCACGCTATCCGCGATTTTTATATGAAAGGATCTCGTTGTAGCGTGTGTATTTATGGCAAATTACACAAATCTCGGAGATTGACTCTCCTAGTGGCTATATGTTTGAAAGGGGATACATTATGGAATTAAAATCACGTAATGCCATTTCGAAATTAGCCGTAGGGCTCTCGTATATAATTTTTGAACATTCACGCTATCCGCGATTTTTGTGATTTGTATAGTTTACCATAAATACACACGCTACAACGAGATCTTTTCATATAAAAATCGCGGATAGTGTGAATGTTCAAAAATTATATACGAGAGCCCTACGGCTAATTTCGAAATGGCATTACGTGATTTTAATTCCATAATGTATCCCCTTTCAAACCTATATAGTCACTAGGCGAGCCAATCTTTGAGATTTGTGTAATTCATCGATGACCTATTTCACTTGGATTTATCAAAGGATAACTTCAAAAAAAATATTTTAAAAATTTTTAAATGTTAAATTAAAACTTGTTTCTATTTTTTGTATAATTTTTTATTGTTTAAATTTTTTTTTTTTAATTTTTATAATTTTTTATTTTATATTTGTTTAAACTGAATGCCCGGGTTTAATTTGAAATCATACATGTACTCGCAGAGAAGATTTCTTTAGAAATAAATAAATAAATAAAACAATGAATCAGCTGTAACTTTTTCAAAACAATTATTAAACATTGAAAATGGCAAAATTGATATACAATTGATATACATTACATTCCCACAAAATTTTTGTATTTTGAAAGCATCGAAAGAAGAATTAATTGAAAGCGTGTACCCAGATATTGTACAACAATTGGAAAATCACTATTGGTTAAGTGAACGAGCAATATTGCCAGTAAAAAACAAAACGTTAATGGTATAAATTCTTCCATTCAAAAACAATTTTTTTGTTGCATACAAATCAATTGATTGTGAGAAATTATCCTACAGAATTTGCAATTTCATTAGATTTGCCTGGAGTACCGCCACATATTGTTCAATTAAATTTTCATTTTTATTCAAACTGCAATCTTTTCCGGGATCATACAACTCAATTATTATATGCATATACATTTATTTCTTAATATATTATTTTACTAATTCGAATTTATCGTAATATTTAATGATTTTTTATTCAGGCTGCTTTTTTATTTAATTTCAAAATTTTGCTTCTTTGATAAATTTACCTTTAGTAAATTATTATCCAATTTAAATCATTTATATGTAAAGTTCCATGCCATATGCAAATAATGTTCTTTCTGGAGCCTTCAAATTAACTTTAGTGTTACAGTGGCAACGTTTCAAATAATGTTAGTGATTTTAGTAATTGAATTGGCGTGGCAAATCACATATGCAATAGTACAGACAGCCATTGTACGTAAAGCGCTTTACAGAAGGTGTGTTGGTAAGCCTTTTATATTATTTGTATACTAGATGACCTGTGACTGAATAATCAGTCACGTGAATACATTTTACTGAATTTTTGGATAAGAAATGTGAAAGAAGATTTTTTAAGATGTAAATTTGATGCACTTTTATCAAAAATAAAGTAAATTAATATACGCGGCTAACTTTTAAATCTTAAACGGCAAGCACGCGCTCAAATGCACAGTATGACTTACGTGCCAAGTCAAATATTCATATCTCAAACGGGAAGCACGCGCTCGAGATCACATGACCACTTACGTGCTCAAACCAAATATTCAAATCTCAAACTTTGTGGGACAATTGTGTGGAAAAGCACAAAATTAATGTGTGGAAAAGCGCAACTTTAATCTAAATATTTAATAAGAAATGAACAAAACGACCGCTGTATTTGTGTATTATTTTCATTTTGTATTCATTTGTAACAGCATAACCAAAACTAATGTACCTATGTAGATTATATCCCTTTTTCAACCGAAAAAAAATAGCTCAATTAAAGTTCAAACCGCACAAATGTATGAGTAAAAATCATAGTATGTAATGGCGTTTTTGATAAAAACTTTCACTTGATATGAAGTACAACCAACACAATTGTGTGTATAGTTATAGTGTTTTTTTTCGAACGAAAATAAGTCTGAAAGGAATACACAAATATGTAAGTTGGTGCATACACACATACAAAAATAAATTTTTGACATGGTACTTTAGCCGTACCCACACAATTGTGTTAGTAAATCACAAAAGGGATATAATCGACTTATCACCACACAAAAAACAGATACACGTCACGCTAGTTCAAGCATGAAATTAAGAGCTTAATAAATTATCCGGTTACGAAATTACTGGAACACAAATCACCCGCATATCGGGACGAAACTTCCCACTTAACCTTTTCGCATAAATTAAGAGATCCCATGACTTTTGCCTGAAATCGGACGGAAATGATTATTCCAAACTTTCCATAGATATTAGTTGCTTTCCAATCGGCCACCGCAAGTACTTATAAGCACTTATGGTTTTTGTCTTTGCTAAATTAACTACCCACAACTGCTCTACCATTTTACTATGAGTAGTTGAAAGCAGTTACGATACATTTGTCCGCTAGGTGATTGTGTGTAGTATTTTTCTGTCAAAAATATAATCGAATGTCGTATGTGAAGCGCTAATAAAATTTCGTTATAAATATTTTCTTATTAAAAAGTTATCACAAATAAACTTCACATTTGTAGGTTATGTTTTGCTTTTGTAATTGTTTGTGCTTTCCAATCGACACTTTAGCCAATACACATTTTTTGCACTTGTTTTTTGCACTTGTAAGTGCGACCACTTGCGGTGGTCGATTGGAAAGCGACTATTATGTTTGTGTAAGTACTAAGGTCGATCATCACTCGCAAAATTTTGTCATGACGATAGAGTGCCATGACAAAATTGTATTTTTACACTCACACCTCTTAACACCAAAATGTTTGTATGTATGTAAAATCATTTTATGTTCTCTGTTTTGTTCTGTATTGTCACGGTGTAATGACGGTTCAATAAAAACATATTTTGTCATGACATTCTGGCGTCGTGATTAATATATAAGATGTACAGCATAGGAAAAACATTTCTTGGCTTTTACACCTATTTCCCGTGCACGTTTAACATATAAAACATATATTCTGCACATTTATGAAAAAATACCTTTCACCTGATATATGTTTCATTAAGTACGCACACGAGAAATTGGTTAAAAAGGGAGCACAAACTAAAAATTAAGCGTATTAATATATAAGACTAGCTCACCTGTGACTGATAATCAGTCACGTGAAAACATTTTATTGAATTTTTGGTTAAGATATGTTTAAGAAGATTTTTAAGATGTACATTTGATGCACTCTTATCAAAAATAAAGTAAATTAATATACGCGGTTAATTTTTAAATCTTAAACGGCAAGCACGCGCTCAAATACACACAGTGTGATTAACGTGCCAAGTTTAATATTCATATATCAAGCGGGAAGCACGTGCTCGGCATCACATGACCACTTACGTGCCCAAACCAAATATTCAAATCTCAAACGGGGAGCGCGTGCTCGAAATCACATGGCCACTTACGCGCCTAAACTAAATATTAAAATCTTAAAAGGCAAAAGCACACAATTGCAGTAGCGCGCAACTTTAATCTAAATGTTTAATAAGAAATTTACAGAAGGACCGGCAAGTACACGCTTTGGCCCTGACTCTTGTTGATGGTTAAGACGAACGCGAGCTGGACCGGAAATGGGAGGTGAGTCATTTTAAATGAGAAGGTGCCTTCTGAGTGTGGGATCTTAATGCGTGGGATGAGAACGCGCTCGCCTTTTGAGAAGCCAGTCAGCACCTCACATTTCAGACTGTAGGGGTTTATTTTTGCGACTCGCTTGCGTGTTTCATTGATAAGATCCTTGCTAGTGTTTAGATTCCTCATCAAAAGAGCGATCGCGTTTACCTTTAGCGGGATGGCATGGCGCGGGAGTCCGGACCCTTCAATCTTGTTAAGAAACTCGACGGGTAGGCGAAGTTTCTCATTCATGTCGTCACTCTCAACTTTATCAACACTAAGTTTGACTTCTTGTCCGCCGGGCTGGAGGTCAAGCACCTGCTGTTTGATTAGCGCGCAATCATCATTCTTGGGTGCAAGGATGGCGCGCTCCTCGATCCTCACCTTCGTCCTCACCTTCATCGATGCACATGTTCTTAGTGAGTGTAAACTTGTTTACCAATTTCCAAAGCGGGTTCAACTTAATGGTCGATTCGCAAGTTCACGCGCATTCCGCCTTTGGTACTGCAGGCAAGCACTGTCCGAAGTCACCACACACGAGGATGATTTTTCCAGCGAATGGAACACCCTCTTCCGGCTTTCCTCTGTACAAATCTCGTAAGAGTCGGTCTATGATTGTGAGCGCTGCCTCTGGCATGATGCTGGCCTCGTCTATCATGATGAATCATGCGCTTTTCAACTTGGCAGCGTGGGATGAATTTGGCTTCGTTGATGAAACTGATGACTGATCCATTGAAGCCGGCAGTTTGAAAATCTTGTGTAGCGTACGCCCACCTTCCATCAAGCTCGCGGCAATTCCAGTGAAGGCAGAGCAAACGGACTCCAAGCCACGCCCCTTGGCAAATGCAATGAGTGATTGCAGTACAAATGTCTTGCAACACCCACCGAGAGCGTCAAATGTACAAAAGGACCGCTGTATTTGTGTGTTATTTTCATTTGCATATGAATAATTTTGACGTTTTCCAAAACAAATCTCGTATTAACAACATAACCAAAACTAATGTACTTATGTAGATTATAATAGTCGATTTACCACCACTCAAAAAGCAGATACACGTCACGCTAGTTCAAGCATGAAATTAAGAGCTTAATAAATTATCCGGTTACAAAATATACTGGGACACAAATCAACCGCAAACCGGACGAAACTTCCCACTTAACCTTTTCTTATAATTATAATTTAAGAGATCCCATGACTTTGGCCTGAAATCGGACGGAAATGATTATTCCAAACTTTCCATAGATATTAGTTGCTTTCCAATCGGCCACCGCAAGTACTTATAAGCACTTATGGTTTTTGTCTTTGCTAAATTAACTACTCACAACTGCTCTACCATTTTATTATGAGTAGTTGAAAGCAGTTACGATACATTTGTCCGCTAGGTGATTGTGTGTAGTATTTTTATGTCAAAAATGTAATTGAATGTCGTATGTGAAGCGCTAATAAAATTTCGGTATAGATATTTTTTCATTAAAAAGTTATCACAAATAAACTTCACATTTGTAGGTTATATTTGCTTTTGTCATTTTTTGTGCTTTCCAATCGACACTTTAGCCAATACACATTTTTTGCACTTACAAGTAGTTGCGGTGGTCGATTGGAAAGCAACTATTATGTTTGTGTAAGTAATAAGGTCGATCTTCACTCACAAAATTTTATCATGACGATAGTAGAGTGTCATGACAAAGTTGTATTTTTACACTGACAACTATTAATACCAAAATGTATGTATGTATGTAAATCATTTTATGTTCTCTGTTTTGTTCTGTATTGTCACGGTGTAATGACGGTTCAATACAAACATATTTTGTCATGACGTTCTGGCGTCGTGATTAAAATATAAGATGTACAGTATAAGAAAAACGTTTCTTGGCTTTTACACCTATTCCCCGTGCACGTTCCTTAATAAAACATATATTCTGCACATATATGAAAAAATAACTTTCACCTGATATATGTTTCATTAAGAAACGCGCACGGGAAATAGGTTAAAAAGGGAGCACAAACTAAAAATTAAGCGTATTAATATATAAGAAGATACACTAAATAAATATTCCTCACAGTTCGAAAATAATCTAATTCAATTATGAATTGATTATACGATCGTTACCTTTACAAAAATTTAAATCTTTGAGTTGTTTATTTATTTATTTTATAATTTATTAGAATTTCATAATGATGGTAGTGTAAACTACTCCTTAATTTCTAAT
The DNA here is from genome assembly GCA_932526605.1 of Nephrotoma flavescens. Taxonomy (NCBI): domain Eukaryota; kingdom Metazoa; phylum Arthropoda; class Insecta; order Diptera; family Tipulidae; genus Nephrotoma; species Nephrotoma flavescens. The sequence goes on from OW052222.1 coordinate 106,201,257, forward strand.
ATGGTTTAAGGTTGAGTGAGTATTGTGCTTGGTATGTAGTATACTGACAATCACCAAATTGCCCCTTCGCGTCATTTTGTTTTAGCTTCAAGCATTAGAGATTCTGATCATGTTCCGGAAAGCCCACCCCTATTCTTCTGAGCAAGCGCATTTTACCGATATAAATAGCACATCTCCACAAATTTCAATTTCATACAAATTTAAATTTGTTATTGACCTTTGCACAAGTCCGTCATAGTTTTCTTTCAAAAACAATTTATAAAATCCCAGTGACTATTAATCTAATTAAAAAGTTATTCACTTGAAATTGTTCATTGCAAATATATTTTTTCGTAAAATAAATAATAATAATTTTTGTTTAAACAGCTTTTAAACAAAACGTAAACAGAAAAACCATAATTGGTTTTTTGTCGTTTTTTCAATATTTTTGCTTCAAAAGTTGTTTAAAGCTTAAATTTTATACTTTATCATTTATAAAGGATATTAAAACCAAACTATTTTGCTATTCGTCGTTCAGTTTGTTTGTTATTTATGTATTGTCTCATGCATAGTATGCATGGTAAATATAAACTACTTATAATTTTCATTCATTTCATTGTTTTAATTGTAATTGAAAAAGTATAACTTTTTTGTATCATTATTATTACTATTATTTTTATTTAATACAATAGAAAAAATACTGTTGAATATAAAGCTTTTTTGTTTTACTTGAATGAAAGGCAAAAGCTTCTTTATTTCAATAACGCGTATTCAAATAATGAAAACGGAAAATATTCCAAAGCAATATTTTTTGATAAAGCCTCTCTTATGACCTATCCGATTTTTATTCTTCTCCCACTAATGACGAAGCTTTAAAGTAATTGGTACTACGATTTCTGAGTTACTATACATAATACTGGATGATAAGAATTAATTTTATCTTGAAAGGAATTATGATAAATATTAGAACCTACTATTATGGCAAATTTAGAAGCATACTCGGGAACAAATATGCTTAATTTGGCGTGAATGAAAAAGGAGAGAATTGACCTTAACAGGACATTAAATACATTATGTACTCGTGGGGAATTATCGAACTAAAATGTACGTTGAATTTAAACATACATTTGCAAAACAAAATAGATCAAATTTTATGAAAGAAAAATGATATACTCGTATGTAACTTTTTATTATCCCGTAACATGAATATATTTAGATAATTTGTCTCTAACATATTTTTTATGTTCATTTAATGTAAATTGTTTAGCTATATAATATAAATTAGAGTACATTTCTATGATTAATTTTATAATTAAATATTTATGGTTTTCTAAAATATTAAAATCCATTATGACGAAATATTACTTTAAAATTTATATTTTTCATTATACTTAAAATTATTACTTTGTTTTCATTTTTAATACAACCTGCCAATAATCTTTTGTGTTTCAATGCAAATTTGCCCAGTGTCTCTTCTAGGGTATCTTAGATACCCTTTACTTTATATTGAAATAAATGATGGAGCATGCGGTTTGCAATTATTTAATTAATTTGTACCTGTTTGACATGTAACTTTTTTTTAACAACGTTCGCTCCATAAAGCCAGCAACATAAACAATTGGCTATTTTAAGTCGCGTACATGAGATCGAAAGTAAATAGTTCAATACTCGCCTCCGAACTCAAAACCATGGTGATACCATGTTATTTTTTCCTATCTAATGAATGCACTATTAAAGAGGAATCGATAGAACTCAGAGGAACTATCACTGTTTCACAGTCCATGTCACAGTCGATATTAACATCAGGGAATTGTTCTCTCCCAGCGGAAACTGTTAGTAACATATATTGATGTCTTCTTGGGATAAACAGTTCGCTTCTGCTGATGATTTCACCTCATTATTTGAGAGCAATTTGAGCAGTTTTTTGTAAGCAGAAGTGAATTGAATTGTGAACTATTAAATCCCCCTTGGATCTTATACATGAAAAAAAAAATCCAAAAGATTCTGGGAGAAATTATAACTTAAAGCTTATAATGTATGTTATCTAAAATATCTTTCTATTCCTAAGACGTATTCTGTAAAAATTGTTTTAAAATTTTTCATAGCAATTATGTTTATGAACCCCAAAATACCTGTATTGTTCCGTGAAATATATTGTTTATTTTCCAGTTGTAATTTTTTTAAGTATTTTATGGATTCATCAAAAAAATTGAAAATACTTATATAATTACTTTTCGTTATAGCTTTTTTATACCCGAACGGAAACAAACTTTGCAATTTAAGCAATTAAATATATTAATTCGTATCCCTCCGTTGAACTGAGCCCATCAACTAAAAAATAGCCAACTGGAATTTTCCATCTCATTTACCAGAACATCTTTTGCCACAGGAACGTGTTCGGGTTCTTGCAAATCAGCTCCAAAATGTACCACTCCAACATATTTATTTTGATGATGACTCCATTCAAATTGCTTTCTTATCGCTATTTCATCAACCATAATCGATATATACCATAATCCCATATCATCGATTATTTGTCGAGTGACATTACTTCTTAATCGTTTTACAACTGTTCTGGGCTTTTATCTGCTTTTTTAATATTCTAGCATACCTTAGTATTTGATGTTTCTTTCTGAATAGTATCAGGGGGGTTATTATGTAAGCATTACGAGTACGACTTACGAATTACGACTGAAACTAATTTTGACAAATTGTCAATGAAAACAAGAAAAAAAATATAGTGCGACTTTTGTGTCGTATTTATAAATGTGTACGACTAAAACAACAACAAAAAGTCTACATAACTCATGAAATTCAATGCCAGTCCTGAAATATCATGAAATTAGAAATAGAATTTTACATAAAATAAAAGCTTACCTGTCATTATCTCTAGGAAATATAGAAGGGCGCGCATCTCTACTTAAATACCTTGTGATACCACTATGTAAATATCAATCTTTCGTGAAATGCTTTGAACATATATTTGTACTATTTGGATGTTCAAAAATTCCGGGTTATTTGTTCCTGACACTTATCGCAGCGAGCCACTCTTGGTATTTAATTGGGTAATCATGGAAACATGGAACATATTTAATGCTAAATTTAAAACGTGTATTTTTGGCACTCACTTATTGAAAATAACATCTGAAGTTGTAGAAATTGTCGAAGTGCAGCCTTCCACAATACATACATACCCTTCCCATTTCTATTTTTATATTAAAAAATTGGTTGATATCATAAAATCACCAACATATATATATTTTTTATTATTAATTATAAAATTTTAGACACTTTAACAATTAATAACACAGCAAAACACAAGAAAAATATAAACACACAAAAGGACGCCAAGAAAATGAATGTAAACATTACCACTTTTTAACAGTTTTCGTTTTGATTTTGGCCGCACGGTACACACTGCCGTGTTAATGGTTGGAAATTAAAATGTTCAATACATCAAAGTTTTGGCTAAATTAGGCAATAAACTCTATATATTAGAATAATACACACTAAATAATTTCATAAATTCTGATATTATTTTAGACACTTTAACAATTAATAACACAGCAAAACACAAGAAAAATATAAACACACAAAAGGACGCCAAGAAAATGAATGTAAACATTACCACTTTTTAACAGTTTTCGTTTTGATTTTGGCCGCACGGTACACACTGCCGTGTTAATGGTTGGAAATTAAAATGTTCAATACATCAAAGTTTTGGCTAAATTAGGCAATAAACTCTATATATTAGAATAATACACACTAAATAATTTCATAAATTCTGATACAAGAAAAGCTTTAGGTCTCGCTCGAAATAGTAATATTGAATATTTTAAAATTACTCCTAATGCCGTTATACAGAACATTTTAGAAGTAGGTACCTCTTCGCATAAATACGTGGTTAAATATTGCAAAATTCACGACCCAGGAATAAATCACAAATAATCTTTTGGTATACTTTATATAAAGGCTTTATTTCTTGATATTATCTTTTTCAAACATACTTTTGAAAAGTTTACCTAGTCTGGCGTTCAATTGAGAGTATTGTCATAGAATCAGTCATGTACCCTCTCAAATAAAACTTTCTAATTTTATAAATGCTTCCCATAACGTATTGATTCCTCTTTTGATCATAAGGAGCCAATGAGAATTTTACTCGAAAAAACGTACTGCGCCAATCTGGATTGGAACGAAATATACTTCGTTTGATAGGTTAAGCCCATAGGAGTTATTCCAATATGGTTTCGTTGTGGTGCAATCTCCACGATGTCTTTATATTGTGAGAATAAATGAGATTCACTCAAAAATCATAAGGAGCCAATGAGAATTTTACTCGAAAAAACGTACTGCGCCAATCTGGATTTGAACGAAGTATACTTCGTTTGATAAATTAAGCCCATAGAAGTTATTCTAGTATGATTTCGTTGTGGTGCAATCTCCATGATGTCTTGTTATTGTGAGAATAAATGAGATTCACTCAAAAATCATAAGGAGCCAATGAGAAGTTTACTCGAAAAAACGTACTGCGCCAATCTGGATTGGAACGAAATATACTTCGTTTGATAGGTTAAGCCCATAGGAGTTATTCCAATATGGTTTCGTTGTAGTGCAATCTCCACGATGTCTTGTTATTGTGAGAATAAATGAGATTCACTCAAAAATCATAAGGAGCCAATGAGAAGTTTACACGAAAAAACGTACTGCGCCAATCTAGATTGGAACGAAATATACTTCGTTTGATAGGTTAAGCCCATAGGAGTTATTCTAATATGGTTTTGTTGTGGTGCAATCTCCACGATGTCTTGTTATTGTGAGAATAAATGAGATACACTCAAAAATCATAAGGAGCCAATGAGAATTTTACTCGAAAAAACGTACTGCGCCAATCTGGATTGGAACGAAATATACTTCGTTTGATAAATTAAGCCCATAGGAGTTATTCTAATATGGTTTCGTTGTGGTGCAATCTCCACGATGTCTTGTTATTGTGAGAATAAATGAGATTCACTCAAAAATCATAAGGAGCCAATGAGAAGTTTACTCGAAAAAACGTACTGCGCCAATCTGGATTGGAACGAAATATACTTCGTTTGATAGGTTAAGCCCATAGGAGTTATTTCAGTATGGTTTCGTTGTGGTGCAATCTCCACGATGTCTTGTTATTGTGAGAATAAATGAGATTCACTCAAAAATCATAAGGAGCCAATGAGAATTTTACTCGAAAAAACGTACTGCGCCAATCTGGATTGGAACGAAATATACTTCGTTTGATAAATTAAGCCCATAGAAGTTATTCTAATATGATTTCGTTGTGGTGCAATCTCCACGATGTCTTGTTATTGTGAGAATAAATGAGATTCACTCAAAAATCATAAGGAGCCAATGAGAAGTTAACACGAAAAAACGTACTGCGCCAATCTGGATTGGAACGAAATATACTTCGTTTGATAGGTTAAACCGATAGGAGTTATTCTAATATGGTTTCGTTGTGGTGCAATCTCCACGATGTCTTGTTATTGTGAGAATAAATGAAATTCACTCAAATATCATAAGGAGCCAATGAGAAGTTTACTCGAAAAAACGTACTGCGCCAATCTGGATTGGAACGAAATATACTTCGTTTGATAGATAGGTTAAGCCCATAGGAGTTATTCTAATATGGTTTCGTTGTGGTGCAATCTCCACGATGTCTTGTTATTGTTAGAATTAATGATATCACTCAAAAAACATAAGGAGCCAATGAGAAGTTTACTCGAAAAAACGTACTGGACCAATCTGGATTGGAACGAAATATACTTCGTTTGATAAATTAAGCCCATAGGAGTTATTCTAATATGGTTTCGTTGTGGTGCAATCTCCACGATGTCTTGTTATTGTGAGAATAAATGAGATTCACTCAAAAATCATAAGGTGCCAATGAGAAGTTTACTCGAAAAAACGTACTGCGCCAATCTGGATTGGAACGAAATATACTTCGTTTGATAGGTTAAGCCCATAGGAGTTATTCTAATATGGTTTCGTTGTGGTGCAATCTCCACGATGTCTTGTTATTGTGAGAATAAATGAGATTTACTCAAAAATCATAAGGAGCCAATGAGAATTTTACTCGAAAAAACGTACTGCGCCAATCTGGATTGGAACGAAATATACTTCGTTTGATAGGTTAAGCCCATAGGAGTTATTCTAATATGGTTTCGTTGTGGTGCAATCTCCACGATGTCTTGTTATTGTGAGAATAAATGAGATTCACTCAAAAATCATAAGGAGCCAATGAGAAGTTTACTCGAAAAAACGTACTGCGCCAATCTGGATTGGAACGAAATATACTTCGTTTGATAGGTTAAGCCCATAGGAGTTATTCCAATATGGTTTCGTTGTGGTGCAATCTCCACGATGTCTTGTTATTGTGAGAATAAATGAGATTCACTCAAAAATCATAAGGAGCCAATGAGAAGTTTTCTCGAAAAAACGTACTGCGTCAATCTGGATTGGAACGAAATATACTTCGTTTGATAAATTAAGCCCATAGGAGTTATTCCAATATGGTTTCGTTGTGGTGCAATCTCCACGATGTCTTTATATTGTGAGAATAAATGAGATTCACTCAAAAGTCATAAGGAGCTAATGAGAATTTTACTCGAAAAAACGTACTGCGCCAATCTGGATTGGAACGAAATATACTTCGTTTGATAGGTTAAACCGATAGGAGTTATTCTAATATGGTTTCGTTGTGGTGCAATCTCCACGATGTCTTGTTATTGTGAGAATAAATGAAATTCACTCAAAAGTCATAAGGAGCTAATGAGAATTTTACTCGAAAAAACGTACTGCGCCAATCTGGATTGGAACGAAATATACTTCGTTTGATAGGTTAAACCGATAGGAGTTATTCTAATATGGTTTCGTTGTGGTGCAATCTCCACGATGTCTTGTTATTGTGAGAATAAATGAAATTCACTCAAAAATCATAAGGAGCCAATGAGAAGTTTACTCGAAAAAACGTACTGCGCCAATCTGGATTGGAACGAAATATACTTCGTTTGATAGATAGGTTAAGCCCATAGGAGTTATTCTAATATGGTTTCGTTGTGGTGCAACCTCCACGATGTCTTGTTATTGTGAGAATAAATGAGATTCACTCAAAAATCATAAGGAGCCAATGAGAAGTTTACTCGAAAAAACGTACTGCGCCAATCTGGATTGGAACGAAATATACTTCGTTTGATAGGTTAAGCCCATAGGAGTTATTCTAATATGGTTTCGTTGTGGTGCAATCTCCACGATGTCTTGTTATTGTGAGAATAAATGAGATTCACTCAAAAATCATAAGGAGCCAATGAGAAGTCTACTCGAAAAAACGTACTGCGCCAAATTGGATTGGAACGAAATATACTTCGTTTGATAGGTTAAGCCTATAGGAGTTATTCTAATATGGTTTCGTTGTGGTGCAATCTCCACGATGTCTTGTTATTGTGAGAATAAATGAAATTCACTCAAAAATCATAAGGAGCCAATGAGAAGTTTACTCGAAAAAACGTACTGCGCCAATCTGGATTGGAACGAAATATACTTCGTTTGATGAATTACGCCCATAGGAGTTATTCCAATATGGTTTCGTTGTGGTGCAATCTCCACGATGTCTTGTTATTGTGAGAATAAATGAGATTCACTCAAAAATCATAAGGAGCCAATGAGAAGTTTACTCGAAAAAATGTACTGCGCCAATCTGGATTGGAACGAAATATACTTCGTTTGATAGGTTAAGCCCATAGGAGTTATTCCAATATGGTTTCGTTGTGGTGCAATCCCCACGATGTCTTGTTATTGTGAGAATAAATGAGATACACTCAAAAATCATAAGGAGCCAATGAGAAGTTTACTCGAAAAAACGTACTGCGCCAATCTGGATTGGAACGAAATATACTTCGTTTGATAAATTAAGCCCATAGGAGTTATTCTAATATGGTTTCGTTGTGGTGCATTCTCCACGATGTCTTTATATTGTGAGAATAAATGAGATTCACTCAAAAATCATAAGGAGCCAATGAGAAATTTACTCGAACAAACGTACTGCGCCAATCTGGATTGGAACGAAATATACTTCGTTTGATAGGTTAAGCCCATAGGAGTTATTCTAATATGGTTTCGTTGTGGTGCAATCTCCACGATGTCTTGTTATTGTGAGAATAAATGAGATTCACTCAAAAATCATAAGGAGCCAATGAGAAGTTTACTCGAAAAAACGTACTGCGCCAATCTGGATTGGAACGAAATATACTTCGTTTGATAGGTTAAGCCCATAGGAGTTATTCCAATATGGTTTCGTTGTGGTGCAATCTCCACGATGTCTTGTTATTGTGAGAATAAATGAGATTCACTCAAAAATCATAAGGAGCCAATGAGAAGTTTACTCGAAAAAACGTACTGCGCCAATCTGGATTGGAACGAAATATACTTCGTTTGATAGGTTAACCCCATAGGAGTTATTCCAATATGGTTTCGTTGTAGTGCAATCTCCACGATGTCTTGTTATTGTGAGAATAAATGAGATTCACTCAAAAATCATAAGGAGCCAATGAGAATTTTACTCGAAAAAACGTACTGCGCCAATCTGGATTGGAACGAAATATACTTCGTTTGATAGGTTAAGCCCATAGAATTTATTCCAATATGGTTTCGTTGTGGTGCAATCTCCACGATGTCTTGTTATTGTGAGAATAAATGAGATTCACTCAAAAATAAAAAAATCTTATGTCTGTTTTATTTAATAGTATTATTTTGGAAGTCCATTGTGATATTATTCCCCGCCATTTGATAATTCAGGCTCTAGTCTCCGTGATGTTTTGTCATTTGCCAGAATTGGATACACAAAAAATAAAAAAGAGCCAAAAGGATTTAATAAATAAATTTATTAAATATTATTCTAATTTTAAATTTTATAAAATTTAAGTTTTCACTCAAAATTCCTATAAGAAATGTTTTAACAGTGTAATTTCCAATACATGCGTATTTTTGTTAATTGGTATAAACTTCACACTCATGGTCAATAGCTGTAACGTTATAAATTTATGTGAACGATATTGTATGACATACGAGCCAGTTATTATCGGATAAAATAAAGAAAAAAAAATGTCAACTACACGTGTTTATAGTTATTGGTTCCTGTCAGCGGTGAGGTCCGTCGTGAATGAACTGTAGTTGCTGTGGTTACGGTTGTGCTTTAAAGTAGTATTCGAGATACCAAAACCATCGAGCGTCAGCGGTGTATGCTCGTACTTTGAGTTTGGTAGTAGACGGTGCATCTCTGGGGCACGTGATTCCTGGGTGATAATATCGTGTCCAGCGGAGGTGAGCAGAAATTTCGAGCGATCAACGGAGTCAACGGTGCAACCGCCACAGTCGCATCCTTAAGGAAACGTGGCAGCGAAGCAGTTATTACGTAATTATATCGGTTGTTCCCGTAAGTACGTAATTTCAATTCACAATCTTAAGTTTTAAATTTTGTTTTGATTTATTCATTTTTGTTGATATCTGTATTATATTTGTAAAACCCATACACCTGGGGGTAGATTCCGGCAAAATGACAATTTTTCGTGACATTTGCGTATTGGTACAAATTGAAGTCACAGAAAATTTACGATTCGGATCAAATGACATTTATAGCAGTTTACAGCAACTACAGTTTTAAATTATAGCAAATATATTAAAAGGTTATTTTATAGTTACACAAAATTTGTATATGAAAAAAAAAATAATTCGCTAATAATATTTCGTAAAATGTATTGATGAAATAATAAATTTTATAAAACTAAACAACAGTGGTTTTTAATTACATTATATATAATTCAGTTTATTTCAGTACTTTTTAGTTTGATAAAAAAATATTTTAATCACAACCATATGAATCATATCATATTAATCATATTAATCCGAATCGGAATTCAATGAGTTTAAGTACTCTGCCTCCAAAGGCAATTCTTCAATTTTCATATTGGGGCGGCATCTAATTATATCTAAAATAATAGCGGCATCTAATTATATCGTTGCTGATGGCTAGTTTTCGTTTTTTAACTGCTAGTCTCTCTTTCTAATTGATTATTGCAATCCGCTCAAGTACTTCGAGTTTAGTTAGATACACACGGTCCGCTTGGATTATTCCCATTTCCAGCTATAAAAATATAAGCATAAGAAATATTATATTCTAAAATTACTTTCTTTTCCATAAACATTAAATTTATTTTGGTTTAATTGTAAATATTCACACATATTTTGTATAAAATTTTTTGTCACGATAATAAAAAACAGTGACAATATTATTAAAATTGTCAGCTTATTTTTTGTGACATTTCGGAAAAGTCATGGCATACGAATCGCTATTTAGTACTCACAAGTATTTGTCACGAAATTGTAGCAGTATTTTTAGTACAATGTCACAAAAAATTGTCATTTGTCATTTGATCAGAATCTAGGGCCTGCACAACTGTCTTGGATTGGCTGTTAAGAGCAAAAGGTTCGCGCAAAACATTTTATTTTTCCCCTAAACATTTTTTTTTTTTGAATCGATCACGGCCAACATGATACATTAGAGTGAAGTGAGGATTGGTGAGGGTGCATTGCGGTGACTGCCAAGATGCCGAACCAGGTGTAATAGTGCGATCCAACCTTATCGCGCGTTTTCGACAAATGAACCCTAGTACGACGAGCACTACCCAGACCAATTATAACAAAATCACCTGCAGCTCGATTCTGGTTTTTCTTATAGGAAAAGGAATTAGGAAAAATATTTTCATAGTATTTTGTCACAAAAATGTTTTTTCTGGCATACTATGGTAAACAGTTAGTGTAATTTTTTTCAAAAACAAAATTAAATTGGAAATATTTTTCGATACGGAAAAAATAATTCCTAAATTATAAAATTTTAGATCAAACATGATTTCTCAGTAGGCCAGAAATTGATATTTTTGACAAAAATACTATTAAAATATTTTTCCTAATTCTTTTTCCTATAGGAACAACCAGAATCGAGCTGCTGGTATTCGAAAACAGATGGATCGCTAAAACTTCAATTTCTTAAGATTCCCGCAATCCGCAAGTGGTCGAAATTCATTATTTATAATCTCAATATGCTTCAATTGCTCGTCTGGAAAAAACTTTACGATAAGAGGCAAAATTGAGTTAGTTTCATTTGTAATTCTCGGGTGAAATTTTTGGGAGAAAATTTAAAACCTCATCACCTAAATTATTTTTTTCCGTAAATTATCACAAAAAGTGATATAGAGCAATTTAACTTTTGTTTTGAACTCCAAAATTAAATTAACAATCAAATTTTGTTTTGCGTAAGATTTGGTCGTCCGGAATATGGTGTACATTTAAATTAATGTTAGATGTAATAGTTTCATCTAGGTACTTCTTTGATATACAATTTTCGGAATTGTAGAAACAAATATTTCATACGTGGTATGAACACATGCATCCTTGCATCCTCGAACTGCATTTCTAAATTGACGTTATTAATTATTTTTAACGCATACAATAAAAGTAGAAAATATAAATGAATTATATTATCATTTAAATTGGCAGAAATAAAACATATATTTTCATTTACCTGAACAATCTCGAATTCGCCTAGGCCAAAATATGATTGTAGTGCACTCCACTGCTCGATAATACGGTCAACCGCAGCCTGCATATTATTAAATTGAGGTTTTAATAAGTAAAGCAAAATACATTCTTTATCGTAAATACGAATTATGTTACCTTACGTAATAACTAACCAGCGGGTTGCAGACAATTTTAAAATCGCATGTACTTCCACACCGAAGTAATTTTGCGATTTTTCGAATTCTTCTTTTCTGCTGGGGCTTTTGTAGAAATAGTGGCTAATTTCCCTTAAAAGTTTGTCGATATTATCTGGTAATGTTGCTGCTGCAGCTACCGAAACTAGTTTCAAAGTGTAACAAATACAGCCATTAACGACTAATTTCGGTATAATCTCTTTTAATTTGGCTTGCACTCCATTATTTTTCCCCATCATCACAGCGCAGTTGTCCGCTGTGAAGCCGACTAAATTCTTTTAAGGTATATATCCTTTTCCTGTAGAGTTTTTATTAATGCAGTAAAAATTCCAGACGCCGAACAATCTACAATATTAGTAAGAGCCAAAAATCGGTCACGGCATAGTTTATCAAATACCCTTACAATTATAGCTAAATTTATAGCATTCGTAGTATCGGTGCTCTCGTCTATCGCAATTGAAAAATATTGTCGTGTGGCTATTTCCGAGACAATTTTTGAATTTTCTGGTCCTGTTATATTTTTAATTATCTTTTGACCCTTGTGGTGATTGATTGAGGATTTTAATAGTATATTCAAATGATCCAAGACCGCAAACGGTAATTTGTGTTCGGCTACAAATATCCCAGGTAAATTTCTAATTTCTTCGCATAATCCGAAATAGTTTCGGTATGCTTGTCTAGAAGCAATTCAATTTTCGGTGAATGCATTGCGCTTTGCCGTGCTTTTTTATGTGAATCATTTCCGGCGTGTCGCTCAATATGCGTGTTACCGCCACCAAAAGCAGTGTTGCACAACATTCATTTTTTGCCCTGCCGAGAATTATTTTGAACGAGCCATTTATAATGAATTTTCCATTCCTCTCTAAATGGAACTGAATTATATACTTTTTTTTGTTGGTTCGTCAGACGAGTTTGATACTCTTTTTCTAAAAATAATCACATATACATATTTAAAAAAAAATGTACATGTACAATAAATTATAATTTTTTGTAATTTTTATGAAACTATTTTGGTTGGTCCTTTTTATTAAAATATTTACGGCTTTGGATTGTGGACCGGTCTGTTTTTGATTTATTTTTTTTTTGTTTTTACCAGTGCTTCGGTGGGATTTGTCATTTTCAGGGCTTCTGAAGTAACAGGAGGATATAAAAAAATATGTAACTTGTAGTGTTGTGGTCGTTTGGAATGGGGGTTTGTTTATCTGGGAATGTATACATACAAATATTTTTCTTCTTAGAGGGGCGGGCTTTTTGCTTCATTCAGGAGTTGACTCACTTGAAGGGTGGTTTTTTCGGAATGGGGGTATTGTAATAGTTTGTTTTGTTGGCTATCCTAAACCTAGTGGAAATTTCAAAATAATACAAACAGCTGATCAAATTATATCCCTTTTTCTAACAGAGAATTTTTTTTTGCATCAATTAGAGTTCAACCCACACAAATGTGTGAGTTAAAAATGACAGGTTGTGATGTTTCCAAATTTTAACGGATCTTAGTTAAATCAGAATTATTTTAGGAAAAACCATTATAATTTGATAACATATATAGTATATAACAAATTAATTAGTTTTTGATAACATATTAATTATTTTACTATTATTATAGTATAGTAGTTTTTATTTTGAAAAAATTGGGTTACAGGTGAGTCACTTTATGGATCGTTTTAAAGTGTTTTTTTTTTTAAGAGGGTATTTGTATATAATTATGTATACATTTTTGGATTAGGTTCCATTTTAATTTATTGTAATATTGTAATTTACATATTTTTGATATTTTTTTGTTGATTTTGAGGCCTTGAAGGTGGCGAGTCCTACCGAAGTGTTGGCGAAAGTAAAGTGGGAAAGAAAAATGGAAGTGGAGTTTGCTCTGTAATTTCGGATTTATCACTTTCTGATTTATCACTTTCTTTTCTCAATAGCAACCTATCCGTAATTCAAAGTCAAACTGACACGTCGTGAGAATTAAAAACTACCGCACCGGTAGAAAAGTATACGCATTACGCTACGTAACGTACCCCAAAGATTTGATTTATCAGTTTATTTCCCTAATAGCCTGTGTATTTGTGCATCATATCACAAAAAACACACAATTATAACAATGTTCACTTCTTGACTAGTAAAAATTAACTAAAAGCAGCACCTACATTAAATAAATCACGTAAATTACATAAATGTTTATATGCGAACGATAACGAACTTAAAAATTATGATTTAAATAGAACTACCAAAAAATCCGCTATTCCACACCTCGACTCTTCCGCCGCAAATACCACCCCCTCCCTCCCCTTCACCAACAAACTAAAAACAGTTTGTTGGTGAAGCGAAAGGAAACGAGGAAAGAATCACGACGAAAGAATCAAAGTTTGGAATGGCGAAATAAATGGTAAATTGAAATTCTCAACGTCCACATAGAACTGCCATTGTAAGTATTTTTAAATGAAAGAGTTTCCAGACAAATCCGCGGTTCCACACCCAGAATCTCTTACCGCGAATCGACCCCCCCCCCCCCTCCCCTCCGTTACGTTTATACGTTTATGTGTGGAATGAATTAAATCTTGTTTTTAATTAATGGGATGGAAATCGGTTAAAACTGCATTGATTGCCATATTCTGATTTTGTTGTGTTTAAATTATGCAGTACTATTACCCAGCCAAGACTGAGCAAAATTTCGTACATTCATCGCATTCAGTGTGGCTCAAAAATTGTCTAGTTTACAGAAATAATTTGATTAATTTCTGTTTATTATTGTAATTGCTTTGTTACAATACGCTTGTTTACAATAACAACGCGGATGAAAATTAATTACGTATTTAGAAATAGTTGTAAAACTTGCATTAACATATATTCCTGTTTTTCAATTCTTATGGTCACCGTTCTGCGGTAACCACCTATTCCATACATTTTATGTATATTTGCATTTGATTAAAAACGTGTACGTTGCCATCGATACAATTTTTAATTAATTGTTTTGAATTTTTGAATTTCAATTCAACTAAATTATGCTTTAGTGTATATACATACGAGTACACATATACTATATGAAATTGCTGGGTTAACCATTCCATTCTAGTTTTATAAAAAACTATGTTATATAATATGTTTCAACATTTATATGTGCTGTTTAAAAATAAAGGGTAGCCAATGGGTAACAAATGAAAAACATAACCGCAAATCGATTCAATTATTTTGTTGCTCTATTTCGGGGTTAAATTTTATATTTTGTGTGCGCCAAATCAATTGAGATTGATTATGGGTCATTTGTTTATGGAAAGGTTCATTTGAAATATTATTTAATTAATTCTATTTGATTGGTCATTAGTTATAAAAGCAACTTAAGTATTAAATAAAATTGATACTATTTGTTTATCACAACTACATATTTATAAATCCTTTTACAACTATTATATATCCTTCTCTTTGTTATTCAGACAAATTTAGACGATTACCTTATAAGATATTTTTAAAGTAAAACTTAATCATTCCCAATACAACTAAGGTATGGTTGACTGTTTCTATATCATACTACAAATTTTGTATATTTTATTTTACATTTTGCGTGGGTTCTGTGTGGTTATACTATCGATGGAGCTGTCTGTTGGTATCAACGATTTACGTGATAAAACACGATTTTATTCAGATAATATCCAAAAAGGGTCTATGGTTTTCTATTCTAAAATATATAATCGATTACAATTTTACAACAAATACGGCATGGTGCAGACTAAATGTCTGTGTCCTCTCTACAGCCCAGACGATTTGTCTGACCGGGATGAAACTTAATAAAATACAATAGCTTTTTTTATAAATTGGGAGATCCCAGTGATTTTGTCCGAAATCGATTCACCAGAAATGGCAGCCTTAATATTTAAATATTTTTGAAAGTATGTTTATCATTTGCCAGAGAAATGATTAAAACTTAAAAGATTTTAAATCAATTTCGCAACAATATACCGGTCCAAATAAAATTTTCAAGATTTAAGTGGAAATTGGTAATTTTTGACAAAAGACTATTAAAAAAATGAGGCCTGTACAACCCAGATGGATTGATTGGCCGGGACGAAAACTTCGTACTTAAGGGTTTTCCACAAATTTGAAGGTCCCAGTAGATTTTGTTCGAAATCCAGCTTTCATAGGAGCTATTTCGTGTTTCGCAAATATTTTAAAAAATATATCAATTATGGGAAAGTTGACTATGAACTAAAAGATCCTAGATTAAATTTGCAATATAAACAATTCGCACATCGTAAATGACGATTTTTGGCAAAAACCTCTATTCAGCACAGATCGATTGACTGATCGGGCTGACATTTCATGGTCGCAAGTTCAGCTGCTCAACTAAATCTCAATGTGGATCTGAGCAAATTAAATTCATCTATAATAAGTAAAAGAAGTCGTTTAAAGCTCCGATTTTGTAGTTCCGCCACGATCCTTTGAGAATAAATATAGAACTGATATTCTCACAAGAGAGGACTGAGTGAAAAAACTGTCCTGAACCCTGATTATGTTAACTGCTTCACGAATAGTTAAAATATTCAGAACACCCCACTGAGTGTACTTTGATGTATTGAACTTAATCCTCTCTCTCCGGTTGTCGACCACTGCAGCATGCTCCAACCTTGAAGTAATAAGAGAGGCCGTAGGCTGGTTCAGTTATGTAACGTCTGAAAGTAATACCCGCATTTTTACGGAGCCTTTAACTGTGTGCGTCCTATTAATGAAATTGTACATAAGTTCAACATCCGGTTGATGGAAGTGCTAGGCCATTTCAATATTTCGGTAGAATTTAAGGGTATATAAGGCGTTGAGGTACAATCTATCTCATCTCTCTTAACGCAAGCATATGTTTCTAACAGCTGACAGATGGCTTAATAGCGATAGATAATCATAAAATCTATCAAAATCCAGACAGCTGATTTCCCTGCGAAGATTTGGCATTAGCGTGTCTTTGCTTTTCGATTTATGGTTAAAGCGCCTTTAAAAAGATAGTTCTGTCTAAAAATGGATTGTATCTTATTCAGGTTTCTTTCGCTTTGGTTATTTGACTGAAATATCTTTGACTGGTATTGTCGCTGCCTATCTAAGTTTGGCTTAAATCGGGAAGAAATTACTCGGTTCCATTAAGTAAAGCTATTTTCCAGAGTTTTATTTAAAAATTAACAATTTCAATCCCTAAATAATTCCAATTCCTACAACCCAATTTTGCTATAATTGGTTAATAAATAAAATCGTCCCAAACTCTTGTTCAATTTAAAAGTGTGATAGTCGGTTAAGAAATAGGTGCAGTTAAGAATATCAAAGTTCAGAACTTCAACAATTCGGTCGTAAATACCAGATTTGACCGAACTTGGTTAATTACACTTGCCATGGCCACATTGTCCAACAATTAGTTTTAGTAACTCAATCACATTTATCAATTATGATTTGACCAAATTCGATTTATATATGCCAAGTTTCATTCTGCGTAGCCTCATTTCAGAACCTCATTTTCAGTTTTACTCAACATGGTCAAATTCCAAAACCAAATAGAAGAATAACAGGAATTAAAATAAAGGATTTTGAAAGAACTGGATTCTGACTAATCAAGAATCTGAAAAACCGAATTTGTTAAACTGAAAAACAAAATATCTTATTTTGATTTCTGGGTTTTTAAAATCCGTCATTACGACGGTACCCTGTTGTTAAAACAGAGACGAGTTTCTTTTTCCGATGCTCCGGCTACACAGGCTAATTTTATGTGTCAGGATATTCGTCCACAGTTCATTTTATTACACATATAAAAATTGTTAAATAGAATATTCAGTTAATGCTTTTTTGAAGACTAGTTTCTTTCATTTCCTAGGGTGATTGTTGTAAAAAATAAAAATATTAATCTACCCCCATGGGCCCATAATAAATACGTATGATTTACATACCCGAATGTGTGTGCTATATCGGCTTTAACGGATATTTATTTAAATGATGTAACTTTATGTTAAGTAGATTTTGCATTTGAATTATTCAAAAGTACATACACCGCATGTGCTTAGCTCCCTAACATCATTATTTTAATACCGTTTTAATTAAGTATTTTTTGCTCATCGGTTAATGTTGCATAGTGATTACATCTTCCTCCGTTACAATCCACCACAAACAGTTTTTTTATTGTTTTATGCCATAGTTAGCAAAAAAATATTACTAAAGCTACTGAGAAGGATGCAGATTTTATTTTTATTATTAGAATATCTGTGGTATAAGATGTGATAACTGAGATAAAAAAATGTGAAGCAAAAAATTATTCTCTATGTTTCAGCAGACAATTGAGATTATTTCTGGAAAACAATATTTCATCAAAATCGGATAATCCGAACAACAAACTTTATTTTTTTCTGTTTTATACCGAAAAGATTTGTACTGTGTGGTTAAAAAAATACATTTTTACAGTATGTAATGGGTAAAGCATTAGCATGTACTAAAACTGAAATTTAAAATCTTTTATTGTAATAATTTTCTCAACTTTATTGAATGAACCAACACAACAGTAAACACAACCACAACAGTCGTGGAGGTTAATGTACTGATTTCAAGTTTGGCTGAAAATCCACATTGCGACTATTTTGCTTATTTCTGAACGTATTTCTGAACTTTGGTGGGTAGCATCAAAATTACCGAAATACAAAAGACAAATTCTTCAAAAAATGTATTAATTAGATATATATTAAGTACAAACCACAAATTCTTTTAAAAATTTTATTTGCCTTAATTTATTATTTCATTGTAAGGAAACCCTGTAACCATATTGAGTTGAAAACCCCTGAATACCATTTGGTAAATTTTAATAAATGTTTACCTAAGTCTATGAAATCATAAATTTTTTTGTGTATCTAGATTTAAAACTAACATAACTATTAATTTTTGCAATACAAAACAGGCTAACATTTTCTAAACTTATTAGTTGCTTTCCAATCGACCACCGCAAGTACTTATAAGCACTTATGGTTTTTGTCTTTGCTAAATTAACTACTCACAACTGCTCTACTATTTTATTATGAGTAGGTAAAAGCAGTTACGATAAATTTGTCCGCTTAGTGATTGTGTTTAGTATTTTTCTGTCAAAAATATAATTGAATATCGTACCTGCAGCGCTAATAAAATTTCGGTATAGATATTTTTTTATTAAAAAGTTATCAGAAATAAACTACACATTTGTAGGATATGTTTTGCTTTTGTAATTTTTTGTGCTTTCCAATCGGCACTTTAGCCATACACATTTTTTGCACTTTCAAGTACTTGCAGTGGTCGATTGGAAAGCAACTATTGTTTACTTCAATTAACAAAAAATCGGAAAACGGTCGGTTTGCGATCTAAAATTCGTGCTCGGCGTAGTAGGCGTAGAATACAAATGGACTAATGTATTTGAATAGAAAAAAAAATGATTGTACGCGAAAATTAAAGTCGCGTATATGACATCGAAAATAAATAGTTCCATTCTCGCTAACCAAACTAAAAACCAATCAAATTACGTGAAATGCTTTATACCACGCCTACTAGTTCCGAACTCGAGTTGAAATTGTTTTAACTTTGTTGTTGTTTTAATACATTTTGTTTGATACCATGGTATTTTTGCCTATCTAACTTCCGATGTCATGAACGCGACAATAGTTCAAGTAGCACAATGTAGTGCTCAATCAGTGCATAAGCACACCACATACATGGAGCGCTCAATTTACAATTCAATTGATTCAATTATATCAAAATTAATTGATTCAATTAATTTCATGTTACTCGTATTGTTACCAAGCGGAAGATCGATTTTGTTCTCAAATATTGATATTAGAGGTATATTATACCTTCCATAAGAAGTCGGTTTGGGATGACATTTTTGGTCTTATGAGAAAGTGATTCCAGATACATATCGATACGTCCAACGAATATGTTGAAATATCGAGTTACAAACTTATTGCATGATTCGTTTTTTGGATTCAGCATACCAACCTGCATGTACCATCAATTTTTTATTTCTGTATTGTTCCTCCTAACCAAATGGCAACCTCTTAAAGAGTTACAACTTTTCGTCATTTTTGATTTAGGAACATGCAAAAACTAGGAAACTCATTTTGCAAAGTTATTGTATGGAGTAAATTTTAAAAAACTATTTCTATTTTGATTTAGAAACTATTTGCACGGAGTTTTTTTTATTCCGTTTGATTTGTAAAACTGTTTGCAATGTTTTAAACAATTTACGTAAATAATATTGTGGTTGTAAGAACAGTTATCAACATATAACAGAAACAAATTTATTTTTGCTGTATTAATTAATTAATTACTACCCATAAATGTTTTTAATTTTCATGTAGTATGTTTGCATATAAATTTTCAAAACTTATTAACTAAAACTGATCCGTGCAAAAAATGTGTAACTGAACATAAAACTTTTAAAATAAAGAAAAAACGAACAAAAACTTTGTAACTCCATTTGCAACCTTGAAATCCAGAATTTTCTCCAGATTAAAAGTGTAATTTTATGAAAATCAAGTAATTAGGATTATTATCGAGAAAATCAGAAATGGTATACAAAAGATAATTTATAATGCTACAATATGCCATTTATTTTTAATCACATACTTATCTAGGTATTTTTCTACAACTATTTGAACATTCAAAATGCTCTCCTGAAAACTTGTGATTTTCGAGTTATCAACATATACGTTGGACGTATCGGTATGGAATTGTCTCTTGTATACTGGGTAGGACACTAAGTATAGTCCTCATTATTCAGAATATAAGATCTCATCACGTATTGTCCTTGAACTGACCCATGAACTTATAGACCTTGGATATCGAATCCATGTGGATAACACTAATATTAAGCTTACTGAGAAAAGTTGTGTGCTCATCAAACCGATTTAGTTGGCACAATGAGACAAAATAAGGTTGGAATTCCATCAGAAATAAAAAACTCTTCTTTAAGGAAAGGAGAACACATTGAGAGGTATAATAATAAACAGAAGATAATGAAATGGCGAGATAAAAAAGATATTTTGATGCTGAGTACTAAGGCAACCAAAAATATGCTCTTAAAAATTGGTTTTAGGGGTATATTCTCCATCCGGCCGCAAATTATTTAATTGCGAGGCGAAATATGGCTACTAGATTTATTTTGTCTTGCCAATTGACCCATTTTTAAAATTTAACTTTTTTTTGCGATTGTAAACTAGAAATACATGACTTCGGAAAATGCGTAACAGTTT
Source organism: Nephrotoma flavescens (assembly GCA_932526605.1). Classification (NCBI taxonomy): domain Eukaryota; kingdom Metazoa; phylum Arthropoda; class Insecta; order Diptera; family Tipulidae; genus Nephrotoma; species Nephrotoma flavescens. Next base: position 106,222,258 of record OW052222.1, read on the forward strand.
TTTCATACATATTTCTATACGTTACAATCGCAAAACAAATTTAAATTTAAAAAAATGTGTCAATTGGCATGACAAGATAAATCTAGTAATCATATTTCGCCTCGCAATTAAATAATTTGCGACCGGATAGAGGGTATACCCATAAAACCTATTTTTAAGAGCATGTTTTTGGTTTATTACTTATTGCTCAAAAAATGTGTTTTTTTTAAATAAATGCTTATTAAAGGAGTGCGGGTTATTATGGTACTACGGCTTAATAAAGAAATCGGAAAAAACAAAATAAATTTTCAAAATATCACGTTTTATTTAGGTAATTCACAGAATGTATTTCAAAAGTAAAAACAAAAAATTAATTGGTAAATGAAAAAAAATCACTTATTAATTCACGTTAGGTATAGGTACTTAGTTTCATTGTGTCATGACGAACTTTACTATATTCTATTCCTGATCCTCTTCTTCCTCCTCTATCTGTCTAAAACCAGCAATTAGTATATCACAAATCGCTAATTTTTTAGCAGCATCCTGTTCAATATCTTCTGACTATTCATCTGACGAAATTTCCGACACAGTGTCTTCTTCAGGATTAAATATTATCCCGTTTTTTTAAACCTGTTTTTTATTGTATTGTCAGTGACACTATCCCATGCCTATGCTATCCAACCAACGATTTCTTCATATCCCGCTCGTTTCATGCCCCCTTTTTTGTGTACTTTTTGTAGCCAGTCAACATCCATTCCTCCCAAAGACTTTTTAATTTCGAGTTAAATGATTTTTTGACAGATATATCAAGTGGCTGCAATTTACTCGTCAACCTGGAATCATTGCAGGAAATGTCTGGATTTTTTGCAGAACAATTTAATGGTGCTGCGTCTAATATTAAAATAGATTGTTTTGTTGAAAAATGATTCTGGTCGTTTACGCCACACTTTTTAGAACCACAATATCATCTCTGCGGATGACATCCACCCTTTTTCAGTAGCCGATACAACTATCTTAGTTGGAAAATTCCCTTTGGGAATGGTTTTTCGGCTAAAAATAATATATACAGGCAGTTTTTTGCCATCAGCGGTAACAGCCAATGTAACAGTAAAATTACATTTCTCATTCCCCGTTGTGGTAATTTTGACATCCGATGATCCCCGTTGATGGCAAATCAAAACTCACTGGGACCACATCCATGTTTGCAATTTCAAATTTATATAGACTCAAATTTACTCCCAATTTGGATTGTTCCACAAATGTTTTAAAGTCACACACTTTCTGTTCCCAATTTTCTGGCAAATGTTGTCCTGTTGATGTCACTGCTCTTACGACTAAGTTATGTCGCTTCATAAACTTGTGCACCTATTTCGGCGATCTATTAAATGCGATTTTCGTTGCTATAGCACGTGAACGTGCTTCTTGCAAAATTCGTTTACCAGTTATTTGCCGCCCCTTAGCTCGTTCAACCAAAACCCATTTTTTACAACCATTTCTAATGAAGGCTACTTTGCCCGACGTTGTCGTTTTTTGGTTTTCTTATTTTTGTCTTGAACTATTTTTAATTCATTTTCACACGCCCCCAACGTCTAACCATAGATTCGTTAACATTAAAATGTTCGCCTGTTGCCCTATTTCCATTTTCTAACACAAATTTAATAGCTTCTAATTTAAAATTTAATGTGTAGCTCGGTCGTGTTTTCCCCATTTTTAGATTAGAATTTCTATATCAACTTTAGCTTGATTTACTATCACAATATTATGATTCATAAGATATGGGTACTACCAAACGTACGCAAATACAGTTTGAACGTTACAATAAAACTACCTAACCAAATTAAAACTTACACTAAAATTCAATGTTACGATATTTTACGTTGTCAAAAAACGTTAGATTTTAAATAGTACGAAAACAATGAAATATCTGTCAAAAAGTTTCAATTTGTGCATTGACCAAATAGAGAAGAATAAAAAAAACATAAGAAACCCAAAAAACAAATTGTTGCGTTTTTGTTACTTGATCATTTTATGTTGATATAAAACGTAAAAGTTTTAAAGGCTTTTTAGTAGGATGCGGCTAATTAGAAGTTTTAAGTAATTTTCAGTCAGGAAAGCCGCGGCTTATTAGTGTGGTGCGGCTTATAAGGGAAAACAGGGTATTTGTTTTCTTGAAATTGTATTCGCAATCTCTTTGTTTATCGTAAAAACGTTTATCGTAAATTTTTTATACTTTTAAAAATAAATAAAAAATCGATAAAGTTTATCATTATAGTAAATGCTTAAGTTTCATTCCGATCAATCATTCCATGTGGGTTATACCGGGCTGAATTTTTGTTGGAAAACTGGCGATGGACCAAAATCGTCATTTCCGCTTAAATTTTGGAAAACTGATCTCTGATTGCAAATTTAATTTAAAATCTTATAGTTCTTAGTATGCTTTATTTTTATTGCGCAAAGGAAAGTAAAAATGAATTTCGTATATTGATTAAACATTGTTTATTGATGGGAAAAGTACCGTTGGCAAAGCATTGGCTTGATAAGTGTTATAGGGACTCCGCTCCATCGAAATCAACCGTTGATAGAACGGATGACACATGGATGCACCATTACACGCCAGAATCGAAATATCAGACAGTTGAGTGGACAGTAGCCGGTGACAGCAGTCCGAACCAACCAAAAATACAAACGACAGCCGATAACGTCGTGGTCGCTATCTTGAGAAAAGAAAAATTGTTTCCCCAGCTACCATCATATTCTCCGGATCTGACTCCCACCGACTACTCCGATTTGCGTCAAATGTGTATCGTTCTACAAAAAAGGCACCGAAAGAGAAGCTTTGGAATGAATGTATCATTTTAGAGCGAGACTAAATGAATGAAGTATAATTTTGAAAAGAATTTTTTTCTTGTAGTTAGCTTAGGGACTTATAATGTGACGTTATACCTAAAAAAATACCAGACTGTTATTGGTTATACAAAAAGAGTTTTAAAAGTAATTACTTCATTCCCAGAAACGAGGTGTTTCCTTTTTTTGACCTATAATACCTTTGAGGTATTTATAAGTTTTAATGTGCTCTAATTTTTTCATTGGATAAGTGAAAAGCAGCGATATACAAACTATCCCTCTCAACCGTATGTTTAAGAATGGAACCAGTATATGTGCAGATTTTAGTGATAAAAATATTCGATATAATTTCCAGTAGTTGCTACAAAAACGCACGTATAATTTTTAATATTTATTGAAGCAAACGTATGTGCAACGTATGTTCATTTTGTTAACATAATTCAATTTGACATTTCGCATTGGCGGTTAAATTTTTTGTTGTGTTTTAAATTTAATTTGTCTTAACACACTTTAATAATTAAACGAGTATTTAGGTTATAAGAAAATTTATTAGACATGAACTCGTATAAATGTATGTGTATTTTATAAATTAATATATTTTTAATTTAATCAACAAAATTAGTGTTGTCCATTTCGAGTGCCATGAGTATTGAATACCGCATCATAAACTGTAATTTTACGGGCAAGGGTATGAGCTAGATTAAACTCTTTCGATATACTGATAAAAAGTAATATAATTTTAATTTTCATTTCAATAAATTTATCTGAATATGATTTCCATTTTTTTTAGTTTTGAAGAGATGCACCCATCCAATTAAATATGACTGAAAATGTACATTATCATGCACACCGTTTCCTAAGGTCATTTTGTTTCTCGAAAAAATAAAATTAAATATAAAAAATTGTGCATTTTAAATAAGGTTTTTTTTACTTAACAAATCGAGTTTTTATTTTTTTTATATGTACCCTATGTACTGATAAAATTCATGCAATTGCAATTCATTGCAATCATTTATTTTTATTTAATCGAAAAAAAAATTATATCTAGTTCTTTTTGCGCTAAAATCTGCGCATGGTTCTTAAACAGTATATGAACCTGTGTGCTTGGTTCGTAAATGGAAAAAAATTCAATATAATTTTTTTCCGTTTAATTCAAAATGTATGTATGCAGCCAAAACTGCTATACAAATTTTGTGCATGCACCCCGCAAAAAAACTAAATAGATAACTTTATCAGTATGGAGGTACAGATAAAATTTTTTTCGTTATTTTCAAAGCAAAATTTTTGAACAGCAACAATGACACTTTTTATATTGAATTTTATTTTAACAATAAATTTACCTTTTATTTTAATTTTGTTAAATATATTATTTACTTATACATATTATTTTAAAAATTTATTTATTTAAGTATTTTAAAAATTGGAAAATAGGGTAAAACGAATTTAATTAAAATCAAGATGATTTGATAACCTTAAATCTAAATTAATAATTTTTAATATAATTAATTTAATAAAAATTAATTAATTAATTATTTTACAAACAATGTGACATTTTTTATTGACGTTCCTATTTGTGTGAATTAACACACAAATAAGAACGTCAATAAAAAATGTCACATTGTTTGTAAACACAGTAAAATTGAATAAAAATTGAACATACGTCTGCTTTAAAAATAAAAATACTAAACATTGTACGTTCGTTTTTCGATATTGCAATATCGATTTCTTTTTCTACTAAAAATGGGGTTCCCCGAAAATTCTGCGACAAAGAATTATGCCACAAACAATTCAGCGAAAAACAAATATGAAAACTACAACTTTACAATAACCAAGTGTGCGTGAAAATTGTGCAAAAAACAATTCATCAAAATTATTGTTTTTCACTGTAATGCACGGGATTATTGTAATGAGGTGCATAATTTATTTTTCAGCTAAACTCTTGCAATCTTTTTTTTTTTATTTTTATTAATAATAATTGCTTCGTCAACCTTGCAGACACAAATCAAAAAGTTTTTGTCGCTCTTATCGCTTCTTCTGATAGTGTTAATGTAATTTTAATTAGTTGTACACCTTAGAGGATGAGGGCGGCGGCCCCCAAATTTTCTACTTTGCTTTCTGTACCACACAATTGAACAATTAAGAGAAAACTGATCAATATTTTTTAATTGTATTACGAGTCTTTTCGATGAATTGTGTAGTGTAGAATTGTTTCCATGTAAAATTGTTTGTATTACCATTACGAGTCTTTTCGATGAATTGTTCAATGTAGAATTGTTTCTCTGTAAAATTGTTTGTATTACAATTATTCTTCTCTGAATTCATTTCTAACAATTGTTTGTCGCACTTTTGTGGTTGACGGGTGTGAAGTATGTCCTAACTTTGTCCTAACTTTCTTCGTGAGAATGTATTAGTTAATCTCTCGCTATAATGAATTTTAATATTCGTAATAATTGTAAAAATTTATTAGAAAATACAAAAGCAGTTAAGGAACGTAAATAAACAAAACATTTATCAAAAATAGCTAGATTGGACGTAAAAATAATGGTTTGTGAAGAATAAAACAGTAAAGCTTCTAAATAGCCGCCAGTCGTGGATTAGTAAAATTCCAACAAATCTAAACATAAATTGTATCAAATGTTAAAGGCGATTAACGAGCACTTGTCATATGTCGTTGGATTCGTTTAAGTGTCCACTATAATTTCGATGAATATCAAGAAAATTATATGACCCTGAAAGGAAATATGGTGATTTGTGTACTACCGTATAGGCGATTCGAGGGTGTCTATTGTGTAACGAAAAATTAATTCAAAATTTCAATGTTAAAGGCGATTAACGAGCACTTGTCATATGTCGTTGGATTCATTTAAGTGTCCACTATAATTTCGATGAACATCAAGAAAATTCTATGACCCTGAAAGGAAATATGGTGATTTGTGTACTACCGTATAGGCGATTCGAGGGTGTCTATTGTGTAACGAAAAATTAATTCAAAATTTCAATGTTAAAGGCGATTAACGAGCACTTGTCATATGTCGTTGGATTCATTTAAGTGTCCACTATAATTTCGATGAATATCAAAAAAATTCTATGACCCTGAAAGGAAATATGGTGATTTGTGTACTACCGTATAGACGATTCAAGTGTGTCTATTGTGTAACGAAAAATTAATTCAAAATTTCAATGTTAAAGGCGATTAACGAGCACTTGTATATGTCGTTAGATTTGTTTAAGTGTCCACTATAATTTCGATGAACATCAAGAAAATTCTATGACCCTGAAAGGAAATATGGTGATTTGTGTACTACCGTATAGACGATTCGAGGGTGTCTATTGTGTAACGAAAAATTAATTCAAAATTTCAATGTTAAAGGCGATTAACGAGCACTTGTCATATGTCGTTGGATTCATTTAAGTGTCCACTATAATTTCGATGAATATCAAAAAAATTCTATGACCCTGAAAGGAAATATGGTGATTTGTGTACTACCGTATAGACGATTCAAGTGTGTCTATTGTGTAACGAAAAATTAATTCAAAATTTCAATGTTAAAGGCGATTAACGAGCACTTGTATATGTCGTTAGATTTGTTTAAGTGTCCACTATAATTTCGATGAACATCAAGAAAATTCTATGACCCTGAAAGGAAATATGGTGATTTGTGTACTACCGTATAGGCGATTCGAGGGTGTCTATTGTGTAACGAAAAATTAATTCAAAATTTCAATGTTAAAGGCGATTAACGAGCACTTGTCATATGTCGTTGGATTCGTTTAAGTGTCTACTATAATTTCGATGAATATCAAGAAAATTCTATGACCCTGAAAGGAAATGTGGTGATTTGTGTACTACCGTATAGGCGATTCAAGTGTGTCTATTGTGTAACGAAAAATTAATTCAAAATTTCAATGTTAAAGGCGATTAACGAGCACTTGTCATATGTCGTTGGATTCGTTTAAGTGTCCACTATAATTTCGATGAATATCAAGAAAATTATATGACCCTGAAAGGAAATATGGTGATTTGTGTACTACCGTATAGGCGATTCAAGTGTGTCTATTGTGTAACGAAACATTAATTCAAAATTTCAATGTTAAAGGCGATTAACGAGCACTTGTCATATGTCGTTGGATTCGTTTAAGTGTCCACTATAATTTCGATGAACATCAAGAAAATTCTATGACCCTGAAAGGAAATATGGTGATTTGAGTACTACCGTATAAGCGATTGATGGCTGTCTATTGTGTAACGAAACATTAATTCAAAATTTCGATGTTATAGGCAATTAACGAGCACTTGTCATACGTCGTTGGATTCGTTTAAGTATCCGCTATAACTGTTATGAATATAAAGAAAATTCTATGACCCTGAAGGGAAATATGGTGATTTGAGTACTACCGTATAAGCGATTGATGGCTGTCTATTGTGTAACGAAACATTAATTCAAAATTTCGATGTTAAAGGCAATTAACGAGCACTTGTCATATGTCGTTGGATTCGTTTAAGTGTCCACTATAACTGTTATGAATAAAAAAATTTGTATGACCCGGAAGGAAATTTGTTGCATTTGCATTTGCATTTGTATTTGTTATTGTATTTGTATTTGTATTTGTATTTGTATTTGTATTTGTATTTGTATTTGTATTTGTATTTGTATTTGTATTTGTATTTGTATTTGTATTTGTATTTGTATTTGTATTTGTATTTGTATTTGTATTTGTATTTGTATTTGTATTTGTATTTGTATTTGTATTTGTATTTGTATTTGTATTTGTATTTGTATTTGTATTTGTATTTGTATTTGTATTTGTATTTGTATTTGTATTTGTATTTGTATTTGTATTTGTATTTGTATTTGTATTTGTATTTGTATTTGTATTTGTATTTGTATTTGTATTTGTATTTGTATTTGTATTTGTATTTGTATTTGTATTTGTATTTGTATTTGTATTTGTATTTGTATTTGTATTTGTATTTGTATTTGTATTTGTATTTGTATTTGTATTTGTATTTGTATTTGTATTTGTATTTGTATTTGTATTTGTATTTGTATTTGTATTTGTATTTGTATTTGTATTTGTATTTGTATTTGTATTTGTATTTGTATTTGTATTTGTATTTGTATTTGTATTTGTATTTGTATTTGTATTTGTATTTGTATTTGTATTTGTATTTGTATTTGTATTTGTATTTGTATTTGTATTTGTATTTGTATTTGTATTTGTATTTGTATTTGTATTTGTATTTGTATTTGTATTTGTATTTGTATTTGTATTTGTATTTGTATTTGTATTTGTATTTGTATTTGTATTTGTATTTGTATTTGTATTTGTATTTGTATTTGTATTTGTATTTGTATTTGTATTTGTATTTGTATTTGTATTTGTATTTGTATTTGTATTTGTATTTGTATTTGTATTTGTATTTGTATTTGTATTTGTATTTGTATTTGTATTTGTATTTGTATTTGTATTTGTATTTGTATTTGTATTTGTATTTGTATTTGTATTTGTATTTGTATTTGTATTTGTATTTGTATTTGTATTTGTATTTGTATTTGTATTTGTATTTGTATTTGTATTTGTATTTGTATTTGTATTTGTATTTGTATTTGTATTTGTATTTGTATTTGTATTTGTATTTGTATTTGTATTTGTATTTGTATTTGTATTTGTATTTGTATTTGTATTTGTATTTGTATTTGTATTTGTATTTGTATTTGTATTTGTATTTGTATTTGTATTTGTATTTGTATTTGTATTTGTATTTGTATTTGTATTTGTATTTGTATTTGTATTTGTATTTGTATTTGTATTTGTATTTGTATTTGTATTTGTATTTGTATTTGTATTTGTATTTGTATTTGTATTTGTATTTGTATTTGTATTTGTATTTGTATTTGTATTTGTATTTGTATTTGTATTTGTATTTGTATTTGTATTTGTATTTGTATTTGTATTTGTATTTGTATTTGTATTTGTATTTGTATTTGTATTTGTATTTGTATTTGTATTTGTATTTGTATTTGTATTTGTATTTGTATTTGTATTTGTATTTGTATTTGTATTTGTATTTGTATTTGTATTTGTATTTGTATTTGTATTTGTATTTGTATTTGTATTTGTATTTGTATTTGTATTTGTATTTGTATTTGTATTTGTATTTGTATTTGTATTTGTATTTGTATTTGTATTTGTATTTGTATTTGTATTTGTATTTGTATTTGTATTTGTATTTGTATTTGTATTTGTATTTGTATTTGTATTTGTATTTGTATTTGTATTTGTATTTGTATTTGTATTTGTATTTGTATTTGTATTTGTATTTGTATTTGTATTTGTATTTGTATTTGTATTTGTATTTGTATTTGTATTTGTATTTGTATTTGTATTTGTATTTGTATTTGTATTTGTATTTGTATTTGTATTTGTATTTGTATTTGTATTTGTATTTGTATTTGTATTTGTATTTGTATTTGTATTTGTATTTGTATTTGTATTTGTATTTGTATTTGTATTTGTATTTGTATTTGTATTTGTATTTGTATTTGTATTTGTATTTGTATTTGTATTTGTATTTGTATTTGTATTTGTATTTGTATTTGTATTTGTATTTGTATTTGTATTTGTATTTGTATTTGTATTTGTATTTGTATTTGTATTTGTATTTGTATTTGTATTTGTATTTGTATTTGTATTTGTATTTGTATTTGTATTTGTATTTGTATTTGTATTTGTATTTGTATTTGTATTTGTATTTGTATTTGTATTTGTATTTGTATTTGTATTTGTATTTGTATTTGTATTTGTATTTGTATTTGTATTTGTATTTGTATTTGTATTTGTATTTGTATTTGTATTTGTATTTGTATTTGTATTTGTATTTGTATTTGTATTTGTATTTGTATTTGTATTTGTATTTGTATTTGTATTTGTATTTGTATTTGTATTTGTATTTGTATTTGTATTTGTATTTGTATTTGTATTTGTATTTGTATTTGTATTTGTATTTGTATTTGTATTTGTATTTGTATTTGTATTTGTATTTGTATTTGTATTTGTATTTGTATTTGTATTTGTATTTGTATTTGTATTTGTATTTGTATTTGTATTTGTATTTGTATTTGTATTTGTATTTGTATTTGTATTTGTATTTGTATTTGTATTTGTATTTGTATTTGTATTTGTATTTGTATTTGTATTTGTATTTGTATTTGTATTTGTATTTGTATTTGTATTTGTATTTGTATTTGTATTTGTATTTGTATTTGTATTTGTATTTGTATTTGTATTTGTATTTGTATTTGTATTTGTATTTGTATTTGTATTTGTATTTGTATTTGTATTTGTATTTGTATTTGTATTTGTATTTGTATTTGTATTTGTATTTGTATTTGTATTTGTATTTGTATTTGTATTTGTATTTGTATTTGTATTTGTATTTGTATTTGTATTTGTATTTGTATTTGTATTTGTATTTGTATTTGTATTTGTATTTGTATTTGTATTTGTATTTGTATTTGTATTTGTATTTGTATTTGTATTTGTATTTGTATTTGTATTTGTATTTGTATTTGTATTTGTATTTGTATTTGTATTTGTATTTGTATTTGTATTTGTATTTGTATTTGTATTTGTATTTGTATTTGTATTTGTATTTGTATTTGTATTTGTATTTGTATTTGTATTTGTATTTGTATTTGTATTTGTATTTGTATTTGTATTTGTATTTGTATTTGTATTTGTATTTGTATTTGTATTTGTATTTGTATTTGTATTTGTATTTGTATTTGTATTTGTATTTGTATTTGTATTTGTATTTGTATTTGTATTTGTATTTGTATTTGTATTTGTATTTGTATTTGTATTTGTATTTGTATTTGTATTTGTATTTGTATTTGTATTTGTATTTGTATTTGTATTTGTATTTGTATTTGTATTTGTATTTGTATTTGTATTTGTATTTGTATTTGTATTTGTATTTGTATTTGTATTTGTATTTGTATTTGTATTTGTATTTGTATTTGTATTTGTATTTGTATTTGTATTTGTATTTGTATTTGTATTTGTATTTGTATTTGTATTTGTATTTGTATTTGTATTTGTATTTGTATTTGTATTTGTATTTGTATTTGTATTTGTATTTGTATTTGTATTTGTATTTGTATTTGTATTTGTATTTGTATTTGTATTTGTATTTGTATTTGTATTTGTATTTGTATTTGTATTTGTATTTGTATTTGTATTTGTATTTGTATTTGTATTTGTATTTGTATTTGTATTTGTATTTGTATTTGTATTTGTATTTGTATTTGTATTTGTATTTGTATTTGTATTTGTATTTGTATTTGTATTTGTATTTGTATTTGTATTTGTATTTGTATTTGTATTTGTATTTGTATTTGTATTTGTATTTGTATTTGTATTTGTATTTGTATTTGTATTTGTATTTGTATTTGTATTTGTATTTGTATTTGTATTTGTATTTGTATTTGTATTTGTATTTGTATTTGTATTTGTATTTGTATTTGTATTTGTATTTGTATTTGTATTTGTATTTGTATTTGTATTTGTATTTGTATTTGTATTTGTATTTGTATTTGTATTTGTATTTGTATTTGTATTTGTATTTGTATTTGTATTTGTATTTGTATTTGTATTTGTATTTGTATTTGTATTTGTATTTGTATTTGTATTTGTATTTGTATTTGTATTTGTATTTGTATTTGTATTTGTATTTGTATTTGTATTTGTATTTGTATTTGTATTTGTATTTGTATTTGTATTTGTATTTGTATTTGTATTTGTATTTGTATTTGTATTTGTATTTGTATTTGTATTTGTATTTGTATTTGTATTTGTATTTGTATTTGTATTTGTATTTGTATTTGTATTTGTATTTGTATTTGTATTTGTATTTGTATTTGTATTTGTATTTGTATTTGTATTTGTATTTGTATTTGTATTTGTATTTGTATTTGTATTTGTATTTGTATTTGTATTTGTATTGTATTTGTATTTGTATTTGTATTTGTATTTGTATTTGTATTTGTATTTGTATTTGTATTTTGTATTTGTATTTGTATTTGTATTTGTATTTGTATTTGTATTTGTATTTGTATTTTGTATTTGTATTTGTATTTGTATTTGTATTTGTATTTGTATTTGTATTTGTATTTTGTATTTGTATTTGTATTTGTATTTGTATTTGTATTTGTATTTGTATTTGTATTTGTATTTGTATTTGTATTTGTATTTGTATTTGTATTTGTATTTGTATTTGTATTTGTATTTGTATTTGTATTTGTATTTGTATTTGTATTTGTATTTGTATTTGTATTTGTATTTGTATTTGTATTTGTATTTGTATTTGTATTTGTATTTGTATTTGTATTTGTATTTGTATTTGTATTTGTATTTGTATTTGTATTTGTATTTGTATTTGTATTTGTATTTGTATTTGTATTTGTATTTGTATTTGTATTTGTATTTGTATTTGTATTTGTATTTGTATTTGTATTTTGTATTTGTATTTGTATTTGTATTTGTATTTGTATTTGTATTTGTATTTGTATTTGTATTTGTATTTGTATTTGTATTTGTATTTGTATTTGTATTTGTATTTGTATTTGTATTTGTATTTGTATTTGTATTTGTATTTGTATTTGTATTTGTATTTGTATTTGTATTTGTATTTGTATTTGTATTTGTATTTGTATTTGTATTTGTATTTGTATTTGTATTTGTATTTGTATTTGTATTTGTATTTGTATTTGTATTTGTATTTGTATTTGTATTTGTATTTGTATTTGTATTTGTATTTGTATTTGTATTTGTATTTGTATTTGTATTTGTATTTGTATTTGTATTTGTATTTGTATTTGTATTTGTATTTGTATTTGTATTTGTATTTGTATTTGTATTTGTATTTGTATTTGTATTTGTATTTGTATTTGTATTTGTATTTGTATTTGTATTTGTATTTGTATTTGTATTTGTATTTGTATTTGTATTTGTATTTGTATTTGTATTTGTATTTGTATTTGTATTTGTATTTGTATTTGTATTTGTATTTGTATTTGTATTTGTATTTGTATTTGTATTTGTATTTGTATTTGTATTTGTATTTGTATTGTATTTGTATTTGTATTTGTATTTGTATTTGTATTTGTATTTGTATTTGTATTTGTATTTGTATTTGTATTTGTATTTGTATTTGTATTTGTATTTGTATTTGTATTTGTATTTGTATTTGTATTTGTATTTGTATTTGTATTTGTATTTGTATTTGTATTTGTATTTGTATTTGTATTTGTATTTGTATTTGTATTTGTATTTGTATTTGTATTTGTATTTGTATTTGTATTTGTATTTGTATTTGTATTTGTATTTGTATTTGTATTTGTATTTGTATTTGTATTTGTATTTGTATTTGTATTTGTATTTGTATTTGTATTTGTATTTGTATTTGTATTTGTATGTATAAGAAGATTCTTATATGAAGCAAATAGGAAATGTATACGTGGACATGTATTTTATTGTAATATGAAATTGTTATATCATATATGAGTTACTATTTAACGGTATCTCTTCATTTTAATAAAATTTCTAATCAATATGACTGTCATATTGATTGGAAATTATTTTAAAATGAAGATATACTGCTAAATTGTAACTAATTTTAGCATTAGCTTGATTTTTGGAAAAAGTCAATTATGCCACTTTCAAAATAAACGGCTCAATTACTATAAGTTTTTTCATCGCCCATTTCTAATTTCCGTTGTTAAAATGTAATTTTCTCAACAAAAAAAATTAATGCAGCTTTTCCAACGATTGCAGCTTTGGCAAACACCCAATAATTGCTGCTTAAGCATAAAACAACGCTAAAAAAGAAAATGACGTCCGCGCATGGAGCAACATACTGGGTTAGATACTCGATCGGGTAGCAAGGAAGGAATTGGCTTACCGAAATCCTGGCTGTTTATAAATCGATTTCTGTTAATACTATTAACTTGACTATCCTTACATTATTTTGAATTATAATATATTGAACAATGGATGATACATTATAAGTAATACGAGGTATATGTTATTATATATAATTAATATAACGTACAATTTTTTGTTAAATTTATATAAGTAAATGGCAGATATTACTAAAATTAAAATACATTCCAATCCATAATAAAGTAATTATTGCAATATAAATAGAAAATTTCCATGTATATTTAAAATTGTATAATTTTTATTGAAAAAAAAATCACTTTTACCAAGAAAATTTGAATTTCAAATTAGTTATTTTATTTTTAGTTATATTAGTTATTTTTTCGAAGCCGCGAATTTTACTCTAAATGAAGTGCTCTCTGGGTAACTCTAAATGAATCAGGCGGTGTAGTGGAGACGAGCAGCTAAATCCTGTTTATAGCCATGGACACTACATGTCAGGGCGAGTTATTGGCGCCTCAAAACCAATACCAAATCAGCGTCTGTTCTCCAGCTCGCTATATAAATGTGTTCAAGGTAGGACTGGATGCCTCAAGATTCTCACCAGTACGTGACCCACACACGTAACAAGCGGGTTGAGCGGCAGGCCAACAACCTGCCCCCATAAAAACTATCAAGTTATGAACCCTAATTAAAGGCCTCGGATAACCATTTCGGATTCATCACAAAATCGACCTCGGAAATTGTACACGGACAACGCTTTAAAAATGGGAACATGGAACGTGCTTAGCCTCTTAAGACCTGGAGATCTCCAGAACCTTTCAAACCAAGCAAAAAGTTACACATTAGACGTACTTGCACTACAAGAGCTCAGATGGTCTGGGAGTGGGATCCATGACACCACCAATGGTTACACTCTTCATTACAGCGGCCATCAGAACGGAGGAGAATTTGGAGTTGGCTTCCTCATCTATCGCCGCGTGAAGCATCATATCATCGATTTCCGCCCTATCAACATGCGGATATGCACGGTCAGACTTCGCACTAAGAAATTTAACTTCACGATCGTTAATGTAAATGCACCCACCGAAGATAAATCAGATGACATCAAAGATATATTCTTTGTTGAGCTGGAGGAAGTTATCAATAACATACCGCACCACGACATGCAGAAAATACATCGCACATTGGTCCTAACAGCCTGCACCTAACTAGTAACAACAACGGCCAACGCGTCACCGACCTGGCAATAACGTACAACTTAGTTGTATCAAGTACGTTTTTTCCACATAAGAGAATCCACAAAGTATTGTGGAGATCGAATGATGGAAGAACGGAAAACCAAATCGATCACGTCATGGTGTCTAAGAGACACTCTACCAGCATATCTGACGTCAGATCTTACAGAGGTGCAGATATGGACAGCGATCATGTGCTTGTCATATTTAAATATAAGTGCAAACTATCATCCACGTTCAACAGACAAGCACAAAAACCGTTCGTTACCAATCAGCTGTCACTAACTATTTAGAGCGGCCCAGCAACAAAGAAGAAGCTCCCTCTAACATCGAGGAGCAGTGGCACGCTATACAGTCAGCCATAACCACCGCGGCGCAAAACACTATCGGAAGAAGACCTCCGAGATCCCGCAATGATTGGTTCGATGATCAATGCCGCCTGGTCGTCGAAAATAAACGAAAGCTTCGTGAAAAATGGTTGGCTCGCAACACAAGAAGCACTCAAGCAGAATATATACGCGCTAGGAAGGCCACGATTAAATTCCTCCGACAAAAGAAACGTGAACATTGTTACGACTGTGTTGTCTGTAACAAGACATAATATTCGTTTACGCGTGACATCCCCATATTTTGTTAAATTTTATGTTTTTACTCTTGGTTTCTTGCCTATGTTTTTACTCTTGGTTTCTTGCCTATGTTTTTACTCTTGGTTTCTTGCCTATGTTTTTACTCTTGGTTTCTTGCCTCTGTGTTGTTGGTGTCTGAACGCGTTTCGTGTGGAGGGATTCTCGTATGTTTTTGTTCGTTTGGTTGGTAGTAAAACAAAATGGGAGAGAGAGAGAACAATGCGAATCGAGTGTGTGCGTAAAGCAAAACATTCCATAAGAATGTTTTTCTTATATGCCTCTCGTTTATATCAATGCGAATTGATATAAATGAGAAACAGAGAAGAAAGACAATTCTTCTGGAATGTTTTGCGCGTCGTTTGTGCGACGCTCGAATTTTTTTTTTGATATATCATTCGAGTTTTTGATTTATATAAGTCGAGTCTGGTTGTTGAAGTGAAAAAAAAAAAGTTTTTGGGATTTTGTTGGATAAGTAAAAATAAATTTTGATACGCAAGCGTTTTAAAAGCTTGGCGTGGATTATAAAAATTGTGATTAAATTTTTTTTTCGATATTAAAATTGGCGAAAAGCCAGAAAATTGTTTTGTTTGTAAGGGCACGAGCCCAATTCTAAAATTAATAAACAAAGTTTGTTCTATAATAATAAAACCTGGTGTAAATGTTTTTTTATCGATAAATAAGTCGGATGTAGTTGCTCATTTTTTTTTTTGTGGTTTATTGAAAACTGTGTTACGTGGACAAAAGGGTCGAGGTTTTTTTTACATCCATAATTTACTCAAGTTGTGCTGGTGAAAATAAATAAAATAAAGCCTTTAGTGCAAAAACAAGCTTGATTAACGTATGGTGTGGTAGTGTTCTGTGCTGCGATTACGTGGCCGCAAGTTGACAAATAACAGTTGGAGCAATGCGAGTTGGATAAATTATTCGATAAATATTTACTCCAAAACAATTTCGAGAATTCAATTTAAATTTGTAATCCTTAATTTCTTAGTGGTGGTCAAATTAAAGTGCTTAGCCGTAACGTGTGTATTTAGGTATATACCGTACCTGTCGTATTAAATGCGTTATTTTTAAATACGAAGAACAAAATCATACAAAAAAAAAAAAAAAAACGGGTGGGCCGCAATATCTACGGTGGGCGAGCCAACGCCCAACATATCTTGCGGCCAGGTGAGGTCAAATATTTTTCCGGGTGGCCCGTTAAGGCCACGTTATCAACGGTTTTCAACGAGCCAACGCCCTACACATTTTGGGTGACCAGTTGAGGTCACACGGCGGGGTGCGGTTTCGGCGGCCAGTTGAGGCCAGCCGTAGTAGTGTACATACGGGTAGCCAACCGGCTATTCGTGTTTGAATTTTGTATTCGGTATCGGGAGAGGCCCGCAACTGTAACGGAAGCCAACCGGCTATTGGTTATCGGTGGTCTGCCGCAACATTGTGCCCAACCAGGCACGCGCTCGAGCGCAAATACTGATATCGGTGGTCGGCCGCAACGATAACGGCACCAAAGCCGCAACGGTCCGGGGCGGCGACCCTGTGGCATGACGACCGCTCAAGGTCGCACCGGGAAAAATTTTTTTTTTTTGATTTGGTATTAATTAAGGTACGATTTTTTTTTATTATATTTTTGTTTTTTTTATTCATTTCATTTTATATTTCTTTTTATATATTTTATTTTTAAATTTAAATTTTGGGTTTGTAATCGAGCGCCGCCCAGCGGGTGCACGCTCGTTGCGTATTTCTCTCTCTCTCATTCTCTCCTTATCGTGGTGCGGGTGGAGGGGAAGTTGTTTCGCTTAGTTCCTTTTGTCTTGTAAAAAAAAAAAAAAAATATGAATTATTAAAGTTTTTCGGTGTGGTGTGATGGGAGCGGAGACTCCCTCTGTGTCGGTTTAATGTTTGCGGTCCCTTGGTGCCCGCATCCAATTCCGTAACCAGGGCTTGGCCCCGTTTGAATCGGATGGATGCGCGCACCAAGGCACCTCTACCGTTATTATTTTTATAATTTATTTTGATTATTCGTGTCGTTCCTCAGGTTCCGGCCGACGAATTTCGGCGGAACTCGGTTTTATTTATTATTTGCGTTTCCCCAACTTTCTGTTAATCACGGTGTAGGCCAGGAACCATGTAAGCCTCAAACCCCACGACCCTAGCAATTCTCGCTGAGAACTTAGCCGGCAAAAGATCACCGTGGAGGCCTCTGCATGTGTTTAAGTGAAATCTGCAGGTTGGCAGCAGCCAGCCTGTAACAGTGGCGCCCAAACTTTCGCGAATTTTAATTTTTTTGATTTTTTTTATGATTTGTAGCTTCACTCCCTTTGGCGTGCGTGTCCAGCGCCGAAACCAGTGTTTTACTCTGTTTGACTTCGCCTGGACGCGCACACCAAAGCCAGTCTCCCGGTGGACATTCCCCATCTGCGATCGCCACCAGCACGGGCTGTTTGATTGCGCGTAGATGGGGGTGTCATACCCCTATTCTTCAGACATCCGATTTCCGAGCTCTTTCCCATTTCCACTATGTGGTGTTCGATTGTGGTGGAGCTCGGATGTCATTTGTCTGGAGTTTGGCATAGCTTCATTTCTTCCCTTCCCCGAAATTTCTTGGCCGAAATTTGAGGAACGAAACATAACTTTATTATTATTATTATTATTATTATTTTTATTTTTTTTATTATTTAGCCGACACGGAGTGGGACTTCCGCTCTCATCATACCAGCCGTTTTGTTGATTGTATACAAATTTATTTTTGATATATTTATTTTATTGATTTTTTTTGATTGATATTTTTGATATCTTCGATTTTATTCGATTCCATTTGATTTGATTTTGATACTTATGATGTTTTGATTTTATCTGAATTGATTTTTTTTTGGGTATTTCGATATTTTTATTGATTTTTGATTTTTGCCGATCTTTGGGTTGTATTGAACCCACGGCTTAATTAGTACTTCATTTTTTCCCTATCGTTTTCTTTTGTTGAATTTATTTTATTCTGCCTGCATACCACTGGGTGTGTTGGTAGTTTTGGACTTTTTATATTTTCTATTTTTTTTGTTGATGTAATTGAATTTTAACGAGCCCCTCCAAATTAGGTTCTCATTGAAAAGCGCCACTTTGGGGGGTATCTCGTCCAATCCGTGGTTAAACAATCGTGGGAGTACGGGCCCCACAAACTACTACAAGGTATCCATTCCTTTCTTCGTTTATTATTATCTTAGTTGTATTTTCTGTTGCCACTTTGCCTTCTTATTTGGGTGTGTTGGTAGCTTCATTATCTACGGTATTATTATTATTAAATTTTAGTTATTATTATTTTGGTATGAACCGAAATCCGTGGGATACGCCAGAAAGACCTCAAAGACGTACAGTGTGGGATAACTCGGACGTAGAACCTCGTATCCAACGTATTTTTCCGTGGGATCGAGTGGAGGATAACCGAATTCATATTCGAACTAGATATCACCCAACGCATGTGGTAACTTTCTGGCTATTTATCGTGATTTAGGTCACACTTTAAATTATTTTTGTATTTAAAATTTCAACGAGCCCCTCCAAATTAGGTTCTCATCGAAAAGCGCCACTTTGGAGGGTATCTCGTCGTAGCCGGGTTAAGCAATCGTGGGAATCCGGGCCCCACAAAACACTATAAGGTAACCATTCCTCTTATCATTAATTAAATTTATTTTACGTTTTATTATCTAGTTATAGTGGGTGTGGAAATATAGTTATAAATCCACTTTACTCTGAAACCTTCAGTTTCGAGTAAAGTCATTTTGAAATAAAATAATTTTGTATCCTTAATAAATTAATAAAGATCACGTCAATTCTTTTCTTGCCGAGTTAAACCGAGCGAACTTATTCCCTTATCCTTACTCAAATCAAAATGGACGTCACCCTTTTGGAACCAGAGGAGTTGGAAGTAGAGTGTCTCCTTCGTGATATTCGTTTCGACACGCCAGATGCCCAGCATCAACTCGAGGAAGCGATCCGAAGTGAGCAGGCCGAGGCAAAGCCAATACCATCCAGAATGCATACGAGTGCGGCAAAGAGGCCAGATATTGAAATTAACGCGTGTCAACGCAAACTGAAAATTTTAAAGGAGTCGATCACGCAATTGGACAAACAAACCGAGGATCCAGTTGTAACGGCGCGGCGATACCACTCTCGTTTGCTGCATTTGTCCGGTCGATTAAGTCGAGCTCTAACCTCTCCAAAATACCAGGATTTCGCACGGCAGGTTCTTAAAGCATGTGAGGATTTACAGACGAGTCTCCAAATCTATCTACAAGATCACGATAAGCTGAATGAGTCCATCGAAAGCGCTAAGGGCATTCACCTTGAAATGGATATGCTTCGTTCAGATAATCCCCAGGGCAGTGGAAGTGATGGGATTCAAGTGCAAAACCTTGGTGATGAGGCAGACGAATCCGAAAACCCATACCACACGGAGCGCAGATACACGTTAGAGGAATTGCTGGATCAGGTGCAGGCGAGAAGTCTCGCGGCTTCACAATCAAATGCGCAGACAGTCCTGTTGGAATCCATGATTCAAAAATTCGAAACCGTATCGCAGCAATTAGTGAATTTGAACCAGCGACAAACCGCCTTCCAAACGCAGCTGGACGGAAATAACCAGTCAAACCAAGCTACGCCAACTCCGATTGCACAAGAACGGATTCCTTCCGCTTCCACCAGTTCACCATCCCCACCGAAATTTATCGATCGACGTTTATTGTCGGGAAGTGGGCTAAGTTACACCGGATCTCCCTCGGGCATCAACATAGACATGTTTTTATTTCAAGTTGACACCATCGCGTCGTCTAGGGGATTGTCCGACCAGATCTTGCTATTGGAGCTACACACCATCTTGAAAGACATAGCGTTGCAGTGGTATTGGACATTTCGTAAACACAACCCGCACGCGACCTGGTCAGAACTACGAAGCGGAATTATCGAGCGCTTTCAAGATCGTCGCACAAATTACGAAATTCGAAGAATGGTTGAAGCCCGGAAACAACAGCCCAACGAAAGTTTTTTGGATTTTTACAATCATGTTTGGACGCTGACTCTACAATGCCGCACACCGTACTCCGATGAAGAGCTCATTCAAATTCTCATGAACAATATGAAGCCGACGCTACAATACCACCTAACCGATCGTCAATTTAGCAGCATCAACGAGCTGATCAAAAGCTGTTCGGCTTGGGAGGAGTCTTTCCGGCGGCTCAAAGCTCCGGCGGATCCTGCAATCCATCCACGACGCGTGATCAATGAGTTATCAGGCGGTCCGTATGATGATATTGGAGCATATGACTCTTATGAGAATTATCCCTTAACTGATGTTCTACCCGATAACTCAGTATCCGCAATTCAAACGGGGAGCAGGTATCCGTCGTCAGCGGCGAGACGTCCGGGCGGACAAGTCCCAGCCGACAGTTCTGGGGTAGTTTACAAACAGCATTCGAGTTATGGTAAAAATATCGTGTGCTTCAATTGTTCAGATATGGGACACACATTTATGGATTGTCAATTGGCTCCAGTCGGTTTATTCTGTTATCGCTGTGGGCTGCGAGGGACAATATCTGCGCGTTGTCGACGTTGTGCTGAAGAACGAAACACGCAATCACGAATGTCGGAAAACCAGAACAGTGGTTCTTGGAGGACTGGGCCACGAGAATCACCACAACTACAATCGCAACCCAGACTGATGTTACCACGGACAAGTCCACTCAAACCAATTCAGGAGGACGCAGCGAGCAATACGGACGCGGAACTCCGCTCCCAATCGAACCCGACCCGAAGGTAAACTCGTCTGTCAATCATGATTCCCTTCCCGATCCTTCTTCCTTACCAAATTCCCCTTCCCTTCCTGTCGCTCTAAAGTTCTTTTATAATTCTCCGTCGTTAGCCAAGTTAGACCGTTTAAAGCGTTCCAAGAAATATTGGAACCACCGCGTTGCAATGAGAAATGACGTGATTTCCTCCGTTTTGTTCTCCGAGGGTAGTGACACTCGGCCTTACGCCCAGGTCTTAATAAATAAGATTCCTTTTAAGGGTCTTCTCGACAGCGGGGCGAGTGTCAGTGTTCTCGGGAATGGAGCGGAGAAAATCATGGCAAATCCATTCGTAGAGTTTCATAATTTCCCATCCACGATAACTACCGCGAGTGGTCAAGTCCAACGAGTATTTGGTTACATACGAGCTAACGTCGAGTTTAACGGAATTACTCAAACCATGAATTTTTATGTTGTTCCTTCATTAGAACAACCGCTTTATTTGGGTATCGATTTTTGGAATCGTTTTGGAATTTCCCCAAAAATCTCCGCGTTTAGTAATTCGGACGAATTAGGTGAAACTACCAACACACCCAAATTTCATATTTTAACATCTAGTGATCGTCGTAAATTGGATCTTATCCGCGAATGTTTCCCGAGCAGCGATATTTTAGGTTTGGGCCGCACATCCCTCATCACTCATATGATCGATGTCGGTTCCGCAAAGCCAGTCAAACAACGTTTTTATTCCGTATCCCCAGCTATCCAGAAACTCATGTATGCCGAGTTGGATAGGATGTTGTCTTTGGGGGTCATCGAGGAGTCACAAAGTTCCTGGTGTTCACCGGTCACGTTGGTGCGTAAGGCCAATGGCAAAGTTCGTCTGTGCTTGGATGCTAGAGAACTGAACAAGGCAACCGTCAAGGATGCGTATCCGCTGCCCATAATCAACGGATTGTTGGGTCGTTTGGGACACACCCGATTCATTTCGGCGATTGATTTGAAGGATGCCTTTTGGCAGATCCCACTCGACCCAGCATCCCGCGATAAAACAGCGTTTACGGTTCCTGGACGGCCCTTGTATCAGTTCAAGGTGATGCCGTTTGGCTTATGCAACGCCCCACAGACGCTTTGTCGCTTAATGCACCGCGTGATCCCGTACCAGCTACACGATAAGGTCTTTGTGTACCTCGATGACCTTCTGGTCACATCCTCCACTCTGGCCGAACACTTCGAGTTGCTTAAACAGGTTGCTGGATATCTGTCGGATGCTGGTTTAACAATTAATTTGACCAAAAGCAAGTTTGTGTTGAAAGAAGTAGACTATTTAGGTTATATTGTGGGTGATGGTTGCCTCCGTACAAACCCAGACAAATGTAAAGCTATTCTGGAGTACCCTATTCCGAAAACGACGAAACAGATTAGACGTTTTCTGGGAATGTGCGGATGGTACCGTCGCTTCATTCCGAATTTCGCCTCTTTAGCTTCTTCTCTCACCGATCTTACTGGTAAAAACACTAAAGTATGTTGGTCTGCAGCTGCTGATTCTTCCTTTAACGCTCTCAAAACCGCCTTGTCAACTGCCCCAGTTTTGACGCATCCTGATTATACAAAACCTTTTTTTATTCAGTGTGATGCCAGTGCCGTTGGGGTCGGTAGTGTCTTATTTCAGGTGGACACCGAGGGGGTGGAGCGGCCCATTGAGTTTTATTCACATAAGCTCAATGCGGCGCAGCGAAACTACTCGGTGACCGAGCTGGAATGCTACGCTGCCGTCCTCAGCGTGCGAAAATTCCGTCCTTACGTGGAAGGCTATCCGTTCGTCATTTATACCGACCATTCCAGTTTACGCTGGCTAATGAGTCAAAAAGACCTCTCTGGACGTTTGGCGAGATGGAGTCTTAAACTCCAAGCGCTGGATTTCCAGATTGGATACCGAAAAGGGTCAGTTAACATTGTACCTGATGCGTTGTCTCGAGCTTTTCCGGATGAATCCGCTCTTTGTGAGGATGATTCCGAAAGTAAGAGCACGCCTGATCCTGGTGTTCAATTTGGAGATCCAGTCTTGTCGAGTAAAAATATCGACCCTTCCGTGGATGCGTTAGTTCCTTCGTCAGTCCCTGTATTACACGTTGATCAAAATT
Organism: Nephrotoma flavescens; assembly: GCA_932526605.1. Lineage (NCBI taxonomy): Eukaryota > Metazoa > Arthropoda > Insecta > Diptera > Tipulidae > Nephrotoma > Nephrotoma flavescens. Next base: position 106,245,804 of record OW052222.1, read on the forward strand.
CGGTTGCGTTCCAAGATCCAGATTACGTCGATCAGATCGCGAAAATTCGTTCATTAAAAGATTGTTCGCACAATTACAAGATTCAAGATGATAAACTATTAATATCCCCTTCGTTTGGTTTTAAATACACGGATACTGACCTCTCGAACTGGAAATTAGTTATTCCGAATAGCTTGACCCAATCACTAATCGAACAGGCACACGTCCCTCCCACTTCAGCACATTTAGGCGGCAGCAAAACTCTCGAGCGCCTTCAGCGTCAATTTTTCTGGCCTCAGATGGCAAAACAAGTTAAACAATACGTTGCTAGCTGCACTAAATGTAAAATGAACAAAGCTGTTAATTTCTCTACACAACCAGCCATGGGAGCACAGGTTACGTCAACTCGCCCGTTCCAAAAATTGTATGTTGATTTTTTGGGTCCGTATCCACGTTCGAAACTCGGTAACACCTTCATCGTTATCATCTTGGATCATTACTCGAAATTTGTCGTTGTAAAACCTCTACGGGAAGCGTCTGCTCTTTTGCTGTGTCGATTCTTAGAAAACGAAATATTTCTGTTGTTCTCGGTTCCCGAAATAATCACGTCCGACAATGGGAAGCAGTTCACCTCGAATCTATTTAAAGACTTGTTGGCTAAGTACGGCGTAATGCACATTCGAACGCCTTTGTATTCGCCTCAAAGCAACGCCTCCGAGCGTGTCAATAGAACTTTAATTGCTAGCATTCGATCATATTTGAGCGATCACGATCATAATTTGTGGGACAAGAATTTGCAAGAAATTGCAGCCGCGTTACGAAATGCTGTACATGATACGATACATTATTCCCCTCATTATGTCGTGTTCGGTCAACATATGTCGATGCATGGTTCGGATTACTCACTGCGACGATTACTCGATGAACATGATCCCAGCGAAGTCCAGGTATGGGCTAAGCCAGATCGAGTAAACCTCCTAAAAGATCGTATAACTCACTACTTACGCGTAGCACACGAAAAGGGGTCTCAACACTACAACCTGCGTAGTAATAAGCGTTCTTTTCGAGTTGGCCAACCCGTCTTTGTACGATCTTTTGTTTTGAGCGATGCGGTGAATAAATTTTCCGCCAAATTGGCTAGCAAATTCAAACCCGCGGTAATTTCCGGTAAAGTAGGACAAGTGGCGTACGCAGTCGAAGATCTGAGTGGCAAAAACCTAGGTACTTACCACCTTAAAGACATTCGCGCCTAATCATATCGCCCACCTCGTTTGTTTACATCGTTTGTTATCTCGATCCCATTGTTTGTTTTAGGCCCGGCTTATGAGACATCTCAGGGTGTGGGACGTTCCCACGTTTGTTACGACTGTGTTGTCTGTAACAAGACATAATATTCGTTTACGCGTGACATCCCCATATTTTGTTAAATTTTATGTTTTTACTCTTGGTTTCTTGCCTATGTTTTTACTCTTGGTTTCTTGCCTATGTTTTTACTCTTGGTTTCTTGCCTATGTTTTTACTCTTGGTTTCTTGCCTCTGTGTTGTTGGTGTCTGAACGCGTTTCGTGTGGAGGGATTCTCGTATGTTTTTGTTCGTTTGGTTGGTAGTAAAACAAAATGGGAGAGAGAGAGAACAATGCGAATCGAGTGTGTGCGTAAAGCAAAACATTCCATAAGAATGTTTTTCTTATATGCCTCTCGTTTATATCAATGCGAATTGATATAAATGAGAAACAGAGAAGAAAGACAATTCTTCTGGAATGTTTTGCGCGTCGTTTGTGCGACGCTCGAATTTTTTTTTTGATATATCATTCGAGTTTTTGATTTATATAAGTCGAGTCTGGTTGTTGAAGTGAAAAAAAAAAAGTTTTTGGGATTTTGTTGGATAAGTAAAAATAAATTTTGATACGCAAGCGTTTTAAAAGCTTGGCGTGGATTATAAAAATTGTGATTAAATTTTTTTTTCGATATTAAAATTGGCGAAAAGCCAGAAAATTGTTTTGTTTGTAAGGGCACGAGCCCAATTCTAAAATTAATAAACAAAGTTTGTTCTATAATAATAAAACCTGGTGTAAATGTTTTTTTATCGATAAATAAGTCGGATGTAGTTGCTCATTTTTTTTTTTGTGGTTTATTGAAAACTGTGTTACGTGGACAAAAGGGTCGAGGTTTTTTTTACATCCATAATTTACTCAAGTTGTGCTGGTGAAAATAAATAAAATAAAGCCTTTAGTGCAAAAACAAGCTTGATTAACGTATGGTGTGGTAGTGTTCTGTGCTGCGATTACGTGGCCGCAAGTTGACAAATAACAGTTGGAGCAATGCGAGTTGGATAAATTATTCGATAAATATTTACTCCAAAACAATTTCGAGAATTCAATTTAAATTTGTAATCCTTAATTTCTTAGTGGTGGTCAAATTAAAGTGCTTAGCCGTAACGTGTGTATTTAGGTATATACCGTACCTGTCGTATTAAATGCGTTATTTTTAAATACGAAGAACAAAATCATACAAAAAAAAAAAAAAAACGGGTGGGCCGCAATATCTACGGTGGGCGAGCCAACGCCCAACATATCTTGCGGCCAGGTGAGGTCAAATATTTTTCCGGGTGGCCCGTTAAGGCCACGTTATCAACGGTTTTCAACGAGCCAACGCCCTACACATTTTGGGTGACCAGTTGAGGTCACACGGCGGGGTGCGGTTTCGGCGGCCAGTTGAGGCCAGCCGTAGTAGTGTACATACGGGTAGCCAACCGGCTATTCGTGTTTGAATTTTGTATTCGGTATCGGGAGAGGCCCGCAACTGTAACGGAAGCCAACCGGCTATTGGTTATCGGTGGTCTGCCGCAACATTGTGCCCAACCAGGCACGCGCTCGAGCGCAAATACTGATATCGGTGGTCGGCCGCAACGATAACGGCACCAAAGCCGCAACGGTCCGGGGCGGCGACCCTGTGGCATGACGACCGCTCAAGGTCGCACCGGGAAAAATTTTTTTTTTTTGATTTGGTATTAATTAAGGTACGATTTTTTTTTATTATATTTTTGTTTTTTTTATTCATTTCATTTTATATTTCTTTTTATATATTTTATTTTTAAATTTAAATTTTGGGTTTGTAATCGAGCGCCGCCCAGCGGGTGCACGCTCGTTGCGTATTTCTCTCTCTCTCATTCTCTCCTTATCGTGGTGCGGGTGGAGGGGAAGTTGTTTCGCTTAGTTCCTTTTGTCTTGTAAAAAAAAAAAAAAAATATGAATTATTAAAGTTTTTCGGTGTGGTGTGATGGGAGCGGAGACTCCCTCTGTGTCGGTTTAATGTTTGCGGTCCCTTGGTGCCCGCATCCAATTCCGTAACCAGGGCTTGGCCCCGTTTGAATCGGATGGATGCGCGCACCAAGGCACCTCTACCGTTATTATTTTTATAATTTATTTTGATTATTCGTGTCGTTCCTCAGGTTCCGGCCGACGAATTTCGGCGGAACTCGGTTTTATTTATTATTTGCGTTTCCCCAACTTTCTGTTAATCACGGTGTAGGCCAGGAACCATGTAAGCCTCAAACCCCACGACCCTAGCAATTCTCGCTGAGAACTTAGCCGGCAAAAGATCACCGTGGAGGCCTCTGCATGTGTTTAAGTGAAATCTGCAGGTTGGCAGCAGCCAGCCTGTAACAACATATGAAATCATGCATTGAAAACATCAGCTTCCAAGCGGAAATAGGAAACTCAAGGGACTGTTTTGCCAATGCCAAGAATCTTACTAAAGACTTCCACCCAAGAAGTACAGCCATCAAAGACGGGAATGGAGAGTTGAGAACAAACGTGGCTGATGTTCTCTCGGTATGGCAAACCTACTTTCAAAATCTGCTAAATCGGAACGACGACGTGACCCCCATTAGAGCAACAGCTCCTCCAGGTGAAGCGGTGCTTGTCGAATATCCCACAGTGGAGTAAGTAGACGCAGCTATTAGTAGATTGAAAAATGGAAAGGCACCCGCGGTCTCGATGGAATTCCCGTAGAACTAATTAAACTCGGAGGCGCTACTCTTGCAACAAATCTTTACGATCTCATCGTGTCTATTTGGGACCAAGAAGAGCTGCCTGGAGATTAGAAGACCGCACTCATATGTCCGTTGAATAAAAAAGGTGACCGTCTTAAATGTGAAAACTATCGTGGCATAGCTCTATTGAACGCTGCTTACATAGTGTTGGCTAATGTTGTACTTGCCAGACTCATCCCTTTCGCCGAAAACATCATTGGCGACTATTAATGTGGCTTTCGTACCAACCGATCGACCACTGACCAATGTTTTACCATGAGGATGATCTTGGAAAAATGTTGGGAGTACAACATAACCATTCATCAACTATATATAGACTTCCGGCAGGCATATGACAGTATAAACCGCGACAACCTATGGGCCGCATATGCCTAGGTATTCCAGAGAAACTTGTTTCTCTGTGTAAATTAACAACATTTGGATCTGTATGTAGAATTGTAATTGATGGAACTGTATCAGACTCCTTTCAAATAACATCTGGTGTTCGACAGGGAGATGCACTCGCGCCTGTGCTGTTCAATTTGGCGCTTGAGTACGTAGTGAGGAAAAGCAACATTGAAACTTCGCGCTGTATATTCAATAAATCAGGCCAAATTCTTGGATATGCAGATGATATCGTGCATCTTGGCCGAAGACCTAGCGACATCAAGGACAGTTTCATCCCGCTCAATCGCTGCGCAAGTAGACTTGGTTTGGAGGTGAACAGTAACAAAACGAAATTTTTAACAACACCCAGGAGCTTCTCCATGGCAAATCTCGAAATTGGCGTCACTTATAACCTCCTTGAATGATAAGCAGGCAGAAATAAAAGCCCGAATCGCTGCCGGACAACGATTTTTCTACGCCCAATCAAAATTATTGCGATCTAAACATCTATCGCAGTTTATAAAGCACTAATAAGACCTGTGCTGACTTTCGGAAGCGAGAGCTGGACCATGACCTCTAACGACTGTAGATTATTATCTACCTTCGAAAGGAAGGTCATCCGCTCAATTTTTGGTCCTGTTAAAGTTGCGAACAATGAATATCGGATTCGCATGAACCACGAAAGAAAGCAACTTCTCGGAGGTAGCGATATTATCGGCTTCATCAAATCTAATCGAGTTAAATGGCTCGGCCACGTTGCAAGGTCTCCACAACAACGAATGATTTACAAAGTGTTCCATCAACACCCAGCCGGTGTACGTCGCAGAGGAAGACCCCGACTGCGCTGGCGTGACGACGTCGAACAAGACCTACTCGCATTAGGATGTCGAAATTGGAGGACGAGAGCGATGGACCGAGACGGATGGAGGACCATAGTGCGGGCGGCAAAATCCCTTCATGGGATGTAAATGCTAGAGAGAGAGAGAGAGAATTTTACTGGGCAATCGCAAGAAAAATGCTTGCAAGCCGAGCGAGTATCTACCCCACTATCGCCTTCCGCCCTAGCAATTTGTGGGGATTCACGTTCGGACTCCGCACTAAGAAATTTAACATCTCGATCGGTAATGTACATTCACCCACCAACAATAAATCAGATAACATCAAAGTACTATTCTTTTGCGAGTTGGAGGAAGTCATCAATAACATCCCGCACCGCGACAAAAATCAAAGTGGGTTGACTTTAATGTGAAAATCTGTAAAAGAGTAGGGAATCCACAAAGAAACGTGGAATGGAACAAATGATGGAAGAACCGAAAACCAAATAGATCACGTCGTGGTGTCTAAGTGACACTCATATCCAACGCTAGATCTTACAGAGGTGCAGATATAGACAGCGATCATTTGCTTGTCATATTCAAAAAAGACCATGCGATGGAATGTAGATGCTTTTAATAGATCAAGCTTCACTGCAGAGTTGCCAATTAACTGTCACTGACGATTTAGGCCGGCTCTGTAACAATGAAGAAACTCCTCTTAACATGCCGGAGCCGCGACTAGCTGTACAGTTAGCCATAACTACCATGGTGGAAAATACTATCGGACGGAGACCACCGAGATCCTGCAATTATTACTTCGATGATCACTGATCACCCAACCTCAAACGATTATCACCCAACACTGGAAGAAGATTTCTGTGCTTGGAACGATTTCTGTGCAGAAAATTTCTGTGCTTGGAAAGCTATAAGACATCCATCCAAGTACTTATTGCCTTCAAAAGCAGGAATGGTGAACTGAAAACGAACGTGGCTGATGTGGCTGTAAAATTGATTAAGCTCGGAGGCGCTACTCTTGCCTCAAATCCGGAGAATGAAAAACCGCGCTCACATGTCTTCTGCACAAACGCGACCGCCTTAAATGTGAAAACTATCTTGGCATAGCTCTATTGAACAATATCTACAAAGTGTTGGCTAACTGTCGGGCATCTCGCTTCCTCCCTCCGAGTCACTGATTACCAGAATAGCTTCACATATATAGTATAGGAAAAAGAATTAGTGTGGAATCCAACGACGTTCACAGAAGCGTCAAGGATATGAATTAGTGGCAAGACAATAGTTCAATTACTCTGATCGTGTCTTTAGCACTTAGAAGGCTGAGAAACCTAGGTATTTACATTATCAACAATCTCTTGGATCGGGAGCGAAATATATTTAATACAACATATGTAACTCTCAGTGGTTCCTATAGAGGTAAGGGAGGAGTAATATCCTATGGTATCACTTGGGACCATTAACGAAGGGTAGTAAACTAAATATAAATCGTGGGCTATTCTGTATATTTAAAGCTTATTTAAAAATAAAATTAAATATTTAGCATCACAGAATTCAATGATCTTCCCTGAGTTTCGTATTTTGCTCTTTGTATGCACGTGTATTATGACATTAATGGATTTGAAGAAGAAAAAATAAAATAATACCAAGAGAATATTATCAAAAAAAATTTAAGATAAATCAAATTAATGTGAAAATTATTCAAATAACAAAAATGTATTTTCCATAATTTTTCCAGGTTTTCATTTTGTGTATTCTTCATGTTTAATATTCTGTTAAAATATTTCTTAACAACTTGCTTGTTGTGTATATGTTTATCATAATATTATTATTTACGAGAAGTATTTTATAAACAAGATGGTATTTGTAATAAACAAATTGATTGAATAAATTTATGTACGTTATGTTATTTTAGTAGGTATATTAAAACATGGCTAATTTATGGAAACGACGTACTAAGCGCATATAAATTTAAATACAATTTTAATTTATAATTATTATCTTATTAGTACACATGTAAATATGTATTATATTATGTTGGTTTTGAATGAAGGTTTATAAAATGGCGAGAAAAGATTAAACTTTATGAAATAAAACATGGCAATATAATTGGTTTTTTGATTTATACACAAACTATTATTTATTTATTTTATAATTTTATTATACATAAAAATAATTTTTACAGTTCTATATAATATAACACAAATATGTATTATTATGTTTATGTACAGAATTCACATTACACTTAGTTATAATAAAACAAAATTTATTTCTATTGTTATAGGAAAAAAGAAAACAACTGGGAAACAAATGGAAATTTTAAGACAATAAAATCTGAGATAAAAGTTTATTTTTAATTTTTTTAAACTGCAAAGTAGTTTTATATTTTTATGTTTTTTTATATATAGGTATTTATATTTTTTATTTTAAGGCTGTATGGTACTCATTTTATCAAAATAAGGGTTACGCGCAAATCATCTAGTGGCTACAAAAATTTAGCTAATGGCATAATTTTTGTTTTAACGCAAAGCTAAAGGTATTTTTGAGGGATTAATACATGATTATTTTAAAATTCTGTATATTTAATCCGCAATTATTATTCAAAGTTGACGAATTTTTAAAAAATGTTACAATCTTACGAATCGTTTTATTCTATTTTTTTCCACCAAATTTTGTTTGTTTTTTATATTGACATGTACAGGATGATATTTACGAGGGATTAATTCATGATTATAAAGATTAACATTAAAATAACAAAGATATAATTAAAAATCTATCAACATCATTATACTTATCGATTGATAACGATAGGATAATTAAAAAGTTATTTGTTAGAAAAAAGAGAAATGTTCAACGAAAGTATTATTGTAATATGTATATTGTGCATAGATAAATAAAAATAATCAGAATATTCGGATACAAACTGCTTATATAAAGTATTAAAGCAATCATAACATGCAATAAAATAATAAAATGAATAATGTTGCGTGTATTCCGCGTGTGTTTTATTTGTTTTCTTAACAGAAACGTTTTATAGCCAAATGTTGTCATTTTGTTACAACATAAGATAGTTTATTAATTATTTTAAAATTACAAAGTAAATAAAATATTATAATCCACCTGAATAATTTGAGCCCATTTTTAGAGTGAGCGATATTATTCCTTCTGTTTGTTCTTTGTGATCAGTTTTTTTTTCAGTTGTACACAAGTAAGGCAGAACTAAACTGGATATAAGTCATGAAACTTAAAATTTAAAACAAAAAAAAAGATATTTCTCACATTATCTCGAGTACGAAATGGGCCTCTAAGATCTAGTTGAATATGTTCCTGCGGCACCTCGTTGTTGTTGTATCAAAAGGTTTTAGTAACATTTCCTTAAAGATTAAAGGAAATTTGTTTGGTTTAATACAGAAAAAGTGAATTATTTATTACGTGACATTTAGGTTAGCTAGTATCTAAATTATTTCAAATCTCACAGTACCGTGCTAATTAATCGCTTGAAAAATGCACGCAAATTACAAACACATTTCATAACAGGACGTGTTCATCTTTTGTGGTGACCTGTTTTGTGTCATCTTGACACAAAACAGGTCACCACAAAACAGTAAACCAAAGAGCATGGTGTTCGATCATTTTAATATATTCATTTTAATATATTTAAATACATTTATTTTTTAGTTTTATCCACAATTTATTTATTTTTATTTTATGCCATTAACATGTTTTCGTCCAATTGGACACCCCAATTGAACGAAAACATTTTAATGGCATAAATTAGCAAAAATAAATTAAGGATAAAACTAAAAAATATAAGTATTTAAATATACAGTAAAGAGTACACTAAAGGCAAAATTTATATTGAAATATGATTTCCAATTGTTAAGTGACGAGATGTTCCTTCACTTAACTTGAAGCAACCTTCAATCAAAAATTTTAATAATTACTTTAACAGGGAAATTCCCACTTCACAGTGAATACAATATATATGTTAATTTTTGCGAATTAAAAAAGCAAGTGTTTAACAAAATGTGTTTATTAAGTGTAAGTGTGTATCGCCAAATGCCTACGGCAAATAGAGTAAAAAGTATTGTTAAAACCATATCAACGTCCTTTTAAAATATTAAGTGTATGACATAATTTTTACAGATTTTTCAGCAAATTTATTTTATATAAGAAAATAGACAACGATGAATTTAATCTTGGAAATATTGTCCACCATTTACGTATGCAGGGATATACGTTGCACTGCTTCAATGCCATTTATATGGATTTTCATACTCGGCCAGAGGTCGAACTAAGATAATGTAGACCGCTTTCGAAAGAGATGGATCACGGAATTCCTTATGCTAGCGTCGGCGTACACAGAGACAGCCGAGTTTTTAATAACACGCTCGACGCAATTTGTGGACAGAATGACTAGGGTTGGTTCCAAATCATTACCCTGGTGCTATGATACATGACATCGACGACTTTTTACGTAAGACTTCACCCAGAGTAGGAGCTGTGGTACTGTAAAAGTACCTTTAAAAAAGTCGTGCTGAATGGACAGTCGAGCGAACAGTGTTTTGCAGTGAAATCATAGTATATCATATACTACATCCCAAACAGCTTGGGAATGCAGGACAACGAAGTGGACCTTCAGATTAGACTTACAACGTTTCTTATGAATGGTGATTATGAATGGTTCTTTCCACATGTTAGGGAAAATTCCAAAAGAAACGGATCTTTTAAACAGTGCTGTAAACGCGGTTCAGTCAAATAGCCAGCACATATTTTTTTAGAACAACTACCAGCAAACCATCTCGACCGAACGAAAAATCGCCAATCAGATTGTTCGTTTTCCTAATAACATGAGGCTCAAAATCATTGCTAGAAAAAGAAGGTTTGAAAAATTGTACAAACATATTCGTTATAGTTTTGGGTCGTTATACCGGCGATCCATCTTATTTCTTCTTAAGATTAACAAATTGCCAAACTACTGAATTCATTGTATGCTATCGTGTAATTAGAACATTCATTCATCTTCGGACTGCGTTTTTAAAAATTTCTGCCATCGTTTGTTCCGGAGATTTCGTAGAGTACTTAGTTCACTGCTATACTATGGCACCGATGACAACTGTTTCTCTGGGCAATGTAAGGTACTAGATATTGGAAAAGCTGCGTAACTGTTATTTTTTGTGAAATCTATTATGAATCCTATCGAAGAAGTCTCTTACCGGATGGTTAAGTGGAAAGCGCATTCTGCATCATTCTAGAGTACCCACAAATTATATTTGTGATGCGAAAATAATAATCGAAGAACTGAAATAATTACTTTCAAACAACTTATCGTTTATACAATAAAATATAATAAAAGAAAATAATTAATTGAATGTTATGATACTCAATAACATTTTATTAAACACTTGTTTTTTATTTCGCAAAATTAGATTTTTTGAATATTTATTTAAAAAATTTGTTTAAAAAGTTTAAAAAATCACTGAATCGATTTCGACTTGTTAGGTCATCATCAGGAGTATCTACTGATTTGTAAAAGTAAAAATTTGTTATATATAGCAGAAAAAAGCAAAAAATAAACAAAAGAAGGAGGGACAAAAAATAAGCAATAAAAAGCAATAAAAATTAATGTATTGATCGCACAGGTGGGCGATTAGTCATCGGCTGAGTAACAAAATTCAAGGTATATTGAAGTACGCGACGTATTAGTCAAATTATAGAAAAGGGCGGGGTCTGTAATTGGTAAGAAACGAATTTCTCTCTGTTCGTTAAGGATATTTTGGTTAAGAAATATTGATTTTCGAATTTCGTAAGACTCTAAGGTATCTAAACGTCTGCCTTTAGGTTGTATATGTAATATGTCTAAATTGTTCAAGCTAGCTGTATGATTTTTTAAAGTTAAATGGTTATGGAGAGTTGAGTTGATTGATTGCAACAAGATAAATGTTCGTTAGCTCTAACTCCAAAATTGCGCCCAATCTGGCCAATATAGGAGAAACTGCAATCATTGCAATTAATCCTATAAACACCAGACTTGGAAAAGCGATCAACTCTAAGTTTATTGTTAAAAATCATTTTCTTTATTGTGTTATTATTATAAAAAGCAAAACTAATATTGGTGTAATTGTACACGATGTTGCTAATCCGTTGGCTTGTTTTTCCTATATACTCTAAGCGACGCCAATTTACCCGCGTTGGGCTATCCGGTGGATAAATGTTATGATGTTGAAGCCGCACAAAATATTAGAAAATTTCGGATAAAAAAGTTGTTTTACTATGTTAGTCTCCGCTATAGGTCATTCGTAACAAAAAAGAAACATTTCTAAATTTATAAACAATAAATAAATCTTACAATACAAAATATTTCTAGATTATTTTATTTTTAAAACAATTAAAATGATAATTTAACTCAACATGATGCGTATAGATATACGTATTTTTGAAGCTATAAAATGATAAACTAAATAAATTCGCTGATTATTTTGTACGAATATTTCTCTTGAAAAACTTTAAAATGTCCAATATCAACTGTTGTTTTTCTGGTAGCTAAGATCATAACGGATAATCTTAGAAATCTTTTAAGGACCATTTTTAAATTTGTATTATCATGTTTATTAAAATATATTTGGACAAAAGACTTTAAGAGTATATCAACAAAATATTAGGTTAACCCAGACAGTAGCGAGTTGACTATCAACACGATACATATTTATAAATTATTACAAATTGTATTCCTGTTCCTTATTATGTTCTGTTGTGTGGTTTTCCACCAACAAAAAAAACACAACCGCATTACAGCACAATATAAAACCACAAAAAAAAAGAAAGGAAAACCTCATTCCGTTGAATAATAATAAGTTGAAAATTACAAGTTACAACCCATTCTTTCACTACTTTTACCACACCATCACCACCGTCATCGTAGCATCATCAACATCAACAAAAACAAACAGAGCTCGCACAGAAAATTGAATTTATAGTCTCTTAAGACAATTTTAGCAAAACATGTATGAATTTCTGGGAAATAAAAAACCAACAACAACAACCAACTTTTTTCCTTAATCTTATCTTTTTTTACACTAACAAAACAATACATATACTCGTGCATACACACACAATACAAGCCAAGAACGCTTCACGGGAGTATGAAAATATGAAAAAAAGGAAAATACTGGAAGCATACAAACATACATTACATAAAAATAAAAATTAAATAAAAATAAATTTTCCTAGTTTTTCCCGTTACTTTTTTCGTTTTTTTGAGAAAAACTACATTAAACAAATGAAAAACGATGAAAATTTGTGACAAAAGTAGAAGTAGAAAAACAACACAGCCGGAATTTGTTTCAGAAAATATAGAAATTTAAAGACGAAAAATAACGATGATGAAGAACACGAAGAAGAAAATAAAAACTTATTCTCATTTTTCTTTAAATTTAAGTTTATTTAATTTTATTTTTCAAAGAAAAACGAACAGAAACAAAACAAAAATCATGATTTATATGTTAAAGTTAAAGATTTTTATTTCATTTTGCGCAACAAACATACATATCAGCAACAAACAACACGCCGCCGACGACGGCCGGAACCTCGATCAAATAAAAGCTCAAAATATTTCAATTAAACGATTTAATGAGCTAATAAAATATAATATGATGTGAATTGATTGTGTTTTTTTGGTAAAAAGGCATAGAAACCTTTCTTCTGTGTTGGTGGTTTAATGAGCTTTTAATTAAATGTATCGAATTGCTTTATGTCGCATGTTTAACGCTTTTCCATTTAATTTTGATAAATAACAGATGTTTTATTATCCTTAAGACAAAGTATGAACAAAAACTTAATTAATGTTTAATTTTATTTGGAAGCAAAACATGGAAGTGGGAATTATGCTAGTAGATGAGGCTTATGTAGAATGATCGATTTTGTTAGCAATGTGGCTGCTAGTAAAGCCAAATCTTTCAACAAGCTCTCCTCTGTAAATAGCATAAAAGTGTAATATACAATGCTCTATCCATGGCAGATCATTAAATTAATCTGTCTTATTAAGGATGGCTGAAAGATCACCAACTATATGAATTAAAGCTGTAGTTAAGCTAGTTAAAGTATGCTTAATATCCTGACGCTCGTCAATTTGCAATTGAACCTTCTCCATAACTTTTGGATGAGCAGACAAAAACGAATTGAACGAATGTCCTGAATATGGATACTACATCTTTTGTTAGTCAGAAAATGATAGAACCAATTTAAACATTCGCAAAATGTCTTAATTTTGTCTAACATTATTTGACGATGAATATGACGTGCGGAAGAAACACATCTTAAAAAAATTATTATCTTAAAATCATAGCTGGAAACCAACTTATATTTTAAGTTCGTTTGGTTTCTGGTTTCTTTCAATGATAATTTTTGGCTTCGGTTTTGGTTTTATAAATTTTTATATTTCGGTTTTGAAAAAAATATTAATGGTTTTGGTTTTCATTCTTGAAAAAATTTAAATAATAAAAATAAAAACTAAAAATTTTAAATAAATAAGTTTTATTCATAAATTAAACTAAAAAAATAAATAAAGTATATGTATTTCCTCCAAACATAAAAAAATTCATCCAAAACAACATAACCATTGTTTGTGTTAAATTTTCTTTTTTTGGATTTTTGTCCTTGGCTCTTTAATAATTTTATTTTGATTGGTTTCGGTTGTATAAAGTTTTTAATTTTGGTTTCGGTTTTGGTTTTGAAAAACTAGTTTCCAGCCCGGCTTAAAATCAAATAAATCATAATCTGTCAAATCTGATTGCACAGCACATCTAAGATCTAACACCTTAAATTCACCCACACAGTCAAACAAAAACTGTTTTTTGTAATAGATAAGTTTTATTCATAATTTATTATTATTTTATTATTAAGAAAACCCAAAATCGAATAAACTCTGCAGTGCTTTATGATGACAGATAGAATCAAATGCTTTACTGAACTCCGTGTACCCTACATCAACTTAACGGTGTTTTTCTATCTCGTTAATTAGTTTACTGGTGAATTCAACCAGATTAGTCGATATGGACCAGCCAAGCATAAACCCATGCTAGTTTATTGATATATGACGTGCAATTGTGGATTTAAAGCTGTTGCATAATACTAACTCAAATAATTGCGGAATTGATGATGTAGTTGATATTCCTCTGTAGCATGTGATATCATCACGCTTACCCGATTTAAAAATTGGAGTGATTTTTGAAATTTTCCATTTTTCGGGAAACACGCCGGTGCTTAAGGAATGATTGAATAGATAACATAATGGAGTTGTTAAAATTTCAGCGTACTCCTTCAGAATCGAAGAGGGTATATCGTCAAGACCAAACTCCCTTAAAGCCTATAAAATGTTGTCCTCAAAAATAATAGGAGGAGTTATTGATGTGTTGTTGTTGCTGGGTTCTTCATACAACCCACTAGTAACGCTTGGTCTATAGACTGATTGAAAGAACGACGCGAATATGTCAGCTATATCTTTGGCGTTTGAAGAGCCATATGAGCAGGATATCCTTCAATTTCGCGTTTAATCCTAAAGTATTTTCAAAATTGTTTTGGATTTACTTTGATTTTGTCTTGAATTTGATCAAGATACGACCTGTATTTTGATTTGAAATAAAATTTCAAATTCGTTAATATATTGTAGAAACATAGTTTTGTCCGCTTCTAACCCGCTTTTCAACATTTTGGCGTACGCTTTCGACTTCCGATTTTTTAAGTTAACTAGTCTATCATCGAACTCCTGGCGATGAGAATTTTGAGGTTTACAGCACATAGGTACATAAAGTTCGAAGCATTACAGCATAACGTCATTAAATTTGTCAACATTTTCGATAATATCATTGGAAATGAGAGTTGTTTGCCAGTTGATGGATTCTAGGTAACTTTGTAGCGCCATACAGTTTGTTTTTTTTTGAAGTTGTATTTGATTTGTTGTAGGTGTTCTGAACTCGGCTTTTTAAAAGGTAATTCAGAAATTTTAAATGTGTCAATGTTGTTGCTGAAGACAAGATCCAATAATCTATTACGATTATTAGCAATTTTGTTTATTTGGTTCAAATTATAACCACGCATGACGCCCACAAATAAAGATTCTGCGTCTGTTGTTATATTGCATGGTAAAATATAATTTAGTACCTAAAAATAACTAAATCTAACTAAATCTGACGAGTTGTTGTATTAATAACTTCATCAATGGCATCGATGCAAGTTGCATGATGATTACTATTTGATTGAGGTGGCATATATTCATATATGATTAGGTTAGTTCAGTTGATTTTTACACCAATTTGTTCGACTCTACTCTTTGAGTTAGTTTCGAGAGACCGATCGCATCTGTAAACAACGTAATCACGGTGAAAAATTCACTGTTCCTTATACTTAGATGCTTTTGTTGTCATTTTGTTTACGTTTTGATAGTAAATTGTACATTTCTCATAAACCAATCTTTTCTTTGATTTTATTGTTTGATTTACTTTTTCAGTAGTAGTATAGGTTGGAGCTTTCATTAAAAGTGTAGTCTATCATTAGCCACTGGTGAAAAATATTTAAATATTGTATGTGTGTCTTGAAATTGCATCTATGAGTACCCATTCGGTACACGAACAGCTCAAGTGGTTGAGAATTGATTCTTATACATATTACATTAGATGAGGTTAAACCTTTTGTGTTATGAATCGTCATGACTTCCGAGGTTAAACCTTTTGCTTCATGCATGTAACCCAGGTAACGACGACAATGTTGGTGGCAAGTTTATAATTTTTTCCGTAGTTTTTACTGTATTCATACTTCTGATGCTAGGGTAGTATTATTTGAGAGCAGAAGTAATCAACTGGGCATATATACGTCACATTCGAGTTAAAATTGCATTTCTCAAAACGGCATATTCAAAAAGTGCATAAGGTACCAAAATGCATTTTTCAAAACTGCATATTTCAAAACGGCATAAGGTACGAAACGACATAAGGTACAAAATTGCATTTTTCAAAACTGCATAATTCAGCAATTTTCAAAACGGCATTTTTCTAAACGACATATTTTAATACGACAGTTTTCAGAATGGCATTTTTTAAAACTGCATTTTACAAAATGGCATAGGTACAAAACGGCATTTTTCAAAACGGCATTTTCCAAAATAGCATTTTTTAAAACTGCATATTTCAAAACGGCATAGGTACAAAACTGCATTTTTCAAAACTGCATAAGACAGAATGAAATATTTTAATCGATTATGAATCTAGAATTATCTTTTCATTTATTTCTGGAATATGACCAACAGGTACGGTTATTTATTACACGATGAAATTTGAGATGAATGAAATTTTTGAACATTTGTGAACGACTCTTGGATTAAATTCTAGGATAAAGTCAAATGAAAAGGAACTTGACTATTTCTTACTTTCTTAGTCGAGTAAGATTTAATTTCACATGTTTAGGTTTAGTATAGGTATTTTATAAGAAAGGACCTTCATGGAAATTAGAATTTATTTGAAGATTTAGTATGCATATAATATTCTTCTTCAACTAAATTTTTCTACCTATGTCGTTTCGAAAAATGAAATTTTGAAAAATGCCGTTCTGAAAAATGTCTTTTTAAAAAATGTCGTTTTAAGAAATGCCGTTTTGAAAAATGCTGTTTTGTACCTATGTCGTTTTGAAACATGCAATTATGAAAAATGCTGTTTTAAAAAAATGCCATTTTGTAAAATGTCTTTTTAAAAAATGCAGTTTAGAAAAATGCCGTTTTGAAAAATGCCGTTTAGAAAAATGCCGTTTTGTACCTATATCGTTTCGTACCGTATGCCGTTTTGAAATATGCAGTTTTGGAAAATGCAATTTGGTACCTCATGCAGTTTTGTACCTTATGCAGTTTTGTACCTTATGCAGTTTTGAAATATACAGTTTTGAGAAATGTCGTTTTTAAAAATGTCACTTTAAAATATGCAATTTCGACCTGGACCCAGATATATTGACTTATCTGCAGTATTTTCCGATTTAGAAATAAATATAGCTGCATGTTTATTAAAATTAACCAAGTTCAATATAAAAAATAACTCAAACAACATAATCGCCTCCAAATGCATATCTCATGCATTTGATTATAATGAGATATACAAATTTTCGGATTGACAATATTTGTATCTGTTTTAGAATGTACATAATCAGCTATTTCAGTTCTTCAGTTCGTGTATTACAGGGTTAAATAATTTAACCAAGCCGAAATAAAACATATCGCAGTAAAGTATATTTTTTTACTTATGTGAGAAATAATAACTTTGGGGAGAAGGATCGAACGTCGTAGAGGAAAGATGTGTTTTGGTCTCTCCTCTAAATAAATAAATAATTTAAATGTGTTTTAATAAATTAATTAATTAACTAATATTATATAATATATATGTGTTCAAATAAATAATAATTTTAATATTAATAATAATAATTGTGTGTTCGTAATAATTAATAAGTAAAGTGAAAATGATCGATCATTTACACTTTGAAATGTGTGTACGCGTTGTTTTTAGTTTTAAGTTTAATGTAGTTTTTTGATTAAACAGTTAACTATTTTTAAAAATAATCATATAATAATAATTAAAAAGTGGTGTCCAGTGGATGAAATGTTTTTATATACATTAAACCGTGTTGAAATATTTGTAACGGCATATATTTCTACGCGAAGTTTATGTCGTTTTAATTTTTCGATATCTGTATATGTATATATCTGCATATTCAGAGAAGAAAATGGAGAGAAGTATCCTTTTAATATATTTTATTATATACATAAATGTTATATGGTGGTTGAATGGTTATATATTGTGGGTGTGTGTGTAAATATGTATAAGTGTACTAGGAAGAATTCAAGGTGTTGGTGTGCGAATGGATGTTGTTTATATGTAAATAATAAATTTCTTTATTCTTTATTCTTGAAGCTCTCTTCGCTCTCACTATTCGTTTTGTATTTACACACAACGATAATTGTCTTAAACGTATGGAAAGCAAATGTGTGTATGGATGTATAGATGTATGATCCACGATATCCCTTTTTCTACCAAAAAGAAATACATAAATTTGGCACATTAAAGTATCAACCACACAAATGTGCGAGTATAAAACATAGTATGTAATGTTGTTTTAGATAAAAAAATTTCGCTTGATTATGTAGGTTGGTTCAAAACACATATAAAAATAAATTTTCTACAAAATCCTTTGTCTTACCCACACAATTGTGTGAGCAGGCAGGAAAATTGATATGGAAAAGTTGGAGGGTATAATATTGCTCATGTAAATGTAACGTCAGTGACGACACATACATGTGATTACGGTTTTTTTTTATTATTTTTTTTTAAATAAACAGATAATAAATGTATATTTTTTTTTTCTCTAAAAAAAAAAGCTTATTTAAGTTTCATAAAGTATAGTTGAAGAAATTTTTTAATTATTTTCTTATTTTCAGTTAAAATCAAACAATGTTTTACTTAAATAAATCATTCACCAATCTTGAAATCCACATCAACTAAGAAATTGTGGCCTTCTTCAATTTGTAACCAAACCCATCAACTACATATTTCTGATAAGAACAGAAATATTTAACACTTCGTTTTTTAACTAGCGGAAATCGTGAAATAACGAGAAATAAGGTCGAGATTTAATTTTGATTTGTAATTTAGGGTACATCGTCTGTTTAAATTGATGAATTCTTGAGACCACAAATGTTTTTGAAAGTTGTGGATCGAGGAGGCATTGCTGTGATATCGTTGATAGTGATTTGTGAGCTGAATTTCTTTGTATATATCCCTTTCTCAACCAAAAAAAAGGGCCATTCAAGTCCAAACCACACAAATGTGTGAGTAAAAAATCATCATCATCCATTACATGAGTTTTTGATAAAAATTTCGCTTGACTTGAAGTACAACCAATACAATTGTGTGTATAGGGATAATGTTTTTCTTTTTTTTCGGACGAAAATAAGT
Source organism: Nephrotoma flavescens (assembly GCA_932526605.1). Classification (NCBI taxonomy): domain Eukaryota; kingdom Metazoa; phylum Arthropoda; class Insecta; order Diptera; family Tipulidae; genus Nephrotoma; species Nephrotoma flavescens. The sequence goes on from OW052222.1 coordinate 106,265,014, forward strand.
TTTAAAGGAATGCACAAATCTGTAAGTTGGTTGAAAACACATACAAGGGTAAATTTTTGACATGGTACTTTTGCCGTACCCACACAATTGTGTTAGTGGGTACTTAAAGAGATATACAGATATTTAGACGTAGCAATTATTTCATAGTGGCTTCAGACAGGTACATATTGTTTTGTTGGTAAACATATGTATAAACAATTTTACATGTTTTTGCTAGCAAGGTGTTATGTGCTGTGGCTATTGTGTGATTATGGTTTTATGTTATATACTCATAATTGTTCTATCCCTATTTTGCCGTCGTTTTGAAAAATATATCTCGACGGATTGTTTTCTCAAATGATTCGACCATGGAATGAAACGTGGGGTGTACGCAACAAAAAAAAAGCAATTGTTTAGTTAAACCACAGATAAGGATTACTATCTTAGATGATGATCTTTCCTGCAGCCGCGACGTGTGTGAATCGGGGATGTTTGATTTGCATACCCGGTTGTAGTGGGGTACGATGGAGTTTGGAGCGGAGGAGATGAGATGCCTAAACTATTTAATGTATAGCTCTCGTTCATTTTAATGTGGGGTTTCATAACAACTGTTTTGTGTGTTGGATGTGTGTTTAAGTGTGACACGGGCGAGGAAAGTGGACGTATGCTGCCCGTTTATTGTTGTCGATCGTTTGGGGGTGTCTCTTTCTCTTGCGTATGTATTTGTATTAAATGTGGGTGTGTGCGTGAGGGGAGTGTTGTGTTGTGTGTGTGTGTGTGTGGTTGCATATCTGTATGTGTGTATATGCAGTCGGAGGCGTTGTTTTTTTTTTTTTTTGTTTTTTTTTTGTTTTTTTTTTTTTTTTTTTTTTGCAAAAGAGTTGTTGCAGTTTGCTAAGAAGGTCAAATTTATTTTCGCGTTTTTTTTATAATTTTGGTTTATTTATTATTTTGAACGGTAGGGGTGGGAAGAAGTAGCAGAGCGGGAGCAGACAGAGGGATTTACTCTTGAATGTTCAGTTGAGGATCGTGGAACTTACGGACATTCAGTTGTATATGATGGGTTATAATAAAACTCAATTTTATTTTATTGCTAAGAAAAAAAAACTCCATTATTTTTATAATAGCCTTCAATCGATCTGGCATCGATTCTACTAATGTTTTAGTTGTTTTTGTAGGAATTTTTTTATCATTCCTCAATAATAGCTGATTTTAATTGGTTTTTTTGTTGAATTGAATGATTTTCTTTCATTTTCCTTTCGAGATTGTTAATTGGATTTACATCTGGGCCTTGAGGGAGGGGGGGAGTCTTAGTCCAATCACTTTTGGACCCTTGAAAAGACACCATATTCTAACAATCCATGCTTTATGTTTAGGATAATTGTTCTGATAAAAATGAAACATATTTTCTATATCCAGTTTTCGAGCCAATTCTTATAAATTTTCCTTTAAAATGTTAAAATAATTTACCTTGTCGATAATCCCATCAATAAATCCCAAATGACCAACCCCTTTATGACCCATAACACCCCAGAACATTACACTATTTCCACCGTTTTTAAACGCTGGACATACATTTCTAACATTACAATCTTCACCGCGTTTTCTCAAAACTTTTTGTTGCCTTTACCTCTTTGAAATATGGTAAATTGACTGTGATCGACAAAAATCACATTTTTGCAAAATTCAATACCTTCATTTTTATATTTTAAGGCAAAATCTACTCTTCTGTATTTTCTTTACTAATAAAAGGCTTTTTCCTTGCTATACGTGAAAAATAACCATTTTTCTTACAATTCTTTTAACTGTAATGGGATTTATATCTTTACCATTAAACCTGAAGAGCATTTTAGTTAATTCTACTTCAGTTAACTTAGGATTTTGTCTTATTTCGAGATTAATGAACTTTTCATTTGATGGTGATATTTTTCTCGGAACTTTTGTGCTAGGTGTATTTTGTTTTCGGCCTTCTTTAAAATATCGATCATAAATTTTTGTCCTGTTGATTTACAAATGTTAAGTATTTCACTGAATGATTTTCCTTTTCTTCTGTAGAAAATCACTAACGATCATATTAACCGACGTACTTTTAACCATTTTGAAAGAATACAATCAATTAAATTACGAGTGTGAAATAAAATAAATATTGAACTGCACTGATTGAATAATAAACAAAAAGCAAAGTAGAGAAAATACGCACTAAAAAATTATAGCTCTTCCGTATGCTCAAGTGTTTTTCCGTGAAGTCGTATACGACTGAATCAGCCAGGCTACACACGATTTCAGCTTCTGATTTCAAATTAAGTCGTCATAGATTTTTATTGTTAATTTAAACCCTTATTTTATATTGAAACACCAAATTTTTTTTGTATTGTTTTGTTCTGTTCTATTTCTATTTTTTCATTTTGGATTCAGCCAAAAATTTAATGTCACAGTTAAAACGGATATTGCAGGTAAACGGGGAAAGAAAGGAAGGTGAAGCCGGACTTATGAAACCACATGTACCATGTGTGGCATGGCTCAATGTCTGTAAGTTTTGTGATCTTCAGATTGGTATCCTTTTTGTTTGTTTTTGTTTTGTTGAATTATTTTTTTTTTTGTCAGTTGTCTAGGATGGTTGATGGACTAGGATTGTAGGGAGGATCCGGGGAGGTTTTCGTTTTCTTATTAAATTTCAACACTTTGATAGAAGAGACGTGCCGTGTACGAATAAATGTTTCTGGCTGTATGTGTGTATATATATGTATATGTATATATATGTATATATGTATGTATATATGTATATATATGTATATATATATATATGTATATATATATATATATATATATATATATATATATATATATATATATATATATATATATATATGTATGTATGTGTATGTATGTATATATATGTATGTATATATGTATGCATGTGTTTACATATGTGTATGTACTTTTTTTTTTTTTTTTTTTTTTCTTTATTTAATTAATAAATGTTCATATTATTTAGGTTTAGGTAAACAGCAATATATTAATTTATTATTAATTTTCAGGAAATATACATAGGCTTGTGAAATAATATTTCTTTGTAATATTAATTGCTGATTGTCTAGTTTAGACTTGTATTGTCTTTGTGTTACTAACCATTGTCTTTACCTAGGTGTATGTAATCGGGCCGACTGAAACAATCAATTTTGTTTAGGAAGTCGAAAAGTATCAATATAGTATTCAATTTCAGGTGATTTCCAGATACATGTGAAATAATAACATTGTTTCTTAGGTTGCTGTTTTAAAGAAGCAATTGTTGATGATCAATACCATCATTATCCATTTAACCTATTAAACCTCTATCCTTCCCCTAGTAGACTAGTTTTGTGCTGTTTTTCTGGACCTTACTTATATTATGTGTAAGTTAATTAGCAACTCTTTTAATTTTCATTACTATAATGAATTAATGATCACTTATTTGATACACATTAATTATAAAGTATTTGCTAGGGTCAGTGAAAATTGCCGAATTTAATTGTCATTGATTTTAGATAAATTTTTATTTTCTGTCATTTTGCGCGTGAAAATCATGTTTTAGTATCTTGTTTTTATGTATCTTAATAACTTGAACCATGAAGAGTAAGTAATAAGGTTGAATATATTGAATACAATTAAGTAGTCAATAATAATCATACAGTTTGTTTTCAGGTTTAATAATTAATATATGTTTACTGAGTTATTTGGCTAGTTTGCAGTGGATTTATTAAATGCTAAGGGTTTTAGAGAAATTATTAATAATTTAATGTTAATTATTAATATAATTCAATTTATTATTATTATAATTCAAATAACTATGGTTTCAGGAAATTATATTGTAACTTGTGGAGTTGTAGAGGATTAAATTAATAAATATTTATATTATTTAGGAAACCGGTAGATTAATTAAGAATTAATTTCAGGAATCTTTAGATGGTGTGAATTAATATTTCTTTTAAATATTAATTGCTGGTTGTGTAGATTAGAATTGTGCTGTCACTATGTTACTAACTAGTGGCTTTACCTAGGTATTTGTAACCGGGCTGTTTTAATGTACTAATATAGAATTATATTACAGAAATTTCCAGATGCACGTGAAATAATATTATTTTTTCTCAGGTTGCTGATTTAGTGAGGCAATTGTTGAAGATCAAAGCAATACCATCGTTATCCATTAAACCTATTAAACCTTTATCCTTCCTCTAGTAGATTAGAAGTAGATTAGAATTGTGTTGTGCCGTACGATCGCTAGGTGTCTGCAACCGGATCGTTCCGTCCCAAAAAAAAAAAAAAAAAAAAACCTTTCCTATCCTTCCTATTGTTATGTGTAAACAGGCTGTAGGAATAGGCCCGGCGTTATCCGGGACTCTTGGCTAGCACTTGGTTCTACAGTCCAATCAATCAATCAATCAATTATGTGAGAAATAATAACTATTTTTAGCAGTTCAATGTTATTTTTTAATTTTTGCGGCAAACAGTTATGCTTGATAGTTTTAATCATAAATAAAAAATTCGCTAGCTCAATATGCGCACGAGCAATATTTAGCTTGAATTTAAATTTCTCTTAGATAGAATCCGAGTTGTGGATCAGACACAGACATTTTCAATAATCAATTTTTGTATTGGGTGAACCTTAATTCATTGGGCCCTCCTCCCCATCCCCCAATACAAAAATGTATTTATTATTTACAAATTCATAATGACAAATATTAATATCAAATAGGAAAATAATATATTATAATAAATATAATTATAAATATCACATTCAGTTTAGTTATAAAAACTTCCAAACTGAATGGGTAGGATATCTTAAATAGATAAAATAATTATCAATTTAAGATAATTATAAATCTTTGATTAATAAATAATTGTCTAGTCCAGTTCTAATTATGTAAAATTTGGAAAATTCATATATTCGAATTTAATATTTATTTAACATTGAGAAATATAAAGGGTGTCCCAACAAGAGCGCCAGATTTAATTCCGGATTTAATGTCTTAGTGCTTCTGGAAATGTTTAAGTCTTGACCATGATGCCGAATGGAAGTTCCTGCATTCTCGGCCACAAATTCCCTTACTGTGGCTATATTTTGGAGTGACCGACACGGACGACGACGAACAATGATCTTCTCATCCACCAGCGTAAATTCGGTCTCCAATTTTGTAATTAAACGCCTCACTGACGATTCATTTGGCGCATTATTGCGAATTTTTGTAGTGTGTTTTTACAATAATTAAACGTTGTTGTTTGAATACTTCTCTATATTTTTAAATCGCGTGGTCAGTACGTGCCAAATGTAAAAAAAAACACCGTACAACTCGTATTAACAAAATGGCGTCAAATTTAAATCCGGCGCTCTTGTAGAGACACCCTTTGTATTGAGCGAGAGAGATACATTTATATCTCTCAACGTTATAAAAAATTAGATGTATTTTTCGTTTTTACAGATATAAGAATAAGAATACCAAAACGAGATATATTTTATATATTTAAATATATTAAAATATGTCTCCGTGGGCAATAATTCCTCTCAATCTTGTTACGAAAACGCTTGCATCGGAAAATTGCATATTGACATGTTGTAATCTGTCAATATATGGTTTTTGGTTTTATCACCCAGAAGATATATTTTAGAGCATTTACTATTGATAACCATAAGTTCTATATATCCAGCATGTACTCATCAATAAAAACTGTATCGTAGGTCCGATTTCCATTTATCAGATGTGAGGCAATTGTGTTGTATTTTAATTGGATGTTATTAAAATTAATGTTTTCGTGCTCGCAACGAGGGACTACCTTTAATTTAATATCAACCTATAGAAAAAGAAAACTGCCTAGTTTATGGTTGTTTATAATCCAGGTTGGCACCCGGCTTGATTTACCATCCTTGACTATTTGTAATGTTCAGCATCTTTAGGTTTGTCAAGATAGATATTGTTTAACAAGTTATAAGCCTGATGATCTAACACAATTGCCATATCCGATGAACCGTATCCGTGTTTGTGTCTTCACACAGTTGAACCAGATTATTCCCATCAAAGCCAAACTGATGTGTTGTGGTCTGTTCTTCTAGATATTGTTTGGTAGCGTTGTGAAATGTAAATATGTTTAACTGTCGTAAGGAAGAAGCAGAGAATGGCAGTAAATTGTTGTTCTTGTTGTAGTGATCCTTTAAGTGGATTTTAATTAGGCTGTTTGTGTGTGTTATGTAAAACGTATTATGTATTTTTTAAATTTTTTATTAGTCAAATCTCGACTTTCCATTAAATTTAAAACATTTGCGTTTAAGGTGCTGTTTCTAAGTATGCGTACGTCGTAAAAATTAAAGAAATACAAGATTCAACCAATCTAACGAAAAAATAGAAATAGTATAATATTTGTAGTTAATTCCTTTAAAACCAGAAATAATTATGTGAGATATTTCATCTCTAGTATGGCACAACTTATAGAAGAAACAATCAATTCATGGTTACCAAATACAAGGACTGCACAATGGTCATAAGGCAAAATATTTTGACTTGATTAACTGTAAGAGATTATTTTTGTTAACCAAGTACTTAATTTATAGCCAATTAACATAATGTAGTTGAAATCACCAAAGCAAATTACCTTTTTACCAACATATAACATAAGTTCTGATACGACCAAGTTCCTGGTATGTCGAAGTATCCGAAAATTTTACAAATTGAAAATTCGAACAACAACACTACCATTGACCAAGTATCAGGATTCATCGCCTTCCACGTAAGCTGCCCGTTTCCAAGCAAGAATTGGCAATTGCAATATATCATTATCACTATAGTTTGCGGAGCAGTTCTTCATATTATATAGTAATAGTTCCACAAATTCTTTTGTTATAATATTGTGATGAACTGTTAGCAACGTGAGCAACGGAAGACTTTGCAAGCAAAAATATTCCATGTTTAAAATTTATAAATCATTTCTTCCCATGGCCAAAAATAGCGTCAACTTAAATATAAATACAAATAGCATATTATGCACTAGCAACATAACCAAAAAATGTCAAAAGATCACCCTTTCCGCTTTCTTCATCTCTACATTGTTTTTTTTTTTCAGATACATGTATCTCACGGCTAACAAATCAAAATTAAAACTGGTCTGGTTTTTCTGAAAACTGTTTATGTAGATGACGAAAGTTGTTTTTAAAATATTTCCTTTTTGTACCAACGACGGAAAATTCATGGAATGAGAGAAATCACTGATGATGAAAACAATTTTTTACAAAATAAATATAGGTCGATGTGTTTTGCGACTAAATTTTCGGGATTGATTCCTTTCACAGCACTATGACAAAACTCGGGTCAAATAATCGAATCTACACTACACGTACTGTTCTCAGAAGCACTTTATATTGGGAAGACATAGACAAATTAAGTCTAGTTGCGCTTCAACACATTTTAACATTTAGGATATGGGTTCTTATAATTTTTCATTTACATGCTTCACTTTTCTGAAGCTTATCAAACGTGAAACATAAATACTGCTCAAAGCGTTTTACAATTTTCATGCAAACCATCTTTGTAGATGATACATAAATAAATGTTCATATCTCTCATCATGTGTATCATGTTCATGATATACTTATTTACACACACATACACACACACGTACACAAAACATGATAAGGATGAGCACATATACAGATTGCACATATATGGCAAAATGTTGATACTTTTTATAACAATTTTATAAAAATTTAAACTAGGCTGTAAAAGCTTTCGTGGAAAATCAAGTTTTCTTTTTATATTTAAAAAAAAAATTCTAACCAATTGATGTACAATCATTTTTAGAATTTCGAAATTGGATAAATACGAGAAAACATGCGAAAATTGTAACAAAGCCAAATATCCGATTACATTAAAATAAAAGCGATTGAGAGTAAAGAATAAAATAAGAAGGAATTTTGAAGGAAACAACTCAAAATGAGCTTTATTTGATTTATATTATTGTCTTCTCTCAGTAAATTTTAAATAATATTATTTTATTTTTATTCCCTATTCTCGTGTATACATATTTGCTGATAGTTACTCGTATTGGTTATACATATAGATTTTCTGTGTGAGCTTTTGTGTGCTCGATTCTGTTATACCGCAAACATAAAAATAAATCTCGAGATTACAAATCTTATTTTGTATTTGCGATCGTACAATCATACGAACGAATAACATATACAAACATACAATGTGATACTTTATGCAAATTACATTACGTTTATGGGGTTGAGATTGTGTTTTTAGAAACACATTTTGTGGATATTTCGATATATGTACTATTGTTGAGTGGATCATAATCATAAAATAGAATTGCACACAACAATATGGCGTCGACAATTTCTTATTTGGTATGTACTCCTATATACATTCTCATTACTATATCGGAAAAATTTAATCAATTTTCCATTGTGTCGTGAGTTTACCTAATACAAAATTTTATTATTAAACGTCTTTCTGATACAACATATACCTAACATTTTCGTTTATTTATTATCCATTTTGTCGGAAGACAGGTAAAACGGTAAAATATACTCAAATTTTTATTCATTGAACCACTAAATCTTATTTATTTCTCATAAATTGGCATTTACATAAAAGAAAACATATTTTCAATTCATTTTTTGTATAATCCACATACAATATGTAGTATGTACGTTTAATAAATACAGTAAAACCTGGAATATCAAAGCTAGAGGAAGCTAAAGGAATCGTTGCATCAAGATGTTTTTAAATGAAGTTTCGTTATATGTTGGTAGAAAACGTGTTTCTTTCTAATAGACAAACATACCAAACTATTATTATTAATTTTAGTTATCAATTATTTTGTTGATCTGAGCAACGGTATTTGTGGCCATTAAATTTAACTGCTAAATTTTTGTACTGCTCAGTTATTTTATAACTTTTAAATTTAAGATTTATATGAGCGTTATGAAAAATATATTTAATTGGGTTTATTCAAGGTTATAAATATAGTTTTGGATTAGGACGTCACATTACTTCGTTAAAACGTTCACCACTGTTATTTTTAAAACAATCCCTACAATACGATATCGTATATTTAGGAACCTAGTGGCAATTTCCCTTTTTTGTGATAAACAACCAATATTATTAGAAAAATAATTAGTGATTTCATAATTATTAAAATGCAGCTCTAAAAAGCGTGTTTGCTATATAACTGCAAACAATTTCGTGAACAGTGGTTTTTATGTGCTTGTAATGATGTATGCATGTATTAGTAGTCTATTTAAAATTTTATTAGAGTGTTCCAGAATTAGTGTAAACAAGTTTTATAATGTATAAAATATAATGTAAATTATAAAAATTACATATTGTTTAATGAATGGAATATTAATGAAGATTATTATTAAATTCTTCGAAATGAAATTTTGTGATAGCGAGTTGCGCCAGAAGGATACATCTGTTAGCAACTATACTTAATTCTTAAATAGCTTACTTATTCGATTGATTACCGATTACTGGTGCGTTATGGTACTAAAAAATTCACCTAGACACTCGAAATTCACATTTACCTACTCGTATATACAGAGGGAAGGGTCGGTACCGAGATCTACTCACTCCACGGGCCTCAGTTGTGTTTATTAAGTCATTAATCGTAATCGATGAAAAAATTTCATTTCACATCCTACCTATGATGTGTAATTCGACCCCATCGCCGCTAGGTCAAGTACCGAAGGATTACACCACTTGGTCGGTTTAAATTACCTTACATGATTACTAACGTATTTTCGTGTATTTATGAGCACTGCAGATGGTTTTACTTTGGTTAAAATTCCCATTCCACTAGGATTTATGAAGGCTTCTTGAAGCCAATACCTAATATAGAGCTAGGATTTTAAGTCACTTGTATAACATTTATTGGTACACTAGGATCCTACTGTTTCGTATTTAAATTTATATTTTCCTTTTCTCAAAAAATCTAAATATGTTATTGTGTTATCATGCGCTCTATCATAAGATTTTCATTCACCATAAAACTAATCGAAGTCACGAATGCACATCAGATTAATCAAAAAAAAAATCTGTTGTCCAAGATCAAATAATATTCGGCGTTTTACATTAACTAAACAATTATCAGTAATGTGGGTCGGCAATTTTAACGGAGTTTTTTTTATAGAATTTGTGTATAATTATGTTGTAGTAGTTTATCTTAGAAATAGCACATAATTCTATAAATTTTCAAACAGTTTTTTTTTCTAAACGGACTTATTCCAGTTTAATTGAAAAGCGTGATTTTTTCTCTCAAACGGAGAACTCTCGTTCTTTTGGACAAAAAAAAATCAATAAGATTTTAATTCCGATCAATATGCAGAGTATTTAAAATATTGTCTGCCATGACGGTATGACAGTATTCGATACAAATAAAATGAAAATTATTGTGTAAGTGTATTGCATAACCCACGCATTTTTCATGCAATATTTTTCCTCTGTTTCGTCACTCTATAACATCACATACTCTTTGCTATATAACCCACTTATGGTAGTTATAAAGAAATTATAAAGAGCCAGTTCAAGAGCTAGTTCAGTAGGTATTTCAATTGACCAAGGAATTAAAATTGGTATTCAATCCAATTTTTGGTCAAAATCGGCAACCAATAAATTCTCGTGATTTATTTTTGAAAGTTGGCAGTATTTGACATTTGCGATAATTGTTTGACAGTAGTGTTTCACATTTGCAATTATTTTTCTTTTGTATGACTCCATCATATTCGATACACTATGCCACAATGATTATTGTGGTAAAAAGTAAATATTATTTAGTTTGTATTATAAATATTAAAAATATTTAACGTAAAAAAACAATAAAAAACGCTTGTCAATAGTATGTATCAATTTGGTAGAAAAGGTCAAAAAATCATAATGAAATATACAGGATGGCAACATTCAGAACAAAACATTTAATTTGGAAAACTCTAGTGACAAGCACTGTAACTAAAAAATAGAATTGGAATTTCAATACCATCAACAGTGTAGAAATTCAACGAATCCCAAAGTTTCATTGAATACATAGCAAGGTTGTTGTAAATAGAGAAATCAAATACCTTATAATTAATCTGTATTCTGCAAAAATATTTATTTTTTCTTTGACTTTCTCAAAGAATATCGGCATAATTACTCCTTATAAAATAAATAAAAATTGCGAACTTACCTAGAGTTATCATTATGCAAATTTACTGAAATTTTCTATCAGGGTATCAATGTATGTGTGAGTATTTTATATAGATCTCGACACTATCAGTAAATTATCAGAAGGCTATTTCACGACAAATTATTACGAAATGTCATCCTTTTGAGGTTATGTTTCATCTTCAATTTAATTAAAAGTGTGAATACATCAGTCTGTGTTAAATTCGTGAAAAAATAATGGACAAACGTACACAACTATTAAAAAATAGTATATTGTATAATTAGGAGAAAAAGTACTGCATTCCCGGACGATAGTGGAAATTGGCAAGCACGGGAGTGCGGGAATGCACTTTTCGTCCGAATTGTACATACTATTTTTTCTCCGATTGAACTTTAAAACGAATATAAACCCAAAATAATTTTTAATATTATTCATTAATTAGCATATTAAGAAATCAAAACAAAGTAAAAAATCGAAAATAACATAAAATTATGGCATCATAAGGTGTAAATACATTTTGTTTTTTTTTCAAAAGTTGTCAAGTTAGTGTACCTATTTGATTTATAAAAAACGTGTGAACGAAATTTAAGGGATATGGACAGTGAAAGCGAATTATCCTTATCTTGTACCCCGCCGGATATAGTGGAAGCAGCTAATTCAGCTACATGTGATTTACTCCCGCAAAAATCGAAGGAAAAATACGAAAAACTTATAAACGCTTTATGGATTATCGTCAATCTAAACACATCAAATCATTTCGGAAAACGTCATTCTGGCGTATTTCGCTGATTTATCTACAAAATTGAAATCATCCACATTATGGTCAAACTACTCAATGATCAGGTCGATGCTCGTGGTTAAAAATAATGTGGATATTGCAAAAATTACGTGTCTTCTTGAAACGCAAATCCGACGGATATAAAGCGAAGAAATCTAAAATATTAACTATGGAATATGTTGAACAATTCATTTTGGAAGTTTCAGATGATTCGTTCCTAGTTACTAAAGTAAGCATGTAGGTATTTAAAACGATTATTATTTGTATTTACACATTAAATTCAAATATGTTTTCGGATAAAATACAATTCACACTGCAATATTTTTTTGTTTGTAATATTATGATTGTTTTTTGTAGGTTGCGTTAATTTTTGGAATCGCTGGTGCTTGTCGATGGGATGAACTAGCGCGCTTGGAAATTACTGACATTAGTGATTTGTTATTTAAAGTTTTAGTTAAAATCCCGAATAACAAGACAAATAAACCACGATCATTTATCGTAAACGATTTAAATTCTTTGTGTTTTTTTAAATACACAAATGGTAAAAGTTTCAAACAAGTAGTTGGCATACATCAGTTTGGTAAAATGCCACAAATTGTTGCTACTTTTTTAAAATTGCTAGACGCAAAACAATACACAGGGCACTGTTTCCGCCGTTCATCTGCGACAATTTTAGTTGATAATGGCGCAGATTTAACATGCTTAAAAAGATTTGGAGGATGGAAGTCATCGACTGTTGCTGAAGTGTATATCGATGAATCCATTATCAATAAAATTGAAGTTGCTCATAAGATTTTCGATACAACGGATAATGAAACAGCCGATGCAAATAATGTTAATGATTTTAACAGCAATATGTCAACAACAATGCTGGGCTGCGATACTACTAATCCACCAATGTTCAATAATTGTACTAATTGTACGATAACCGTTAATATTACAAATACGTAAAATTAAACTCCTATACCTAACACATAATTAGTTTGGCATAGATTTATCAAATAAAAATTGGTTATTATGTATACTGTTAAACTAAAATAAATAAATGCGTTTGGCCTTCCTTATAAGTGTACTTTTATTTCTTCTAAACAATTAAAAATCCATACGGGAATATATTCCCGGCCTAGGCCAGAAAAAATATTCTCGTACTATTATTACTTATTGCTTACCAACAAATACAACATACTGGAATCATGAGCTTTTCGTTTCGAAAAAACAACAGAAAGATATAGTTTTTCCTACGATCGGAGAAAAATTAAATATATCAAAGAAAATCAGTACGAATTACGTAAATCACGAATTTCGATATATTAACACAGAATACAGAGCTAAATAAATAATACTATAACAAAAATGTATGTTGTGTCTTCACTCTGAAAATTAAATTTATAGTAATGAAACATAGCATTCTGATAATTTTCTGATAGTGTCAAAATTTATATAAAATACTCACACACACATTGATACCTTGATAGAAAATATTAGTGAATTTGCATAGTGCAGACTCGAGGTTAGTTAAACGTTGAAACCAACATTGAAAATGATGATAAAATTTTAAAGGATTTTTGGAACAGAAACTCGACTAATTTCTATAGAAACTAATTATTTGATGTTTTACTAAAACACAAATTGGTGTTTATCAGGGGGTACGTACCCAAAAGAGTCCGATTATCGCACGGCTATTCATACCCTTTGCTGGTTGTCATTTCAAAACATTAGTTCAGTTTTGAGAGAGAGAGAGAGAGAGAGAGTAGAGTAGTGCTAACAGTGTTGTGTGGGAGTGTATTTGTATGCAAACAAATTTCAATACGTATTGCCATTGACTACGTAGAACGATTAGGACGCCATTTTCTAAATGCGATTGATCGGGTAGCGAATTGTAAATTTGGAAAGGTGAATAAAATATTTTGTATCATTTTGTATATTTTGTGGTTGTGTGTTTGTAAATATGTCTAACAAATTTTTTTTCGGAAAATTAAAGAGGAAGTTGAGTTATTAGTTTCGTTTGGAAAAGAAGTTAAGGAGTGTAATAATGACAGGCATTCAACAAGTGAAAATAACATCAATGTGCAAGTTGATTATATTAAACAGAACAACACAACTACAACTCATGTAGACCGACGAAATCTATGAAGAAGATTTAAGTCAAGTGTCTTCATTAAAATAAAGTGAAGATATTAATGAATCTCATGATGACGAAACGGGATTTAATTTACAATATGATCTAACGGAATGGATCATAAAGCACAGAACTACGAATGAATCTGCGAATGATTTATTAAAAATTTTAAGAAAATTCCATCCGAATTTGCCGAAAGATACTCGTACTCTAAAAAAAACAAGGAACGTTATTGCTATGGGAAGGGGATCGTACATACATATCGGTCTTACATATTACATTAAAGAAATCTTGAAGAAGAACGACAATGAAAACTTAAAAGAGCTTAAAATTGGTATAGACGGCCTTTTATTGTCTAAAAGTTCATCTAGCCAGTTGTGGCTTATACTACGAAATGTAGTTAACAGGAAGGAAGTTTTTGTTATCGAATTGTACCATGGGTATCATAAACCTTTCTGCGCTGATGTTTTCCTACAATAATTTGTTGATGAAGTGCTTTTGCTGAGATCCAAAGGTGTTATCTATAATCATAAAACAGTATCTGTGGTAATACGTGCAATTATTTGTGATGCAAAGGCAAATTCAATGGTTCTTGGTGTAACAGGACTTAATGGCTATTACGGATGTACTCGCATTTAGATCAAAGGGGAATATTTAGATAGAAGAGTTAACTTTATGAAAACAATAACAACTCTTGTGCTTCTGACATGCTGCAACAATATGTAATCAATTTCCCTAACGAACATAATTTAATCCACCTAGCACGGGATGTTTTAAAGTTTGGAAATCTCGATAAATATAGCGCGATTTTAGGTTCGAAAACTGTATGTAATACTTAAAAAAATGTATTAAAAAACATAACCAACCACTTCAACAACTTAGTAATAGACTATATGAAATGGATCTTCATTTAACAACAATCAATGATGAAGAAAAACCATACGCTATTTTTGATTATAAATTAGATAGATTTTCGTATCGGGACTTACAATTCAACAACTATAAATTTTCAGCGCTAGCGCAAAATAATTAGTCACATGTCTTATGTTAAGGTCACATAATTTGTTTACGGCAGTTCTATTTGCATTTGCCGTTATCTCGTCGACCTTTGTAAAGTCTCTTCCAAATGCGATAAAAATAGAGAGGCTTTCTATTTGCCACTTAAGCCCAGAAACATTTTGGTTCTTTATAACCTCTCGGTTGCTTTACAAAGTGAGTAATCATCATCCTCTAGTTCGCTTATTTATGCTTTCTTCTTTGTTCCATTTCTAACTAGTTCTTTCGTGCGTTTTATTTCTTAATCTTTGCAGTTGTACCGCTACTTGATATTCTCGATAGTTGGCCAGGTGTTGCCCTTTACAATTTATATACATTTGCGTCTGTTACGGCTAATTGGGAAATCTTTCGCGTTGTATCTACTATCACGCACCTAATACCTCGTTCACAATATCTTTGAGTGTAGTTAATGCCTTGGCCATTCTTACATTGAGATATTAATCTTGTGTTTGTTTTAGTGGTTCTATTTTAACCTTAGTATTGAGCATTACTTTGATATTATATTTTTAATTCTTTTTACTTTGTTTAATGTGAGCATGAATAGCGAAGGATGTTTACTACGTTTTTAATTTCGGATCCGCTCGGAACACGATATTTCAAAACGCGATATTTCGAAACGAGATATGACGAAACGAGATATGGTACAAAACGCGATTTTTCAAAACGCGATATACAAAACGCGATATGGTACGAAACGTGATATTTCAAAACGCGATATGGTACAAAATGTGCATTGCGTATTGATGGGAAAGCAGCGACCCGCCTGACATAACCCGGTTTCCTATCGATTTTTAAATTCCTATAAACTGAAATTAAATTTCCCCTTCACCCGCCTGATATAACCCGACCCTAAACTCCCGCTCCTATCGATTTTTAAATTCCTATAAACAAATATCGCGTTTTGAAATTTCTCGTTTTGTACCATATCGCGTTTTGTACCATATTGCGTTTTGAGATCGTACGTACATATCGGTCTTACATTTTACATTAAAAAAATCTTGAAGCAGAACGACAATGAAAACTTAAAAGAGCTTAAAATTGATATTGGTATAGACGATTTTCTAAATCTTTGCAGTTGTACCGCTACTTGATATCCTCGATAGTTGGCCAGGTGTTGCCCTTTGCAATTTATATACATTTGCGTCCGGTTGGGGAAATCTTTCGCGTTGTGTCTACTGGTACATATTACACACCTAATATCTCGTTCGCAATATCTTTGAGTGTGGTTAATGCCTTGGCCATTCTTACATTGAAATATTAATCTTGTGTTAATCTTGTTTTAGTGGTTCTATTTTAACCTTAGTATTATTGAGCATACTTTGATATTATATTTTAAATTTTTTTTACTTTGTTTAATGTGAGCATGAATAGCGAAGGATGTTTACTACGTCTTTAATTTGCAGTTCTTTTATCTTGAGGTGTTATGTTATATCCTCCTTCTTACATGTGGGATGAAGACCCTAGCTATAGCTTTGTTGGTTAATTAGTAGGAAGCACCACGTGACATTTTGGTAATTATATAGGATAATTGAATCAAATATTGTGAGTGTCGGAACAGACTCTCTTTGGTGGTCTATGATTTTTACATCTATGATTTTTATAACTAGGTTTTACTGTATAACGAAAATACTTATATATGAATACGTATTTTTTTACAAGCATGTTGTGTCTAAAAAGATCAAAAGAAATGTAAATGAAAATGTTTACCTCATATTAGAGGGAAATTTTCATACACATACACACTTTCCTTACGCAGGAGACTTTTTGGCGTTTTGAACTGAAGGCAGAATCGAAAAGCACATTTAAACGATTTGTTGTTTCTCTTTCTTAACGTTATCATATCTCTCGTGAATATTACGTTAAAAAATTTATCAGTTTTTATTCCCAGAAACATGTATCATCATGTACCCAAAAAAAAAAATATTTCTTCTTGTTTTATGCTATTAATGGCGTGCAGTAAATAACTTTTATCAGTATCATCGATAATATATTGAATATGATGGCAGATTAGCTTTTAGTATTTAAATTTTTGGGCACGTGTGATTAATGCGTGGGAAATTCAACAGAGTGGAAATTTTTTACGATAGTATCTAGTTGGGTATCATCGATATTAATACGAGCAACGGTTTAGTGTAATACATTTTATAGTAGTATTTAATAAATTTAACGTGGCATTGTGCGATTAAGGTTAAAAGAATAAAGTATTTGATTGACTTGACCCCAAAAATGTTTAAACTTGAGTTCTATGTATTGCTTGTGTCAGATACCAGTATATAGATAGGAGAGTTAAATATTATTATTATTCCAAATTCATTTAAAGATCCTACGCCTACCTTGATTTTACAATTTTTTTATTTTATTATGCCGGACCGGTAGAACAAAAACAAAATTAAAAATAATCCATTTTCGCAACAGTGAATCACTCGAATAAATCAAATCGGGTAAAACAAAAACAAAACCAAAAAGAAAAATTATCGAATAGGAAAACCCTCAATAACAATTACAACAAAAATGTAGTATTGAAGGAAAATGAAATAAAGTTTAATTTTATGAGAAATTCTACTCACATTTACGTTTATACAAAAAACTTTTTAGCTTCTAATGCTATTAATGTTATACAGCAAGAGCGGCTTGAGAATAAATATCCACCCCGTATTTATCCTACATTTCAATTTTCATGTTTTACATTTCAGGGAAATCTATCGCAAAATTAAGGTATAACACAGTAAAAATCAACAAAACTAATGATCTTATCTGGTTTAGTAAAACAAAAGATACAAAAAATAAGATGAAAACAAAAGTTGTTTTCCTCGTAATTTTTCCTTTATCTCATTTATGGTAACTTTTTGTGTATGTATGTATGTCTTATTTATGTACGTGTATTGCGGTAAACTTAAAATAGATGACAAATTTTCTTGTAATTCCTATTACAGTGTTAGGATGCTTGGCGAATTGGCTTAATAAATGGAAATGGAATTTTTGTGGTAAGTGAGAAAATTACTTGATGTCTGATGGAGTGCAGCTGGAAAAATATTCTTTACGTAAAGAGGTACCTTATCCAATTATTGAATTAAAGGCAGAATACAATAAGGATTTGTCATGCCATGTTAACACTCATAATTCGCACTTTGGTTGCAATACCCTCAACATTTATAATTTCAAGTTAAACCAAATCAGAAAAGACTCTGGAGAAATGCTAATGCGACGATCTTTTCAAAACATCGACTGTTAAACGAAACGATAACCGTTACATGGCGAAATCAC
Source organism: Nephrotoma flavescens (assembly GCA_932526605.1). NCBI lineage: Eukaryota > Metazoa > Arthropoda > Insecta > Diptera > Tipulidae > Nephrotoma > Nephrotoma flavescens. The sequence goes on from OW052222.1 coordinate 106,283,382, forward strand.
ATTTTAAGCCAGAGACAAATCCATTAGGCGATTTACTCGGTATTTTTATCAAATGGTTACAAAGTTTGGAGAAAAAGTTTACGAACAACCCAAGTTTGAAGCAGCTGTATATCGAATTTATGGAAGCATACAGTCGGCTTGGATACATAGTGAAGTTAATCTGCCAGAACAAAAAAGTCGATCTAAATATTATTTTAGTCCACAAATACAAAACTATGTGTGTTTTGATGGGTCAGCCGTCCAACCAGCTCAGACTTTTTCTTGAAAGATAATCTGCTTACACGGCCAACCTTACAAAATCTATTGGCCACCCAAGGCATTCGTTTACTCCGTATTCATTAATTATATTTTCCTCCATATGCAGAGAAAATTTACAAGAAGCTATAGATTTACCCGAGATATGGCACATATTCAGCACCATAATTAGCAATACGAAGCAATTCAGCAAGCAATACAACATGACCACCTACTGAATCGAGCTGGCTATAATCGTCCGAATTAGTTTATAAAATGAATGAAATCATTGTGTAATAATTAGTAAATACGGTTTCGAAACACCACTAAGAAATTAAAGTAAGGTCAAATGAAGACACATTTATCAATCAAGTTATATTGGACGGCCCGATTCCTACAACGAAACGAACCATTTCATCAGAATCCGGTTGAATATTATATCTTCTTCGATTCATGCAATGTGGCACGTAATCAGAATTAATTCACTTTACCATAATTTAACCGGACAATAATTTGACCGGACGAATGGTGCAGTGGTTAAAGCTTCCGCATTTGAACCGGGAGGAACTGGGTTCGAATCCCATCAGAGGCTAGATGCAAATCGGATTTTCATCATCGATTACAATCGGTGATGTTAATAAACACAACTAAGACCCTCTGTCCACGTCAATGTACAGGTCGACATGGAGCTTGCAATATGCAGGTGGTATACTGTAGTTGTGTGAGTAGGTGAATGGGTTAATGATGTGGTATCACAATGGGCCAAAATTGGCCTAAGTGTCAAACACTGAAACCTACCATAATTTAAAAAAATTACCCATAATTTATTTAACTAGTAAACACCACTAATATTTTTAAACCATTGCTTACCGAATCTCCTGAATGACTCATTCTTTTGTTCATCGCACCCCTATTTATATACCGCCCTGCATATTTCAGATGCCACACGGATAATGTTCAGTACCAATGCGCAATCTATGCTGAATTGAAGTGTTACATATCGTTGTACTGGTCTTGAAAAACTCAAAACTACCGTTTTAGTGCTGCAAGCATTTACATTTTGATTATTCCAATATAATGAAGTGATAAATCGTTTTAGAGGTCGTGGAAAAGCAAAATTTTTTGTTATCACCCCTATAGTTCACAAATTCACTGTTTCGCCGTTCTTACAAATCTCACAAATTTAGCCGATGTAAAACAGTAGTTAAAACAACCATAGTGGCGCTAAAAGCATCTGTTTTTTTTCCTTATTCTCTTATTTCATGTGGCATATCGTTTGAAAGGTATTTGAGAAAACACAATTTTATCATCAGCAAATCCACCATTTTGAAGCTGATAACTAATTATTCATTTATTATAGAATACATAAGTGTCATATTTCATGACGCTTCAGATGTTCATTTTGAAGAATGTCACACATTTAATTGCAACGCCTTATGCCATATATTTTCTTATTCTGAAATAATCATATGGCTTATCGTTTAAAAGGGTTTGGACGAAGTAAAATTTTGTTTTCAGTAATTTAATTCACAAATCCATCGACTCGAAAAACGTCATTAGTTTAGTTAAAGCACCTAATTATTCAAAACAACGGTTGTGGCGCTGGAATAAGTTGTTTTTAGCACATTCCAAAATAATTAAATGGCATATCGTTTGAAAGAGAATTCCTTTAGTCTAATTAGTTTTTTTTAAATTAAAACAACTAAGAATTCCCTGAAATTTTTTTTACATCCCCCTCGGAATGAAGTTTAATATTTAAATTTTGCTTTAGAAAGGATCTTAACGGAGGGCTAAAAGAAAGGAAGCGTAAACAAAATTTTCCAGATGTTTTTCATAATCTATAGCTATGTACCGAAGACACGTCGAACGAATAGTACTGAATGTAAGATATAAATTCAATGATTCAGAAATTAAAGTATTAAATTCTACAATATAAATGAAATTAATATATTAGCCTAATTTCTAGAATTTGGAATTCTGGTATTGGCTACCTTAATTTCAGCTAAATAGGTTTATTCGAACTTCAATTGAAATTTAAACAGTTGAGAATTCTTAATGATGAGATCGGGGCGATAAGAAATTTATAATGCACAATCGCAAGTCATATACTATAAAGATCATATGCGAATTCAATTTGCATAAATACTTTATCGAAAATTACAAAGTTTGAAAAGTTGGCCATTTCTGAGAAATATACACTTAGGAAAAGGGTTACTACCAAATATACTTAGTTAAATTAATTTGGTTGTTTTAACACAAAATTCTGAGCTAGATAAACCAAATATCTTGTTTAATTTAAAAATTTGGTATTTTCTTACTTGGTTACTATAAAAAGTGGATGAAATTTGATTTACCAGGATGGTCGGTACGTAATTTTGTTTAATTTAACCAAAAAAGATTTTCCTATTTTGGTTTATCTTAATTACATATTTTGACCTATAAATTTTGTCATATAAACTTGTTAAAAATTTCAATATTTACGAAGGGGTTGGCAATTGCATCGCGAATCATTAAAATTAGCTAATTCATTGTGATTATACTTTAAATGTAAGTTCAAAATATTTTAAATATTTTTGTAGTTTGGTCGCTGCAGTCTGATGAGACAACCGAATTTTTTAATATAAAGAATTCAAAGTTTCATTAGTTCGAAATCAAACTTCTAACGTCTTGGCTTGGTATAACCTCACCTTGATGTAATGTGTCCAACCTAAAACGTTTACAACATTAACTGCCAGTTTGGTTACATTTACTAAGAAAATTTGGTAGAATTAACAAGTCATTAGTAAAATAATTTTTTCCCTTAAATTATTTGGCCACTGTTAACAATTTTTTTCCATTTCTATCCATTAAAATAACCATATGTTTTTGGTTGTATTTGGTTATTTAAAATTAAATGATTTGGTTATTTAAAATTAAAATTTTATTCAACTAAGATCTTGTTCTTTTTTTTTAACTAAGAGATTTGGTTGATCGAAAATTACCAAGATTTTGACAAAGTAGACTAAGATTTTTGTTTCTTTTGACCCAATTATTTCTCTGAGTGTAATAAACAGAACGATCACTGGTGGAAACAACAAATAAAAATAGTAAACCTAATTTGTTTGCCATTTCCTCTTCTCTGTAAATGGTAAATTGCGTTTTCTGACATTTTTTAATTTATAGAGTGAATTTTTTACTCGTACATTGATGAGATTAACACTAGCATAAGAGCAAGTAACCGCCTCCTTGCCAATTTATATACTCGTATATATTTACGAGACGGAATGAACCTGTTTCACCGTTTAACGGCGGTATCAACACTCGGGTTAAAAATGATTAACTTTTGCAAAGAATGAGGCCATTTTAACTAGATTTTAACTAGAACAACTAAATGATTCCAAAACGTTGAACAGATCATCTCGAAATAATTGAATCGGTTCCAGAGAGAAAAGGTGGGTGACAACGTTGTGTGACTGTCAAAACGAATGATATATTTAACGCCGGCAACGAAGGTTACAGCCTTACATGTCGCACCTAAATCATGCTTATAAAGAAGTTAAGTTAAATGTCTAAAATTAATTCAGTTTACTAGAAGAGTGCATGTTGGAAATCTGCACCTAGTGTATTTATAACCAATCATCTAAAGTTTGAAATTTAAAATTAATTTATGTTCAGCATTTTTATTTGTAAATTAAATAAAATTCAATAAATTACAGCGAGATTTGGCTAAGATTGAAATCGACCGAATCATGTGGCTACAAATTTTTCGATCAATTATTGTAAATTGATGCATTTGGGTGCAATGCCAACGGAATTCCGTTTAAATTCGCCTAAAAAAACCACTCGCCAAAAAAAGTGTCACAAAAGTTCCAGTTTGGGTGTGAATCCCGACTAAAAAGAGTAAAAGTCAAAGTGGAAGTAAGGTGGAATTTCGCCAGAACCACGGGTATATTCATACACACTTCCGTACTAATTTAACACACTTTATCGCAGGCAAATAGAGCAGCTTTCCATAACACTTTTACATGGAATTAATAATAATTTTCTATTGAAATTAAAAAGAACTAGTTGTTGTAATTTTTATATATTTTTTCAGATATACGAAAGGAATACATCTCTCTCTCTCTCTGGCACTATATCCCGCCTCAAATGAGGTTTCATAATCATGTTTTCATTTCGGATAATGAGTGATTAATTCACTGATCCTAAACCAGCCGTGAATTTTTTTTTCCTTGTCACCACCGGGAATCGAACCCGTGACCTCCGGTCGCTGGAGCAAGCATGCTGACCACTATGACCACTATGCCACGTAAATAGCGACGCCATTGCATTGCAAAACTGTTTTTTATTACCTCTTCAGCCCAATCCGATCGAACCATTTTATAATTAAACGATTATTTTATAAATAAACTAAATAAAATTAATGTTATTGTAGTAATTAAAAATCATTAAAATAAAACAATACGAAAAATTAAAATAAACAAAAACACATGCACGCACAATCTTGTGCGTACCCGTCGACTTGTCACATGAAACTGAGGAGATAATATATAAAAGATTCTTACAAACAAAACTTATAAAACACATATAACCGCGAAACAGAAAGAGAAAGACAGTTATTTTATGCCTTTGATATTTTGTAGTACGGTTAACGGTATGGTATGCCTTTGATAATTTAGTATGGAATCAAAACATTTTTTTCCACACAGCGGAAAAATTGCATACTGGGGAGCTGTTTCTCCGAATTTTTTTTTTGTACAGTTGAATAAAAGATTCAATTACAAACAAAACTTATAGAAAAAAATAATATTACCACGAAACAGAAAGAGAAAGAAAATTATTTTTCGGTATTTTTGTGTCTTTGATATTTTGTAGTATGGAATTTAGTATGGAATCAAAATATTTTTTCCACACAGTGGAAAAATTGCATCTCACATATTATCTCTGGCTGATCATCGTCGGAAGATTTTGGAATTGTAAAACCAGCTTAACATGTACAACTCCTCTAAGGCTGATACATGTTTCATATCTTTTTTAAGATCAATACTTGCTAAATATTTTTGAAGGAATATTTTTTTGTAAAACACTTTTAAATTCTTAATGATTCCTTGATCACAAAGCTGTAATACACTGATAGTATTTATTTTATTATTTATTTATTTTTATTTTAGTGAATTAATTCGTAATATAAATTACAGTACAATTTTAGCAATAAAAAATATATCAAATGAAATACATAATTCTGGTTATTATAATAAATTATTTAAAATAGTTTTCCTTTAAAGATAGTCTGATTCCAGATTTCGTCATATTAAAATCACAAAACATACTTAATTGATTATAAAACTTCGACATTAAATTCAAAGGTTCGTCACATCCATAATTAGTTTTATGAAAATCTAATTTCAGAAGGGTTCGAGTACGTAGATTCCTCACAGGGGCATACAAGTTAAGGTTAAATAATAAATACGGGCTGACTATTTCGCCATTTAGTAAATTTTAAATGAAAATAGCCCCAGCATGCTGCCGACGAATATCAAGTGGCTCGAGTTTTAGAGATTTACATCGCTCGGTATATGGAGGGAGGCCTAAAACATTCTCCCACCACATTCTACGATTATCAAACCCAATAGTTTTCCAGGCATAGAAAATTAAGAATGATTTCTGAACCGCCTCAATTCTCTTGACATGATTACTGTAACTTGGACACCAAACACATGACGCATATTCAAGTTGTGAACGGACAAGAGATTGATATAGCGAGATCAAAGCTTTCGGGTTATTAAACTCTTTCATAATTCGTTTAAGAAATCCTAACATAGAACAAGCCTTTGCAATTATCAAATCAATATGCCGATTCACTGATAAGGTTTGTGTAAACATAACCCCCAGATCTCTTACTTCAGTTATTCTTGATAACTTATCATTATTAATACAATAATCATGTATTACATATGACGATGAGCGGGTAAATGACATAATTTTACATTTCTTGGTATTCAAAAATAATAAATTATTTTCACACCAATGGCTAATTGCATCAATGTCCTTCTGCAGATTAAATGAGTCTTGCGTATTATTTATAGGGGAAAATATTTTTAGATCATCAGCATAAATTAGACAACGAGCGAATTTGACACATTTGGTGATATCGTTCAAGAATAAAATGAAGATAAGGGGTCCAAGATGGGAACCCTGTGGAACTCCCGAATGCACTTTTATCGGATTAGAAAATCTGTCATTTATTTTTACAAACTGTATGCGTTCAGTAAGGTATGATTCAATCCATTTTAACAAATTATTAGAAATGCCAAAAGATTTTAATTTTTCCAATACAATAACATGGTTGATTGAGTCAAACGCCTTACTAAAGTCAGTATAAATGACGTCAAGTTGCGCCTTAGCCTCAATCACCTCCAAGGCACGTTTTGAAAATTCCATTAAATTCGACACGGTAGATCTTCCACGGAAAAACCCATGTTCTTCGTCAACTATAAATGACTTCAGACCGAAATACATGTGGTCACAAACAATTGATTCGAATAATTTAGGGATCGCTGATAGTATAGAAATGCCCCTATAATTAGAGACATCATTCCTATTACCGGATTTGAAGATTGGAACAATATGTGATGATTTCCAAACAACTGGAAAAATTCCCGACGAAAGTGATCTATTGAATAATATTGATAGAGGAAATGCTAGCTCATGACCAAGTTTTTTTAGGAAACTTGAAGGAACACCATCTGGGCCACAGCCATCTTTAAACTGAGTGAGTGATTTGATCCTCCGGGGTGATACGAGGTATATGCAAGGTGGTGTTTGTACTATTATATGTTGTATCCGCAAGTGTTCCCTTATTAACATTATCTAGTCTATAAGTATTTTGGAAGAAAGAACCAAATAAGTTGGCTACGTCTATAGAGTTATTGCCCGAAACATTATTGTAAGACATTGTCGACGGAAAACCGCATGTTTTCCTTCTAGACTGAACGAAATTCCAAAACGATTTCGGATTTAATATCAAATCATTTTGAACCTTGTTGATATAGTTTCTATAAGCTATTTTATGCATGGAATCAAATTCATTAGATACAGAAGAAAAGGCCAATAGTGTCGATACCACTAAACAAAATATTATAAAATAGTTGCACATCATGATCTAAGTCATTAAATGAGAAGCGCGCATTCCAGTCAATTGATGAGAAAAATGAAATCAGGCTATCAAAATCTGCACGTTTAAAATCATAAAATTTAGATATAAAATTATTCTTAATTGAGTTAGACAATAAAAGTTCTGATTGGTTCAAATTGACCTCCATCGACTTATGGTTAATATCATTAACAATATATGGAACGGGTGCTTCGATTACCGTATATAAATTAACCGAATTTGTAAAGAATAAATCCAAAAGCCTACCAATGTAGTTGGGAACATCATTAATCTGGATAAAACCATAAGATAAGATGGAGTCAATACATGAAGTTTCAACAGTCGATGTCACGTTACAAGGTATGATATAATTTACATCCACATCATATACCCATTTGACATTAGGTAAATTAAAGTCTCCCAGAATTAGCACGTTGTCGGAGGCACAACAATTAATTTAACACTTTCCAGCTGGATCTTCGGATGTACTAGGCAATTATCTATAATTAAAACTACCTTTCTCTTTTCCTTTAAAAGGTGGATTTTATCTAACGATTTCAACCAACTTGAAAATAAGTCCGCTGTCATCTAGGCTTGGGATAGATTTTTAACGTTTTTAGAATATCTCGGATTTTGAGACTTTCCGATAACAATAAGAGGAAGTTTCTCTTTTCCATCTGCAACGACAGTCATCATTGTTGTCGTCGTTGCACTGTATTCTCTCTTTTTAGGCGCGAAATCATTTCGTTTAGGATTTTTGTTGATGGACCCGTTTTTATGATGATGATGATAAAGAGATAAATCAAAACCGTTTTTGTTCTGGAAAAAAGTTTGTATGAGGGGAGTCGAGCCTAAAATGTTGAATAGTAAAGACGTAAAAAGTTGAATAATAAGTTGGAAAAAAAATAAAGAAAATTTTTATATCCGAAGTTAACTAAAACTAAGCTATTACCAAAAGTTATAAGTGTTATTTGCCTGACTCAAAATATATAATTCAATTACTATAACTATAAACTTTGATAACAAAGATTTTGTGATTTGAAAGGTAAAATGTGCTTAATGATAGTTTCGTTTAATTAAGTGGCGCAAATAACTAAACAGTTTCTCAATGAATTTACAAAAAAAAAAAAAAAAAAAAACTATTCAATAAAAATAAAAATCAAGATTAAACCGATAGTGAAGCTATATACTAGCAAATTTGTGTTAAAAGCTAGTGAAACCTATCAATTAGGTACATAGTTAAATTTATACAACTAAGTCAATATTGTATAGTTAATAAATTAAATATAACGTGCTTCGATATCCGCGGGCCAAGTACACAATTCAGGCCGTAAAAATAACTGTCCGGTGTTAACGTTCTACGTTGGGATTGGTGTTAAGATCGTTGATGCTACAGTGAGATAAACCAAACGCAAAAATAAATCATAAACTAATATTGATAAAGTAATAATAACGTTCCTGAGATTTTAATAATATACACTAATTCAACGCTATATAATAAAATATTTTAGCATCAAATCAATATAACACCCAAAATTACAAAAACAACAAAAAAAACACACACACAAAATATAACCCAACCTAAGGTGTTCATCGGTAACGGTGCTGGCTGGGAAACAGCACCATTCTCAAACTCAACGGATTACCTTATAACTTTACATCGATACGAGTTAATATTTTCAACATAAAAACAACAACAACAAAAACCGCATAAGAAATAATCGCTGCTACGGTTCGTCGACTATGTACATAGTAAATATGATTTTTTTTTAATTTTATTTTTTTTATATAATTTTCAATTTATTTAAAATTTGATAGTTCCTTAAATTTTTCTGTTGCTAATTAAAGTAAAGTTAAGAATTGTGGATTGGTTTAATTTCGGTGATGGGTATTTAAGATAAATTAGATTAAGTTTAGTTTTGATTTTTTTTACGACACTTGACTATATAAAATTTGGTATTGAGTCATTTGCTTTACAATTCAAGGTCGTAATTTTGCAAACAATTTGAGTTTTTTTTTTGTCCAGATGATTTATATTAATTATATCATAAGCAAATTTTACCCTATTATTTCTCGAATTCCAATATAATTGAATTATCAAATATATGTATTTATATGAACTTAATCAAATGATTTAAACAATTAATTATGAATTACTAGAGACCACGCGTGTATGATGATGTTAATAAGGTAAGTTCGTCGACTGTGTGAAATGTTTCGTTACACTCCTCTTCTCGCGGTGTAATCAAGATTTGCCTATGTTCCTGGAAATCCCCCACGACCAACACCCTGAGCTTTAGCCGAGCTACGAACCACCGCCCAGGGACCTCTACGCAAATATCTGCTAACGGACACAGTTCCGTTACACATCGGAATTACATCCAACAAGCATACTGTAAGACTTTTCTTCGATTTGTTGCCACAAGAACAAGTTTCTCCTGTAAATGATAAAGTTTTGTACGGCATGCAACGAAAAGATAAACCGAATTCATCCGCGTTAAAAATGTCTTTTATATCGTATTCCTTCAGAATTGTAGATACAGTTGAAGATATCCAATCGGAAGTCACATCAGCTGATACTTGTCCCGCCTCTCCACTAATATGCTTAAAGACAATTCCGTGTCTTATTTTAAAACGTTCTAGCCATCCAGGATTAGATTAAAAAGGTAATTCCTATTTCGATGGCTATTTTATCAGCCTTTTCCATTAAGACAGGTCCAGAAATAGGAGCATTTCTAGATCGCGCTGGTTTAAAGCAGTAATTCCGAATGTAAATCTTCATACTTTGGTAAGAGCAAACTTTTTTGACTTCCTCTGAAATTACCCTTTAATATAAAGAGTTCGGAATCCCAAATTCTTTACAAATTTCTGTTTTTGGTCGATCTGTTCTTAGTCGATTTCCATTTTTTTAACGTTAAAGCGTTTTGTTTTTTATTTCCGCTAGCTATGCTTTTGCATAGGCCGCAGCCACACGAATGCAAATACATACCAACATTGGTGTATTTGTCCAAATAACAAATCGTGTAGCAACAAAACAAATAACAAATTAAAATTAAGGTTACATTTTTCCAACATTGGCGCACATTCGCTCAATAGGCGGTTTTTCAAAAAAGATAAAAAAAAAGAAATACTACAAATCGTGTAGACAGTAGAGTTTGTCAATTGTCATATTTTAACAATATTTGCTAAACATAAAATACACCAATGTTGATCGATATTTGCATTCGTATGGCTGCGGCTTTATTAATCACTGAAGAAGTAATACCAGTTTAAAAGAATTCTAGAGAACACAATTTAGACAACAAGAATAATTTTATATCTCACTCACCAAAACTAACACGGTCACCAGAACTAACACCAAAACTAACCAAGCGAACGACATCAATAAATTCAATTAAATGATTTCAAACAGAAACAATTTTCGATAAAATGTTGTATGATTTCATTTGACTCGAAAAGCAATAAGCTGTACTAAATTTGTAAAATTCGCCATAACATGATTGGTCAGAATATCAATTTGAAAAAAAAATTTGTATTACGCCAATTTGAAAAATTACATAAAATACAACTTTTGGCTTTATAAAATTATTAAGTTAGGCTAATCTGTTTGTTAAACATGGTTCGTTCGTATTGTGTTATTTTATTATTCGTGTAATTTAATTATATTGATAGATCAAGAGTGTTTTGTTAATTGACCTCAATAACCTAACTAACCTATTCAAATTCAGTCTACGTACACGAATCTATTAAATCAATTAAATTTATTATTAAAGGTGAAGTGCTCCATTCAATTCAAATTTCAACAAGTCGATTTTACAATATTTGCAATTTAGATATGCATAATGCAATAATCCCAAAATAGAAATTAAAAAAATATTTTCAATTTTTAAGCAATTGAAAACTATTGTAGGATAAAAGAAAATTTATTTTTTATTTGAAAAGAGATAATTCTTAATGGAGTACCTACTACACATACATAAAAGATAAAAATGATTATTGATTTGGGAATTTTTCAATTAAAATTAAATAGAAAAAAATACTTAGAAGGAAAAATTAAAATTTTCAATAGTTCTTACCAAAAAATAGTAATAATGGAAAGCAACAAAAAACTTTACAGTTTGATTGTTCATTTGTTTTTTACTTCGAGATGAGATTTTTTACGTAAGATGATGAAGGGTAACAAAAATTTTAAATTTCTATTTCGAATTTTTATTATTATTTTTTATTCAATACTTGGAATAGAGAAAAGAGAAAGTTATTCTAATTTTTGATACTTGATAGAAAATGGCTTTCGGCATAATGTAGAGTTGTTGTTTTGTTAAAGTTAAACTTAATTTAATATTTTTTAAAGTTACATAAAAATAAGCTTTCATTTTTTTTTAGAAACATTTTGAATTTTGATGAAAAAGAGTTAAGCAATGGTGTGTGTTTTGGAGAACGACTTTGTTAATTGGTCAGAAGGTACAGTTCTGTATATAAAAGGTTCAGAAAAGAAATTTAAGTTCAAATTTTATTTAATAAAATTTTTAGGTTTAAAACATGTTTATAATTTTAAATTGTGTATTCTGACGTTTATTTAATGGGATATTTCATCGAAGATTTATACTTGTGTAGCATAACAGATTTGAATTTATATCTTTTGTTAAATTATTTATCTGTTCTATAATTAAAGTTTTCCGATTAAAAGTATCGTTTTACTAACTGTGACACAAACTAAAATGTCGTAAAACCAAAATATGCAAATAAACATTTTATACAAATATAACAAAACGCTAATAAAAAAATAATATTTATTTCCACCGTCTTCGCAACACCAAATGATTTATAATATTTGTGAATGTGGCGCCACCTAATCATTAGGATAATCATAATAAATTGATATTTAATTTTATTGGTTAAAAATGGGCAGAGAATAATATAGGCTGAACACGAATAAAAAAATGAAAAATGTTACTATTGATAAAAAAGGACGTATGTACATTATTTACCATATCCGTTTTTCAATTTGTTTAGTACATTACATATATCACATAAAAGAGGAAAAGGATCTGTTAATAATAGATTTAGAGGTAAAGGATAATAATCTTTTGAGCAAAATCCTTCTTTTTATACTTTAGCTACCCTTACCTATCCAATATATTATACGTATATAGGTATAAGGTCGGCCAATGACTGTTTGCTGTAATCACAATTTTTGATATCGTTATTGATAGTTTTTCCTTTTCATAATATATATGGGGTACCGAAAATCAATTTTACAATAATTCTTTTTTATTAACCTTTAGACATCGGTAAAAGGAAGGAATCTCTATTGTGATTCCGGTGAAAAGGATAAATTGTTCGATTACCAAAAATATTAATTTAATCGAGAGCTATATACATACATAAATTGTGTGAGATTCGATCACGTTTATCATATAAATATGCAACGTATAACAATCACAAGCAACCGCTCAAAAACCGATTAGTCATAATACGTTTTATTTAAATGGCAAATCCGATTGTGCCCCAAAAATGCTAAAGTAATATGTATTACACATTGCATAAACACATTCTGATTGGTACGGGTATTAAATTTAGTCCCTTCTGTTCATTTTATTCATTTAACGTTTCCCAAAAGATAATCATCCAGAATCAATTTTTACAGTTCTCATATTTTATGTATTTACGAGTATGTGGATAGGTGCGGGTGGAAAACAGGAGATTCAAATTTTATTTTTTTTAAACCAAAAATTATGATTATTTACATGATCCTGGGAAAATTATATTCAATTTACCGTTATACCAATTTTCTATTTAAATTTATTGTTAAAAGAGGATTTTCGTTTAAAGTATGTATATGTAAAATATTTTGTTTCTGGTAAATCTATACTATGTCTCCGTACTCTATGTTATTATCGTCGTCGTCGTCATGTAGACATGAATGAGCGACGGGGAAGCTAAATAGAATCTACTTTGGAAATTTTATTCATCAATTTTTTGCTTCAGTTTATTATATTTCGATTATCGTTTGTTGCCGTTTTGCATGCCTATATATTTTGAAGTACTCGCAGTAGGGTGGTGTTTTAGTGATTATGGGAATAGCTTTCATCAACCCGCATCAGAATAGTACAATTACTGCTACAGTATTTTTGAAAAAACTAATCGAAGATGCAGTGGAAATAATATTATTATAATCTGCGGCCTGCACTGGGTATATCTACGTTTTTAAGAAAACGCGTCATATTCTTTGGGAAGGATATATTTAAACTTACGCAAATAATTTATTTTAATCGTTAAACAGATTAATTAAAACTAAACACACTGTTTTGTGTTTTGTTTTCTTATACAAACTGCAATTTTATACTTGTTTAACCAGGTGCGGTATGTTGTACCATCACTTCGAATCGACAAAAGTCGAATTCGAAAAAAGCCGAATCGAAAAAGTGAAAGTTGTATCATTTTTGCTTTTCGAAAATGATACAACATACCGTTATTCGACTTTTTTCGAATTTCAATTCGAAGTGATCGGATGGTACAACATACCGCCCCAGTTAACTGTTTCGACCATGTTGGAAAATGTGTATTCTATGTGCGCCGTACAAATTAAGCGATGACGAACATATTCGTCAAACCCAGAGTATGTTTGATATGAAATTAGGATACAATGAAATATCTTTAATATTTTTATTTCGTTGTTTATTTCATGTACATTTATTTATATTAACATAAATAAGTTTTCCTTATCAGGCTTGATTTCTGTATCACTAGACTCATCACAGGGTCCTGAAAGTATTTGCAAACGTTTCCGCTTCCTTGTAGATAAAACTATTTTTTTTTTTTAATTTCATAATCGCTATCGAATGCACTCATTTTGGGGATACAGTAAACTAAAAACAAATTTGCTTTTTACAATATCTTTCTGCGCTTTATAAACTAAACTGTATGCTTACGCGTTTCAAATTATTTCGTTGCACTCGAATATACTATCGTTGCTGATCTGGTAATAGCGATTACACAGTGATTTACGTTGTTCGATCTGACAAAAATATTTTTCTAAATTACCTCATTATCTCATTCATTCGTTCAATCGTCATTTTGGAGCAATATTATTGGTTGATAAAAAAATTTTCAATGAATAAATGAACGAACGAAGGCAACACTGAAATCGCTCTTAATTAAGTTTCAATTCAGCCATTTGAGAAAATGAGAATAATATGAGCGAAAAAATATAAGAAAGAGAGAATATGAGAATATAACAAAATATTCTAATGGCAAATTCTTTAGAAGAAATGAGATGAGAACAAATATTTTGTGTTCCAAAGAACACGAAAAGAAAAAAATGGTTTGTTTACATTTGTTTAAAGGGAAATCAAAACAAGCAACAAAAAAATGTTTTACACGTAAAAAAACACTTTTAATTACACCAAATTCACTTTAAATTACACAAAAATTAATATTATTTATATTTATAATATTTAAGGCCCCGATTCAAGGTAACACGTGGTCGATTTTCAAAGCTAAGACACAAAACACTGGTTTATTTTTTCTAGTAGATGGAGCGTACAGTACCATTTTGAAATCTTCATCAAATTTTGTATTTTCGTAATTTTTCATTTTTTATCTTTTGGAGACAGGTGCATCGAAAATAAACATAAAACGAAAGAATGAAAAAGGTTTTTTTGTCCAAATACCTAATGGTTTGGTTACAACAACAAACATATTTATATATTGATTTTTGTTAATTTTCAGTTCTTATTATGAAGCGTTCGGGTATTTGTTGTTTGTTTTTACAATATTACGATCATAATGAAATAATATAACTTTTTTATAAATAAATCTCGCACAACGAGAAGCAAAGTAGATGGTCACCTCAACCAAATATACCTCAACTCAGGAACTGACCTCATTGAGCTCGATTTAACGTAATGATTTAAATTATTAATATTTCGGGTGCATTTTCACATAAGTTTTTTAGTCATCCAAATATCTAAAGACAAATCTAAAGAGAGTGAGTTTTCCAAGACTCCAATTCAACATATATACTTTTCCTAGATGGGGTCGTATCTCGTAATTCAATCATAATTCCGAATTACGAATGAATGGTAATTTTTCAACCGCTCAAGTACAACAGCGACCACTGATGTAACCAGCGCAATGTTCAGATGTAAATTTTAGAATGCCTTCATAAATGTGTAAAAGACAACCCCGATTATTAAAAATCGTGCGTTTTACAGTAGACAAAATAGATAATCGCGTTATTTAGATTACTTTATTTCTGCATGTCGCTCGGTACTCGATTTTTCCAAAACAGAATTATTTAGTTTTCATAACTAGATAAATACAATCTATCCCGATAAATTAGGCACACTTGCAAAAATCGCGTTTCTATTAGTCACCACAATTTGTTTATTACGATTATTATAATTTAATTTTCAATCTAGATAAATGAAAATCGCGATAAATTTTGTGTTTGTCTACGGCATTGCACATCAAGTGAATGACGTGTTATGATAAAAATATCTTCAATCATAAAGAAGATTTACGGAAATTGTTTGCAAATTACGAGTCAACAAAACGCAGCGAATCCTTTAACAAATTGCAAATAAATATTTTTTTTTTGAAACTAGTTCAGTTGAATAAAAAATTATGCCCATTGTTGGCCAGGCCGATGTCTGGAAAATTTCCAAAGTGAGGGAAACACATTATAATATAATAAACATTTTAAATCGTTTTTTAAACCCTTTTACCTTCTCGTGTCGCGTGTCTCGCCCAAATATAAATTGTTAACATTTCATTCTTGTTGGTTCATTTGTAGATCGATCTGATGAGCTGGGAAGTATAATGGCAGGGTGATTTGTCTCAAGAGAACAACGTTGCGACTTAAAACCCAGATGTCATTAACATATGCTAATGTCAGTTGCTCTAGCCTATATTGAGCTCACGTATGACGTTTTATAAGAATAAATTGAAAAGCATTTGGATGATAGGATCATCTTATCTCTTTCTCATACTCACGATGCAATTTTAAATGTTGCCGAAAGTTTATCTTTGCTGTATACCTTGAATTAAGAGTCCTCAGTAATTTGCACATAGATATCAGATGCTGTCGCACGCCTATTGAAAGTTTTTCAATAAACTACAAAATTACCGATTTGATCGGTAGTCCATAATGGTACTCGTGGCTAAGATGCGATCACTGTAAATAACTTTGCTGGTCACTATGTTTTCTAAGCCAACCAGTGTTTAACAAAGCTACGATATAGATGTAACAATTTAATCGATGTCTTTAGTAAACAAATTGAAATGTCACAAGCTTAAAATATCGAATGGAATTCGAAAATGCCTGAACCAATTCTAATCAACATCTTAAAATAAACATAAGGTACTTAAATGGATGAGATTGGTTAGACTGAACGAAACCCTTTATTCATTAATAAACCATTAGTAACCCCACACCCCATTTTAAATGAAGATGCCCATTCGTAAGGAGCGAAATTCCAAATATCCAAGCAGTTTCTATATCTTTTGATATAGCATCTTGACTTTTTTATTCCAACATAATCTTCTGATATACTTTTTAAGGGGTATGTTGCTTCTAAAATAACATACGGGTATAATGTTCGGCAATGAAACCAAATAGCTAAAACTTTTTTCATCCTGTCATTAGAGAATATCATTCGACAGAACATAGAGTAGCGCAACTCCTTATATTATAAATCAAGTTAGTTCGTTTCCGAAACCGTCCAAAAAATGAGCTTCACATCAGCGTTGTGAACAAGAAAATATCAGTTACTAGAGAGCCACGGCAAATGAGAAGCATGAAAAAGTTCAATTACTAAGAATTGATGATATATGATCAAAATATAATCTCTATATAGAGCAAGAATCATCGCATGGATAAATTACATAACCGGATTAAGCAAATTTCATTAAAATTGTTAATGTTTCACCAAAAACTAAACTACAAAGAACTACAAAGCGCTGATAACGCCATATTTCACTACGAGTCTGTTGATACGAATCAAATTTTTATGGAAATACCGACTGATTCAACTCTTTAGAATACGAGAGGATTGCGAAGGTAAGATAGCTTATGATAGCCGATAGTTTATATAAGATCTATCCTGAAGTTTACGTCTTTTGTCTGTCAAGGTGGCTGTTCTTGATCTATCTGTATATTACTAATTTTATAGCAATAAATATTGACCCGCTTGTATTCACTGCTAGTAATCTGGTAATTGCTGTACTTGTTACATTTCCATAAGTAATTTTTTATTACAAAATGTTAATTGATGTTGACTTACCATAGACGAGGTTGATTACCAACTTCTGGTGGTTGGTCTCTTCATTTCATGGACGGTTGAGGACCAACTTAAAATGAGAGATGGAATCCCTCGTTCATTCGTTCCTGGTTCAAATTTCGGGTATTTGCGCCTTTTTTGGATCAATCATTTTTTGGATCATATACACGCCAACGTCGCCAAAACCAATGAGAGGAAATGGAATATGTCGATTGAACATTTAAACACGTCGATAATGTGGCCATAATATTTTTGAGACTTCAACTTGTGTCAGGTTCCACATTCCTCCAATATGAATTTGATGGATGGATGGATGGATCCTGGCACACCAGGATTGAAGGTTTATTGACAAGTTCCGGAGAATTGGAGTTGCAAATTAAGAAGCCAATATCATTATTGTTGATTCACCATTATTTAGAGTGTACGATTAAGACTAACGGTTTTACAAATAACCAGATATAGGGACAGGACATGTTTATAATAATTATAGAATTGACCCGGTTCCAGATGGATCTCAGAGAGTGGAACTCTTAATGGAAGGGCTAGTTTTAAGATGCTATAGTAAAACTCCACAAATGTTTCTCTCGGTTGCTGTTTTCGAGCATCAATCAACGGCATGACATCCACATCCGACCGCCTATCCTGGAAGCGATGCAAGAATGAACTCCGAAGGAGTTCCCAATCACAACCAGGATGACGTTCCAGTATTAACCAATAGTGCTCGCTGGCGATGCCTTTTAACAGTACTGGCATATCGTTAAGCAGTTGTTGCCAGGGAATGTTATTTCTCCGGGCTAGATGCTCTACGCGAAACAAAAAATTTTCGACCGCTAATCCAGCTGCTGACCCGTCAAAAGATATACCCCATTTGGCGACAGGTGTAGAATGAGGTGACTGAGTTTTAATATTAGTGGTAAACGCGTTGACGCCATCCATGTTCAATGGTTGGTGCGGCATAGCTTGAGCACCTTGAATGTTAAATTGAGGGGGCTGTACTCCAATAAAAGAAGAATGCGCTCTTGCCTCTGACATCATTATCTGATCCCACTGTTGAAATTGACCACCTTGTTGTTGGAGAAGATTGCTACCGGGAGTGGTATAATTAGGAACACTCGGAACACGTACATTAGTATAATTAAATTGTTGCATATTTGAATGCCCGGGATTTTGTGACCGATAGCTTTCAGTAGATTGATCGGGCGGATACGTCGGTTTTCTATCCATAGTTAATTCATTGGGGTTTGTAACTGGCGGTAACAGTAGATTTTTTTCAAACCTTACTCTCGGGGTCGGGTAAGGATGTGACTCGATGATTTTCATAGCTGATGAAATAGGTGCATTACTAAATTGCACGTTAACATCCGTCGACATAGGAACTCCGGGTAATGTTTGCGATGAAGACGCCATAGTATGACTGACAGACACTTGCTTACCGAAATCAGATTGAAAGGTTAGTGGTGCTAATTTTCTATTAAGTTCCGCCACACTATCACTTTCATTCTTGTTGTCTTGTCTTGACATACGTGTCGTGGAGCTGGTATCGCTTTCGTCCTCAGAAGCCGAAACGTCTTGTACCTGGACAGCTTCCAGTACGGTCAAGGAACTATCCACCGAAATGCCATTCTTAACATCACTAAGAAGATCAATAAGTGATTGACAAGCCTGTAGCAATGTTTCAGCTGCTAGCTGAACAATTCTGAAAGTGGATATGCGTTCCAGCCGACCGCGTATATGATACAGCCTGGATGAATACGCAATAAATTCAATATTTGTGGAACCCTTTGTTAAATTATCGTGAAGCGAATCCTGTAGTTCTTTGATTATTTTGGAACAAACCGACACTTCCCTTCGTGGAGATTTAAGGGCCAATCGGTGAGACCGGGATGGAGCCAGAGCTGGTTCATCTTTTTCCTTTATGAGACACTCATTAAGTTGAGTTATTTGCGATTGTAAATTCCCCTGTATTTGTCGAAGTTCATACTCA
Organism: Nephrotoma flavescens; assembly: GCA_932526605.1. NCBI lineage: Eukaryota > Metazoa > Arthropoda > Insecta > Diptera > Tipulidae > Nephrotoma > Nephrotoma flavescens. Next base: position 106,303,015 of record OW052222.1, read on the forward strand.
ATTCGGAACTCATCTGGTTCTAAATATTGGCTGTGCCCTACCTCCATGATGAATACCTTCGATATTCGAATTAAGCTAAATTTTAAATAGTTAAATCGAAAAAAAATGCGAGCCGAGAAAAAGAAATATCTTTATCAATATGCGCGGAATCAAATAAAGAAAATGTTTTAACATATACTTATTATAATTATGTTTTAACAACCTACTATCATGACATAAAAAATTCGTCACAAAAAGAATCGAAATTGGTCGGAACGACTAGAAAAATAACTTGAAAAAAGAAAAAAAATACCCCAAAAAAATTATATAACAATTACAAATATATATATATATATATATATATATATATATATATATATATATATATATATATATATATATATATATATATATATATATATATATATATATGTGGGATAACAAGTTGATTGATTCTCTTTTATCCGCAAAACAAAAAACACAAGTTTACTAACTACAATACTTTGCTACGAGACCTTAACTCCTTTACAGTCAAACCAAAAGTGATCTCGTCGTTTTTATTTTATTTTGCATTATAATTTGGTTTACGTCTACAAATCATAAAGTTAAATACTACAGAGTGAATGATAGCAGCTGTCAAGTGAGTCAAATTCGGAGGGTAAAAGAGAAAGCATATAAATCAACGGGTCGTATTTAGAATTTGCTCGATTGAAATTTAAAACTTCTCAAATTCACAATTATTTTTATTCGAATATAGTACGCATTAATTGTTTTTATTTTCGATAAAAAATTATACTTATAATATTCCAAAATAAAAAATAATTATGAAAAGAAAAACACGTAGAATATGTACGTAGTAATAAGAGAAATGCGACACTGGTAATATAACATATGTTTACAAACACACACACAAAATGAAAAACCCCACACCGAAATCAAAATTGTTTACTTAATTTTCTCTGATTTATAAATTAAATAATGGATAAATTTATCACAAATCACTTTTTTCTTAACATAATTTACATTTTATTTTATATAAACACTTAGTAAACTTACTGATGGTAAGATACGCCTTTTTGAAATCTTTTAGGCGTATTTTTACAATTTTTGACAATACACTTCATTTCAATAACAAGTTTATAATTTTTTTTATCAAATCATGCACACCACACACTACTATATAAACCAACTAAATATTTTATAATATTTTTATTATTTTAATTAATAATTTTAAAATCACTAAATTAAGTCGTCATCATAGGTTGTCACTGCGCACATAAATAAACATCTGATTTGGGGTTTTTCGTTTTGAAATATGAGTAAGCCATATGCTTTTTTATATAACCATCCTTCACCAACGTGCCTCAAATGAAATAGCAAATATTATATGCTTCTTTATATGGGGAAAAAAACATTTCTACTCTGTGTAGTATAACTCTATTCTACAAATACATACAATACATAAAACAAATGAAAATCGATGCTCGAATAGCGTTTTATTTTACAACGTCACAATGATCACAGGGTGATCCCACAAATTCGGCCATCCTGATAATTCGGCGTCACGACGAATTGTTAGCTTCAACCCGGTAGGTAGAAAAATAATTCTTTGCAGCTGAACGATTCTTCCTTGGGCAATCTGGTAGTACATTCTTCATTTTAGTATTGTAAATTGTCGTGTTTTCCGGTAAGTATCTTAACATGAAGGTATAAGTGTAGCACCATTGGTAAATACATACGGCATTTCGTCTTTGGGTAGTATTTCGTCTTGCAGGTGAATGTTCCATCCTTTACGGCCAGGTAGTATATACTTCGTCTTCGCAATTCATCTTTGGTAAGTATTTCGTCTTTTATAAATACTGCGTCTTGATAGTTTGTCTTTGATTATAGGTGGAGGTGGTCGTCGTAGTTTGGCTGAATATTATTCTTCGGTGCTTTCTCCTACTCTTCGTTGGTCGTCTTCATCGGATTCGCTTCCGGATGAATCGAATATACTGCTCGGTTGCCTCCATGGCTTCATGAATTCTGCACAACTCGTTGTTGTTATGGCTCCTTCGTGGTTACCCACCTTCTCAACTTTGTATCTTTCGTTAGGACAAACTTTTGTAATCTTATATGGCCCAACAAACTTCGGGCTTAGCTTTAGCAGTGGTCCAAATTGCGTCCGTTTGATAGCAACCATATCTCCCAGTGAGTATTCTATTGCTTTTTTCCGCTTCTTGTTGAATGATTTTCGATTCTCTTCTTGGATTTTGGCAATTTCGCGTCTTGCTTGAGTACGGTCCGTCTCTCGGTCGTCCATAAACTGTTGTAACATCTCATCGTTAACTATTTCTGCTATGGCGACATCTTCTGGGTTACGCATTTTAACGCCAAACATGACTTCGAAGGGTGATCGCCCGATACTTCTTTGCCATGTACAATTCAAATATCGTTGAACGTGGCTAACATGTTGATACCACCTTTCTGGCTGCTCAATTGAAAGTTTTGTTAACACCGATTTTACGATTGAATGGATACGTTCAATCTGCCCGTTCCCTCTAGGCACGCCTGTCGTTATCAGAGTGTGGGTAATATTATTCTCCTGACAATATTCACTAAAATGACTTGATGTGAAGGCTGTTCCACGGTCGGTCACAAAACATCTAGGATTCCCGAATGTCACCTTCTGCAACTCCAATTTTTGAATGACCTCTTCTGTACTTGTTGACTTAGTAGGGTATAGCCATACATACTTTGAGAATCCATCTAAGTGGTCGAGGTGGTAAAATTGCAATGGACACTTATCTTTTGGCAGGGGGTGTAAATACCCCTCCTGCCTTCCAGATTTACGCGCAGCGAGTATACACTCAATACAATTTTCTCGTATCCTCTGACATTTCTCCGATAATCCAGGGATGTAGTAATCCTTTTCTATGATTTCGATCATCTTTTTTACACCAAAATGTCCAATCCTATGTATTTTTGTGATGATTTCATCTTGTAACGTTTTCGGAATACAGATAAGTTGACTTCCCTTTTCATCATCTTTAAACAATAACCCTCGGTTGATTGAATAATTTTTGTATGGCCCATGCTCTAGCAGATTTTTAATGAGCTGCAACTTTTCGTCTCGCTTTTGTAGCTCTTCTATTTGTGCCATAACTCCATCTTCGATAACCAGAGTAACGGAGTATCTACTTAGTGCGTCGACATGCTTCATTTTGGTACCGCTACGATGTTCCAAAACATAATCAAACTCCTCTAATACTAACGCCCATCCGGCAATACGCGGTGCTATATTCTTTTTTGACATGGTCATCTTAAATGCGGCGCAATCCGTCACAATGGTAAACCTTAACCCCAAAAGATAAACTCGTAGCTTTTTCAATGCTGCCACTATTGCCAATACCTCAAGTTCATATGAGCTGTAGCTTTCTTCAGCTGGTTTGGTTTTTTTTGCTGAAATAGTACACAGGATGAAATTTTTCATCGCTTTGGTCTTTCTGTAACAAGACAGCGCCATAACCGTGTTTGGATGCGTCCGTGTGCATTTCTGTTTGTGCATTAGATCTGAAAATACTCAAAATAGGTGGGTTAATTAGTAGCATTTTAAGAGTATTGAATGCATTTTGTCGAGCCATGTTCCATTCGAACTTTCTCTCTTTTCTTAAGAGCTCCGTCAGAGGTCTTGCTATTATCGAGTAATCAGGTGCAAATTTACGAAAATATCCCGTTAGGCCGAGAAAGCTTTGAACTGATTTTATATTTGTTGGCACTGGAAACTTTTCTACGGCACGTGTTTTTGCTGGTGCCGGTTTGACTTTCCCCTTTGAAATAATATATCCTAGGAACTCGATTTCCTCATACAGGAATTTACACTTTGTCCACTTGAATTTTAGCCCATACTCACTAGCAACTTTGATCACACATTTTAGTTTTTCAAAATTCTCTTTAGCGTCTTTTGCCGCTATGATCACATCGTCCATATAAACAATTAAAGTTTTATTTTGAATTAACTCCCGAAACACAAAGTTTATAAATCTTTGAAATACGGCAGGGGCAGTACACAATCCAAAAGGAACTCGATTGAACTCGTAGTGCCCTACATGTGTCACGAAAGCGGTGTATTTTCGGCTTCCTTCGTCAATTGGTACGTGGAAAAATCCGTTTTGCAAATCCATCGTTGAGAAAACTTTCGCAGAATGCAATTGATCGATCAAGTCTTCTATTAGGGGAAGAGGATAGCGATCCATCACCACTTCCCTATTCAGCCGTCTATAATCGATACACAATCTTTTGGTTCCATCCTTTTTATTGACTAGCACCACGGGACTAGCATATTCGGAGACGCTTGGCCTAATTATACCATTATCTAACCATTCTGTGATTTGTTTCTCTATCTCTAGTTTTTCTTGAGGTGCAACTCTTCTTGGTGGTTGGAAAATTGGCTGATCAGTTTTAAGTATCAGCTTCATGGTCACGGGCGAATCTTTGACTTTCTCCGGACGGTAATTCTCAACTAGTTCTTCAATTTGTCTTCTATATATCCTGTCTTGCACTTCGATAATTGGGTCATCATTTTTCCCTAGTTGGTACTCATTTAGGAAATTGTCATCCTTGGTTAGTTTTTTCACCCTAATTCCATTATCACTAATGACGATACCGCTTCTTTGTAGCATATCCGTGCCAATTATGCAATCTACTTCTATTGACCTTGCCGGAACCACATGAATTTTTCCACTAAATTCCTCGCCATCGATAAACATTTGTCCCATGAAATATCCTATGGTTTCGATTGAACTATCTCCTATTCCTCGTAATTTAGTTGTAATATACTGTAATTCTGGACTTCCAATGATTTTGTAAGTATCCTCAATTAGAAGTGTTAGGTCACTTCCCGTGTCAACTAGTGCTTCAATTACGTGACTATTCAGTTCAACCAAAATATGTTGTATCTTAAAATCGTCTTACTTCGATCGTATTTATTTTGCTTCTTTAACGTCTTCGTTTGCGGCTGTAAATTCGATGGTCGATCCGGACAATCTGGTGCTTTATGTCCAAATTTTAAACATCGGAAGCATTTTGGACCCTCACTTCTCATTCTACATCTAGCCGATATGTGGCCCTTTTTCCCACAGTTGAAACATGCTATGCTCGTTTGTTGAATGTTCGAATGGTTTTGTTTCGGCGGCATTTGTAAATCTGGTTTTGATTTGAAACCGTCAATGTGTTTCGATGAACCCTGATGGTCTGACCGTGACTTATAATTTTCGTATATGTGAAGCTTTTCTCTAAATTCGACTAACGTCTTGGCACCGTACAAAACCAGCTTATTATGTTCAACGTCGTTGATACCGTTTATCACGTATTGGAATATGGCTATATCCTCCACGTTACCCTGTACGCCAATTTCTCTCATCCTTAAAAAATATTCACCCAAAGTTTCACCCTTTTTCATACGTCGTGATTGGAGCTGTAGATGAACATCTGCACTAGTAAATTCCTTTTTGTATTCTTTGGTCAACAAAATTTTAATATCGTCCCAACTTTTAATATTTGGGTTCGTCTTTAAGGCTTCTTTTGCACTTCCACTAAGCGATTGTTTCGCGAAAACTAATTTTTGGAGAGGGAGGAGTTCAAATAAGGCAGCGGTGTTCTCAAATTCTTCAATCCAATTCTCTATACGAATATCACCGGACCCGTCAAACTTAGAAATATATTCAGCTAAATCTTTTAAATTGATTGAATTGGACTTTAGGAGCGATGATTGTAAATGCGCATTATCACCGTTTTCCCTTTCATCTCTTAACGGTTTTCCACTACCCGTACGATTATGTTCACCATGCCTGGAATTTAACGCTTGGTTACGTAACTGTTCATTTTCGCGCCTTAATTGTAAAAGTTCATCATGCATCGATGTATTTATATCACCAGTGACTTGTTTCCCAGTACTATTCATGTGTTTCTTATTAGCTAAACTTAATTGAAACTGTTTTCTGAATTCTTCCTCATCCGAATCGGTGAATATCACTTTCTTCTGCTTGTTCTTCCGCGTCATATTTTTTTGGAAAGCTCGCCACACAACTCTTCAATTTATTCTTTTAGCACTTTCACTTTTTTAAGCGTAATCGAACGACACGAATTTTATTTCGTTTTCACAACCCCAAAAATGTTTACGGAAAAATTTAAATGAAAAAAAATGTTATATTTACGTGACCTTGATGTCGGTTATTTTATAGATGACCACGTTGTGCCAAAAACAAATTTCCAGCGGTAGTTGCTCTATTATCCTAGCACAACCAGATAACCACAATTAATAGCAGCGCTCGTTTTCTTATATTTTGGAATCAAATGTCTCTTGGTATCCCGGTTGAGCCCCCAAATTTTGTGGGATAACAAGTTGATTGATTCTCTTTTATCCGCAAAACAAAAAACACAAGTTTACTAACTACAATACTTTGCTACGAGACCTTAACTACTTTACAGTCAAACCAAAAGTGATCTCGTCGTTTTTATTTTATTTTGCATTATAATTTGGTTTACGTCTACAAATACATACAATACATAAAACAAATGAAAATCGATGCTCGAATAGCGTTTTATTTTACAACGTCACAATGATCACAGGGTGATCCCACATATATATATATATATATATATATATATATATATATATATATATATATATATATATATATATATATATATATATATATATATATATATAATATGTATGTATATTATAACGCTAAAATTGAATTAATGATAATAATTATTCAAGTTCACTAAAAAAAAATAAGTCACAGTGCGAGAAGAGGATGCACTAAGATGAGTACACAATTTGTTGTCGTCGTATATGTTGTAGGCCGTGTAGCCTCAGCTGGTATAAGGAAAGGATAAGGGAAAGGAAGTAATAATTCGTGATTATCTAACATTAAAATCAACTCTTCGGAAAAAATAGAGGAATATAACGCGAGGATGTAACGAAATCAGTTAAGTTAAATTTGAATGGATTTATGAAACCACACAGTATGAACACTAAATCAATAAGCCAATTATACTCAGAATCAATGCGGTGTGCCATCATCAATTAATAATGTAATTTACTCGAAAAAAAACTAACAGCTGCGTCAATTAAATACTAAGATATAAAGCTGCGAATTCTAAAAAAAAAAAATTTCATTGGTTGAGCGTTAGCATGTGAGGTATCCAAGCAAATAAGAATCCCGAGAAATGTATAAAGCATAATGAAATCAATCAGTAACACCTATTTGCGATTATCTTCACATGAACATGATATACGCCAATTCGTCATAAATGACCAATGAAAGTTAACGATTAACCGCGTAATCGAAACCAAAAAAATAAAAATAAAAGAAAATTGAAAAATTAATTATAATAGAGGCGGTATTCATAATCGTCGTAGTTGAGGAGTGAAGCTCCTGGGATGCTTTATTAGAGCAACCAGCGGAATCAAAAGAAATCAATAAAAGGAGGAAGAAAGGAAGAGGAAGGAAGGTAGGAATTGGGAAAGGTGTTGCCAAATTAGGTTGGGCGCCACTGTAACGAGATTGTGCTTGTACCAGCACTGGTGGGTTTAAAACACCGTAGATGACCATGGTCCACCACTCGTTATCAGAATGAATTATCCCACTAGAGGTTCTGGAACAATCGATTACGCCGGCTAGGGCTCAGGAGCAAGGTGGGGTGGGGAATCCAGAACATAGTGAGATCTGTGCTGACCGTAAACGGAAGATGGGAACCAGCTATAAACTACACGACTTACCCAACCTGTATTCACCTCAGCAACATCCTCATCTCAATTACCACTTTATTTCATCTTTATGGCTGTGCACAACACTAGAAAACGACAAATGAAAATAAACAGAATACCGGCAATACTCATCAATAAAACAATTGCACTATCAAGATAATTTCTAAAATTTCACTTATATTAAGAAAACCAAAAAAAACGCAAAAATAAATCGTTTACACGTTAACCTTATCAAATATGTTCGGTTAGCTAACCCTATATGTACAAAAAAAATAATAATTTCTTAAGATTACGATTTTATATTTCTTTACTGTATTTTCGAGAAAAAAAAACAAATTATTAATATCAAGAGGCATTAACTAGCTGATATAATATAATAAAGAAATATAACTTGTATATAGTGTAATATAATATAATATAATATAAATGTAAATATATATATATAAATTTTTTTTTTTTTTTTTTTTTTTTTTTTTTTAAATAAAAGTTGTACTTAAATAATGAAATAATGATGATGGTAATTACTGCAGGTGTATGTTGATTGAAGTCATTCATTATTAAAGTTATGTACCGAAAATTTAGATTTAAATTTTGGTTCAGATTATTTTTATGTATTTTATTGTTTTATGATTATCCACTCTTATATACTACTACTACAAGTACAAACACTTAACTGCACTTTTCTGATGCGTTTCTTTTATTAAATTTTTTTTTTCTTTTCTCTAATTATTTACGCAAGAAATTCCACTTACTTAACTATTACACTTATACCCCGTTTACACCAGTAGAATAAAAGTATGTAGCAAAAAAGTATGTTGGTGTAAACTCAAACTAAAATACTTTAATACTTTATCGCGTACTATTTTGCTATTAAAGTATAATAGCTATCAAAAAAATATTGACATTATAGTCGTGGTTTAAACTCTACTTTAATGTTATATTACTTTAATTTTGTTTATTATTTTTTTCAAGTGGCCGATAAAGACATTTTTTGTGTGGCTATACATTTCCATTTGTGATATTAACCAAAATAAAATATATTTACCAACAAAAAAATAATATAGTATTATAGTATGGGTTTACACCGCTTGCGATGTAAACTGGTCGGGTATTATACTTTATTAGCAAAAAAGTATTATACTATTAAAGTAGCTCTGGTGTAAACCCAGTATTAGTTTAAAAAAAATGCCATACCATTATATAGGCAAACCTAGAATTACCCAAATTATTTTTTTTTCGTTTCCACCATTTATTTTTGCGTTTAGTCCGGGTCCGGGTTTTTCTTTTTTTTGTTTTTGTTTTATTACCCTCGTAATACAATAGATTGCACAAATGTTCATCAATTTTGCATTGCTTTTTATTAGAGCAATCAAACGTTTTTTTTTTTATGATTTTATTTTTTTGAGAAATTGTTTATGATATACATACATTTACACTATAGCCGATAGATATATCTTCGCAGCACCAAATAACCAAAACTATCACCAAAACTAATCACTCTCGCGAACTTGTACCTTTATCCGCGGACTTACGATCATTCGATAATTCCATCACTTAATTTCATAAACTTAAAATTTTAATTTTATTTTTATTTTTTTCTTGATTTTTATATTTTTATTGGGTCTAATAAAAAAATGATTGTCTCGTCCGAGACTAAAACTTTACTGCCTCGCCCTAATTTTTTTTTCTCCTCGTCATACAAATTTTTCGTTACCGCCAAAATTTGCGCGACCAAAAAAAACTTATTTGGTCCCTCTTTCAAATTTTTTTTTTTTTATGAAGGTGTTGCCTTAGCTTATTCGAATATCGAAACGCTTACCGTGTCAACCTAATGGCAGCCAATTTGCACTTTGAGCATGGAACGACCCGCGGACGTAACAGTCTAGTAGTAAGAAGTAGTTAGAGAATTTGTTATATTTATATAAAATTAGCTGTACCCAGCCCGCTTTGCCGGTCGTATGATTTTAAATGAAAAATTATTTTTATTTTTTGTAATATTAAATTTAAATTAAAATGAAATCAAAAATATTTTATTTATATAAAAATTGATTAATTTACTCCAATGCTCTTTGGTATAGAACATATTTTGTTGTTCCTTCAGGTGCGGTCACATATAATGATGACGGTTTTCCCACAAGTGAGCGTGTACCATCTAATTGGCAAAGTCAGAAGCATGGATATTCCAAATTTAAACCACAAACTTCAAGTGACTGACCTTGTGATTTGTTAATGGTCATATCAAAAGCTAGACGAATGGGGCATTGTATTATTTTAAAATTAAAAGGCATATCTGACGGAATTATAATAGGAATGTTTGGGATTAAAACTTCTTCTCCTTTGTATTTGCCAATTAATATGGTTGCTCCAATTAAATATGTCATTCATTTTTTAACAGTAAGTCGGCATTACAAAGTTTTGGTAGGTTAATATTTCGTATTAAAATGATAGTACACCAATTTTTAATTGAAGAATATGTGGTGGTACTCCATGCAAATCTAATAAATTTAAAAATTCTGTAGGATAGTTTACCACTTCATCTTGATCTATACCACATTCAATTGGTTTGTATGAAAATGTTTCACCAACATTTTTATTTTGAATGGCAATATTTATATCATTTACGTCCTTGTTTTATGATGTCAATATTGGTCGATCACTTAACCAATTATGATTTGAATTGTTGTACAATATTTAGGTATACGGTTTCAATCAATTTTTCTTTTGTCTTTTAAAATACAAAAGTTTTGTGGAAATGTAATTGAATCAGTTGCACAATCAATTTGAATTTTTCCATTTCCAATGTCTAATAATGATTTTGGAAATGTTATAGCCGATTCATCGTTTTGCAATTGAAAACGCATATATATTGTTAATTTTAAATTTTTAAATGTTTCTCCAGAAATTATATGGTTTTAAACATTCGTTTAATTCACCAGCTGGAGTTGATCGGGTTATAACAGGTACCTATGTTAGTGTCTGTCTAAAATCACCTGATAATTATATTGTTGTACCATCAAATATCTGTTGGTTGTTGCATAAATCTTGTAACGTTTTATCTAATGCTTCTAATGATTTTTGATGTGCCATTGTGCATTCGTCCCAGATTATTATTTTGCATTGTTGCAATATCTTTCCTGATGTTTTTGGTATGTTACATGTTGGTGTTTAAATTATTTGCATATTTAATGGGAGTTTTAGTACTGAATGAGGTGTTCTATTGCCATCTAATAATGTTCCTGCTATTCCTGAAGAAGCAATTGCTATTGCTATGTATGTTGATTTGCGGTCTTATCAATGTAATTAATAAATCGAAAAAAAACTCTCATAGAAGCTGCCACTTCCACTGGCTCACGACCCATAGAATATATATATATATATATATATATATATATATAAATTTTTATTACAGTTCATACAATAGTTTTTGAGTTTATCGTCCGAAAATGCTCCTACGGAAGCTGCAACTTCCGGTGGACCATTTTCAGCTAAAAACCATTCTCATGACCCATACAACATATACACCAATTTTTATCAACATTGGTACAGCAGTTCTTAATGTTACACACACACGTCATTATTATATACATACATAGAGATTCTGGATATAAAATTTGATCGTCTTGTGAACGGCAAAATGACCGGTAACTTAATCAAGAATTACAAACCCAAATTTATTTGATTTTTTTGATAGTTTGATGGTTTTTTTGGATCTGGCATCCCCGCCGTCAAATTCAATTGGTTTTTGAAATTTGGAATCTGGGATATTATTAATCAAACATAAAGTTATTACGTTATTTAGTATTTTGGATTGTCGGTTATAAATGCGAGACACAAGTCCTAATGATTGATCTTTTTGTTTTCATTAAAAAGTTGTCAAAATTAGTTTGAATCGATAATCGTAAATCGTACTGAAGGCTGCTGCATGGAAATTGTCTACGAGCTAAGTGCAACCAAATATAGTGCAACATAACAAAGTTAAAAATGTGTGATATATGTATAATGTAATTGTTGTTGTAATGCACTTGTTGTTGTACCACCGTTTCGAGATCACACATTTTTAGCTTTGTTATTTTGTACCTAGCTCGTAGACAATTTCTATATGGTAGCCTTCATTCTGCTTACATAATTAGCCCCTAGTATACATCTTGAATATATAGAAAAAAATGTGAGCTTGAGGTGTAATTTTAACCAACAAACGATCAGATCTGCTTGTATAAAATTATGTATCGCAAATTACGAGATGTAAATTCAAGGTAAACAAAATAAAATCAATTCCGCGTGAAAATTTTGATAAATGGATTTATTATTCTAAATCACTACATCAACAACAACAACACATAGTTTAATTTTCAATCCCATCATTTTTTTGTTCATCACCAACTATTGTTATAGGACATTCATACTACTCCAAATGTACACACCTCTGTACAGAATTGCTACGTACATAATATATATGTATTCATATCTCATTAAAATACTTATCTTTTCATTCTCTATAAGCAGATAAAATACAAATACAATTTACTATGGTATTTATTAGCGATTGTAAGAAAATCATCTCAATTTCATACACACTACTAAAAAAATATTGTTAGTTTCACAGCTGTTCATCGATAACGCCCTTTTGCTTTTATCTTCCATATACATACATATGTACATAGCTATACATCGAAACAAGCCATAGAAACTAACTACATCTGTTGTATTCTGGTAAAACTAATTAGGAATAAAATCAATAAATGTTACGATTGGTTCTTTACTTTGCTTTCTTTTTTTTTACCAAAGGAATTTGGTTTTTTGCTAATTTTTCGGTTAATATTTACAATTTAGCAAATCGCCACCGTCAATCATCTCAGATTTTTTTTCTGCGTCTTTTGATATATCATAATCTAAGTTTTGTTGACTGATATCGTCGCAATGGTACCAAAACTTTTTCGATTTTTGCGAATATTGTTTACTTTGTAATGCCATAGCGGAAAAACTAGAAGGAAAAATGGAAAAAGCCACCGTCAATTTTCCTAAAAAATTTCAATTAAAATTTTAAGACATAAATGTTGGCGATCGGTTGGTTGGTTTTTATGCTATGGTACCACGAAAAGTCGTGTTTTTGCAAAATACGTGAATCGGGGCGACCAATCAAATTGCTCAAAAATGACGACGTTAGCAATATAATTGGATAAAAAAATAGTCAAAGATATCAAACACAAGAAAAAACATCAACCATAAAGGCGCCTTTAGAACGCACGTTAAAATATAAACACCAAATTATAATGCCGATAGTGAAAATGGCGCGTCTTTTGTTTCTTTGTTTTTGAGGTTTTTATTTTTTTTTTTAAATCTGAAAACAAATCCTCCAAAAATTTGTGATTTTGAAATTTGATCATAGATCAAACAAAAAAATCAATTATTTTCTTCTAGAAAATGAAAAGCTATTTGTGACTATAAATTTTTGATCATAATCAAATTTTTTTGATCTTTTTTCTTCTAAAGAATTTGATATAAAATTGCAAAATTAACTGCCAATGGTCACTGAAGACGCATGACGAATATATTCGTCATAACACAAAATTTTATAATTTTTTGATGACTAATATCTTCTTCATAAACAGTTAACTGGTTAAAACACTAGTTTTTTAAAAACGTAAATATCACTTTTTTTTAAAATAAAATAAATATTATCACTATAATGAAAGCCACATTTATTTCAAAATAATATTTTTGTTAAATTATGTTTTAAATTTAATAAATAATTTTTTTTGTGACATTTACGTTTTTAAAAAACTAGTGTTTTAATACAATTATATCTAAAAAGTGAAAGCACAGTGAATAAAATAAAAATGGGTTCCTACCATCTTAAATAATACTTATACAATTTTTAGATGAGAATAAAAGATCATGACTTAATTAGGATTATGAAATGGTAAAAATATTAATGCAAACTAATGACTTTGACATGCTAACCACTTTGCCGCCCCGGTGGCAAAGTGGTTAGCATGTTTGCTCCAGCGACCGGAGGTCCCAGGTTCGATTCCCGGTGGTGACAAGGAAAAAATTTCACGGCTGGTTTAGGATCAATGAATTAATCACTCATTATCCGAAATGAAAATATGATTATGAAAAGTCCTTTGAGGCGGCCAAATCCCTTGATGGGATATCATATAATGCCAGAGAGAGAGAGAAATGACTTTGATGGAAATTTCTATTTAATTTTGAATATTATTATAGGTAATTTGTTGGAAAAATTAACGTCAGATTTTTTGAAATTTAATTTAACTAATAATTTTAATTAGGAAGTTTTTAAAATCGTCCATAATATTAATTATAATTTGTATTAGATTTTTTCGGCTTTTCGGACAAAATATTATTTTTAATGGCATCTTACAATGTTTATGACTATTTTAGTCACAGAAAACAAAGAGACCATTTACTCAAAATATATCTTCCACAAAAAGTAGAAAAATGCCCCCTCCCCCATTTTTAACCCCAAGGGAACGTGTAAAAATACACAAACCCTTACAAAAAGGAGAACTTCCTTAAGTCTCTTTTGTTGAGTTAAATTTTTGCGTTTGATCGTTGCAACCTGATGAGTAGACCAACTTTTTATCAGTACGAAACCAAGCTGCCAAAAGGAACCTAACGAAGTTCTCATTTTTAGAACACAATAGAAAGCGTGAAGAAGGCCACTGTGGCACTCTACTCTTGTATAAATGAAATTGGAAGGAAATGGGCTTTGAAACTGGGGCTAGTGCACTGGCTTTACATTGCAGATGTAAGGCCCGTACTGCTGTATGGTGTGAGTGTATGGTGGCCAGCTTTGGAGAAATTGAAGGTGCAGAGGGCAGTCTGTTTGTTCATTAGTAGGGTGCTGAAAACGACCTTAACTAGTGCCTTAGAGGTCATGCTGTACCTACTCCCGTTGGATATTATCGGCAAGCAAATGGCAGTTAATACGGCCGCCCGGCTATCAGCGACTTCAGGGTGGAATTGCTTGCAAAAAGGTCGCCAGCTTTAGATAAAATTATTTTGCTTTAACGCAGATAAATTTTTGCTATTATCTCTGAAACCATTTTACTAAGTAGTTTCAAGCTCATTCAAGTTCACCACTAAACGTCCCCCTCGACACTGAACAAACTTGACATTTATCAAGACACATTCACCATGGATATTTATACACATGTCGAAGTGTTACCAATTAAAAATGCTGTAAGTTTGTCAATTTATTTTTTTATTTCAAAAGTTCAGTATATCGTAAAAGTATTTCAAATAAAAAATATGTTATTGTTCGGTGTAGCCCACCTTTAGCGCGGATAATAGCGTCGATTTTGTCAGAGAAGGCTTCACACGCTGAACGAATGTGGTATGGTATTTTACCGCATTCTCGGCGGAAAGTAATCTTTAAGGCATCGACCGTCTCATATTTCTTAGTTAATCCTTTGGCCTCCAGAATGGACCATATGGGAAACTCCATTGCCTTTAAGTCCGGGGATTATATGGTTCCCATTGTTGTGAAGAAATGAATATGGGAACTTTTAATTGTAAAAAGCGATAGGTTTCACGGGCTTTATTTGATGTTGGCAAGCCGTTGTCTATTGTTTACGTGCCCAATAAAACATCGTTTAAAATCTTTTCACGGTAGATTTGTTGGTTTGCCTTTACGCCCTGTTCAATGAAAACAAATGGTGTGCATCATGTGGCAGTTACCGCGGCCCAAACCATCACTGATGGAGCCGCTTGCTGGACTTCTAAATTGTCTTTTGATTTGCATTCTAAACAAACACGATCGTTTTGTTTGTTTAAATATTGCTCGACTGTAAAAATGTTTTCATCAGAAAAGACCAAATTCTAAAGCCAGCCACGAACGTGCAAGTGTTTTAACACCTTTGCTCTTACTAGGCTTTTTGTGCAAATGTAAAATCATGCACTTTCTGTAGTTTGTATTTTGTCTACGAGCAGACACATTGAAATTTTTCGCCAATTGAACTGCGCTTTGTCGTGGTTTACTTTGAATTCTGGCCTTCACATTTCAAACCATTTCTGGCGATGTTGCTGTTAGATGTCCACCTCTATGGCGTTTTTTGATACTACCAGTATCATTGTAACGTGTAATGGTCCGATACATAAACATTTTGTTCACATGTCGTAGCTCATTAATAATGGCTGGTTGCGATTTTCCAGCCAAATGCGACTTAATACGATATGATTCCGTACGCTTGTAAACAACATATCTCAACTCCAATAACATAAACGAAAATGTTGCCAAATTTAATGACATTATGCAGCTAGGAGGCTTCGAACTTTATGTACCTAAAAAATCGTAAGTCGAAAGCGTATGCCAAAATGTTGGAAAGCGGGTTAGAAGCCGTCAAAACTCTGTTTCTACAAAATAGTAACGAATTTGAAATTTATTTCAAATCAAAATACAGGCCGTATTTTAATCAAATTCAAGGAAAAATCAAAATAAATCCAAAACAAATTTGGAAATACTTTAGGAATAAACACCAAATTAAAGGATACCCTGCTAATATGACCTATAACAATACCAGTTCCCTAAACTCCAAAGATATAGCTGATATGTTTGCCACGTTTATCAGTCTATAAACCAAGCGTTACTAGTACGAACAACCCAGCAATAGCAACGTATCAATGACTCCTCCTGTTATTTTTGAGAATACCATTTTATCAGGTTTGAATGAATTTGGAGACGTTTGTGGTCTTGACGATATACCCTCTTCTATTCTGAAGGAGTAGGCTGACATATTAGCAATCCCACTAAGTTACCTATTCAACCACTCCATAAGAACCGGCGTGTTTCCCGGAAAATGGGAAATTTCAAAGATTACAAATTTTTTAAATCGGCTAATTGCGATGACGTTACGTGCTACAGAGGAATATCGACTACATCAATTCCAAAATTGTTTGAATTAGTAGTATGCAACAACTCTAAATCCACAATTGCACGTCACATATCAATAAATCAGCATGGGTTTATGCCTGGCCGATCCACATCAACTAATCTGATTGAATTCAGCAGGAAACTAATTAAATGTACCGTACACGGGTTTCAGTAAAGCATTTGGGTTTTCACTCGATTACATAAACTGCTTCAAGTCTTATCTATCAAACCGGCCACAATTTGTAATAATGGGAAATGAGAAATCAAACGTTATTAAAGTTACATCTGGTGTTCCCCAAGGATCACACATCGGGTCTTGGATATTTATTGTTTTCATAGATCGAATAACCGAGATAAGCAAAAACTCAAATGAGCTCATATAGCTAGCTAGATACGAAGAAACTTCAAGAAGATAGTCGATAGATGAAGTGAGTGGTGTGATCGAATTTCACGTTACTTAAATAATAAGAAATGCAAAATCATGTCTGTTCATCGTAAAAGAAATCCGTTAATTACTTCATACAAAGTCGACAACAAAGTATTGCAAAGAGTCAATGAGATTATAGATTCAGATGTTACATTTGTCAAAAATGCCAGTTTCATTAGGCAAATTGAAAATTTTATTGCGAAAGCGAGTACCATGTTTGGCTTTGTTAAAAGAAGCACAGGTGAATTTAAATATATTCAAACCTTATGTTCACTGTATTCCGCTTACGTCCGATCTCAACTGGAATCCGCTGTATTGCCCTGGAATCCATACTATGATGAGCACATAAAAATAATTGAAAGCACTCAAAAGAAGTTCCTGATTTTTTTACCATTCCGTGAAAAATATTTACCATTCCATGAAAATGTGGCTCGGTTACAGTGCAAAAAGATTCACGGATTACAAAATATACACGCTTGAAAATAGACGGCTTCTCTTAAGCGCGGCTTTTGTTGGTAACCTTGGTCACATTGATGATTCAGTTTACATTTTGGAAAATATCAATTCATGTACCTTGCAGAACATTTCGAAATCATGAGTTTTTAGCACTAGAACACTTTCCACAAACTATGGAGAAACTAACCCTATTCAAATCATCCCTACCGAAATCATTCAACAACATCGACGAACTATTTGACTTTAATTTATCAAAGGACAATTAATTATATACAGTCAAACCTATTTTAGTACCGATTTTTTTTATGCGGTATGAAAAAATTTATTCAGTATACATAATCTACTTAAGTTCTTTCAAGATTTCAATCAAATTAGAACATAATTGATTGAATTTTATTAATCTAATTGTTGGCCATTTAGTATTTCGATTTTTGATATTTCATCAGATTGCCTAAGTCCGATTGCGTAATGTTTTGAGTCTTTTTTACCGCATGAAAAAAACTTTTTATATGTGTTGCGAAAACTATTTTTTATACCTAGTCGTGAAGTTTCGGAAGATGTTTTTATGCGTTTTTTTCCTCTATCTCTATCACCGCACAAAACCAGGTTTGAGTATTTTTATATACAAACATATTTATATTTTTTCTTTTAAAGTTTTTGTTTGAATTTTGTTTTAATATAATTTTTGTTTTAAACTAACTCCCCAATTCTGACGATAAGACTACGACCATCTTTGCTAAGACTGTTTTGTGAAAAAAATTGTTTAAGACTAAAGTCTTCATTGAAATTCTGAAGGCAGTATATCTGTCTTAAATAATATATCCCTTTTGCTACCCAGTAACACAAATGTTTTTTTTTTTTTTTTTTTTTTTTTTTTTTTTATTTAAATTATTACAACTGAATACAATTCATCTAGTAATTTTTCTTTCTTAATTTAGTCACTTGTGAATGAGAAGACGCCCATTGGCCGGCTCCATTTATAGGTTATTTACTGTAGTAGTAGTCTTTGCTTTGGTGTCCTTAATCCATTAAATCAATTGGTTTCGTTCTCTGCAATCGTCTTACTGCATGGGAGGTGTCCAACATACCACGAAGCTCTTCATTTACGTGTTGATAAATACGTTGTCCATGTATTACTGCAAGTTTTTTTATTTCTTCTTGGACCGTCGGGATATTTAGATCCCGATGAAGGTCATCATTCCTAATGTACCACGGAGCGTTAACTATACCACGTAGCACTTTGTTTTGAAAAGTTTGTATTATTTTAGTGTTGGTTTTCTTTGTACAGCTGTATTCCGTAAGTCCATACAGGCTTTAGCACCTGTTGATATAATAGCAATTTATTTTCGGTTGACAATTCCGAGTTTTTCCCGAGCAGCCAATACATTTTTCGATATTTGATATTAAGTTCTTCTTTTTTCTTTTTAACGTGCTCTTTCCATCTGAGCCTGGTATCTAAGGTCATCCCTAGATATTTAGCCTTATTTGCATACGGAATCTGCTGACCGTTAATGATTACAGGTTTGTAACTGACTTTTAGATTAGTAAAATTCACATGCGTGGATTTCGATTCATTGAGCCCGATTCGCCACTTTTTTGTCCATTTTATGATTTTGTCACATGCTTCTTGAAGTTTCGTTGTCGATTCCTCGATAGTGTCTCCTACTGAGAGAACTGCAGTGTCATCAGCAAATGTTGCAACGGTAACATCGTTTAAATGAGGTAAATCTCTGGTGTAGAGTAGGTAAAGAATTGGTCCCAAAACACTACCCAGGCAGCTCCTTTATTATTTGCCCTGTTATCAGATCGTAACCAGGAGCTTTCTTTGTTTTTATGTTCTTAATTTCAGCTTTTAGTTCTTTCAATGTTACAGGCCTGATATCTTCGAAATCAGATATTCTGGGCGTATCAGTAGTGTTTTCGTAACTGGTCTGCCGACCTAGAGGTTGAAATGTTTCTTCAAGATGTTCAGCAAACAGGTCAGCTTTATCTTTCGCACTTCTAGCCCAGTTCCCATCGTTTGTTTTGATTGGGGGGATCTGCGTTTTTGGTCGTTTTAACCCTTTTGTTGCTTTCCAGAGGGAATAGTCGGTATCTTTAGTTGGGGCTAGAGAACAGAGATATTTTCCAATTGTTTCATTTTTCACTGCTTTTATGAGTACCTTAAGTTTGATGCACAAGTTGTTTAAGGTGGTTTTATCTTGCGGCGCACGTGTATTCTGCCATTTCTTTCGGGCTTTTCGTTTTTCCTGCACTAATTCTCTTACTTCTATTGGGTAAATAATGGCGTTTTCTTTCCTGGATGATAATTTGGGGGTGCATTCCCAAGCAGACCATTGTATGACATCAAGGAGCCGGTCTAGTTCCTCTTCTATTTCATATTCACTTTTGATTGGCACTTGAAGTTCTATTTTTTCCTCCACTAACTGCTTAAACAATTCCCAATTTGTTTTGTTGTTTGTTAGTTGTGGTGAATTTGTTTTTTCTATTACATTTTCACTAACCGTCATAATAACAGGAGAATGATCAGATATTAGACTTTCATCATTTTCTAAGAAGATGTAGCGTTCCGATATGCCTTTAGTGATGTAGAAATCTATTAGGTCTGGGATTTTGTTAGGATCTGTTGGCCAGTACGTTGGTTTTCCTCCTGAGTAAAATTCACAGTTTGAGTATTGGCCAGCTGCAAGTAATTCCTTGCCTTTTGGAGAGGTTAATCTTGAACCCCAGAAGGTATTTTTTGCATTAAAATCACCTCCGACAATGAAGTTACTTCCTAATTTCTGGAACAGATTAATGTAGTCTTCTATTTTTAGGTTATACCGTGGGGGGCAATATATTGCAGATATATTACAGGTGTTGTGATGACCAAATTTAACCGTCACGGTGGTTACTTGCATGGATTCTTTTTCTATTTTTAATTCTTCATGATGTTTGATATTATCCCTAATAAATATAGCTGACCCTCCTCTTGCTCGTTCTGCAGGGTGTGTGGTATGGTAACAAGTATATCTCCGGATTGATACATAGGAGCTGCTGGTAAAATGTGTTTCTGATATTAAGCATATATCAATTTTCTCTGTATTTAGAAAGAGTTCTAATTCTTCTAGGTGCTGTGTTAATCCGTTTGCATTCCATATGGCTATTCTTAATGAGTAGTTTTGATGTCTGGTTTCTGTTCCGCAATTATGAGTTGAACTAGGTATTGCAGACATTATTTATTTTTAACTATTTTGGAACTTGGTATTTCCAGCAGGTTAAGTCGATTCAGAATTAACTTATTTAGTTTATTCTGTTCCTCAAGGCTATTTAGAATTGCTTGGACAGTGTTTTTGAAATTTTCGGTACCGTTTGCCTCATTTTCTTTCGAATTTGAAGCGGCCTGTGCATATGTATAATTCTCCCTACGCATAGATGATTCGTTTCTTGCTCGATTCTTGTTTGGATGATTTAGAGGGGGTTTGCGTGCCTGATCCCTCATTTTTTGTAGCTGCTTGGCAACCTCACATCCTCGGTAGCTGGCTGGATGCTGCCCATTACAATTTATACATTTTGCTGGTTCTTCTTTTGATAGTTTGCAAGTTTGTGTTGGGTGCTTTTCAGCACATTTCACACATCTTGGATCGCGCGCGCAATATCGTTGCGTATGGTTAAAGCCTTGGCATTTTTTACATTGTACTATTCTTGTACTGCCTCTTTTAACAGCTTCGATCTTTACTCGCATGTTGAGTATGCCAGTTATGTTGTAAATGTTTTCTATTTTCTCGGATTTATCAAACGTTAGCATGAACAGGGGAAGCCCTCTTTTTGAAACCGCTTCTAGTCGGTTCTCTCCGCTACGTCTCTCTTTTTTAATAATGTTTACGGCATCAAGGATTTTAAATCCTTTATTTTCTAGATCCTCCATTATTGAATTAATTTCACAGGTCGGATGTAGCCCTCTTGCCATGACCTTGATGGGACGCTCGTTTTTATTTTCGTACGTGTACCACTGATATTTTTGAGTATTCAGCTTCATTGACAAGTTTCTGTATGCGTTTGGATTTGAAGTGTTAATCTTCCATACATTATTGTTCAGAGCAGTAATTTTATACTCTTGTTCCGTAACAGTACTCATTAAACTTTGGATTTCTGAGTAGTTCGTTACTCCTACTATGAAAATCGGTGGTGGGGCTTTTACCTTTGTCTGTACTTCATTTTGTTGAGCTGGTTGCCGTTCGGATGATTTTTCTACCTCATCGACATTTATTGGTGAAAGTGATTTCTCTTTTGGTTTAGCTGGTTGTTGGTCTAGAGCTATTTGTTTCTTGATGATCAACTGTTTTCTAGAAACCTCTTTTGAAGTTGATGGTAAAGTTTCTGCCATTTCTGGTGAGTGTTGAGCTTTCCTTTTCTTACTTGGTCTTTTACTTCGCTTCAACATCCAATTTGTTTCTCTTTCCAATTCTTCTTCATCCGTATGGAATGGATTGATTTCATCATCGATTGCAGGATTAGGTTTCGTACCAAGTTCTGCACGTGTTTCAACTGCTTTTTTGAGTTCTTCGTTCTCTTTCTTTAAAATTGTAAATTCTTCTTTCAATTTAGTTGTAAATTCCTTTATTTCTCGTAGTTGTTCACGGAGTTCAGCATTTTCCTTCTCGTACTGAAATATATTTTCAGTTGAAGATTTTGGTGATCTTGGTAATTTGGAACTTCGTCCAAATGGGTTAAACAATGATTGGCCCACCCCAGAATCTATTGGGCCTGCCTCCGAAGAGTGTGGATTTGTCAGCATATCTGCTGCTGTACCACCTGGGGTATTACATTCCGTATTTGTTGTATTCATTGTTTGTTTTAGCCAGTTTATACCACTGGCATTTGGTCCCCGGTAGCACTTTGCTACTGCCGAAGCAGTACCCACCCCCCGCGACGTGGACGCGGCTACCTTGGTGTTACCTAGGTGTACACAGAGACAGCCGAAGCCCTCTGAGTACCCTAGGCTGAGGGGCAACACAATTGTGTGGGTACGGCAAAAGCACCATGTCAAAAATTTATTTTTGTATGTGTTTTCAACAAACTTACACATTTGTGTTTTCCTTTCAAACTTATTTTCGTCCGAAAAAAAAATCAAGCGAAATTGTTCATCAAAAACGCCATTACATACTATGATTTTTTACTCACACATTTGTGTGGTTTGGACTTAAATTGAGCCACTTTTTTTGTTGAAAAAGTTTTTGGTTGAAAAAGGAATATTAGAAACTCTCCAAAGACTTTAGTAGAACTGTTAAAACCAAATTTTGACCATCGTGTTTCAAATTTATGAACGAATAGCGATAATTCAATTCAAAATTGTTAAAAAAACTCAAATTTATTCTAAGGATGTGGACCAATTTTCAGGTAAATCGTTGGCTTTACTTCACAAATAGGTGTTGAATGAAATGAATCAAAATTTGCGCTGGGTGAAGTTTCACACAAGAGTAAATTGGTTATTGATATGTTAGTGTTGCATGATTAAAAATTTTCATTTTCTGCTATAGAATGCTGAGATAATTTGATTTACTTAGAGTAATACATAATATTACTCTTCGATTTTGTTCAGAGTTTTGTTTTACTGGAATAAAAAACATTTCCCACTTAATATCGAAAGTACCACCATAATTTTCGAACCAAAGACAGTTTTAAATTTAAATTCAAAATAATAATTTTTTTATAAATAAATTATCATATTTTTTTTATTGTTATCAGTTTTTTAATTTAATTTTAGTACATTAATTCAGAAGCGAAATAAAATTTATAACAGTTTTTCTTATACCCATCCAAATAATTTCGTTACAAGCTAAGTGCTTTAGTTTTTCTCATTTATAAACTTTATGTTGTTTTTGGTATCCGCCGAATCAACCGAAATTCGAACAGCTGCACATAAATTTTTGGTCAGAATATTTATTTATTTGCACTTGCAACACAAAATTCACATTTTGTCTGCACACCGATTAATACTTGCCTCAACATTTTCTTTAATCGGAAAAGCCAACAAAATATCTACGAGCATTAAAATATTCTGAAAATCTAAAAGAAAAGTTTTCTGTTTTTTCGTTAAGTTGCAAGATAAAATTTAAAAAGGAAATTATAGTTTTGGTTTTATGTATTTGATTATGGCGTACAATACAAAAAAAAGTGAACAATGGGAAAAGCGTTTTCAATAAATTATATGCACAGATTTCCGAGGACTAACCTATTACATACTTAAGTGGATTTTTATTTATTCCGTTTTTTCGGATGTCAAGTGGAAAAGTGTTTTTTTTTGTGCGGATAGATAAAATTTATTAACTTTATCCGAAATGATTTATATGAGTTATTAACACGCTTCTAAGAACTCGTGGGCGGCATTGAGTTATAAAATTATCATAAAATATATTTTTTCGTTCATAATATATACCAATTTAAAAGTGATTTTAGCGAATGTGGAAATTTTGTTGGTGTTCTCGTAATAAATTAGACCAATATTTAATTGGTTTTATAATATTATAACAAAAATATGTTTCCACCATCAAACCACACGAATTCATTTATTTACGAGCATTTACACAAAAGGACAAAGCGTAAAGTAAAACGGAAAACGACAGACAAAGTTTAAAATATTTACTGTTTTATTTGTCTGAATAATTAATTAATTTATTTAAAACAATTTAAATATAAATGCGGTTTTTATATTATATTTATTATTAATTAAATTGTAAAACATAAAATTTATATTGTTTAATTACAATATTGTGGTAAATGTTACAAAAGAGCGTTTTTAGACTACACCAAAAATATAAAAGCTCTATACTCGTGTTATCAGAGCCACCTAGATATAAGAGCCGTAAGATTCCGCCATTGTTCTTGTAAGCTTTAACCTTTTGCACTCGACTTATTTTCAAAGTAGTTGGGTGTCAACTTGTGTTAAAAATACTAAATGAATTAAAATAATTTACAGTGGTAGAATTGAACCTACTATATTTATTTCATTTATTACTATTATAAAATGTTTTAATTTTTGTAATTTTCTTTACAGTGTGGTACTATTTGTTGGTCTTCAGGCTGATATGTGAGCTTTAGCGTAAATTAGAGGAAATTTACAGAGTTTTAGAGGAAATTTACATTGTCACAGTAAAAGAGGGGAAGGTTTTGTTCTTTCTCGTAAGAATCAGCTTATATTAATATTTTTTAGATACATTTTTGTAAATAAAAACCGAAATGGTTAATTTGATTTTGCTATTTTAATATAATGACATTTTCATTGGTTGAAAGTAATCAAAAACTGATGGAATAAATGAGCTTTCGAGATCTCTTATAAGAACTGTGTATTTCTGTGCACTTATTTCTATGTTTGCATTTCACAAAACCGTTACTTAATCTCTAAAATCAAGTTCCATTGCTGCAGCACTTCGGATAATGATGATTTTATCATCAACGTAAGCTAGGATCGGCGGTAATTATAATGTGACACGTTCTAATTTTGAGACGAACGAACAGTAAAAATATGGTCGTTTGTTGATCGGTAACAAATGTGCTCATTTAGCCTGTTGACAAGTACTGGCTCCCACTTTATATCCGACATTAAACCTTGTGTTTCTTCTATACTCATTCACATTTCTAAGTGATTTGACTTTTGGTGTCGGTATCTCAACATTTTCAAAACATTCAGATGGCAGATCATTATTTATTCATACAGTCTGTATGAATTCTGGAAGGCCTTGAAATATTCGTCTGGAGCGTACTTCAGCTGCTAGGAACTGCTCATGAGCCGATGTTTATTATGAAGAGATAGAGGAATTTTGCAGGCACAGATACTTCTTTGAGCCAAAGTAAGGTGGGTATATGTTCCGGTTGTTTTGAGCATTGCCTCTTTATTAGTTTTTGCAAAATGAATGAGTTTTACGCAGTCGTTGATGGCAGGGCATTGGCTTAAGCTATTGAAAACTGTTTGCACTCTAGCGCACAGTGGTTTGCATAAGCAGCGGGCAAATTGTCATTTCACACTTTTGGGTACTATTTATACAGATTCTATATAGATTATTATCTTTTTCCTGTCGGCAACAATAAGATCTATCTATATGAGTAGTTATATTGATCCATCCATATTGCGATTTCAGCAGTGTTTAACTCGTTTTCCGAACCAAGATGATCACTCACTCATTTCGAAAATTTTCCATTTTGTTCGATGAACTTTTGCCGTGTTTGCGATAACTTCATAATTCCCCGATCACAACACTTTTGTAGTACCAAACACACAGCATTTTATAGATGCAAACCAGTTTTCGATGTGGTTTATGCTGGTTCAGTACGCTTTGACGATGATATACATTCGGAGTAAAAGAAAGTTGGCTGTTGGCCACAATATATTCACCCCTCAATTTTTTTAATTGAAATAAATTAGACTTTTTCCAGCTAGCCGTGGTATTTAAAATCACAGCAACTTTCGGTTTTTCATATTTGGTTCTATTTAGAGCATATTTTTTATCTCGAAAAACAAACCGATATTAATGCACTGAAAAAAATAACTACCCATATACAATAAAAAAAAATATTGTTACAATAAATTTTGTTATTAATATGGTTCCTATGAAGGTGTTTATTAATATTATTAAAGCAAATTTTCACCTATTGATTGCTTTTATTGATTTAAAAAATTTTAATTGCCCTAACGAAAATTTGTATTAAAGTTGAAAAACTTAAATAATGAAAAAATAAATAATTGTAATAAAACATTTGATTATATCTATGTATTAATTTAACGAATTTGCAAACGCAGTTAATTAAAACTGTACATTGGTCCAATCTATTTTAATTAAATTAATGTATAATATTTATTAATATGACAGGTTTCCTAAACATAATTTATAAATTTATACATTGATAAAATTATTTTTTTGCTCAATCATCAAAAAGATTAATTGTAACAATGTACGAATTTATTGAAATTTTATTAAAAAGACAACAAAATTTATTAATGCTATTCATTGATTGAAGCATTTTTAATTGAACTAATGAAAAATGTTTATTAAATTGTCTTATTTTTGGTAAATTAATTTATTGATATAATTTTTATTTTTGTTTAATCATCAAACAACTTAATTCTAACAACGTATAAATTTATTAAAATTTGAATAAAAGAGTAACGAGATTAATTAATTTTATGCATTGATTTATGTTGTCTTTAATTAAATTAATAAATGTTTATATTGATGTAATTAATTCATTTTTATATATATATATATATATATATATATATATATATATATATATATATATATATATATATATATATATATATATATATATATATATATATATATATATATATATATATATATATATATATATATATATATATATATATATATATATATATATATATAGATATATATATAAAGATTATTTAAAGGACGGTTAGGAGAAGGGTTAAGAAAGAAAATTGTTTTGAGATTTATTCTGAATAGTTCTTTATTTACAACAAATATTAACACAATTCACTATTAAATATTTATTATTTTATAATATCCATATTTCTTTATACAAGACTAGCAGCAACTAAATTGCAAAATCAACTAATTTTAGTTTTATTTAAAACTTCATGTTTGGTAGTGAAATTTACCATGACTTTAATCAGATAATTAATAATTTTCTAGAAACTAGTTATTGATTATGGTCGATTACAGTACTATAAAAATAATTTGTTAATGATCATTTATTTTTAAATTTGTAAATTATAATTTGTAAAATTATACATTAAAACTTAAAAGATATGTAGAAAATTAAATTTAATAATCTCTTCCCTTTATTCTGATTGTGGCATTGTTGTTTGTTGTAAATTTTCAAAACAGCCATCTCATCTCAAAACATAATTAATATCTATGCTTTGTTATATTTCACGTTGTAATTCTCGAATCTCGATTATTAGCACCTAGTAGAACTTTCATCTATGTAACAGTTTTGCGCTATATAAAATGTCGTCTGCTGGAACCCTTCGTGTTTCTAAATATAAAATTAATAAATATTATAAATGAAAATTGAATAAAATTGAGTTAAAGGAATTTTTTTATATTTCTACAATACAATCTTTAGCTTCGTAAATGAATTTGTGTTTATTTATGATTTGTTTTCATAAACGGCATGAGTAGACACACTTAGAAATTTTGCTGCAATTTATAATGCAACCCTTGATGCAAGGCTTATACGATGCAATCGTGCATCACATTCTGTTGCAAAGCATGCATTAAAAATAGTTATGATGCAGTTTCGTCAAAAATTCCTGCAGTAGTGCGCCGAAAGAAAATTTCTATATAATCTGGGGTCAACTACTTTTTACCGAATTTAAAATAATTTGCTAAGGCATTGATTGTGTATACTTTAATATAAGCTTAAAATATTTTTCATATATTTGCTGTGTAAGGACGTCAATTGATTTACGCCAATCAACTGGAAGTAAAAAACTGGAATCAGTGGAATTTGCCTTATACTTTTAGTTTTAATACAAAATAATTTAAGTGTTAATACA
This sequence comes from Nephrotoma flavescens, assembly GCA_932526605.1. Lineage (NCBI taxonomy): Eukaryota > Metazoa > Arthropoda > Insecta > Diptera > Tipulidae > Nephrotoma > Nephrotoma flavescens. The sequence goes on from OW052222.1 coordinate 106,331,048, forward strand.
ATTATTTGGGAATTTCTAGTGTAGTGTGCTTTACTGTTTAAAGCACTGGACTATACAATTTTTATGCCACTTACGACAAAAATGATGCTTTTTTTATGCAATGGGATGTAAAATTTTAAAATAACTTGTATCAGTTTTAATAAAGTTTTCCGTTAAAGTTTAATGTAAACTATGCAATAAAAATGAAATAAAAATTAATACATACAATTAGCATTAATATCTGATATAATGCAACTTGTGCCTTAGTTTGTAATGCAAGCTTGCGCCGGACCTATATATGTAATGCAATTTGCATTACATATGTCATATTTTTTCAACTGTATAGTGTTCAAAATTTAGTTAAAATCTTTCAACTCTTGAAGAAGAATAAGATGAAAACTGGCTATTTGAGAAACTTAATCAAAATAATCTAGTGAATGACAAAATAATTTCTTTATTTCTCTAGAATTTAAATATGTTTAACTAGATTTTAACTCTAAAACTGCAGCCACCTTAATGAAAACAATTCATATTATGTGTAATTTTCTAACGCGCACATTATTTTAATGAAAATTAGATATTATGTATGTATATACATATGCACCAATCCCTCGCTTATCGAAGTCGCTTTTTACGAAAATTCGCTAAAGCGTAATTTTAAAAATAAACCGAAGTTACGACAAAAAAATTGATTTATGAATTTTGTTTTTGTTCTTATTAAATATGCAAATAGTAATATTTTGAATTAAATAATATTTATTTATTACTAACTCATCTAGTTAATTCATTAATTCATCTTCTCCGATTTTTGTTAATTTTCTTAGTTAAGATCTGACCCAAATACAAAAATATACAAAACATTCAGTTAACAAAATTTCGATTTACGTACAAGTTAACGACAACGAATTAATTTGTTAAGCGAAGGATTGGTGTATGTTACACTAAATCACTAGTACTAATTATTTTTTAAATGACGATTTTATAGCAATTTTTTATTTTATTAAAATTGTAACACAAATATAAATAATTCAAACTAGTTTCCCTTTCGATATTATAACTCACCTCACTAAATTCACAGATGTAGTAATTACCCTTCTGCAATGCCCCTTGATGTCATAATCTCTCCATACTCTCGATATAAATGTTAAAAGAATATACCAGCATACCTACTATCTAATTTTTAATCAATATAATGGGGTCGATTCCGGGATCTAAAATTTTATGTTATGTTATTTTTGTTTTTTCAATACAAATCCCAATAGGAAGCGGGGAAATAAAATAACACAACATACAATTTTCGATCCCGGAATCGACCCCAATATTCGATTAATAATATTGTTCACTTTTAGATATTTGTATATTATCACTGTTTTAAAAACTGTATTAATCAAATCACTGACCACAAAAAACACTTAAATTCTAGATTTTGCTTTCGTCCGTTCACCACTGCAATATACGAAGAACTAATCTCTGAAAATTACTGACGCTTTGATTTTCGGATTATTGGATAAATTCGTTTATTAGATTAATGAATTTATTTACTGTACAAATGAACATGTTTATTACTTGATGTACACTTTCAACAATTCGGCTAATATATGCGAGATATCAATTAATAGATTTATATTAATAAAGAATTGGTTTATAAAACAATGTATATCGTACTAATAAGTTCATAAATATATTTATTGAGATGTTACCTAATTTATTAAAACTATTCCTTTATTCCTATATATTCTCTCTTATGAAGTTATTTGACGATACTAATAAACAAATTCATTATTTTTAAATTTTCATTAATTGAAATTTTGAATCTTTCATCCGAGTCGTTGAACGATCAATTAATAAATATTTTCAATTGTACTGTTGAATTCAATACGTTCTGGGATTATGGGCTTCGGTAATTTTCAGAGAAGTAAAGAAAATGGGCAAGATACGAAAAATGCCATCGCTAAGATCTATAATATTCTGTTAAAGTGATCGGATGGTAAACATGCAATAAAAGTGCCAAGAAGTTAATTGTTTATTGTAGCTGCTTTCAGGAATTTAGTATATGAAGATAGCGAAGTTGTAATGCGTTAGAGTCGAAACATTTTTCTATGTCTTCTTTTTTCTAAATTGTAAATTCAAATTTCCGAATTTATTAAAATGGGCACTTTCAACGGCACCCAACAGTCGGGAACGTATGAGTAAAATCAAAGTCAACATTATGAAAATGTCTATGAAATTTTCAAATCAAATTGGCGATGGTTCCACTAATCATGATGTGAATCATGGGGACCTGAAAGCCCTTAATGTTTATGCCTGAGAAATATTAATTTATCGCGACTTAAAAACCTATAAAATTAAACTTTTGAATACAGCTTGTGGCATAAATTAGAATGAAAATACTCCAAACATAATGTATCTTGTAAAAGTTACCGCTTACCAACAAAGGACGCCTATACTTCAATCAATATGTGGGACAAATATTATAATATGTCTCGGAGTAAATTCATTAATTAATTCCAAAATACAATTTAAATACCAACGCCTTAGTGAGTTCCCAGTAATCAAATTGCCGTTCTCTAATTTTTGGTATTATACTAGTATACTTAAAGCTTTCAGACCTTCAGGTTTTTTTATTTTAAAAAGTAATAGCCATTGATACTGATACTCACTGATATCAAGAAAAAATTAATCTGTAAGAAGGATCTTATTGACCAAAATCATTTTTCTATAATTGGCTCCTTAGACATTTAACATTAATAAAAAAGTGTATTAGAGAGACATGCGAAGGTAATATTATGAAATATTCTGAAACTTAGACCAGATGAAGCGAATGATCGGCAAATTTTTGGGTTGTGTAAAGTTTGGTTTCACATAATGAAACTAACTTTCACATAAGTAAGTTAATCTTTGATACACAATTTTAATTTCGCACTATCGTGTTGATACACATTTTTTTAAAAATGTTCCTTTAGATTATTCCGTTTGTTGTTGGCCTGTAGATTCGGTATTTTGTGTTAGCTGGAGTTTCATGCACCGACAAATTTACGCCTTCATCCTTTAAAAGTGTGTCCAGTGGTTTTTTTACAATGTGTGCAGTATTTTTGGGTGTAATTGTTTCGGGTGGCGGTCTTTATAGGGTTAAATTATGGGTTTGGAATTGCGGATATGTAGGTTGCCTATTGTTGCTATTACTCTGCTGTGTATTTCTTATTTGTTGTAGGAAAGGGTTAGGCTGGACATGTGACACATTAGTCGAAATTTATTATTGTAATGAACTCATTCATTATGCGCATAAAATTTTTTAAATGGTTTTCGAACATCGCAGTTTAATAACTATTTAATAAAATACGTCTCAATAGTTATAAATAAATTAATTACTTGAAGAAACGAAATTACGAAATTTTACATTAACGCATGAATAATTCATAAATTTTAATAATAAAAAAATAATCTATTTTTTGAATATTTTACTTTTAATAAAACAGTTCGTAGATTTATAAAAAAGTTAATAAATTGATAATAATTTTTTTTAAATTTCATGAACAAACGGGAAAACTACTGAATTTATCTTAACAAACAGTCATTTATTACATTAATAAACAGATTGTAAAATGATAAACAGCATTTTCTACAGTTTCTTTGTGATAAAGAATTAATTCATGTATTTTATGAATTATTCGAGTAAACTATTTAATAAACGGTGTACATTAAATTATTTTTTTCAGTGTGTTAAATGAAATTTTTCAGCGATAAATTAAAATTCGAGATAATCAAATATGCCTTTCGACTTAAATTGAACACACTTAATCAGGATGTTGCTCATCCTTCAAGGAAAAGTGGCCAGAACGGAATATTTTAAACTAATTACGATTCGGCGTTCTGTTATGCAAACATCATCATAAACATGATACAAAAAATGATTGTCTCTAACATACGATACAATTTTTTCTTAGAAGCGGTCGGGCGTATGAGGGTTCACTACAGTACTTGTCAACAAGAGTAAGTAGTGTAGTTGCGCATGAGTTTAAAGGTACTCATCGAAATATTAGTATTTTTTACGCACAGTTGTTCTTTAGCATAATCGTTTGAGTTCGGATCCACTCAAACGATAGTGTTTTTGTGAAAATGAAAAAAATCGAGTAGCTGTCATTAAATATTTAATTTTGAAAGCCAAAACGCCATCATTTACCACCGTAAAATTGGGGTCAGCTGGATTTAAACGTGTCCGTATCAGGTTGCGTGACGATGGACGTTCGGAACGTCGCCCAAATTAACGAAATGGTGTCAGGCAACCGTCGAATTAAAGTTAAAGAGATAGAAGAGCTAAGAATATGATCAAAGAACGTGTTGGTCACATATTGGATCAATATTTACTCGTGAGAAGTGTGTCCGCGCGTTGTATGCCGCGTTTGCACACTTTGGACCGGAAACGTTTTCGAATGAAAATTTTCAACGCTCTGTTGGAGTAGTTTAGGCGTAATAAATCAGAGTTTTGGCGCCAACTAATCACTGTTGATGAAACTTGGATTCTTCGGCTGGGATAGTGGCGGTCACTGTTTTCTGGTACAGTCACCGAATTATCTTAATCGTTTATTTTTAAAAATAGAAAACCATTACAAGAACACACTACACATCGTTACTTGACAAACTGAATGCAGAAAATGCTGATAAACGGTCACATTTTCAGAAAAAAAATCTTGCAACATCTGCGGCTGCCGTGACGAAAATCCATGAACTATCCTAAGCTAAAAGTTGCGCTCGGAGGACAGAGATTTTCGTCGAAATCGGGGGCCTTCGTAAACGGCCAAACACGGCGAGTACTATTTGGGCAGATTGAAGAGATGGGAGCATCGCTGGGAGAAGTGTATAAACTTACAAGGACACTATGTAGAGAAATAAGAATAAATTTGAAGAAAAAATGTCTTGTATCGTTGTTAAGTCGGAAACTTTTCAAACAATCGTAAGTACAAAAACCATTTAATAATTATTATTGATTACATTAACAGTTATTGAATTTCGATAATTAAATTTTTTAAATTTATGTAAATTCAATATTAATTTTACTTATTTGATAATTTAATTTTCATAATTTGTTTTTGATTATTTTATAATTGTGTAATTCATGTAAAAAACCAAAATATGGAAAAGTTAACTGTTGTGCATGGCTGCTGAAAAAGCTTGTTGCCGACATATTTGTTTTATTTTGATTTTTTCGAAAAATTTTATGTTTAACGCTACACTCAGAAATAATATATGATAAATACATGATTGCATTTACTATATTATGATAATACTAAATTATTGTGATATTCCCTATCATACAATGATTAATATCATAATTGTGTGTTAAATACAATTATTTAAATGATTGATTGTATCATAATATGATATTCTTGATCATTTTTCTTCATGGTGTGAATGCGAAAAGTTAGTTGTTAAAACTATATTTAAAAAAAACGTTTAAAACCTTTAAAAAAACGTTTTAAAGGCTCTAAAAAGTAGATAATATAATAAAAGGCTTTAAAAAGTAGAAAATAAAATTTTTCTTCCTTACTCCTATCAAGGTATATTGATAACAAGTAGAACTAAAAATATAGGCGTGGGGCGCTCCTTTACGGCATTAGTAATTTAAGACTACTAGACACACGACGTAAAGTCTTAGTAAAGTCTTTTAGTAACACTAATGGAACAGTCTATTCTGATGTATCATAAGAATAGAATTTTTGCTGGAGCGTTTCAGTATTAACGTAAAAATGATATATTGAGAGATAGTATATACATTCAGAAGGAGCGCCCACGCTTATATTTTTAGTCATATTAATTTTAAAGTTCTACTTGTTATCAATATACCTTGATAGGTGTAAGGAAGAAAAAATTTATTTTCTACTTTTCAAAGACTTTTATTATATTATATACTTTTTAGAGCCTTTAAATATAAGCATGGTTTTTTAAAAAGTTTTTTTTAAATATATTTTATTTTCTACTTTTTAGTCATCGAAATTGTTTAATGTCAAAAATGTTAGAATCTTGTATTGTCATCGGAGTTAAGCCTGCATACAAAATTTCAGCTCAATTGGACTATCGCAAGTGGTTGAAAAATTGATTACAAAATTTGACGGTAAAAACAGACACACAAAGTGAGCTAATATAAGCGTGGTAAAAATAGAATATAGATGGAAATGTGAAAGCATCAAATTTCGTACGCTACGCAGTAATTCGCTAGTAGTACAACTACATGGTATTGTTCTATATATATAGACAATATTCCAATGTAAAAATACAACATCAGTCGTCGCGACCTGATGAGAAGACTGATTTTTTCAAATCAATAGTCTCATCTGTTCGAAACTGATTGTTGTGATTCTCACACATTAGCCATCTATAAGTTAAAATTCAAAAAAATAATCATTTTTCGGTCATATTCGATAAATTTTAGATATTATCTTATTTCCTTCATTGTCTGTTTCAAGTTGTTTAATGTGTTTGAGTTAATAAGACAAGCTATTGAACCTACAGATAGATTTTTGTATCATGCCCATAAACTTCGCATGTCTCATTGTGAGCGAGGCAACTTTCATTCCTTTGTTGAAAGTAAAATACTATACCGAAAATATTCGTTATATAAAATCAAACATTAAAAAATTGCAAAGCTATCTATGTTTGAAACAACACTTCGGCACCACACATCTATTATCTTGTTCACGTGATCCGTAGTGTAGGGTAGTTTAGTTAAGACTACAGCACTTATATGACCGTTCACCTGGAGGTGTAGTGTAGTAACTCTACCATTACGCCCTTGTTGTTTAAATATTGTGATAAGAATGTTTGCCATTTCTTGATGTTTTTTAAATTGTATATTTACGATTGTGTTTGGCGTTGACCTGTTCTTGTTTCTTTGCGAAAAAGTAAAATATTAAGTACACAAAGAACGCGAAAACCCGAATAATTTTGAATTCAAAATCATAACAAACAACAACTGCCAAAACTAAGTATACTACACTACGCCAAGTGTTCACGTGGTGCGTAGTTGCAAATACGCTACACTACACTACAGCATGTTGACCGTAGTTGATAATACACTTCGGTACTGGTTTTTCTTTGTTCACGTGGTGACATAATACACTACACTACACTACGAATCACGTGAACAGGATACATATATCACGAAACACAAGTTAACGCCAATCCAAACATAATTTAAATATCTAATAAGCTCGTAAGCTTAGCTTCATTTGCAAATTATAAAGTTGTACTTGATATTTATTGACTACCTATGAGTATACAAAGCATAGTTAAAAACTTTGTTTTGTTTTTTTTTAGTTAGGAATTAAAATAAATGTCTTACGGATAAACGATAGAATAGAGATAAGATAGAAAAAAGTTGAACAAGATGATAAAAAGTGGTGTAGTGATTAGCAGTACTTCGCTTGTTTTATAGTAAACAAAACTTTTAATTAGAATTAATTTTTGGGTTCTTTTTCCAATTTTACAGCAGCAAAAGTTTTGCAACCTCTATTTGATTGAAGGCGATACAATTACAATTAATTCAATTGTTTTATTCAACAATAAAGTTCCTTTTTGTGTTGAATTTTACTTAACACAATCAAATTTTTTTGTTAGATATGGTTATATAGTGTCGAAAGATAAATGGAGTTGATGTAAAAAAAACATGATGTCTAGCTAGATAGCTATATAGTTAATATGGTTCGTACCAGCCACTATGAATTCGTAAAGAAGAGAAAAATATGACAACAAAATTTTAAAACATCGTAGCGCGATATGCAAATTAACTCTCTGAAGCGATGAATGAAATTTACATTTCGACTTATATTCGTTGTTCCATTCTAATTAAAATCAATCAAATCTCGTACCAGTGTATGTATATCCTTCTTAGATAGCCCAATTCGTATAATATAATTTTTGTTTAGTGCGTAAAAATACCAGGAAAGTCTTTATGAAAAACTTAATTTTAAATTTCTATTTGGGTGTTATTATGTATTTTATAAAAATAATAATTTCGAGATCATAAAGAAGAAAATTAATTGAATTTTCAAATTTTTGTTTTCTTTATAAGATAAAGATAACACCGAAGAGAAATAATTATTATCGTTGTAATATTTTTTTTTTTTTTTGAGAATAAATATTTTAATTTAATTTTCACATTTTCTTTATGAAATTAAAAAAATAAAACAAAATTAACAACCATAAGCCTGCCAAGCTATAGCGTTCGCTTTTATAAAATAAATGTTTATTGTACTCATAGTAACTGGTACAGGATGATAAAAATCCCCAATTTAATTCTTATATTTTAGCACGTGCCTAATAATTATTAATTTATGAATAACACCTGTCCCGCCGCGATTGCTAAATCGGCAAAATCCTTATATACGAACGACGTTGCAACCCATACTGTCGCCCCGGTACGATAATAATAGTAGTAATATCATAAAATAGATGTTTATCGTAAAAAATTAAAAACATTAAATTTTATTGAAAAAGCGCAAAATAGAAAATACAAAAAAGTTTCTGTATATAGCGCAAAAGAAAAACCATTTTTCTTTTCATTTAATCAATGTATTTATGTGTTAAGGCAGAAAAATTGAATGGAAAGTCGAGTTTTTACTTGCTCATTTTAAATTTAAAAAATAAAAATGTTAGTAAAAAATTATATTCATGTAAGGATGATGACCCAGTTAGGTAAAATTGAATTTTAATGATGGCAATAAACATTTCAAAGTTTTTCCAGAACTTTTTGAATTTATTCAGTAGTTGTTGGTGTCCCGACAACAAATAAAATTCGATTTAAATTGACTAACGGTTAATCTCATGAACTCTGTTGAGTACGATTAAATATTATTGTTTAGTTGTATATAATATTGATTGATCTCATATTAGCAGAATTTACTAGTGGAGTCATTGATGTTCTTTGCTGTTGCAAGTATTGCGGTGTCATCAGCAAAAGTCACAATTGTTGCTTTTGTAGTTGGTATATTCTAGTATATAGGAGATAGAGGATTGGCCCAAGAGCACTCCCTTGAAGCACTGCTGCTGTTATTCTTTTTAGTTGGGAGTATTCATTCTCATACTTTACTCGGAAGTGCCTCTCTGATATGTATGATTTTAAAATTTGGAAAAATTGCTCCGGAAGATCTCGATGAAGATTTCCCCAAAATCCAAACTGATTTGAGGGGATAAGATTCCTTTCTTCGATAATTGGTTTTAGTCTTTTAAGAAGAAACTTTTCAAATAGTTTCGTTAATGTTGGTAGCAGAGAAATTGTCCTATATGAAGCTTTATCATTCGGAGGTTTATTCGGCTTAAGTATCATAATTACTTCTGCAACTTTCGATTGTCTTGGTACGTGCGAAATGCTGCATTAATTATATACACTAGTTTCCTCAACGCTTTCTCCGATTCTACAAACTACATTTTTCCAAAACCACTTGCTGACTTACCGCTCACAATAGCTTTTCAGCCATCGTGTTTAACTGTTGGTATTCTAGTTGACAATTTGGCTTTCTCCATGTAAAGGTAAGCCGATCCGATTCAAATTGCATTAAATTTACTTTTGCCAGTAAATATTACTTCGTTCCAAAAGGTGATTTTCCTTTTTTTGTTTTAGCCTTTGAGTTTATTAATTAACTGTCGCTCTTCCCGTCTTGTTAAAATTTTTGATCTATCACATCGTTGCTGGTAGTTTCAAAATGTTTTACCGTATGATGAATGCTGGACTGAGTGTTTCCCACTGTACCTTCAATTTGCTGAAGGTTTACCCTCGTCACGTGACAATGGAATTTCACACACTTTCTTTGTTAGCACTACTTCTTATATACGTAAAAAATTATATTTTGTTGTTCAAAACAAAGGACAACTGGGAAACAATAGCTTAAAAAATAATAACAATAGTACATGCATAAATTATTTCGAAAAAAAGGTTACTTGGTTTTAGTTAGACCAAAGAAACAGTTAACTAAACCCGTAAATTATATTGGTATTATTATTTTATAAATATATAAATGGAAATATATATTATTAAAAATACATTAGATAGTTAACGAATAAAGAAAATGTCCCAATTTAATTTATATTTTTCATTGCCCACAGGCTTTGTTGTAGATGATTTCAATAAAATTACTACATACATTAAAAATCTCTGAGGGCGAGGCAGGATTAATAAAAATAGTTTAACCCTTTGCAAACGATTTATTTTCAAAGTTGCATTATTTTTAGCTAAATGAATTAAAATAATTTACTTAAAACATAACTCTGGTATTAAACGGCCTATATTGGTTTTTAATTATTTATTAATAAATGCCGACGTTTCGAGTATTATTTATACTCATTTTCAAGGCAGAAACACAAAACAGAAAAAATGTTATAGGTTTTTCTGTTTTGTATTTCTGCTTTGAAAATGAGTATAAACAATACACGAAACGTCGGCATTTATTAATAAATAATTAAAAACCAATATAGGCTTTATACCAGAGTTATATTTTATTTACAACAATAAGCCTACTAACCATATTAATAAAATAATTCACAGTAGTAGAATTGAACTAGAAGAAGAATTAATTTGTATTAGTAATAAATGAAATAAATAGTTTTAATTTTTGGAATATTTTACGGTGTGATACTTTTAGTAAATTTATATTGTCACCTCAAGTATGACATACGAGTGCAAAGGGATAAATAAAGTAGTATGTAACTTGGCGTCGATTTATTCAGAATAGTTTCTTTTTTGTCAACTTCCCAAGTATAACAAAACGAAAGTAAAAATTGAGCACAGTATTTTCCTTCGTTTTCATCCAAAATTAACGAAAGTTAAACTTCACATTATAATGATAGTGTTTGTAGCGTATACGTATTATATACATACGCTTATACAAATGGCGTTATTTAGTTTATTGTGAGAACGCTAAGTTTATAGTAACTTTTAACGATGCGGATACATTTGTCAACTTTGATATTAATTTAATTGAATATAGGAAGGCTGTAAAACAATTGGTAATGTAAAGATTCATTCGAGATAATTTGGTACAATCTATTATATTTTGTTTTCCTATTTTATATTTAGAAATCATTATTTATGAAGCAAGATGGCCACGAACTAAAAAAGTGCATTAGGGCAAACTTTACAGAGCTGTTCACCAAAGAGCTTAGCTGCAAGTTTACGTTTAACGGCCAATAAAGATAATGTGAGGTATGGTTTACGTTAGTCCGTGTTAAATTTAATAATTATAATATTATTTTCAACATTTTAGATTATACTATGGAAAAATTTACGAACTCTATCGAAACCGATTTAATATCCACAAATTACTTTTATTATATAAAAGACAAACAAGGAAAATTATTTTTAAAAAAAATCTAGTGTAAATATTAGAAATTAAAAAACTGAATAATTTAATCGAAATGTATATATATGTACAGTAATCAATAATGAATTAAAATAATGAATTTAATAAATCATTTTATATTACAAAAACAAAAATATTTCTTTAAAAACATTTAATTTTACAACCAAAATTTGAAATTGCCGTTTGAACAAACACAAGCTCAATTGTTCCCGCCAAATATTTCTCAATACGCATACACATGCAATAAAATGTTTATAATGAGTTTAGTCCAGTTTCGGATTTTCGCGACACGCTTCATACGTTTTATTTTAATAAATTGCAACTCAAACTTAGAAAAATACTAGACTAAGTTTAGTACTTAAGTACGAATATCGCCAGAAAAATTGAAAGTAAAAATACTTGGGTTACTACTACGCCAGAAAAATTGAAAGTAAAAATACTTGGGTTACTAATCAAGTATTTTTACTTTCAATTTTCCTGGCGATATTCGTGCTTAAGTACTAAACTTAGTCTAGTATTTTTCTAAGTTTGAGTTGCAATTTATTAAAATAAAACGTATGAAACGTGTCGCGATTATTCGAAACTGAACGAAACTCAATAAAGGAGAATTGTATACATGTATGTGTGAACAGAAAAGACACAAAACAAAATGGCGGGAGCGAGGTTGTGCACGAATGTAAAATGCTATCCCAAGTATTTTTACTTTCAATTTTCCTGGCGACATTCGTACTTAAGTACTAAACTTAGTCTAGTATTTTTCTAAGTTTGAGTTGCAATTTATTAAAATAAAACGTATGAAACGTGTCGCGATTATTCGAAACTCATAATTATTTTGTAATATTTTTCTAATGGAATTTGGGTCAGAATGGTTTAAAAATTTATCTTTCTGGCAAGAACTAATTAAATTTTTCTCTTCAAGTATGTCTATCAGGTGACCCAAATTAATAATTTTTCTTCTTTGTCTCTTATTTGGGTCGTAGGTTCCTATTTTTTCAAGGTTGTTTGTATTTAAGCCAGGTTCACGTATGCAATCAAAAATGATTCGCGAATCTAGTTAATCAATGAGCGTCATTATTGCTCATAATTTGTTTTTTTTTATATTAATGTTGGATGCTTGCGATCAAAATTTGCCCAAAGTTAAAATTATTTCATCTCGGGCGGGGACATTTGTATCTGTTTCTAATGATTTGATTGGCTTTTGATTCGCGAAGCATTTTTTGATAGCATACGTGAACTTCAGTCCTTCAGTAGTTTTTGTTTTTGTAATTCGTTTCTTGAACTGGTCAAAATATCAGAACCTGATGATGCCATTGCTCGCTTTAACATTATTTAACAGAAGAAGAAGAACTACGTAGTACCACTACGATTGCTAGCATCACTACCAGCAAGAGGTGAACTATTGAGAAAGTTTATCTTTTGTGCACAATAATAATTCTTCAAGATGGAGAAAAGACGGTAGTACGAGGTAAATCGAGAAACAATATCTGTGCTGAATAGCAAACTTTTAATTGGACACACACAGTGTCGAATAAATCGTGTCAATACAAAATTGCAATGAAATTTCATAGATTAAACAATTATTTTTGAATGTTTTAAATATGTTGTGAAATTTTTATTAAATGTGATAGATTATAACTATTACATAATAAATAACCTATTATAAATTACCTATTATATAATTACTAAGTTGCCTTTATGGTTGCGTTCGTTCGTTCATTCAAACAATATTTTCGACCAATCATCTCTTGTGCATTTTTTTATACAAATCTTTATTTCTGTATAATATTACAACTAATCATATCCCAAGTATAACAAGACGAAACTCAAAATTGAGCTATCGTATTTGCCTTCGAAATATTAGAAAAAAGTCGAAGAATTAATACTTTAGTAGTGGTGCGTATATGTATACTGTGTTGTTACTACTGTATACTGTGTTACCGCAATTTTTCTTTCGTAGTAATGTGTATAGCATGTACATGGTTTGTTTTTATTGTTCATGTTCACGACATGAGTTTGGAAATTTTATAAAAGAGGTTTTGTTAAAAAAATTTAAAGATGTGAGTTAATTTAAATAAAATTACATCAAAATATATTTTATATCTATTCAAAAACTGTTTTCATAAATTAATTAATTTCTAGTTCAGTTTTACATTTTTAGGTAGAAAACAAATGTGAAAATAGTAAACGATGTGCAATAATCATAGTATAGCTATTTGGAAAATTATTTAAACTTTTAAAGTTTACTTTACTTTGTGTAATAATAAAAAATAATTAAAAAATTAACTAAAATATAATTTAGATTCGTATATATGTATATAAGGATTGGATTTATATTTTTATACCGCAAATTTAATAAAATAAAAACATTCATTTTAAACCTAAATTTTTATTTTTGCTCTGTAACATTTGGATGCCGCCATCTTTTTCTTCTAACATTTTCAAATATAGCCTTTTACATTCATGCACAACCTCGCTCCCACCATTTTGTTTTTTCTTTTCTGTTCACACATACATGTATACAATTCTCCTTTATTGAGTTTCGTCCAGTTTCGAATAATCGCGACACTTTTCATACAGGATCTTATTCTAAGTCGAAAGCAAAACTAAGTCAAAGTCGAAACTAAATATAAGTTTTTACTTCGAAAAATGGCAAAAAAGTCGAATTTTGTTATACTTGGGATGGATTATCTAGTAATTGTTTTATTAGATTAGTAGTCTATTCTTGTGAGATGAAACCTATCGGTTCACACCAGCTCTGCCAGTCCTTTGATTTAAGCGGCTCAGGGAACCACTAATTCTAATATGGCTTTGTTCTTTTTAGGTGCTTCGGTTCATTGGTGCGATCCAGGAGATTCCACAGCTCCTCGTTGTCATGCTGCTGCAGTCGCAGTACATGACTCCTTGCAAATTTTTGTATTTCATCGCTGACGTATTTCATGTTTAAGTCTCGATATAGATTGTCATTTCTAATGTACCATAAGGAGCATTCACAATGCTACGTAGTACTTTGTCTTGAAATGTTTAAATAATCTTCAATTTAGTTTTCGTTACGCAGCCCTAAAGCTGAATCCCATACATCCAGATAAGTTTGAGGATTTGTTTATATAACAGCAGTTTGTTGTGCGTTGTCAGTTCGGAGTTTCTTCCAATAAGCCAGTGCATTTTTCTGATTTTTAAATTCAGTTCTTGCCTTCACCACTGAAAGCTACACACTTTGTTCCAAGTTACAATTTTGTAAAACATCCATAATTAAAATTTTAATAGTTTCAGCCTTCTCGTTTGTCCCGGATTTCATTTGTAAAAGTTTATAGGTTAATCTGGTTGTACATCTAAAATATTTGATCAGTCAGTACAGGGAACACCTTTGTCGAGCCATGGTTGCTGCCATCTTTACATATATGTTGTTAATCGTCAATGTCAATGTCTAGATGAGATTTTTGGTTTTTTGATTATTTTTTCAAGGCCAACTAGTCGTAATAGATAATGTATATGTGTATGTGTGTTTTATTTTGTTTCGTTCTGCTCTCTCGAAAATAAAATTTAAACTAAAATGAGTCAAAAATGTCCTTGAAATATTTTTTATTTTAATTATGTTTGTGTTAGTGTGGCTGCACCAAAAATTTGTTTAAGTCGCAATTAAAACCGGTATCATAGGTAAACGGGGAAAGAAACGAAGAAAAATACGGTTTCTGTGATACCCCGTATGCCATCAGCCAATGGAAACAGAACGTAGCGCAATATTGCTTATGTTTTGTTCTTGCAAGTTGTTTTGTTCCCGCAAGTTTTCATGCTATTTTGTAGTCTTTGGAAAGGACCACATAAAGCTTCGTAAAACAGTCAGCCGACCTGGAGCTGAAATGATGATGTATGAAGTGATAAGCCAACGTCGCTGATGCAGATACAGTATCTTCTTCGTTTGAACGGACCACGAAACCCGTAATCGGTTGCGAAATTTCGACCGAACCTATATTATCATGGTGTTTTTGATGCTAGATGCTGCACCAAATCTAGGTTCGTTCGCAATGGATATCTTCGTATTGCAAATAACACGGAACAGTTCACTTATGACGACCTTACCTATAAACAGTTTTAAGTCAGTATGGAATTCAGGAATTACAATGTCGATGGTGTTCGAAATGTAAGTTATTTTTTGGTTTTGAAAAAATTTTAATTGAAAAAGGGGATAAATAGAGGACATTAGGAAAATAGACTATAAAAATGTGTTTAAGTTAAAAAAGATAGAGGACAAAAAGAGCGCTACCCTAAAAGAGGACAAGCCCTCTAAAATGAGGACGTATGGTCACCCTAAATATTCAGAAGTACTTCCAAATCCTTTGCTAACGCCAATGGACGGACGGCCTGTGTTACCAAATCTCTGGTCCTATTTATAGAAAATTGAGAATTGTTCACATTTAAATTTTTGCTTTTAAGGCGAATCAAGATGCCGACTTTTAACTTATCAACGCGCAGAATTTTTATGCATTAAGGGCAAAATCGGTATATGTATCATCGTCTTAACCCGTTTGTCCTAATACATGCTCAAAATGCTGGGTAGGCAAAACGGCGGCAGAAAACTTTATTGTTGGTGTATGAAAAATGAAATAAAATACAATTTTGAAATTGTTCCTTACCTTATCCTAATGTCAATATAAAATTTTCTTGAAACTTAACTCAATATATCTAATTTAAAATGATTTGCCTAAATATTTAATGAATTCTGCTATTTTATCCCCTTCAAAAATTAATTAAAGTGTGAACAAAACAAACGGTTAGATTTCTTTTTCAAACAATTGTTGTTTAAATTTTTAAACCACTTACTACATTATGCACCTACACTATGCACATATATCCCTTTTTCGGGCAGACAATTTTTTTTTACTTGCAAATAAGATCACCGTACACAAATGTGTATGTAAAAAAGGATAGGTAGTAATGTCTTCCGGATTTTAACGGATCTTAGTTCAATCTGATTTTTTTTAAAAAAAGCATTATATTTTGATAACATGTAAATTATATAACATATTATTTATCTTTGATAGCATGTTAATTATATTATTATTATTATAGTCAGTGTTATTTTTCGGAAGAAAACGATTTAAGTGGTATGCACAAATATGTACGGTGATCGAAAATACATACAAAAATAAATTTTTCTCGTGCTTTTTTCATACACGCACAATTGTGATCGCCGGCCGAAAGAAGGATACCCGCATGTATGGACATACATAGTATTTTTGATCAACGAATCAACGATATGTTTTACAATTTCACAATTCACATACCAATCCCTCGCTTAACAAAGTCTCTTTCATACGAAAAGTTTCTTGTTTACGAAAAAACATTCGACTTACAAATTTTCTGTTTCCTTTTTACTAAATATGTAAATAATATTGAATGAATTAAGTGAATTAAATAATATTCAAGTTATTATTCTATTCCGATTTTTGTTAGCTGCTTAGTTAAGATTTGAACCAAATATTCAAAAATATAAATTATGTAAACGAAATGCCTGTTATTTTACAAATTCTGTAAACGAAATTCCGATTTACATAGAAACGAATTCGTTAATCGAGGGATTGGTGTATAAGATAACTCATAATAATTATATTCTTACTATAAAATACAAAAAGAAAAAGTATATACAATATAAATTCCAATTTATATGTATAACAAAAAGCCATCCGTAGTCGTGGCTGGCTAAATAATTAATTCAATTTCACTTTCGTTTACAACTTTTGCTGAATACACACATGATGGAAAGAATATGCAAAAAAGTACTAAAATTATTGTTTTCAAGCTGAATTATTTTTTTCCTGTATTCAGCAACACCGCAGAATCTGCATTACCGATACGTCAAAAATATTCAACATTTATTTTCGTTTTGCTTTGACATCAAAAACAAATCGAACAATAAACGAAACGTATTTTTCCACTTTTTCTTATATAAAATGTAAATATAGTTTGAATAGAATAAATAATTTAATTATGTTTGTTTGTAATTCAATTATAGAATAATACGAATATAGAGATTATTATGGATTTTTATTTTTTTAAAGTGACAATTATGAACGAATGTGTAGAATTGCGTTTCTACACAATAAATTGAGTGTTGTGTGCAAATTTAATTATCCAATCATTAATATTTTGTAATCGTTTGATAAGTCAATAAATTTGTAAACATTTAAATCCGGTTGAGTTGTGAAAGTGAAATTTTATATTGAATAATCCATTATTAGTACGATATAAAACTTGGTTGGAATAGTGCGCGAAACAAACTTGAAAGGTAAGATGGGATTATTTTTACTACATTTTGTTGTTATTATGTTTGACCTTCGAAATAATACAGTGAAATCCAGTTGAACTATTCAATTTCTTGTGATTTATCGGTTGAGCACTGCCACGATAAATGTTCGTGTTCATTCCAATCGCGAATAAGATTGCAAGATCACTTTCGTTGATTCTTTTGTGTCAATCTTGTCGTTTCTTTTGTGTTTGGTGACTTCATAATGACAATTAATTTAAATGAAATTACGATAACAAATTATTTTCATTTTTAAATGGATATGTTTTTATTTTATTTTAAAGAGTTGATTACAAAGTTCAAAAATATCTTTAGGTTAGGTAAATCATTGGTGTAGTCTAGGGTAGTGTAGTAAGTACCTAGTTAGTCATCATTTTAGAATACAGTGCAGTATTAATTTACTTACATACATATTTATATTGGTGCGAATTTGTTGTTGAATTTAAATTATTTTATTCAGCTTTACTCGGTTTAATTAACTACTCATGTTAAAAGTTAGATCCAAAATTCGAGTATGTACTTATATTTACTTACATAATCATTGTTTTTTAATTAGATTCTTGGTGCTTCACTACAGAATACAAACAAAATTTCGACCGTTGTTTTGCCCATGATTTATAATATTTACTTTATCATATGGCTTCACTTTCAAGTTAAGTTTCTTCATGATTTTGGCTTAAAATATTTGCGTATGGTTAAATTGGTAATTAATTTTTTCAATTTTTTTTTATCCCAGGATAAACCCAGGATAATAGTATAGTAAGCGTTGTTAAATTTATTTATTTATTTTATTTTTCAAATAGCTCTTAAGCTAAAATTCCAGTTTACAGAAAGACTGTTTAGCATTTTCCGAGGTCGCAGCCTTTTCATGTATTTCTACTTTACAATCGCAAAACAAATTTAAAATTTAAAAAAATGTGTCAATTGGCATGTACTAACTCCAGCAGCATATCTCAGATTCTAGCATATCTATCTCTATTTAATATAATCCTCAATGCTCTATTCACGATAACTTGTATTTTATCTATATCAGACTTATTTACAATGAAAAGTATAGTACTGCAATAGTGTTATAAACTACCCTTTTCGCATTTACCGATACCAAATTTTTATACCTAGCTAATACACCTACTTTCCTTGCTAACTTGTTTGTAACATAACTAGCATGTTCTTTAAAATTTAGCTTCTTATCCAGTATAATGCCTAAGTACTTAAAACTATCTACTCATCCTATAACATCCCATATTTTCATTTACTACATTATTCCCTATATACATAAATTTTGTTTACATTTAAAATTAACTTATTTATACGAAGCCATTTTACCATTACACCTAACTCTTCATTCATACTACTTATGATCTCGACCAAATCATTTCCCGACAAATACAACAACGTATCATCAGCAAAAAAGTGAATTTTGCATCTACATATTTAGATTGTGGCATATAATTTAAATATACTATAAATAGCAATGATCCCAGCTCACTTCCTTGTGGCACTCCATGCTTTACATCTACAAGATCATTTATTTTTGCATAATGCTTTCATCTA
Organism: Nephrotoma flavescens; assembly: GCA_932526605.1. NCBI lineage: Eukaryota > Metazoa > Arthropoda > Insecta > Diptera > Tipulidae > Nephrotoma > Nephrotoma flavescens. The sequence continues at coordinate 106,350,230 of OW052222.1, forward strand.
TTACTTAAATAACTATCCAACCAACTTAACAATTCGCCCCTCACACCATATTTGTTTAATTTTCCTAGCAACCTCACCCTCTCTCTCTCTCTTCTAATCCTCCATCTCTATCTGAACCGCTGTCTCTGTAGAGTGCCGCTCTCTGAAACCACATTGGTGCCCAGATAACATAGTATTCTCAGCGATGTGTCCTAGCAACTTATCCAAAATTATTGACTCCAATACTTTGTCCAAGATTGGAATAATATTTATTGGACGATATTCCGACAACTATTCATAATTTTAGGCACAGGAACTATAGACATGATACGTTCATGCGGCTAGTAAATTTGTCTTTGGAATATGCAGTAGTTATATCATCTTAAAACCCGCCATAAATCCTTAAACAATTTACAGTTTAACAACCTCTCACATTCTGCCAATTTTAACGTTTTAACTATTTTATCTAAGTAGCCCTGCACCATGCTCAATTACTCCTCCATGACATGCTAGATCCGCAATGTCTATCTTTTCATACACCATCACTCAATCACAAATCACCCCATTTATATCACTCCTTCCCTTAGATCCAATTACCCTTTTTAATGTTTCCCACATCTTTCCGGGTCACCTTTGTACTGGTCGATGTTTCTCTCATAATACAATCTCCTCTCACTCCTAATCACACCAACAAATCTATTTCTTTTCCTTTGATATTCCATCCACCCTTCCTTAACTGTCTCAGTCGCCCCAACTCTTATACGCCTAAATTTCTAATACGCCTCATCTCTTGTCTTCCTAGCCTCCTTCATTCTGTTGGTGAACCATGGATAACTTCTAGCTATGCCCACTATCCTAAACTCGCCTGTTCCCCTTTTCACGGCTGCTTTCTACCAAATCACAAACACCTTGATTAAAAATACCAAATCAGAATGACAAATTATAGGGTATTGTAAATTCTGAAGTTCTGCTCTTCTACTGTTGATTTGTCTATTTGTCTATACCTATTTTAATAACACTATGTTACGAACATAGAAGTGTTTTGATTCTGCACTATTTTTAACTATCGTAAGACCGAAGACGGAATGCTTAAAGATTTTGTATGAGTTCATTCCCTTATAGGGGGAAAAACCAACCAATTATACCAACAAATAAACTTAATATAAACTTAATACTCCACGTTTGATATTTTAGAATTTATTAAACCAAAATGAAGCATAAATAATACGTTACAAAAATACGCAATATATAAGTAGTTAAGATATTTGTATGTTGATGGTTTTTAATTTAAAAATATAAGAAATAAATTTGCTCAAATTAGACCTTTTTCGGAGGTATTTTAAGGCAGTTATTTAGGGCTTTTGCCATAATTAAAGTCATGACGTCGAATGTGCAATCTACATTTTGGCATACAGTCATGACAGAACAACTTGAACTTTCTATTTATGCTGTACCGTGAGTTATACAGTATACACCGTGGTTTACAAATACTTACTGAGTATTTTTTTTATTCTTTATTCAATATTACAACTGATCTAGAGATAATCTTAAATTAGTTTCTCGGTTTATGATGAATAACCTATTGGTTACTCTTTTTACAATAATTTCTTATTCTAATAAGAAATTACTAATACTTTGGATTCTTTCCATTTAATAATTGTGCCTTTTTTCTAAAAGAAAAAAGGCACATATTCTCTCTTTTCTTCGCGCACACACCACCCATTCACACAATTGCAGTATACCTCCTGCACGTTGCCAGCACCTTGTCAACCTGGATCGGCGCTGAATTATGCACTCCAACAGAGGGCCCAAATGCCGAAGCTTTAACCACTGCACCACTTGTCCGGTCATTTTTTAGTCCAGTTACTCACTGCGTTAATTGCATTTTGAAGTTTGCTTGTTGCTACCGCTATATCTAGTTTGCTTGTTGCTATAGCTATATCTATCCTACCATCTGATAGGATAGCTGTATCGTCTACAAATGTTAGCTGCGTTTTTCTGGAAAACAATCGGGTTGAGTTCGCAGTAGCTTTTTCCAGTTTGTCTAATATAAAATTAATTTTTTTTTTTTTTTGAAATTAACAAAACAAATCCATCATAAAAGTTGTATAGTTTTCTTGTAAAGAAAACGCGAGCTCTTTTCGCGATCTTCTGTTTTGTTCTGTATAATAGCTGAACTGTTCAGACCTATACGGAACTTCGATAATACAAGAAAACTATACAACTTTTATGATGGGTTTTTTTGTATTTGTATTTTTTTGTATACAAAAATATTTAATTTTAAATTTTAAATTGGACAAATTTTTAAAAAAGTTATCGCGAACTCAACCCGATTGTTCTTCAGAAAAACGCAGCTGTTGTTACTGTAGTACCGTGAATATTAGGTAAATCTCTCGTGTAAAAGATGAACAGAATAGTAGATCCAAGCAGGCTACCTTCTGGTATACTTGCTAATATTCGTTTTAGTTCAGAGTACTACGATAGTTTTCAAGTTCGACTCGAAAGCTAGAGTAAGTCTCGATTTAGTTTAAATTCAAGCCCTTGGCGCCAAGCTTTTTCGAAAGCTTAAGGTACATTTAAGAAAGTCCTCGAGTTTTTCTTCTTTTTATCAATGACACCCATTATTCTGTGACTTGTTCAACTGCAGAGTGATTTTCAAAACATTTTCCCTCTAGTATAATATGTTTCAGCTTCTTGAGCAGCAGTTTTTCAAATATTTTTGATATAACCGGAAGTAGTGATATGGGTCTATAAGATTTTTTATCGTTTGTTGGTTTACCTGGTCTTATAGACGTTGAACATATTTCAGTCCAAAACTGGACATATGTCATATGTTAAGATCATCTACTTTATTGACAACGATTTTCAGTTGCTGGTTGTCTCTTACAAATGAGCAGCAAATAGAATACTTTCTTCTTGTCGGTAGTTCATGTTCCAGCAGCATTTCTGTTCTTATTGGATCGCGGAGATTTGTTTGCTCTTCCACTAACTTCTTGATGATAGTTCTTCACTATTTTCGATGCACGTGTAGTCCGCTGAAACTCCTTTTGTTGCAAAAATGACAAAATGATCTGCTATGTATATCAGTAGGCCAATATCGTTCGTCGATGTTATTATTGATATTTAAAGTTTTCCATGTTATCAAAGTTATGATTGTTTTCTTTGAGTTTTGCCATCTGCTGCTTCGTGTTAATAACAATGTTGATTTGCTTCTTAGTTTCAAAACAAATAGTTTCGCGTGATGATCAAGCGGTATTAAGCACGTTATACGCGAAGTTTCAATACAACCTTTTCTTATCACGTACTCGAGCGCTAGATTTAATAGCACAGACGCGAGTTCAGGGAGGTCAGACGTTATTAGGAAGGGCCAAATAATATTCCGTACACGACGTTCTACAAATAGTGCCGAATGTTATTAGCTTACATAGATAGATGCAATATGTGGGCGCGACCTGGAGGTTTACACGATTGATGTTATCATATGCCTGTTGAAAGTATTTGTAGAGTTGGTGAAAGGTTATATTGTACTCTCAACTTTTTCCAAGATCATCCTCAACGTGAAACACCGTCATAGATAGTCACTGATGTTATTTTCGACGAAACATTGTTTCTGACAAGTACAATACTTGTCAGAGCAGCACTAACTGAATTACAGCAAGCACTTTGTAGACTGTGTTTAACAGAGCTATGCCGCGATAATTTTTCCATTGAAACGGTCGCCTTTTTTTAATCCAGCGGACAAATGTGTGCGGTGTTTTATTCCATTGGTCCGACTTAGTAGATTTTCGAAGTAGGTTTACAATACTGTAAGAACAACGATGTTGGTTCTTGGCCCTCTATTCATATTTTAATGGCTGTGGATGTTAAATGGAAGTCTTTATTAAGATTTTTGGCGTTAGAAAAGCAGTCTGTCTGTGGAACAATGGCTCAAATACGGGTCATTTCTACCGTCTGATTTAGTCGATTTTCGAAATAGGTTTACCATAGCATATGTTCACAGTACATACACTGTCAGAAAAAACATGTTTGTTCTCGATTCTCCGTTCGTGTTTTTATGGGTGTGGATCTAGGATGGAAGTCTTTAGTAAGATTTTTGGCGTTACAAAAACAATCTATAGAATTTCTTTTGCATTTCCTGATATATTTGCACTTATTTTGCCGGGCGAGTTTGGTTGCAGCTTTTCTGGTGCAGAGTTTTCAGTTTGGTTCTAGTGTACAAGTCAGCCAGTTGGTGGCGCTGAAATCGTTACGTATACTTGGTGGGCTTCATTGTACTTTCAGCTACGTTAGGAATGGTTGACTGGATAGCTTGCCACTGCTCCTGAATGTTTGATTGAGGCTTGTGGTTTTCATTGTGCTGGCTAGACAACACATTGGTTGCTGTACATGAAGGGTTCATTTTTTAGGGCATCCAGCGCACGGTCTTCTTTCCTTCTTTATTAAATGTAAATGATAGTTTGCACTTATATTGGAAAATAACAGACATATGGTCACTGTCAATATGGCGGCTTTAAATGCTCTAACATCAGTTATACTGATGGAATATCTCTTCGAGATCAGGACGTGGTAAATTTCTTTGTGGTAACTTTGTGGATTTTCTTAATTGAAAAAACGTACTCGATCCGACGAGGTTATAAATTTTAACAAGTTCAACGACGCGTTAACCGTACGAAATAATATGGTGTAGTTTTTGCGCTCCAACCGATTTTTGCCATTAAAGTCGTCCGCGATGATTTGACAACATGGGCCTTGTTGAGTTGCAAGACATCATCATTACTGATGATGCCTTCCAACTCAACAAAGAATAAGTCTTTCACTTATTTCATCTGATTGAATTTTTTCTGCGTAATCTAACCTTACATATCCGCATGTTGGCAGGGCGAAAGTCACTGATTTGCTGCTGCCTCGCCGGTGAACGAGAGATCGTGAAACTTTTCCATTAGTTCAGGCTTTATCTTGGTTCCATAATTTGACATTTTGATTTATTAAGCAAACTCGTTCCGCTGTTTTCTGATTTCACACAGTAGGACGAAGCAAAGAAAATTTAGACACCCAATTTGTTTTACTCATCTGCTTTATACATATTTCATTTCGAACATACAAGCCACTCCTTTAACTTGCACATCATTAGACATTTCTGCACTTAATTTATTTCAATCGTTAAGGAATCGTTTTTCCCTTGCAATACACGACTAACATCATCATCGTTAAAATATTCTAGCACTGTATGCCTGAATTCATAACTTATTCGTTTTCCGGCTTTGGAGGCTCAGAGAACCATTCTTATTAAAAATACAGATACACAAATTATTTTAAGAATATAACTAAATTTTTAAAAGTGTTCCAAAAAATTATGTTCAGGTTTAGAAAACACGGTTGGGCCTAATAAAATAAATAACTCATACCAAAATTTTATATTTAATTTATTTTGAATTATTCATCAGTATTAAAACTGTTTATACCGTAGTGTTAAGCTCGGTCGTCTCTTGCAAAATTTACAAATCATTTGACAAAACTTACTGGTAATAAATCTACAAAAAGCGAAGAATAGTTTATTTTATCTTATACCCTTGACAGACTAGCGATTACCTAAAGCCGTTTAATAATTTTTTCGAGTTTATCTCTATATGTGTCAACTTCGAGATTAGCTAAACGAGTTTTGTTTTAGGTTTAGTAACTAAACCGGTTTAGTGTACAAATCTCTCAATATTTTGAAGTTTATCGCATAAAAATGGGGTTAGCGAGAGCGCCATCTAACAAAGAAGGTTAAAATTTATAAATAGGACAATGCCATTTAGTACTGTGATACAATGATAGATGCCGCTTACTTTTTGAGTTATCCCTTTCGAGTTCAAAATTTTTTTTTGCTTCTTTTTAAGTTCAACATACACAAATGTGTATGTAAATAATAACAGGTTGTAATGTCTTCCGTATTTAACCGGATCTTAGTTAAATGGGAATTCTTGAAAAGAAACAATAATTTGATAACACATAAATTATATAACATATTAATTATTTATTTTTGATAACATCAATTATTTTATTATTATTATAGTTAGTGTTGTTTTTCTGACGAAAACAAAATTAAGTAATATGCACAAATGTGTATTGTAGTCTTCAATTTACACATAATTCTATGTTTCACACATTCGTTTCTCGTCATCGAAATTTACATACACAATTGTGTATACGGGTCGGGAAAGGATTATATCCCTTTTCCTGAATGCCATCACAATTGTGTGTGTAAAGAAAACGAATCATGTCAAAAATTTATTTTTGGATGAATTTTGGACCAACCACCATATTTGACTTCTAGTGCCGGATAATATACATACCATGATATTCTATTTGGGATTCAAATTTTTTTAATCTGTTGCTATGTACATAACATAACTCCCTTTTTTGTCTTGAGAGGGAAGGCCACTATCAGGTACAATAGCAGAAATATATATGACCCATTTGAAAAACGACACATTAGTAGCAAAAACAACAACTACAAAGATAACTTACAACCCCCATAAATAACTTACAACCCACTATAAAATTTCCCTTAGAAACAGAAAACAATAAACAAATATGAACCTCTTTCGAAAACACAGCCACCTATGAAAAATAGTAATAAATTAGAACAGAAACTCAAATTTAAAACACACCGAAAAATAGACATGGGAGTATACAAATTAACATGTGACGAATGTCCAAAATTTTACATCGGACAAACAGATAGAAGCTTTCCAGAAAGGTACAAAGAACATATCAACGACATAACAAAACAGAACCGAAATCAAATTTTGCACTACATATTAAAAACGAAAATCACAAAACACTGACATAAAAACATACTTTACAATGACATTTGTTTAATACCGACTCCGGACAAATATAGCGCTACCGTATTTTATTATTGAAACAGGGTTTGCTAAACTTCATAGTGTGTCAACCTAATTGATTTTGTAGTAGATTAACTAAAGTAGTTTAACTAAACGCGTTTAGCTAAACCCTAGTCTGTCAAGGGTATTACTTTCTCAGGTAATACAGTTTAAATAGTATAGTGAGTGTAAAAATAAACATTTGGAATGACAAAATTATTTGAGTAAAGACTGAGTTTGATGGTTAAGCCGTTTGGTTATCATATACCAAACCCTAGTTCCCGATGCTGGCCGAAAACTAGTTTTCGTTTGCGATTTATATCGACGGAGACTATACGATAAGAAAAACAAAGAAACCGTTTTATAAAAAATAAATAATGTAACTAGTTAAAATTTACAATTTAGAAATTTCTTTTTTATCTGTTAACCAAAAATTAGTTTGAATTTGATCAAGCAAGTAACAAAGATGCTGTCAAGCTGCTGTTTGCATCCACTAAACCTGTTAAAAATACCAATTTTTTACATTTTTTAAGAATATACTTTCTCATCTAATGGATTTAATGTTCTTTTAAGGTATGAAAAGGGGAGAATTTTCATTCACGCACATACCACCTGCATGTCAACGCAAGCTCCATATCAACCTTTACATTAACATGAACGGCGGTAAACTCTCCTACATAGGGTTTTAGTTGTGTTTATTAACATCACCGATCGTAATCAATAAAGGAAGTTTGTTTTGCATCCTGCCTTTGATGGGATTCGAACCCAGTACCTCCCGGTCCAAGTGCAGAAGCTTTAATCATTTCACCACTTGTTCGGTATCATTCCGATTCACATTTGTTCACTCTCCTTCCCCATTACAGGTACAAAAAAAAAATCAGCTGCTGATTTTAGTAATTATATAGAACAATTTTAGTAATGATAAACTTACCATAAATTAATACTGAAATAGCTTAAATCTTAAAAAAACATTTTGTGTTAAACAAACCTAATCGTCTTTTATTATACAAACCAAATGAAATGTCTAGCGATGTGGTACGGATAAGTTGGAAAATCTGATCGGAGCCGCACTAGACGCATCTATACCATTATAATGTTTAATGTCGAATTGTATAAAAATAAACTTGAAAATGTAGATGTTGATAAATGTTTTATGTCTAAAATAAAAATGTTGGAACATGTCGCATGTTTAATCTAAAATGGTGGTGATCCAGAGAGCATCGAAAGTGTGCGTGTTTATTTGCAGGAATTTGTCGGGAAAAAATCAAATATATCGTGCATGTCTATCCTAAATGGAAGTAATCCTGAAAGTTTAACGCATTTATAGTTTTTTAATTTTTATCGATCGTGTAAGTTAAATTAACAATTAAATTCTGTAATATAGCATATTCAATAATTCAGAATAATTTGCACGCCTAAACTAAATATTTAATGAATTAATAAAACAAATAAAAATGAGTGAGTCCATTAGTACTCTCAAGGAGATGTGTAAACATGGCGTGTGTACAGTACGTGGGTACAGTTTACTTTGAAGGAAGAAGGAATGCAATTTTACTAACCAGAGTTTTTCATTTGTTTATTATCGTTAAATTGGTCTATTACTCTTTCGGTATAATCGACGCAATTGGATTTTGGTAGCTAAAATAAGATATATTATATACTGTCGACTCTAACTTTAAAAATTTTCATTGAAAAACTACACAATATGGTCGTCCCATATCTAGTAGTAAATATATTTCGATCTGAGTTCATGTGCAAATTGAATTCGTCTCGCAGGAAGTTTATAAGTGGTTCAGCTTGAAGAACAGCAACTTTAATATTGAAATCCCCGCTCATAATCACCGGCAAAAGATGATAGTCTCCTTGGAGAATTTTTGAAGTTCTTTAGGATATGGGGCAAGGACGAAATGTATGAACTTCATTATGTCTTCGAAAGATTTATTCGGCGAGGTTAATACAACTACAGAAAGCATCTTATTCCCATTGAGAAGCTGAAGTTCAGCCGTATATATATCATCAATGAGTTGTGTTGTTACGCTCATACCAGTTGTTTGTCCAACGATGATTTCTTTATGCGAGGTGACTGTATGGTATGAGTATTCTATTTGAATTTTTATATATTGTTACTCCGGCAGCTCACTCACCGTCTCTCTTGAACTGAACGCAGATCTGGAAAAGCAAGAAAATTGAGCATCCTTGCGTGACTGTGTCAGTTAGGTCGAGGTGATGTGTATGCCCTAAGACTCTGACAGTTCAATGTTAAAAACCAGATGTCATTATTATCTCGTACAAAATTCGCCATTACAACGGATACAGCGGATTTGTGGTGAGGCGCGATAGCTAATTTTGAAGAAGACCCATTGAGGTCCCATTTTTACGTCCATGGTAGACGACATGATCATCGATAGCCGACGTCATGAACAGTTCTTCGAGACTCGTTACTCATGCTAAAGCAATATACACAATTTGTTAACTGTGTCTTTTATCGTAAGAGTATATACTGACTATCTCGTTGTAGGTACCACCGTGTGATGCACGAATTGTGGTGGCACATGCAGATACGACTGGAAAATGATTACGCTTAACATTAATTGTCAGATTGTTGTTTCGATGAATAGTTGAGCTTTTTCTAGAAATGGGCACCAAACATCGGTCGATATTCGTTTTCTGCGCCCATCCAGCTTCAAGCCACCTGACCTTCTTGCCAACTTGTGAATTTGAGCCGAAATCCAACCAGAGTCGTTTGACATTTTTTACTGTCGACGTTTCCATCGTTCTCGTTGTCCTGGTTAGGATGCCTATGCATTCGATATACTTTAGACAGCCCATAGTTCCATTCGCCAGTCCATTTGTTACGTCAATATTGGTTTTGAAAAAGTACGGCAAATTATTTGTGTCCACTATGCTCATTTTATGGATCTTTTGACGGAATTGCTGCTCCGGCAGCCCACTGACCATCTCTATTGAACTGAAAACAGCATTCAAACGTAGGAATATTAACAAGTTCGTCATTGCGCAGCTAGGTCTCGAAAACCAAATGAATTGAGCATACCTGCGTGACTGTGACCTGAGACTCTGGCAGTTCAATGTTAAAAACGAGATGTCATTATAACCCCATTCGGTGAGAAGACATGATCATTGACATGATAGCCGACGTGATGAACGGCGCCTAGAGACTCGTCACTCGTGATAAAGCAATATACAGCAGTTGTTGACTGTGTTTTTAATCGTATGAGTATGCAATTTCGTAATCGTAATTCGTATTTCGTATCGTAATTTTTTTTTTTTGATTTTTCTGATCGATGGAAATGTCGATGGTTTCTATTTCATTCATTAAATTAATTTTTTCATCTTCCCTACTATTATACATATACATAAAAGCATGCCATGTATAGTAAAAATTGTTTTTGTTGAGTTTCTTGCTTTTTTTTCAAACGAAGTAGGTATACGTCATTTCCGTTCGTTTCATTTACAAGTTTACTCTAATACAAAAAATTTTGGTAGGCGCGCGTAAAGATGTTTACACATCAAAAACAGTAAATTCTCCTCTAATCTTTGTAATAGTGTAAGACAATTTCTTGCTTCATTTATAAATGCAATTTCTTGTTTCAATGTACTTGTTGTTCAATGTACTAAACAATGTCAGTAAGAACGCATGTGCTCTAGTAATTTAGAAGCTGCATTATATGGATGCTTCATTTGCAAAAACGATTAACTCCATAAAACAACAAGTTGCGAAAAATGAGAAAATACAAAAATCGTTTTTTTTAAATTCCTTGTAAATTGGAACTCTAGTTACTTTCAATTTTGTTATTTAGTGGTGTTAACGCTTATTATTACAGAAATTTGTTTTGAATATAATATACAGTTAGGAGACAGCCAAGTGCTTGGATATTTAAATTTTAAAAAATTCAACGCATGGTTGGCATGGACTTGCAACAATAGTGTGCGCTATAGACTTCAAACTTAAGAGCTGCCCTGCGTTGTAACAATCTAATCTAATCTTATCTAATCTCGAAAATGTTGTCGTTTGAAAAAAATGAAGCACAAAATTGTGTGTTTACAATTTCTTCTGTGTAATGTCTTAATCCTTATATTTATCTATTTTTTTAACATAAATTCGTCTGTGATTTTGCCCGTAAAACGTTAATTTAGTATAATGTACATGTGAACTTGCGAGTGTGAATTCGAGTAAAGTATATACAATTTATCTTTAAAGTTTTATTTGTTATCGTGGAGTTTTTGATAATTTTTTATATGTTTAGATGAGTCTAATAATTCCACTTGGTAATAATTATTTTGTTTCTGTGATAGACAAAATGCTTGCATTTATGTATATTTACATGTAGTAGTTTTTATAATTGTTTCATTCTTTAAATTTGGTGATAACAAAACTAATAAAAAAGTTTTCATATCATTCAGTTATATTTGATTTTTAGTAAAGAAGTTTGAATTTATTATGCTATAGTTGTGAAGAATCTACAGTGTGTAATTATTTATCGAATTCGTTTGTGTAATGAAAAATAGTTGTTTCCATAGTAAATTTTATGATTTTCTAGTATTGTTGTTTATTTCGAAACTATTCGTTTAAGTTATTTTGTACCTAATTGTTCTATATGAAAGTGAAATATTCAATAGAAAATAATTAAAGTAATAAATGTTTCCAAGTTATTGAAGGTCATGTGTGTCAAGGCTTATAAGTCAGTGCATAAGAGCTTAAGTTGACCTCGGTTTGGACCATCTCGGGTTTCAATTCCTTACTAATAACAACTACAAAGCTTCTTCTCAACACTCAATGAACAAATTCTGAAGTTTCATTATTTTCTAACTGTAACGCAAATGGTTTAAATTTAGTGCATCTTAAGCTCTTGTAGTTGGGTGATCCAGCCGTAAGTCTGTCATTGCGAACCATAAATCTTTTCAGCTTTGTACGTAATATTTTTTTTGAATTTTATGTATATGTAATTAATTTGGTAGCAGATTTACAAGAGAAATACGAAAATGTTATTATTTAACTTTTCAAGTCGTGTGACTCAGAAATTGGGTTATAACTTGAATATTGTTAAGTATTACAATTTTGACTAGAGTAGTTAAGAAATTGTCTCAAGTCTAAAAAATGAAGTTCGCTTCAGATACACCAAATACACCTATTTCATTCATCGTTATAAGTTGATAATTTTAATATTAATTATATAAAAATTTATAGTGTTTATAATCGAATACCATATAAAAAAGCAAATAGTAAACTTTTCAAGACCATTTGATAATGCATCAGATTCATTCATATACATAAGAACAAAAACTCTGATAAGCAAAAGGTTATTCGTGGTCATTTGAAACTACAATTTCGGATATGAATATCAATTTCTATTTTTATAAATGATTTTTCTTTCATTTCAGATTCATTAATTGTCGTGAACATACAGAAAGCTAAAACAAATATACCACAAACTATCACGGCGACCATGATAAGGTTGTGACTAATCAAAATTACTAGTTCCAAATTTCTAAATAAAAGAAAGCCATATAAAATCATAAACAGTGATCTATTAAAATTAGTATAAATCTACAAAAATGGGATGTTGCTGTAATTCGCGTTGGCAAAAAATTTTAATCTTCAGTTTCGCAGTCTTATTTGGAGTGGTTGCGATCGTTTTGGGTGTGATATGGCCATCGACTGCAGATAATTTACTGAAGGAAGAACTAGTTCTTAAAGAGGGAACTCAAAATTATGACAACTGGATTGTAACTCCGATTCCAATATATATGGAAATCTTCCTTTTCAATTGGACTAACAGCGATCGATACCGTGAGTTTCCGAAAGTAAAACCACGTTTTGAAGAGATGGGTCCTTACGTCTTCCGAGAATATCATAAACGTGTCAATTTAACGTGGAATGCTAACGACACGGTCAGCTTTAATCAAACACGGACCTGGTATTTTGAGCCCAGTATGTCAAATGGCACCCTGGACGATATGATTACTAATCTTAATGTTATTTCGACGACGGTCGCTTATACAATGCGGAATATGAACTCCATTTTCAAAATGGTAGTTAATTTAATGTTAAATGAAAAAGGTGGATCGCTCTTTGTTTCAAAATCTGTGCGGGAGCTCTTATATGAAGGATATGATGATCAATTGTTAACATTCTTGCGAGGCTTTAATATGAGTGGATTTAATATACCATTCTCTAAATTTGGGTGGTTCGTTGACCGCAATGAATCAGCCTCATTCGATGGTCGATTTAATATTTTTACTGGTGCTGACGATATTAGTAAATTGGGTGTGATGGACTTATGGAATCATGAAAATCGGTCACCGTACTATCGAGGAAAATGTGGTATGATAAATGGTACGACAGGTGAATTGTGGCCTAAGCTAAGTAAACAACAAGAAATCACGGTATTTGCAACGGATGTATGTCGATCAGTTAGCTTGGTTCCCGATTCGGATTATGAAGATTTCGGAATAAACGGTTTTAAATGGGTTGGCGATGAGCGAGTTTTTGACAACGGCTTAAATTATCCGCCTGCAGAATGCTGGTGTACGGCTGAGCATTGTCCCGATTTACCGTATGGCGTAATGAACGTGTCGGACTGTAAATTTGGAGCACCAGTTTTTGTGTCATATCCCCACTTTTACTTGGCTGCTCCTTCATTTGTACGTGATATTGAAGGATTAAATCCAAATAAACAGGATCACGAATTTTCGATAGCACTCGAACCATCAACTGGAATTCCATTACAAATAAAAGCACAGCTCCAAATTAGCATGTTTCTTCAGCCAATCACACATTTAAGTATTTTTGAAGATGTGCCACAACTAATGGTACCTATGCTTTGGTTTAGACAGGTAGCTACGTTGAACGATAAACTTGCATCTGACGTTAAATTTGCGCTGCTCTTGCCAGAATTAGGGTTGTACATTGCCTATGGTATTGCTGGGCTTTGTATTATATTATTAGCTATAGGTATTATATTGCTGGCACGCGATTACTGGAATGACGAAGAACGGGTATCTTTAATCCCAGCATCTAATCGAAATCACGTAAACGACGATGAAATACTCAGATAATGTTTATGTATGTTTTTTAATTAAATAACACTTAAGTGCCAGTTAAATCCGCTGCACACGTATATATAAATCTATGCAGTTTAGTTGTAGAGTTATATTGCGCTGTTAAAACTTATGTAAATAATCGTCGCGCTTTCAGATTCGTATTTTCCACAACTTAAGAGCTTATAGTTGTAAGTTTTAACCGCCCAGTTTATCTGTACAATAAAACGGCAAAGTTTTATTATTTCACGTGTATCGAACTTTACATAAATAAACCAAAAAACAAAAATCATCAGAGCTAAGTCTGGTGGTTTAAGTTTTGAAATATATTGTGATATGAAATTGAGAAAATATAATTTTTTTTATAAATGTACATGAAGTTTAATAAATAAATAAACAAGACTTTTTTGTTTTTTGTTACTTTGTATTTGGCAAACGAGGAAGGTTCTCCTAGATAAATAATAAAAAACAAGGTAAAATACTGTTCAGACGTAATGGACACAATTCAGACACATACCATAAGCAAAGAGTATTTAATGTTATAAAGATAGTACCGAAACAGGAACAATTTACATCAAAAAATGCGTGGGTTATAATACACTTACACAACAATATTTTTTTTAATTCCTTTCGAATAGTGTTATGCTCGTGATTATTGTTGGAAAAGAATAAAAATGAGTGAGTCCATTAGTACTCTCAAGGAGATGTGTAAACATGGCGTGTGTACAGTACGTGGGTACAGTTTACTTTGAAGGAAGAAGGAATGCAATTTTACTAACCAGAGTTTTTCATTTGTTTATTATCGTTAAATTGGTCTATTACTCTTTCGGTATAATCGACGCAATTGGATTTTGGTAGCTAAAATAAGATATATTATATACTGTCGACTCTAACTTTAAAAATTTTCATTGAAAAACTACACAATATGGTCGTCCCATATCTAGTAGTAAATATATTTCGATCTGAGTTCATGTGCAAATCGAATTCGTCTCGCAGGAAGTTTATAAGTGGCTCAGCTTGAAGAACAGCAACTTTAATATTGAAATCCCCGCTCATAATCACCGGCAAAAGATGATAGTCTCCTTGGAGAATTTTTGAAGTTCTTTAGGATATGGGGCAAGGACGAAATGTATGAACTTCATTATGTCTTCGAAAGATTTATTCGGCGAGGTTAATACAACTACAGAAAGCATCTTATTCCCATTGAGAAGCTGAAGTTCAGCCGTATATATATCATCAATGAGTTGTGTTGTTACGCTCATACCAGTTGTTTGTCCAACGATGATTTCTTTATGCGAGGTGACTGTATGGTATGAGTATTCTATTTGAATTTTTATATATTGTTACTCCGGCAGCTCACTCACCGTCTCTCTTGAACTGAACGCAGATCTGGAAAAGCAAGAAAATTGAGCATCCTTGCGTGACTGTGTCAGTTAGGTCGAGGTGATGTGTATGCCCTAAGACTCTGACAGTTCAATGTTAAAAACCAGATGTCATTATTATCTCGTACAAAATTCGCCATTACAACGGATACAGCGGATTTGTGGTGAGGCGCGATAGCTAATTTTGAAGAAGACCCATTGAGGTCCCATTTTTACGTCCATGGTAGACGACATGATCATCGATAGCCGACGTCATGAACAGTTCTTCGAGACTCGTTACTCATGCTAAAGCAATATACACAATTTGTTAACTGTGTCTTTTATCGTAAGAGTATATACTGACTATCTCGTTGTAGGTACCACCGTGTGATGCACGAATTGTGGTGGCACATGCAGATACGACTGGAAAATGATTACGCTTAACATTAATTGTCAGATTGTTGTTTCGATGAATAGTTGAGCTTTTTCTAGAAATGGGCACCAAACATCGGTCGATATTCGTTTTCTGCGCCCATCCAGCTTCAAGCCACCTGACCTTCTTGCCAACTTGTGAATTTGAGCCGAAATCCAACCAGAGTCGTTTGACATTTTTTACTGTCGACGTTTCCATCGTTCTCGTTGTCCTGGTTAGGATGCCTATGCATTCGATATACTTTAGACAGCCCATAGTTCCATTCGCCAGTCCATTTGTTACGTCAATATTGGTTTTGAAAAAGTACGGCAAATTATTTGTGTCCACTATGCTCATTTTATGGATCTTTTGACGGAATTGCTGCTCCGGCAGCCCACTGACCATCTCTATTGAACTGAAAACAGCATTCAAACGTAGGAATATTAACAAGTTCGTCATTGCGCAGCTAGGTCTCGAAAACCAAATGAATTGAGCATACCTGCGTGACTGTGACCTGAGACTCTGGCAGTTCAATGTTAAAAACGAGATGTCATTATAACCCCATTCGGTGAGAAGACATGATCATTGACATGATAGCCGACGTGATGAACGGCGCCTAGAGACTCGTCACTCGTGATAAAGCAATATACAGCAGTTGTTGACTGTGTTTTTAATCGTATGAGTATGCAATTTCGTAATCGTAATTCGTATTTCGTATCGTAATTTTTTTTTTTTGATTTTTCTGATCGATGGAAATGTCGATGGTTTCTATTTCATTCATTAAATTAATTTTTTCATTTTCCCTACTATTATACATATACATAAAAGCATGCCATGTATAGTAAAAATTGTTTTTGTTGAGTTTCTTGCTTTTTTTTTCAAACGAAGTAGGTATACGTCATTTCCGTTCGTTTCATTTACAAGTTTACTCTAATACAAAAAATTTGGTAGGCGCGCGTAAAGATGTTTACACATCAACAATTATGGTGAATAAAGCTGTGGAAGTGTATTGTTTAACTCATTTAAATTGCATAACCCACGCATTTTTTGATGATTTTTTTTCTCTATTTCGTTACCCTTTATAACATGAGATAATCTTTTTTGGTATAAATAGCGATAATCTAACTTTAAATAAGCCTGAAAGATTCCGTACGCGGAAACAGTGAGAAGCTAGTGATTTTCTTAGAGATGGCAATCCAAAAGTGTGCTTTTTCGAAATTTGCAATCCTAAGGAAAACTCGAATTTCAAAACACTACCAATTTTAATTTTCTTGTGGCAGGGGATCTATTATGAGACTTTCGACGCGCGTATTTTTTTGTGACAACGTCGAAAATCGCTATTATGATTTTTTTTTCGACAATGTTAAATTTAAATAAATTATTTTTTATTAAATTTAAATTAATTAATTTTTATTAATTAAAATTTTATTAATTTGTTTTTACTAACAAACTTTTTTTATTTCTCAACACAACACTTTTCTTTTATGTACTCGACACTTCAAGAGCTGTCGTAAAATAGTCGACGTTATCTAAAAAAAATGCGTCGAGTATTTCATAATACAAAAATTCGACAAAGTCGAAAAAAAACGCGGTCGAAAATATTTCATAATACCAAATTTTCGACAACGTCGAAAAAAACGCGGTCGAAAATTTGATAATAGACCGCAAGGTAAGTTTATACCTATATTTTATAACAATTGAAACAAAGAATTTCTTGTGCTGATCAAACAATAACACCTTCAATAGAGATGGAGGGCATCGTGAATAGGGAGCGAATCCGGTGGACGTTGAATTGTTTTAAGCCTTTATAAATCGGCGGGCCCGGATCGGATTATACCAGCAGAGATCCAAAAGAACTTGGCAGTCATCCTCTCCTGGCTGGAGGGTATCTTCAGGGGATGTCTGAAACTGGTCTATATTGCTAGAAAATGGATGGAGGTCAGGGTGTCTTTATCCCGAAATCGAAAAAAGCTCACATGCCTATCCAAAGGATCTGAGACCTATAACTCTATCATCCTTTCTGTTGAAAATCTTGGAAAGGTTGGTAGATATAGGTATTCGATCGAAAATTGAGCCCAGGAGTTGGGCAATGTCTCAGCATGCGTACTGTAAGAGGAAGTCGGTAGGCACAGCTCTGCACGATCTGGTACGCATGATTGAAAAGTCAATTTACTCGCAAGAGTTCTGTATGGTAGCATTTCTGGACATTGAGGGTGCCTTCAATAATGTAAAAACGGAGGCGATCATTGAAGGATTGTTATTTTTGAACGTGGACTACCCCATAAGTAGGTTGATAAATCAGATGCTGGTAAGCAGGATTATTACCTCGAAACTGGAGGTGTAATGTCCCCCTTTCTTTGGAGTGTTGTGATGAATGGATTGCTCTTGGAACTGGAGAGAGAGGGGATAGGGGTTGTAGCATATGCGGATGCGATAGCTGTCTCAGGCAAATATTATCTGGACACGATAAGGGATGTTATACAGAATGCACTCCTGTTCGTTACGAAATTGGCCAGCAAATGCGGATTAGGGGTCAACCCTTCCAAGACAGAGTTGGCACTATTTACTAAGAAATATAAAATCCCGGTAGTTAGTCCTCCTACCGTAAACGGCATTAGACTGGCTTTTGCTGACATAACCTTGGACAGTAAGCTCAGCTGGAAGCCTAACATTGCGGAAAGGGTGAATAAGGCTAATGTAGCCATTTACTCGTGTAGGAACACCACAGGGAAGAAATAGGGTCTGAAAACGGAGCTAGTACACTAGCTCTATACGGCAGTGGTAAGACCTGTGCTGACGTACGGGGTGGACGTGTGCTGGCCAGCTCTGGAGAAGGTAACACATAGGAAGATGATGGAGAAGGTGCAAAGAACGGCCTGTATGCTTATAAGCGGGGCGCTTAGGTCAATACCTACATGCGCTTTGGAGGTTATGTTCCCCCTTATTCCAATCGAATTTTTTGGTAAGCAGATGGCAGCCAATGTGGCTACGAGACTCTCGGCTGCTCTCTCAGTTGAAGTGTCTTCAGGCGGGACACCCGACGATATTTAGATCGCTTAGGGAAGAACTAGCGAATCTAGATTATATTAAACCAACTTTGTGCTTCGATAAAGGTTTCCGGACCATCTGTCCTTCGAGAGAATCCTGGAGGAACGAATCAATACTGGAAAACGAGGCACTGCAATTTTCCACGGACGGTTCTACTTCGTCTCCCTGACTACTGCAGCGTGTACCAGGCTGGAGTCGTGGCGATAGGCGAAGTCGGGACATGGTTGTAGCACAACGTGGTATCCGTGAGGGATATCGCAATTTATGTGAACAGCCAGGCGGCGGTCAGGTGACTAGAGGCGGTTTGTCTGAAGTCACGGGTTGCGCTGGATTGCCGATCATCTCTTAACGAGATGAGCAAGTTTTTCAGCATCCAGATAATCTGGGTCACTGGTCACTCGGACGTCACGGGAAACTGCAGGGCAGACGAACTACCTAGGCACGGTATGACTCTCCAGATGCAGCTGAAAAGGGCAGGTCTGGGGAGGCCTGTAGCAGCGCTCAAATTGGCGCTCAGTAAAAAGGCAATCGCCTTGACAAACGAGAGGTGGACCAACACCCTCACGTGCAGGTTAGCAAAACAGGTTTGGGGAAAACTGGGCCTGCGGCGCTCCAAAGCACTGGTATCCCTAGGAAAACGAGAGGTAGGATTGGTCGTAGGGATACTGACAGGACACTGCCTTTTTGGGGAACATGCGAGAAGGCTGGGTCTACAGACTAATGACTTTTGTAGAAGTTGTTTTGACGAAGAGGAGGAAGTGACGTTAGATCACTTCCTATGCTCGTGTCCTGCACTATCATGCAGAAGGCATAAGTATTTAGGTGCGTACAGTATGGACAGCTTTTCGGAACTCGCGGGCTGTGGAGCGCGAGATATTTTACGCTACGTGGGTAGCTCTGGATGGTTTCAGCGGGAATAAAAGGGAGATAGGATCCTGTGGTATCACAATGGGCCACTATTGGCCTAAGTGTGCGATAGCAGCCACTCTAACCTAACCTAAGTAGATTGTACTGAATAATTTTTTTTCTATACCGCATAAAAAAATGGCACAAAATATGATCCCACAAAAAAGACCGCACAAAAACAGGTTTGAGTGGATAACAAAAAAAAATCCATAATAAAAGTTCTATAGTTTTCTTGTAATACGGAGAAGTTTTAAGTTGGAATTTAGGTAAATTTTTCGGTAAAGTCAATTACTTTTCAAGATTCTATGGCAAACTGATTGAAAAATCGGTCTTAAAACCGGTTTTTACCGTAGTAAACGGTTTACCTTAAGTTTGGTACACAGTCTAAGAACTATTTGACAAATAAACAATTATGGACTCACAATGAAGCTTTTGACGGCATATTTCAACAAAAAACAGTTAGTTAACATAAAATTATTACTGTAATTATTAATATTCATATTTAAAAGTTATGTTTCCTATAAAAAATTTAAGTTAAGAACAAAAATTTTTGGTCTACGCAATGTCTGTTCTGGAGTGGGATTTTCCTTCTTTTTGAATCATTTTCATGGCATGTAAACGTTTGTTTATGACTGCTTGAGTGTCATTTAACTGTTCTGCAAGTTCTTTTTCTATTTGAGCTGAGTTTTCCTTCAATAATGCTTCCAATTCTCCAACTTCGATTATTTTTTTGACCATAACGTTATTTTTCACTGACATCAAAATCACCACTTTTGAATTGTTTAAACCAATTTTCGCAAGTTTGTTGAGTTGGTGCATGTTAACCATAAGTTAACATAACATAAACGAAAACTTTCAGCAGCTGTTTTCATTTGATTAAAGCAAGAGTAATGCTTCCCGCAAATGCTGTTTTGTTTGTACGAAATTCGACACATTAAAACGGGATTAAAAAATATGTTGTTTACGCTTTCACGAATAATGACAAAAACTTTTAATGTAGAATGTCACTACTTTAAAACGCCGTAGGTGTAATTGTAAAAGAATGTTTAGTACTAAAGTTACTCCATCTCTTAGAAAATCCAAAAAACTAAGTTGTGCATCCAATACTTGGCTGTCGCCGGTGTTTCATTAGTGTCGTGAATGAATTTCTTGCTGGGAATAGACAACACTCGCGACTGTGGTTGAAAAATGTTACTTATCAGGAATTATCAGGAATTCTATTAACCGCAATATGTAATAACCGTAGTTCTTTTATCCAGAATAACCTCTAATATAAGGAACCCGGTTTTTTTCGTATACAAAATTTTCTCTTTTAATTCGCTTATTTTTCAAAAATGAAGTAATTTTTTACTATTTAATTAACTAAAATGATTTAAAAATCTTATTAAATGATACTGAAGTTTAAAAAATATTAAAATATGCTATTTTACTATGAAATTACTCAAAAAAACCGTTATCCAGAAAAATCGTTTATCCAGAATTGTTCTGACCCCAGTCGTTCAGGATAAAAGAGGTTCCACTATAATTATATTGTGATAAAGCGTGTGACAATATTGTGACAAGTAAAGATGTCAATATAATATCAAATCATCATGTCTCCTATCAACTTCATAGAACTTTCTTGACATTCATTCGTATAGGAAATAGTAAACACTCAAAGGAATCCGACGACATATGACAAGTGCTTGGTAATCGTTTTTAACATTGAAATTTGGATTTAGTTCTTCGTTACACAAAAGAAACTCTTGAATCGATTATACGGCTTAGCACTCAAATCATCATATTTGCTTTCAGAGTTATACAATTTGGTTGACATTTGTACAGGTAATAAATGACACTTCCACTAACCCAACGACATATGACAAGTGCTCGGTAATTGCCTTTAACAATCAATACAATTTTTAGTTTATATGTGCTAGAATACTAACCCACGACTATGTAGCGGCTATAGTTACAAGCTATCAACTGGCCGGTTTTATTCTTCACAAACCACTATTTTTCCCGTTGCTTAACTGCTCCTGTATTTTCTATTAACATTTACAATTATTACGATTATTAAAATTCAGTATAGCGAGAGTTTAACTAAACATTCTCACGATAAAAAGTTATAGTAAAAGGTTAGGACATACATACTTTACACCCGTACCGAATGACATAACATGAAGAACATCTTTGGAATGCAACCAACTAGGGAAAAGGAAAGTCGGACGACCAATAAATCAATAGCACCCAACAGAGTTACATGGTCCAGCCTAAAAATTGGAGATAAAGAGATAAAATAAAAAGGTCCATTTGGATATGAAACAATTTCCTAACGGTTAATGTGAAATTGAGTCGATTAGGCCAACAACCTTTTAACGAAAATAACGAATATATAATGTATGTTGCGTATCGCTAAAATAGAAATTATATCGGTTCATTTTAACGAATTCATGAACCTTTTTAAGAAAAGGTGTAGGTATGTATAATGAAAGGTCGATTACATTTCTTAATGTTATTGTATTCCGTAACATTACAATTTATGTATAAACGTATGTTAAAGAATATAAATCAAAAACATGTACCACCACCTCAAAACATGGAGTCACTTAAATAAGGTTTGCCCCATAAATCGCTCGAAACCAACGACTTAAACACAAAACGACAAATACAAAAATATTTCTTCACATACATTTCTCATTACCATAATACCACCGTACCGTACCTTAAGTGCTCAATCACACTTATTATATTCCCTAAAACTGGTATCAAATTTATTCCAAATAATTTAAATGTTTTTCACATTTTTCTCCCTCAACAAACATAGACACAAGACACGAAAAACAACAAAGTTGTGTCAAGGTAATTCTTAAAGGAATTTTTCGTTTTATAGGTTTTCGAAATATTTATTCTTATAAAAAATTCCTAGTTTGTCCCCATTTCCATTTTATTATGTGGCTCCTTCAGTTCCTTTTTTTGTAAAATACCAATCTTATATTGTACGTAATCGTAATACATATAAATGAGAGACGCAGACGAGGGTATAGTAGAGTATTATCTTATGATTATTCTAATTATTAGTCTATTTTGATCACATTTACGTGATTTGGATTTAAATTCAAAATTATGTCTTTTCTTTGTGTTAAGTGAATACAGAGATCATCAGTATTTAAAACAATTGTTACTGTTAATTGATTTTGATGGTAATTTGATTGATTATAATTTTTACGGAGAAATAACGCTTTGAACAGATTTATTGAATGTTTGCCCTGCATGTAGTTCTTGAATTTATCGAATTCCTTACCCTTGATTTATTTTAAAATCATAATTCCAGAATACTAATTAATTCAATTCATTAATACTGATAATGGCGAAGGAGGAACATTCTACTGAGCCAAGGAAAAAATGAACTCTGGCGCTGCTCCCTTTGATATAAAAATAAAGAGTACACGATACATATACATAAAAAATTATAGATGCGAAGCATTAAGCAAGAGAACGATGAATATAATGTACATAAAGAAAAATTCTAATTTATTTTCCATTCAATTAAGTCACATGACTAAATAAATCGACATGAATAAGACAGAATCTGAAAGAAATTTTCCATAGTTTTTCCCAATATTTTCTATATCATTAAATTATTATTACTACTAGCACTATTGTTATTATTATTATTTTTATTATTTTATACTAACAATACTGTTATTTATTAGAATTTCATCGTAAGTCATTTGTGAAAATCAAGAATGGAAAAATAAATAAATAATGAAGAGACAATATAAAATTCTAAGTTTCTTCCTATACTCGTAAAGTAATGTACGTGTATACCAAGGTCTTGAATGATTGATTTTTTGAGATTTTCCGGAAGTTTTATTGTATAGATGGGACATGTTGGGATACACAATTTCAACGATAAACAGTTTGCTATTTGATATTATATTATTTTCCTTATAAAAATTGTAGCGTCGTCTGATTCAACAAACAATAAATTTCTATAAAGTTTATTGTGGGTGATGTCGTATCGGTATATAAATGTAGTTCATAATTTAGTGTGTTAAAATCAGTTTATTAAACATACAAATCAGTATTCGAAGTTGGCTATACCTATACATTTACCTGTTTTGTTTAGTTGAGTCTGCCTTGGAACGAACCAACCTTGGAACGTACCAACGTCGGTGAACGTTACAATTGATAAAAAAGAGATTAGGTGGGGGTAAAAATGCAGTGCATAGAAGAAACCGAAGTAAATGTATTTGTTTTCTCGCTTCGACGTGTGCAAATGTTTCCAGCTTTTTCGTTCTGCTATCAGCGTTTGTTTGCTGGGATAAGGTTGCGAAACACAACCATCGACGTAGGCGACGACGATTTTTTCGTTGAACCATGCTACACACGGTTTCAGCTTCTGGTATCAAACAGCTACGGGGTAATAGATTTTTATTGTTAATTTAAACCTTTATTTTATATTAAAACACCAAATTTTTTGTATTGTTTTATTCTGTCCTCTCAAAAATAAAATTTAAACAAAAATCTACATCTCAAAAATGTCTTTAAATTTTTTTATTTACATTTCTATTTTTTCATTTCGGACTCAAGGACGAGTAAAGCTGAAGAATCTACCCCGCCAGATAAAAGTTGATGAATAAAAACGATGTCGGCAACAGATCGTCGCTTACTTAGTGGCTTTAAGTTAATAAGCTCCAAGAGATCAAGATAAGGAGGCAAATTATAAACTGCCACCCAAGGTAATCCACGCAGTGCAAAGCGCAAAATCTACGTTGTACCGCTTCAATTCTTCGTATGTGCACTCCATGGTATGGGGACTAAACCTGACTAGCATACTCGAGCAGGGGCCGAACAAATGTCATACAGAGGCGCTATTGATGGTATACTCTCGACTAATGGAGTTTGAGTATGTTATGAATTGGCATTTGCTTACATTCAGATCAAGATTATTTTTAGTACACCAAATTGTGAAGTTATTGAGGTCATTATACAATAGGTTAACATCGATGGAACTTGAAATTTGTCTGTAAATTTTCACATCGTTTGTATAAATGGAAATTGACGAGTTTTTGATAATGAAATCGGACATCGTTGATGGATAAGGCTAAAAAATAGGTTCAAGATGACGGCCTTGCGGTACCCCAGAAGTAGCTTTAAAAGGAGCAGATATGGATGAGCTAAAGATCACCTGATAACTACGTTTCCTCAGATTAGAGTCCACCCATAGTAAAAATTGAGGTCCGAACCCGAGAGCCCCGAGTTTAAACAAACTTATCTTGTGGGAAACCCTGTAAAACGCCTTGCTGAAATCCGTGGTAATAACATCAACTTCCTTTCCAACTTCCATAACGTTCAAAGTATCAGAAGCAAAAACGATTAGATTTGTTGTGGTGAATCGTCCTCTAAGGAAGCCATGCCAAAGAAGTCTTTCCATTTTGATGGAAATATTCCGTAGGAGATCGATTTGTGGAACAGCATTGTAAGTGGCTGTGCTAAGTTACTAACTGATTTCTTCTTATAGTTAAAAAATTGCCAAAAACGCTTTGGGCCAACGATTATTTCTGAAAGCATATTGCTGATCTAACCATTATAGAGTTCATGAGACATGATCGAAAATGAATTGTAAACGTTCACGTAATTTAAGTAATCCGAGTTCAATGTCGTCTTTAAGAATTTTTTCCAGTTTTTGTTTCTTTGATTACGCAGTAATTACAATTCTCTGTTGTACCAGGGTGGAATTATCCGTTTGTGTCTTCGTACAGTATAAGGAATGGACTGTTGAAAGCATTCAACGATCGCGGCATAAAAATTGAGAGTTTATGCTTCAAGGTTATGATTATTATCGAGAATGAAGTTAAAATCGACGTTAGCTAATAATTCAGATAATGCTTCTTAAAATCGGCCTTACGGAAATTAAAACTGGATGAAATTTTACAGTTAACGTTAACTCTACATAGTTCGTTGGAAATTAAAAGAGACGGATGATACAAGTCATTTGTGCAGAGCACCAGATTTGTTTCCAAGCAATTATTTGCGCCGGACGTGAATACTAAGTCGAGTTGCCTGTTAAGATTGTTCTTGACGTTACTGATCTGCATCAAACCGGAATTAGAAAAATTATCAGTAATCAAACGTAATCAACGTAATGGGTATTGTCCTCGGATTGTGTCCATATAAGATCCTGGAAGTTAAAATCTCCAACGACAAAAAGGTCATCTAAAATAGCAGTGTCATCAAAAAGAGAATCGACAGCATCTACGAGACGCTGGTAGGTGTCCGCATGACTATTAGGGCGTATATAGCAACACAGAATATAAATGTGTTTATTCGTATAATCCGTGTTGATTTTAACACAAATTAGCTCAAAGTTGTCAGTATTTGGGATTATCAAAACTGAGCAATCAAACTCAACATGCACCGCAATAAGAACGCCTATACCATTCAGTACACTTTCAGAAACCGAGCCATCTTTGTGGAAAATGTTATAATCTGACGTATTCATTACTGTTAAAGTGATTAGTTAAATTTGTTTCAGTGAGTGCAAAAATGTCATAGAAAGGGCGCCAGTTTGCAAAAATCTTCGCGGGATTTGGTTCGTAGTCCCCTTACATTCTGGTAATAAAGGTACCAATAATTCAGTTTTTTTGGTTTGCATTGGTACGAGTATAATTATTATTAGCACGGAGATCGACAAATTTTTGCAGGAACGTTGATTCAGGCCATGATGCTGCGAACATTAGTAGGTCGAACATAGTTTCAGGGACCATAAATTTAAAGGAGGAGACATGACCATTAAAGCGTGATATATTTTTACATTGTACTTGGTTCGAGCCAACTCTAATATCGGGCAGATTCAAAATGGAGTTAATGTGCGCAAGAATATCTGCATTTGTTGTCGAGATACTGAGCCTGGAAACGAATATTTTCTTATGCTTAGGAGCTGCTCTGAGTCGGCAGGGGATCTAAAGTTACTGATATTTCCAGGGTTGGTGGAGTATTTATCGGATTTAGAGGCTCTTTGTATTGGAGATGTAAAATTGTTGATTGAAATAGTGTGAGAAACAAGAACTGCTGATGTTGTAGGTGAAAGACGGGTGTTGATTGACTGGGTATTCGTTAATAGAAATTCATGTTGAAGAGAGATGGCATTTGGAGGAGCTTCTCGCTACAAATGTCCTTCGCGGTTGTAAGTTCGTTCTTCATATACCAAAAACATAAGACATAAACAATTTTCATAATTTTAAAATTTTTATTATCCTCCGAGGAGTATGCTAACTTTTAGAATCGATTTTGACGTAAATAAAATATGTCGTCGTTATGTCATTTGTGGTTGTTTTTTTATAACCATGCGCTTGTGCTCTTATTCTGTTACCTACAGCGATATCGCAGCAACATTTTTAAGCATTTTTGTTAAAAAAATGCAATATGGGTTCGGTTTGCCGTCTGTCCGTCTGTGTCCACGATAACTTGAGAACGGATGGAGATATCAACTCATTTCTTCACTAAAAGTTCAAGCAATTCATGGGAATGATTCCTATTGATTTGGACATTTCTGTGTTTAGGGTGTTCGGAGATATGTAGGGTTTTGTTAAACCCCTCCTTAAAATTGATAGAGTTTGTTTTATTTTCTATTCTATTTTGGTTTCATAGAGCATGTGAATGTGAATAAAAAATATATCTCGTGTGGATATAGGTTTGTGTGGGTGGTAGGCGTGGTGGTATGAGAGGTGGAGGGGGTGGGATGAGGTGTTTTGGGGATTTCGTGGTTGAGGGTTTGTGTGGGTGGTGTGTGTGGGAGTGGGTATGGAGGTGTTAAACGGTGATGATATGGGTGGTGCGGCTGAGATGGGTTTGGGGGTTTGAATTGGATAGGGGGTGGCGGTGGTAATAATGTTTAGGTGTGGTGTTTATTTTTGTGGAAAAGTTATTTTCTTATATTTTATAGGCAACAAAATTGCTTATAAGGTTCGGCTCCGAACCTTTCCCGTGTTTTTTAATTATTCGTCGACGCTCGTCGTTGTCGCTGTTGTCCTGTGTTGAGCTATATGAGTATATCCTTTATCTGGTCGCAAATTATTTATTTTGCTATGCTAATTGACACGTTTTTTTTTAAATTTAAATTTGTTTTGCGATTGTAAAGTAGATATCCACGAAAAGATTGTTACGCATTTTCCAGGGCGCAGTCTTTTTATGTATTTCTACTTAACAATCGCAAAACAAATGTAAATTTTAAAAAAATGTAAGAATTGGCATGCAAAATAAATCTAGTAACCATATTTCTGATCGCAAATAATTAACTTGCGACTGGATAGAGGATATACCTTATAAAATCAATCAAGTGGCAGTGTTGATTGGCTTCGTGCAACACTCTAGAGACTGGTTTATTTTTTCTGTAATCAGTTCTATGATGGTTGATTCGTACCGTTGGTACCGTTCTTAAAGTTGTTGAATTTTTATTTAGACTGATCTTTCCTAATAGAACAGGAGAGTCGGTATTGCCAGTTAGCAACTGATGAATAAAAACCACGTCTGCAACAACTCGGTGCTTACTAAGTGGTTGTAAATCAATTAGTTTGAGATGATCTTGGTATGGAGGCAGGTTTAACAGGTCTACCTACGGTAGCCCGCGTAAAGTAAAGCGTAGCAATCTACGCTGAACTGCTTCAATCCTCTTTATGTGAACCTCATGATAAGGTGACCAATAGTGGGTGTTCCTTGGAATCCGTCCATAATAAGCACCGATCGGATTAAATATAGCTTTGGGTACCAAAAATCTAATTTAAAATATGCTAATTGTGAATTTAAGCAGAGCCACCTAGATATATAAGAGCCGTAAGTTTCCACCATTTTAAAAACCGAAATAATGAGTTTCATTTTGCAATTTTAATATAATAACAATTTAATTGGTTCAATAAATAATACATAATTACGAAATCAACATATTTGGTAACATATTCATGTGAAAATTTTCGTTAGGAATTTTAATTTGATTGATGAATTTACACCCCGCTTCCGCTATAGTCGGGTATTTTGGCGTTTTATGTGACTTGCTTACTATATATGTGCTTGTTCAAAATTTGTATTATGTTAACTACCGAATTTACTTTAAAACCCGATCGGCGTTTTTATGTT
The DNA here is from genome assembly GCA_932526605.1 of Nephrotoma flavescens. NCBI lineage: Eukaryota > Metazoa > Arthropoda > Insecta > Diptera > Tipulidae > Nephrotoma > Nephrotoma flavescens. The sequence continues at coordinate 106,378,981 of OW052222.1, forward strand.
TTTGCTAGGCACCTCCAAATACAACACGTCTCAAAACTAACATTTTAATTGTTTCTTTCGCCTTAAGTCATTTTTTGGTGTACAAATTGGATAGCTTTTCATACAACTAACAAATTTTTATCACTTGGATCGACAACGGTAATAATTTTTGAGATTCATAAAAACTCCTGTGTTAGTTCATGTTTTTTGTCTAACGTCGTCTTTCTTCGAAGGGTTGTGGTTTATTGATTCCAATTAAAATTAATCGTTTTGTTCCTCAATTCATATCGATGAGACCAATTTGCGGAAAATCAATTTATGTACATTTTAGTAACCCACACAACTAAACAGAATGTTCAATTCTATAGAAAAAACAATTCATTCATCCAATTATATAATGTAGTTCAATTCTATAGAGAAAGCCTCTCTATAATTTATTATCATTAATTAAATATCTTATTAATAATGCACATGTCTGTAGTTTTGTCCAACTCGAGAAGGTTTCTTTCTACATAAGTTGAAATTTGGCATGCTTTTAGGGTTCGGTGAGAAAAGTTCATAGCCGTTGAAATTACACAGATAGGTTCTTCTTGGGTTGATCTGTTTCAGATTAAAGTTTCAGAAACTTGCCATTGAAAATACATGGGATTCAAAAATTGATATTTTTAAATTTTGCTGTAACGAGTTTAATGGGCATGAGTACAGGAAAATTTGTCACTTTCTGAACGTATAATTGCACTCGTTACCTAAAATTTATTTGACCCAATTGAGAGCCTCGGCATGGTCGTAATTAAAACGGATAAGGAGGAGGAGGACAGGATTCGGACCAACTTACCCGATCACACGGCGATCACACTTACCATCTCATCCTTTAAATTTGGCTTTTAGTTTCGCATTCTTACACTCAACCTGGTGAAATTACAAAAGTAAAAATTATTAACGAAAATTACCAACCCAACATAACAGTGGACCCCAGAAAAAGAATTAGAGTTTCGAATTCTAATAAAAATATTAAATTTATTGACATTAATCAAAATAAGTGAAGCAAAATTAATTAATATAGAAAGAATCAAAATTTAGAATTCATAATTATAAAACTAACCTAACTAAATGCAGTTAACTAAAGCTAAAGGACGTCCTATTTTATCAAATTTAGTAGATTAGTTTCAATCATCTATAATCAAAAAAAAATTGTTTTTCACACATTGTCCAGGTAGTAGCAAAGTTGAAACTGTCCCGCGCACATTTTTACACACCATACATTTGATCACCTTGATTTATTAATTGTCTCTGTGAGCATAGAAATTTCTTCAATTTTACAATATAACGATACTGGGGCGGAATCATGAAATACGACCGGAAAATTTAAACGGATTTAAAAATATTTTCAAACTTATTAGATTAAAATTATTCAAATTTACTATGATGGATGCAGACTGATGTATAAATAATTCTATAATATTTGAAGAGCAATGGCTAACCTCCTGCAATATTTTCGAAATTCTTCTTTTACACCGATACAACATTTCCGTTCAAAACTGCTCGATTACGAAATAGTTGTCGAATACAATTTTTAGGTTAAACTTTCATATATTTATGTTTTCATACAAAATATCTACACCAACTTTGACCATTTTTCGAATTTTTTTGTGTTTGTCCATTGAAATATTTTCTAAGGCCGTGTCCCAAACACCGACTTATTTCAAACTTATTGACTTATTTGACGCCATCTTGAATAAGTCGGTCAAGTCGTCCCAAACGATTTTGCTGACTTATTTTGACAGATATAGCAAACAACAAATGTTTTAGGAATTTGTTATTTAATAATAAAATAAAAAAATTAAAATGCATAAAAATAATTTATTTTAATGAATTATTTAATAAATAAAAACATAAAAATGTGTCTTGAGTTATTAAAACACGATGAAAATTTATTATTGTAGCTGAGATGCGCGAAATGCGCAAGCTACAATTTTTTTATGCAAGCACACGTGTATTTTATTAATCCTCTTTATATCTCTAAAATATTTTTATATCGCTATAATCTATTAATTATATAATTTATTAAGACAATATTGTATTAATAGTTATTAATTAAGTGGAATATCATTAATGTTTGAAAATTATTGATAATTTGTTGAATTTTTCATGTTTACATGATCAAATAAGTTTTTTGCTTTCAAAATAAGTCACCTCGATAGCAGACTTGTTTGAATAAGTCGCTATAAGCAAATAAGTCGGTGTTTGGGACACGGCCTAACAATTCATTTTGCCGGTCGGATTTCATGATCTTGCCCCTGTATACATCAAAATAATTATTTATTTCCGGAATTTTTACAATTTTGAAATACAAAAGACTTCAATGCCATCTCATAAAATGAAACGGCGACGAACCTGGGGCGAGAAAAATGAATTTCGGAAATCTTGTAGGAGATTAGCCATTGCTCTTAAACATTATTGAAGTTGCATTTATACATCAGTCTGTATCCATTATAGTAAATTTGAATACTTTTAATCTAATAAATTTGAAAATATTTTTAAATCCGTTTATTTTTTTCAGGTCGTATTTCATGATTCCGCCCCTGCATTAACGGAGAAGTGACCACTCGTTCGGAATAAACTTTAGTTTAGTTAGCTTTGTGTGTTCAACGAACATTGATTAAATTTACATATATTATTATATTTTATGGTTATTATTTATATTATTATTATTTATATTATTACTATTTATCTATTATTATTTATTTATATTTATTATTTATCACTCACTTTAAATTAAGAGTTTTGATGACACGCATAGTACTGCATTTCATTTTTTTTTATTTTCCGTTACTACCCATATTGTTTTAAGTATTATTTTTATTTATTCACATTAATGCACATTACAATTGGGCAAACTTGTCTTAGGTTATGTTTTAGGTTGTTTTTTTGTTTATATATAAATTGTGAACACTACACAATTTTTATAGATTTAATTTATTACTTTTTTTTGACATTGGCGAGTTCCGTAAACGAAAAGTTGCTGTTTCCGTAAACAGCCACTTTTGGATAAAATTATTTCGATTTGAAAATCGCGGCGTGCTTAACGAAACAGCACCTTTTACCAACTGATTAACTAGCCAACATCCAGCAATGTTTTTCTATTTATACTCGGTACGAAAACATCTTTAGATCGAGTCATTAACACACATTTCCAATGTAATTTTCCCGCGCTTTTTAGTTAAATATATTGTTCATTACTGCTACTCCAGGGAGTTAAACCAACCATCTTTGGAACGTACGAACGCCGGTCGACGTTACACAACATAAAAATATTACTTATTACAATGTTAAGAGGTATATTAATCTCTTTATTTCGCATTTTTTATTTGTAATCAAATCATAATAATGGTTGATTTTCAAATATGCATGTGTTTTTTGAATATGTTCATAACCGTATAAAATAAAAATTTTAATTTTTAATTTAATTTTAAATAAAAAAAAAAAATTAATTTTAAATAATTCTAAATCTTTATCCTTCCCTCGGGTCTTTTTCGACCCAAGCGTACTTGTTTTTTCGAATATCTTGGCAAATATAAATAATAAAAATGTGTGTCTTTTCGACTTTGTGTGCCCTATGAAACCTAAAAACGAAAATTAGAAAAATTATAATTAACCGTTAGACCGCTATAAAAATAGTAACACTCATTGTCCTTGGACCCATAGTTTATTTTAGTACTAAATTTGTTATTTTACGCATCTTATGTACGAAATATTCTGTTTTATATATTTTATAAAATAGAAAATGTACATATCTTATATATTAATACGCTTAATTTTTAGTTTGTACTCCCTTTTTAACCTATTTCCCGCGCGCGTATCTTAATGAAACATATGTAAGGTCAAAGGCATTTTTTCATATATGTGCAGAATATATGTTTTATTAAGGAACGTGCACGGGAAATAGATGTAAAAGCCAAGAATCGTTTTTCCCATACTGTACATCTTAAATATTAATCACGACGCCAGAATGTCATGATAAAATATGTTTGTATATTGAAACGTCATTACACCGTGACAATACAGAACAAAACAGAGAACATAAAATGCGTTTACATACATACAAACATTTTGGTTTTAAGAGGTGTGAGTGTAAAAATATACAATTTTGTCATGGCACTCTATCGTCATGACAAAATTTTGCGAGTGAAGAACCTTAATACTTACACAAACATAATATCTTTGGAAAGTTTGTAATAATCATTTCCGTTCGATTTCAGGAAAAAGTCATGGGATCTCTTAATTTATGCGAAAAGGTTAAGTGGGAAGTTTCGTCCCGATATGCGGTTGATTTGTGTCCCAGTATATTTCGTAACCGGATAATTTATTAAGCTCTTAATTTCATGCTTGATTTCATGCTAGATTAAATTTGCGCGCTATGGCAATTTGCATTTGCCAAGGGGCGTGGCTTGGAGTACATTTTCTCCGCCTTCACTGGAATAGCCGCGAGCTTGATGGAAGGTGGGCGTACGCTACATAATATTTTCAAACTGCCGGCTCAAATGGATGACTCATCAGTTTCATCAATGAAGCCAAACTCCTCGCACGCTGCCAAGAGGTAAAGTGCGCGACTCATCATGATAGATCGGGCCAGCATCATGCAACGAGCAGCGCTCACAATCATAGACAGACTATTACGAGATTTGTACAGAGGAAAGCCGGAAGAGGGTGTTCCATTCGCTGGAAAAATCATCCTCATGTGTGGTGACTTCCGATAATGCTTGCCTGTAGTACAAAAGGCGGGACGCGCACGAACTTGCGAATCGACCATCAAGTTGAACCCGCTTTGGAAATTGGTAAACAAGTTTACACTCACCAAGAACATGCGCATCGATGAAGGTGAGGACGAGTTTGCGCAATACTTGCTTTCTGTTAGAAACGGCAATGCTTGAACCGATCAATCTTGCGCGCCATTCCAGTTCTCAAAGTGACATCAACACAACACTAGCCGAGGGAACCATCGAGGAGTGCGCCATCCATGCTCCCAAGAATGATGATTGCATGCTAATCACTCAGCAGGTGCTTGACCTCCTGCCCGGCAGACAAGAAGTGAAGCTTAGTGTTGATAAAGTTGAGAGTGACGACATGAATGAAGAACTCCACCGACCCGTCGAGTTTCTCAACAAGATTGAAGGGTCCAGACTTCCGCGCCATGCCATCCTGCTAAAGGTAAACGCGATCGTTCTTTTGACGAGGAATCTAAACACTAGCAAGTTTCTTATCAATGGAACACGCATGTGAGTCGCAAAAATAAAACGCTACAGTCTGGAATGTAATTTGCTGACTGACTTCTCAAAAGGCGAGCGCGTTCTCATCCCACGCATGAAGCTCTCACACTCGGAACGCACCTTCTCATTTAAAATGTCTCGCGTTCGCCATAGCCATAAACAAGAGTCAGGCCCAAAGCTTAAAGAATGTAGGAGTGTACTTGCCGGCCCCCTTATTTACACACGGTCAGCTGTATGTGGTCTTTTCACGATGCCACTCATTTGACGGACTTAAGGTGTTTATCGTTGAGACAAGCGATCAATCAACTGATCGGAACGGGCGCATCACAACAAAGAATGTGGTTTTTGTAGAGATTCTACACATGTAAATTGTAATGTAAATTTATATTTTATTATCCTTTTGTACATTTCTTATTAAATATCTAATATCATATATGAATTTACTTTAGTTTTGATAAAAGTGCATCAAATTTACATCTTAAAAAATCGTCTTAATAATTTCGTAACCAAAAATTCAATAAAATGTAATCACGTGACTGATTATTCAGTCACAGGTCAGCTAGTAAGTACATAAATAAACAAATTAAGAAATTTATTTTCCTTTATGATGTTCTAATATTAGTGTCAGTTCAGTATTGAAATCTTTTTGCTCATATAACGGAATTTTTCGACAGTCTCATTATAACGGATCTTTGCATATATTCTCATATTTAGTTTGTGTAGTTTATTGTATTTTGTGTTGTTTTTGAATAATTTTATCCATATTTTGAAATGAAGGTAAGTACAATTTTATATGAGTTTATTAGTTAGATAATGACTGAGTATTATTTTATTATTTAGATGTCAGATACATTGGATTCTTGTTCAGAAACATCAGATTATTTGGAGTTAGCCGTTGAGTATGATAGTGAGGAGGATACAGATATTGAAATTTCAACTAAATCGTTCTTTTTAAAAGGCAATAATATCGAATGGTCTTCAGAGCCGTTTCCTCATATTGAAAGAGTGCCTTCATCGAATGTATTACAACTAACGCCAGGAATTACAAGATTCACCAAAGCTCGAATATTGGATGAATTATCTTCGTTTCAATTACTAATGGCGAAAAATATTATGGAGTAATCGTAAATACTAATTTGGAAGGGAAACGAGTATATAAGGAAGAGTGGAAAGATTTAGATGAAATTGAGTTAGATGCATATATTGGGCTTCTTATATTGGCAGGAGTCTTCAAATCTAATAACGAAGCAGTTACTAATTTGTGGCATGAACAAAATGGTCGACATATTTTTCGGGCAACAATGTCTCTGAAAAGATTTACTGTAATTTCTCGAGTTATACGATTCGACGACCGAAGCACAGGACTACTCGCAGATGTCGAGATAAACTGGCACCAATCAGAAATTTATGGGATAAGTGGGTCGAAATATTACCAACCCTGTACATTCCTGGCGAAAATGTAACGATTGATGAACAGCTTGGTGCGATAATTTGCGAAAATTATCCAATAGTGGGCAGTTCTCGCATTGCAAAAGGTAGCATGTTAATGTTGGATCCGTAGATAATATAGATGAAAAGCAGCCCTGGTATCGCGGAACTCTTCCATTGGTGACAGTCTTCATCTTACTTCCGCAAATTATTAATTTTACATTTTGATGTAGAAACCCCATTTTTACTCATTGTATTTCATTTTGTTTCTGAACTTTAACTTTTTCAATCGTTAAACAATTATGAAATATTTGTTATAATAAATTAATCAAAATACATAAACATCTAATCATATCTAATTCATAAAATTTGTAAATAAACATTGCGCTGTTTTTGTTATTACTTAAAAATTATAAGTTTTGTATGGCTGGAAAGGAAGGTCAAAAACAGAAAGACAATTGGTATCGTCAAAACTATTATTTTTTCTTTTAAGTTTTTATTTTTGACTGGTAAAGGGCCACTTTAGTATTAAAGTGTAAGCGAAAAAAGGGAAGATGACAAATAAACCATTACTCTTCTATTGTGAAAGTAATATCTAATACTATCTTTATTACATAATCTTACACATAATCGAAATTATTCTATACCGGGTGTTTCTTTTAAACTGAGACGATGCGCCACTCTACGGAAAAAATGTCCATAATCAAAATTTAATCATACCGCGGGGGAAATACATTAAAATAAAAAAAAATAGTCCCCCACCCCCGCTTTGTAGGTGGGGCGGGGGTAACTTTTAAACTAAGATAGGAAGCCATATTTTTTATTGCAGATACGGATTCTACGACTAAAAGAACGTATGATTTGAATGAAATGTTTTGTTCGGTTCATGATAGATGGCGTTGTAATCGACGAATTTCAATTTTTTCTTAGAACACACGCATTCGATTCTGCAATACGTTTGAAATAAAAAACATCACGTTTTCATTTGAAATACTCGAAATTAGTCATCAAAACAATTTATTAATGTAAATGGCAGGTGAATAAAATAATTTTAGCTTAAAATAAGTGTTCACATTGATGGCCTACGACTTCAATGCACTTATTAATATGCATTTCCAATGATTGTACACAACTGAGAAGTGTGTTTGGTTGAATTTCAGCACACGCATTTCTGATTCGCTCAATCATGTTCTCACGTGTTGTTGGTTCTTGTTTGTAAACTTTGTCTTTGAGATAGCCCCACAAAAAGAAATCTGGCGAAGTAAGATCTGGTGATCTGGCGGGCCAATTTAGCGACCATTGAAATCACGATCAAGTATTTCACGTGCCACCACCTAATAGTGTGCAGGACAACCATCATGTTGAAACCACATGTTCCGTCTCACTTCTAAGTTCAAATTTTCAAGTAATATTGGCAGTTCATTTTCCAAAAAGTTTGGATTTGACCATTCAAGTTGCCTTCAATAATGTGGGGGCCTATGAGTTTGTTGCCAATTATTCCACACCACACGTTGACAGTCCAAGGACGCTGATGTTCAACTTGACGAAGCCAGTGCGGATTTGTAACACTCCAATAATGCATGTTGTGTCGATTAACCGTTCCATGGTTTGTAAAAGACGATTCGTCAGAGAACATTACGCAACGAAAAAAATTGGGGTTTTGTTGTATTTGTTCACGTGTCCATTGACAAAAAGTTACCCGATTTTAGAAATCAGCGCCTTGAAGATCTTGGTGAAAAGACACATGATATGGATGATACTTGTGCCGTTTTAAAATTCTCCAAACACTGGTGAGGGACAATCCGGAATCGCGAACTATTTCTCGTGTACTAACATGAGGATTATGAGCCACTGCTGCCAATACAGCATTTTCATTATTTTCTCCAGTGACTGTTGCTCTACGGGTCCGCTTTTATGGTTGAACGTTTCCATCAGTAATAAATTGTTTGATAGTACGGCCAAATGAAGCACGTGAACGAATCCTATCCGGAAAACGTTGAGGGTAAATAGCAACAGCATTTTCAAGATTTCTGCCAGCTTCTCCATAAACCAGAACCATTTTAATTTTCTCTGGCACAGTTAAACGGTCCATTCTAAAGTATTTTATCGTTTATTTTGCAATTACGAAAAACATGAAGATAAGAAATAACACAAACGTTAAATGTGATTTACAAAACTGAATAAATTGTTTTGATGACGAACTTCGAGTATTTTCAATGAAAACGTGATGTTTTTTATTTCAAACGTATTGCAAAATCGAATGCGTGTGTTCTAAGAAGAAGAAATTGAAAAAATTGAATTTCGTCGATTACAACGCCATCTATCATGAACCGAACAAAATATTTCATTCAAATCATACGTACTTTTAGTCGTCGAATTCGTATCTGCAATAAAAAATATGGCTTCCTATCTTAGTTTAAAAGTTACCCCGCCCCACCTACAAAGCGGGGGGTGGGGGACTATTTTTGCACTAATGTATTTTATAATTTTGATTATGGACATTTTTTCCGTAGAGTGGCTATTTTTCGAGATATTTGATCGTCTCAGTTTAAAAGAAACACCCGGTATTGTAAGATATTTGAAAGATGGCACGAAAACGTCAAATCAGTCAAGATCTCTGTGATTTATTCGACAGATTGTTCGACATTGAATCAGTTGAAATGATACTAACAACGAAGGAGACGTTAGGGATGAGGATATTGCTTTGAAGAAGAAGAAAAAAAGATGCGCGTGGAACGTGGTACCGCTCCAAAAACAAAAAAATTAGCCGAAAATGGAACGCAAATCCTCCGGCTGTAACCAAAATACGGAACTTTCAAATATTCAAGGAAAGTTATGGGCTGACACCGAAGGGTTCCCAAAGATGGAAAGTGTAAGTGGCTAATCGTACCAGTAAAATTCTTAAAATGCTTGCGATTTTTTATTGTCATCACAAGAAAATTGGCCTAAAATCGACAAGAAACATAAATTTGAATCGATTGAAGGGAGAAAGCAGATTGTTACCATGACGTGTTGACAAAATTGGTGGGAAAAATCATCTACGAATTACAAGAAAAGTATTTGAGCGTCAGTAAATTTATTATGGTGTTTGCATATTTTTGCCGCGCGATCATCATTTGGACGAAAAAACCAGAAACTAAAATCCAAGGGTTACTTACCAAGAAAGAGATGTCTGAAACTACCGTAAGGGTAAATAAAGTGATGCATAATAAATATTTTAACCTTAGGATTCAGAGTCTAACATCCGATAAACTTCTACCCAAAGGAAGTCAATTAATAAAGCTCGATCCCGTCATAGATGAGGTTGGAATATTAAGGGTTGCAGGGCGATTTGAAATGCACCAATAGCTACTGACCAGAGACATCCAATTATTGTACCGTAGCACGATCCAATTGTAAAGAAGCTAATCGTCAATATACACATTAATAATTTGCATTGCGGTCCATCATTCTTGTTGAAGACGATACGTCAGAGGTATTGGATAATTGGTGTCAGAAAAATTATTCAAGGTATACGACGGATATGTGTGCCATGTATTAAGCAGAAGCCAAAGTTTATTGAGCAAAAAATGGGTGGATTACCTCGTGAAAGGATTAAACTCGTAATGCCGTTTCAGCGAACCGGCGTAGATTTCTTTGGACCACTACAAACCTATTTAATCTATGGACGTGGGCAAAGAAGTCGAAAATCGTATGGCTGTGTATTCGTCTGTATGTGTACAAAGGCGTTACACATTGAGATCGTTGCCGATCTAACAACCGATGCGTTTATTCGCGCGTTTAGTAGATTTGTGGCAAGGCGAGGCCCCGTAACCGACGTATATTCAGACAATGGGTCAAACTTTCGCGGTGCAAAGCGAAAATTTGACGAACTAAATCAATTGGTGATCAAAAATGCGGACAGATTGGAATCCTCGGTACTTAAAAGGCAGCAGATAACATGGCATTTCATACCAGCATATGTCCCACATTTTGGTGGGCTTTCTATATATCAGTGGACCCGAAGTCCTTCTTGTACGTCTTGTACTAACGCCATCACATTTCTTATTGGGAACACAATGGGTTGCACTACCAACACTCGAAACTAGCATCATACCATATAATCGGTTGTCACATTGGTAAGCAGTTCAAAAGATGTTGCAAATACTGTGGATACGGTTGTATAAGGAATACGTGCATATACCTTGCAACAAAGATGGAAATGGAAAAAGAATGACGCAAACTTGGACATTGGATAAATCGTCATAATTAAAGACGACAATCCGTTACTTAATTGATGGAGAATGGACAGGGTTAGTCAACTACATCCTGGCACAGATGGGAGAGTATGACTTGTCACGTTAAAGACCATTGATGGTGAAATTCATCGACTAATTCATAAATTGTGCCCATTGCCATTACACTAATCTCCAATACTCACCAACAATGTCAAATCGCTGAACTGCCATATGTGTAACCGAGATCATCATCATTCGAGTTAAATCATTTAAAAAATAAAGCTACACTGAGAAAAAAAAATTGTAAATTTGTTAACAAACCATTTTAATTCAAAAACTTTCAAATATGAAAATGCGCTATTAGCGATTCTTATTAAATTATGTTAAAAAATAGTAATGCATTGTAAAATAAATCGTAGTTAATTCAACAGTTTTTGTTGTTAAATCATAAGAATTACAATGTTAGTTTATTAGTTTGTATAGTAAATTCATTGATGAGCCGTTGTTAATTCAACAATTTATATATTTAAATCATAAATGAAACGTTGTTAATCTATCAGCGGGCATAGTAAATTCATGGGTGTTTCGTTGTTAACTCTACAATTTGTAGAACAAAAATGGTACAAAATTGTCACTTGGGGTGGGTGGGGTATTATAGGAGTTTATGTTTCTCTTTCTATATTAATGCGTCATCATTTTATGCTTGCTGTAAATTACAGCCTGTAATCATTAATATTCGGAATTTATTTTCTCCGCCTGCGTGAGCACCGAAAATTTGGTTTTTCACTATCATCTCAACTCAAACTTTTATTAACATTTCTTATAAAATATTTGGTAATCGCATAATTACTGCAGCTATGAAGCTACAACCTACAACGTAAAAGGTGGATATTTAGTGTTTACATACAAATTAATCACTCATTAAGATAGCGAATTTTTCATAAATAAACCAAAAATTATTATCAGTCAAAAATCACAGAATAAGCATAGTAAATTCATCGATGCTCCATTGTTAACTCTACAATTTGTATAGTTAGGAGTTCAACAATTTTAAATTTGATTTAACACTATTTTTTTTTGCTTAACACCGTTTCATGATAAATTCATCAACAAACGTGATTGATTTTTTGAACCAGAAACAATATTGAATTAATAATTTTCGCCTATAATTTTACTACTCAACATTTTTCTCAGTGTATGTATATCTATACAATCTACACTTATCAAGTAACCAGTTACCACGATAATGCATATCGTATTTTATACGCTGTGCAGAGAGATCCAAATTATGGTTATTTACCAATTATATACCAGTATACGAAGCTACATTTAGAGAATGATAGACAAGTTGTACATGCAGTGTGTGAGTGTTTTTCATTCCATATAATTATTACAATTTTTGATTTTACATGATCGCCTTATTTACATATTCGTTTTACTCGTATTAAGGATATTTTATATCCTTTCAGTTATGCTGTAAAATGTTGAGAGTGGTGTCGGATATTGCACCCCGTATTTTACGTGTTTCAGCACATACTCTTGATTTACTTTTCCCTGCTGTATCATGCTTTGATTTTAATTCAGCTTCTTCCGAGCCAAAGCGAAAGTGTTATTATTTTTTATGGTTGGCAATGTCTATATGTAATATTTTTAGATTGTATAAACTCTTACGGATCGTAAAAATCTTAGAAACTTGAGAAAAACTGCCAATATACTAAACCGACTAAAGCCATCTTAACAAATTCTGTTATATTTTTTGTCGATATTTTCGATTATATGTGGCCGTGTTCATTTGCACAATACAATCTAATCGGTAACTCACCAGTTAACCTAACAGTTGATTAATTCAGTCGTGGTATTCTAACAAAGATCCAACCAAAATAAATTTGCGACAGTGCACGACAAATATAATTTTTCAACAAAGTTTTCGTTTCAACCCATATATTTATGTGCACGTAAAAAAAAAGCTCAAACCAAATCAAGAAAAACTGTATGGTTGGGAAAATAAAATAAACTTATAATTCAGTACTTCCTTTGTATATATTGTATGTACATATATATTTTAATTAGCAAAAAATTGCAAACAGAAAACTTTTTCGTTTACAAATATAAAATTTTAAACTCTATAGGAAAATTAAAATTTAATTTTCTACAATTTTTACAGATTTATTTTTTTATTTCATGTGCTGCAGCTAGTTTTTTCTTTAATTTTCATTCCACTACCAAAGCCGTTCATTATTTATTTTTAGTTTCTCAATTTAAAACGATGAAAACTCATTTTCTATTTTTCGCATTTTTCCATATATACAACATTCAGAGCATTTTTTCTTCAATTCTTTTAACTTTGCACAGAAAATTGAGGAAACAAATTGAACGAAACTCCTAACTAACCACTAATTACTTCTCATTAAAAAATGGCATAATAGTATGAACCGGTTTACGAAACACCAACTGAAAATCCGCTTAAAATCCAAAGAAACCTATTTTTGCTCTATCTATACATGTTTTACGATGTTCGATGTTTATCTACTCGGTGTGGTAATTTGGTGCTGTTGATTCACAACCAATTTTATATCATTTCAAGTAAATAATTACAGTAAATGAATAGTCTTTTTTTTGGTAATTCAAATTTATAAAAGGTACAACTTTTGTATTGCGTTTTCTCATCCGAATTCAGAAGAACTTAAATGTGGTCTATAGTCCAACCTTGTAAAATCGGCAAAATTTGTGTACATATCGTAACAAATTCTACTACACTTGGATTTAACACTTGGTGGTCGAGTGGTTAAGGTGTAAATCTCCAAGGGTTATCATGTCAACGGTCGCCGGTTCGAGCCAAGCTAAAGTTTATTGGCAATTATTATTCGTAATCGGTATTACCGAATTAAATAGTGTTCCAATACTATTAGTAATTTAAAACACAGACATGGTTGTAATTTAACAGCGAACAGTACAATATGAATATTTATAAAGCCAAACAGTGTTAATTTAAAAGTGTGCAGTAAATGTGAAACAGTGGTCAAAGTGGAACTTTGGTTTAAATTGACAAAATCGCAAAGTTTCAGTAAGAAAATTGATCGCAACTAAGGAAAATATATATATAAAGGGACAAGTGGTGCAGTGGTTAAAGCTTAGGTACTTGGAGCGGGAGGTACTACTGGGTTCGAATCCCATCAGAGGCTAGATTAGATGCAAATCGAATTTTCATCATCGATTACAATCAGTGATGTTAATAAACACAACTAAGACCCTCTGATGGAATGCAGAATTCAGCGTCGACCCACTTTCCATGTCAATGTACAGGTTGACGTAGAGATTGCAATGTGCAGGTGGTATACTGTAGTTGTGTGAGTAGGTGAATAGGTGATTGCGTTTATGATGTGGCGTGAATGCGTGGTATCACAATGGGCCAAAAATGGCCTAAGTGTCAACCACTGAAACCTAAACCTAACCTAAGGAAAATATATTTTTAATATACGATCATTTATTTTCTAAAAATTTGTTGATCGTCATCGTGAAAATTACACCAGTTTTAAAATTTTTTCATGATCCACAATAAAGCAAGAAATACGTGAAATTTGGTAGGAAACATATGAAGAAAATATTTTCTAAGATCATAATTACCATCGCAACAACCAATTTTATTGGAAATAGCAAAATATGACTGCACCATAACGGTAATTTTGATCACTAAAGTGCTTCAACTGAATATGTGGCACTCTGCAAGACCTTCTTGGTGTACACCAAAAAACTAAGTATGTAAAAATAAAATTACGTTTTTTTTTTTTTTATTATGAAAGTTTGTTGTATTTTCTAGGGCGCTGTCAACTAATACATAGTAAAGTCACCATTACTGTTAATAATTGCCTGGCTCCTTTTGTCCATACTATCAACCAATTTTTCTGCATACTGTGGTGATAATTTTTGCGCTAGAGCGCTCAAATTTTTTATGTGGTACATTTTCAGCTTAATCTTCATGAGTGCCTATAAATTTTGATTGGATTGGAATTAGGTGACTGAGCGGCCAAACCAATGTTGTGATGCCCTTTTTCAGTTTAAATTCCGAACCGAGTATGCTATTGTGTTTTGGATCGTTGTCTTCATGCAAAATGCTGTTAAAAGTTCCCCGCTCCACACCATTTAAGGACAGATGGTAACAAACCTCGTGAATAAATTTTATACATGAGAAGTGCGTTTAGGTTGCGCGTGGAAACGATTAATTTACCAAAACCGTTCTTGATGAAGCATCCCCATACATGGAGCTAGGGCGGATGGGTCACAGCTTGGACAGTCCTTTTTTTCTTAGTTGGCCAAACACACCTTTTAACATTAAAACCCCAAAAAGATGACCCATCGGTAAACAGTAAACACAATATTCGTAAAATCTTTGTTTTTATGTTCATTCACTCACTGTAGTCGCTTTTCAATGTATTTTTGTGTTACCAGTGGTTTGACCAAAGTATTTCCATATGCGTAGCCATATGTTCCATAATTCTATTTCGTACGGTTGATTTTGGTGTATAATAATATTCTTTTCTCAAATTCTCAAATTTTTCCATAGCTGCATCCAGCGTAAGCGAAGAATTTTAATCAAACAACTGTATGATGGCTTCATCCTCCTTTTTTGTAGTGGTTCGGATTTTGCATCTATCTGGCAAATCGTAAACATTTTTATTCATTGAAAAATATGTAATCTTCTTCTATACAACTGTTTTCGACTTTTTTTTTTTTATATATTTTGATACAATTGCAGCCGACATTTTTGGTCTTTTCGGATGTGCACTTAAAAACACCGCTTCAAATCGTTTTTTATAAATCGCACCCATTTCTTTTGTATTTTTAATCCGCTAAACAGTTGCAGTTAAACTAATGTTTGTTTTCGAGCCTCCAAGAGGAATCAATAGAAAACCGACGTAAGCCCCGTCCATATTTGTTCCTATAGTTTGAAGCACAGTTATTCCGTACACGCTCTTGTTGAACATACTGTATATATCCTATACCAGTGCCACATTTCACAAATTGAAATTGCTATGATAACAACATTTTTGCTTCGTCCAAAATCTTTAAAACGATATGCGACATGATGATATGGGAATGTGTAAAATGTAACTGCTAACAGCGCCGTGACGGTAATTTTAAGTACTATGTTGCATCTCCAAAATTTGTGACATTCTTCAAAACTTTCTCAATGATACGTGACTCGTTTAAATTCTATAATAATTTAAAAATTAGCTACCAGCTCCGATACGGTGAATTTGTGAACTAAAATTCTGATTACAAAACTGTTGCTTATTTCAAAACCTTTCAAATGATATGATTATATGAAAATGAGAAAAATTGTCACTTCCAGCGCCACAGCAGTAGTAGTTTTGAGTACTATTACTAAGTTATAATAAACGAAAAATTACAACGCCAAAACGGTGGATAGTTGAGGAGAAGGATGAGAAAGAACAAATGCGTTATGAAGAGTTCATGAAAAATTGAAAAGCGAGCTTAAGAGAAAATTGATTGCGTAAAGAATATGAAAAGCGTCTCCAAAAATAAACAAAACAAAAAATTGTTCGTATCTGACTGGGTTGTGAATAATTTTTTTTATTTTGTTGAACTATTTTGACATATACAGAAAAAATACATAATTTATTTAGAAAGATTTAGAGAAAAGTTTATCATAATTTTTATTTTAATATTTCGGTTAGATAGACACTTTTTAGTTTTTCAGCATTGTCTACACTTGATTCGACATTATTGCAAGCATTGTCCATACTCAACGCTAGCGTGTGTTTCATAATTTAATTATCATCATTTTCAATTATAATAAAATTATGGAGGACAATCGTTGTTACTTAGTGTTGTGCCATATTGTCTACGCGGCGTGGATAATTAATATTCTACATTTGTAGAGAATGTCTTGATATTCTCAATTCTTATCCTATTAGCACCTTTGATTATATAAACCTTATGTAATCTTTTGAGCTTGAATCATTGATTAATAGAAGCAAGGGTTGAAGCAAGGATTGAATGTCCATTTATACTTTCGCGTTTGAATATGCATGCCCCAATAAGACAAGTTAGAACAAAGTGGTTTATTGATGCTTGATTTTCATAGTTCCAATTACTCAGTACGCGAATCAATTAATTTTACAATATGATTGCGAAATTTAACGAAATTTAGCGATTTTTGCGATATTTTTGATTTCGGAATGACTAAAGTTTGTTACAGAAATAAACAGAGACATAACTTTAAAATTTCTATGTTTGAAGTGACTTAATCTTCACCATGTTTTTGATATTTCCGTAACTTTATGTAATACAGATATCAGCCAGTAACGAAAATAATCATACACTGAGTTTTGATTTTTTTTTACAATTTATACGGATTATAGAATTAATTCTGCAGTTTTTTATTAAACTAAATTATTTTGCAAATTAACAAATCCAAAAGTACAAAATAGAAATTCATTTACCGTTTAAAATAGAAAAAAAATTAAGAATTTTTTGCAACGAAAATGATCATAAAACAAGGACCGTACCTTGTTTTTTTAAATTATTTACATAAATTATCATTCATAATTATTTTAATATCGAGTTGGTCCTCGTTTATTTCATATAACATCTTTCAGTCTTTCTTTTATAACCTCTTTCTCTTTCATTATTGTTTCTTGCAAGCTAGTTTTGGGGCGCTTGTTTTTGGGTTTTCTCTCACCAAATCCAAAATCGTTCGCTCGTCCCGATTGGGAAATGTTGATTTTCGCCCTGGCGCTGCCCGTTTAAAATTCAATAAACAACTGCAAAATAATTTCTATCATCCTTATAATTTGTAAAAAAAATTCAAAACTCAGTGTGTATGGGTGGGTGTGTATGGGTGGCATGGATGGTTCTGGACAATGGTACAATCTACAAAACTAAAGAAGTGCGTGATAAAGTTAGTGAGACAACTAATACATTAATTTTTCTTTCTCCGTTCTCACCGATTTTGAATCCCATTGAAAAGGTTTTTTCAAAAATAAAATTGTCAGCTGCTGATGTATGTGAAGTTAGCCCAGAATTTCATCCCAGGAAAATAAAAAAAAAATCATCGGGTAACACTAAAACTACAATGATATTCCAGCCCAGAATTTAATATAGTAATTTCGTTCAATGTCGAAATTTCATTCTAGCCCAGGATTTTTCTAAAATTTTAAATATTAAAATCAAAATTAAAAATTCAGTAAAAATTATAATTCTGGGATTTTATAAAATAACGAGGAGCCATTTGTTGTTATTTAAAAACATGATCAATAAAAGGCAATTGACAGAATGTATTCTATGATGGAAAATACGACCACGTTTCGTATAAAATACATTCCATTACAGGATCAGAAGCTGAAAAGAAAACTATGAATAATATGTAGTACATGTAAACAAATTGAATTAATGTTACTTATCTTATATTTGGTTGAAGTTGAAATCCTTTTAATTATTTTTTGGCAGTAGCACTAGCCATATATTTTTTGTAGTTACATGCACTGCTCAATATGTGCCTTGTGCCTGTAAGTGTTAAAATTGGAAGTTATTATTATGAATTGTTAAATGAATTTTGTTAAATGAATTTTACTTACCTAAAAATGTTAAATTCTATTGACATTTAGAAATGTCATCATGAATGTAGATAATGTAGTAAACTGATTTATCGGCACTTGATATTGTAAGGTGCGCTCTATGTTTGAATAGTTTAATTAATAATTGGCAGCACAAGTATTCAGCATATTTATTTGAATTTATGTTACCGCTTTTTTATATGCTGATAAGCTCAAGCTGTTATGAAATTTACTTTTCTCGTTCACTTACCTTTTGACCGCAGAGCAGCTTCATCAAATTGTTTAATAAAAATTAATTTGTGAATAAAATAAAAATTATAATTGTAACGAACAAATACCACAGTAGTTTTGTTGAGTTTTTATTGTCTTAATAAACACATTTTTATTAATCACTTGTTTTTTGTTCCGCAGAATATTTTGAATGTCTTTCAAAAAGTTTAAAAAATCACTCAACTTTTTGAAAGACATTCAAAATATTCTGCGGAACAAAAAACAAGTGATTAATAAAAATGTGTTTATTAAGTATAAGTGTGTTTCGCCAAGTGCCTACGGCAAATAGCGTTAAAAGTATTTTTATTATCTCTTAATAATTAACATTGGAATCTGTACACATCCGTACATTTTAATGGTCCTTCGAGCCGGATAGCTGTTTACGATCCAGAATTGAGGAAATACCGACAAAACCACATGGAATGGAAGCATCCAGAAAAGAAAAACGCATTGAGTATCAATTTATTTTATATTATAATCAATAAAGTTTACAAACTATGTATATAAAATTTTGTTTTTTGAGTTCTCAATTATACTGATTTCATTTATCCAAATTACATAAACTATAATATTAATATAGTAGTGCAAATCATTTAGTGAAACCCTATTAGTTAAATCGTATATTGAGCGAACTTTCCTAAATCCGCGTGAACTATAATTGTTTGGTGCAAGTGAAAATTGAAACATTAACATAGTGCTAAATTGATATAATTCAATAGAACTATTAGTTGAATTCTCGAGCGTTCTTTCTTATTCCCACGTGTTACTGTGTAGTAATTTATAGTGTTCGTTCGGTAGTGAAAGTTTTTTGCATCTGTTATTTAAGATGGAGGCCCTGAAAGGAAAAAGAACGTATGTTAAAGGACAAATTACAAGACTCGAAAATTTTATTCGTACAATTAAGGACGATATGAGTGTAGAGGAATTAACGGTCAGATTAGAGAAAATGCATCAATTATATAAAGATTTCGTTGATATTGAACATCAAATGATTGAAATTTCGGATGTAGTGCAGACTGACATCGAAACCGTCGATGCTCAGTACTATAGCATCGTTCCTAAATTACAAAGTGCGATACGTAAAAGGAATGCGGGTCAACACGTGCCAAACTTAGACCAAACGCTAAATACGACACAGTCGGCGTCTAGCGATATCCGTCTACCACGTATTACTATTCCCCCCTTTAATGGAAATTTTAAGGAATGGCAATCGTTTTTTGACTTGTTTGGTTCGACGGTGCATGAGAATCCAAACCTGTCGCCGGCTCAAAAATTCCAGCTACTTAAAGGACATTTAAGAGATGAAGCATTAGCACTTATTCGTCATTTCCCAATAAATGATGCCAATTACATTGAGGCATATCAGAAGTTGTGCAAAAGGTACGATAAAAAACGATATATTGTTGAGTCATTTGTTCAAACATTTTTCGATCAACCAAATGTGAATAACGCAACATCACAATCTATTGCGCGTTTACACGATACGTGCGATGAAGTAATACGTGGTCTTAAAGCACTTGGTACGGAAGCAGAGAGTCGAGATCCATGGTTGATCTACATAGCTACACAGAAGATTGATCCCGAAACGAGGCAAATGTGGAAATTGGAAACAACAGAGCTGGAATATCCTACAATAGACAATTTATTAGCAGTCTTATTGAAACGAATGGATTCCCTACAAGGACTCAAGCAAGAAACCCGTGGAAACCGATCATCTACAAAACAATCGCAGCACCTAAAGACAATGCACACTGCAGCCGCAGTAGATTGTGCATTTTGTGGTAAAGACGACAATTTAGCTGAGTGTGTTAGATCATCTACGAAACCATTACAGCACCTAAAGACAATGCACACTGCAGTCGCAGTAAATTGTGCATTTTGTGGTAAAGACCACAATTTAACTGAGTGTGTTAAATTTTTAGCCCTTGAGATTCAGCACAGAAGAGACTATGTGAAGAAAAATTCACTATGTTACAACTGCCTAAAAAATAACCATTTGGTGTTTCATTGCAAATCTAGGCGAAGATGCAATTTTTGCCAGAAAAAGCATCATGACATTTTACATTTAGAAACCTCCCCAACTGTTTCCTCTCAAACCTCTGCAAGTACCTCCGGGCAAACTACGTGTAGTCATGCCACTTTAGTAAATAACACAATTCTTCCCACAGTACAATTGGATATAGAACGTCATAATGGAGACTGGGAACGGTGTCGTGCGCTTTTGGATTCCGGGTCACAAACATCTTTCGTAACCGAGGACTGTTTTCAACGTCTTGGTTTGAAAAAGGAAAACGGTCGAATATGGATTCAAGGATTAAACGATGTTACGTCAGGAATTTCAAAGGGCATCACAAGCATACGCATTAAATCAAGATTCCAGGATGATAACTATAGGACCACAGCAAAGGTTCTTATAGTACCAAAGATATCATCATATCAACCATCAATGACAGGATTGGGCGATCTACAAAGTTTGGAAAAAATTAAACTCGCGGATCCAAATTTCTACAAGAATAGAAGAATTGACATCCTATTAGGCAGTGATGTATTTTTTGAGCTACTTCATGATGGTAAGAGGTACATTCCAAATTCCAGGCTAATAGCACACAATACGAGGTTGGGGTGGGTCATAGCAGGAACGCCAATCAGGGATGGGCGGGTAGATTACGTAAGGTAATCTACGTAGTTGTCGACATGTAATCTAGCACGTAGATTACATACCGATTTTTTGCCTTTCAGACGTCGACAACGTAGACAACGTCGATAACTTAGAAAATGATATTAAAAACTAAATTTTTAATTATTTTAAGTTCACCGCACTATTAAGATTGATGAATAATTACTTAAATTTAATTCTAACATTTTTACAAGCATTTTTAAATTAAAAATAAATTTAAAATCTCTGAACTAGAGGCATCTATCTATCTATCTAAAACTTTTGAATATTTCAATAGATTATATGCTTCTTTCTTTTGTGTTTTACTAACACAATTGTGTGGGTACGGCAAAAGTAAAATGTCTAAAAATTATTATGATTTTTTACTCGCACATTTGTGTGGTTTGGACTTTAATAGAGCTATTTTTTTGGTTGAAAAAGGGATATGTAAACGAATAATTTATCTTATTTGAAGATACTACAATAAGGCAAAATTAAATAAAAAGTCAGCATAAATCATAAATTAACTAATTATTCGCCGCGTAGTTATAGTAAAAGCTTCAAAATTTCATTCGAGCGAAATCACGATAGACTCAAATTTTATTCAAATCCGCCAATATAATATGACTTTTTTCGATTGTCAAAGAATTTATTTCGATAATGGATAATTATTAATTTATTACACAATTTATGATACAAATGTTAGGCACAGCGTGTGTTTTAATGATTCACAAATACAATCAGTAGCAAAGGCAATTTATGCTGAGTTTTATTATAAGTTTCGATAGATGGCGTAAATTAATTTTTCAAGTAGTTCTCGACGTTGTCGACGTAGATGACGTTGTCGACGAGTTGTTGACGTTGTCGACGAGTTGTCGACGTTTTCGACGAGTTGTCGACGAAATCATGTAAAAACTAGTAGTCGACGCGTAATCGCCCATCCCTGACGCCAATGCAGAGTGATGGTGTCAAAGCATTTCCAGTAAACTTACACGTTGATATTGACTCGACTCTTCGAAAATTTTGGGAGCTCGAAGAAATCAAGAATTTGACTCCATACACAGATGAAGAGAAATTTTGTATTGAGCACTATCAAAATACGGTTCAAAGGGCAACAGACGGGAAATATATAGTAAGCTTACCATTCAAGGCAGGTTTACCCAGTCTGGGTAATTCAAAAATGATGGCCGTAAAACGGATGTATCAGACAGAGAAAAAATTCACTCGCGACTCTGAATTTAAACGGCAATATATTGAATTCATGGATGAATATCGTCAATTAGGTCATATGGAAATATCAAGAGACAAAGGTGGCCAACAGTATTTTTTACCGCATCATGGGGTGATCAAGGAAAGCAGTACGACCACCAAGTTGCGGGTTGTATTTGACGGGTCAGCCAAAACATTGGAGGGAAGCTCACTGAATGACCAGCTAGCAGTAGGACCGCAGGTGCAGTCAAGTTTATTCGAGCTATTACTAAGATTTCGAACACACAAGATTATCTTCACGGCCGACGTCGAAAAGATGTATAGGCAGATCTGGGTCAACCAAAAAGATAGCGACTACCAAAAAATTGTATGGAGAAAGAAGCCCTCTGAAGAATTGCACGTGTACAAGCTACTTACTGTAACGTATGGTACGTCATCAGCTCCTTTTTTAGCCACGCAAACGCTAAATCAACTTGCTTTGGATTACAAGAAAGAATTTCCAGAAGCGGCAAAAATAGTAGAAAGAGATTTCTATGTGGATGACCTAATGTCGGGGACGCACAGCCTAAAAGATGCTAAAATCATAGTTCAGGACCTAATAAAATTGATGAATAAGGGAGGATTCAATCTTCGGAAGTGGGCATCTAATTGTGAAGAACTCATGTGTACCATTCCTGAAATAAACCGAGCCACCACGATTCTGAATATTGAAGATGGGTCACAAGCTATTTCAATACTTGGAGTGAGGTACTCGACCAAGAAAGATTGTTTTCAGTTTAAAGTGAAATTAGAAGATCAGAAACTTACGAAACGATATATGTTATCCGAGGCTTCAAAGATTTTTGACCCGATAGGTTGGTTATCCCCAACAGTAATTAAAATTAAGATCATCTTCCAGAAATTGTGGCTAATAGGAATCGATTGGGATGAACTCCTACCGGAACCAGTTCATCAAGAGTACGAGGCTATCAGGATTAGTTTGAAGCGACTAGAAGAGATCAGAATCAATAGGTGGTTGTACACAGAGGGAGAACTAGAATTACACGGATTTGCGGATGCTTCCGAACTGGCTTACGCTGCAGTAATTTATAGCAGGGTGAAGACCAAAGATGGGTACAAAACAAACATAGTTACTGCGAAACAAAGGTGGCACCAATTAAATCAATCAGCATTCCACGTCTTGAACTGTGTGCCGCTACATTGCTGACAAAATTATTAATGTCCGTCCTGGAAATATTTAAGGGAAACGTCGTTACAACTTTTCGTTTGTGGACAGATTCCACAATTGTGCTCAGTTGGTTATCATCATGTCCGAGGAGATGGCAGACGTATGTGGCAAATAGAGTGTCATTTATCTTGCAGCATACAAACCGAAGTCATTGGAGTCATGTATCCTCAAACGACAACCCGGCTGACTGCGCTTCGAGAGGTTTATTTCCGGAGGAGTTACTGAATCACGAGTTATGGTGGAATGGTCCGTATTGGTTGAAGGAAGTCGAAGAGGACTGGCCAAGTCAAACTAAGCTAAATAGTGATCTATCAGAAGCAGCACTGAGGGAACAAAAGACTAATTCAGTAGTGTTAAGCAGTACAATTGAAGATGGCAGGAACGATTGGGTGTCCAGACTCATTGAACGCTGTTCGAGATTCACGAAACTAATATTCACCATTACTAGAATTCTGATGCTGTTTAGAAGAAAATCAAAGACCAGAGAAGCTGAGAAGTTCGAGTTTTCCAGATTTGAGAACGAAGCCAAGATTGATGCGTTCAATTTCGTAATCCGACGAATCCAATTGAACAGTTTTTCATCAGAAATAAATGCGCTCACAAATAACAAACCAATTTGTAAAAATTCAAAACTAACGTGTCTCTTTCCTTTTCTAGACAAATTTGGTTTATTACGTGTTGGAGGCAGATTGTCTAACGCGAATGTTACATTTGACCAGAAGCATCCTATTATTATACCAGCAGGGCATCATGTGACAACATTAATTATAAGGGACGAACATCTTAGGCAGTTCCATGCAGCACAAACCTTTTTAATGTCGACTCTAAAGCAGAAATATCACATACTTAGATGCAAGGATCAAATTCGAGCAGTCGTTGGGCAATGCGTTAAATGTGTCCGGTTGAAGGCGAAACAACAGCATCAACTGATGGGTCAACTTCCGAAATGCAGAGTTACATTGCATCGTCCATTCTTGTCCACGGGTGTGGATTATGCAGGGCCTCTTTTTATTAAAGCGTCCAAATTGCGAGGTGCCAAATTAATCAAAGCCTACCTGGCACTTTTTGTGTGTATGGCGACCAAGGCTGTACATTTGGAATTAGTCGGCGATATGACGACGGAAGCGTTTTTGGCGGCTCTAAGGCGGTTCCATGCTCGGCGCGGCATTTGCAGTCATATATATAGTGACAACGGGACGAATTTTGTAGGTGCCCAAAAGGAACTAAAACGAAATGTAGAAATGGTATCTAAAGATGAGGCAATTATGAGGTACATCACTACAAATAACATCGAATGGCATTTTATTCCTCCAGGTGCTCCTAACTTTGGTGGTTTATGGGAAGCAGCCATTAAATCAACAAAATTTTACATGAAGCGAGTACTTGGAGAATCACGGCTTACCTATGAAGAAATGTTGACATTACTAGTTGAAATAGAAGCTATCCTTAATTCACGACCACTGTGTGAGATGTCAGCTGATGAATTGGATCCCCTGACACCAGGTCATTTCTTAATTGGGCAGCCTATTAATCTAATACCGGAACCCAATCTGCTACCTTTAAAAGAGAACCGGTTATCACGTTGGCAGCACATTCAAAGGATGGTCCAGCATTTTTGGCAGCGATGGCACAAAGAATATATATTATCGTTACAGCAACGTCATAAGTGGAAGTATCCCACAATGAATCCAAGCATCGGAAATCTGGTTGTAGTGATGGATAATGATGTTCCACCAACAAAATGGCTCATGGGACGTATTGTATCGGTGATTCCAGGTCAGGATGGACTAATCAGAGTTGTCATCATCAAAACAAAACTGGGTGAAATTAAGAGGCCAGTTACAAAAATATGTGTTTTACCTGCTGGCTCTGGTGAGCCAACCGGCGCGGGATGTTCAGGATCAGAAGCTGAAAAGAAAACTATGAATAATATGTAGTACATGTAAACAAATTGAATTAATGTTACTTATCTTATATTTGGTTGAAGTTGAAATCCTTTTAATTATTTTTTGGCAGTAGCACTAGCCATATATTTTTTGTAGTTACATGCACTGCTCAATATGTGCCTTGTGCCTGTAAGTGTTAAAATTGGAAGTTATTATTATGAATTGTTAAATGAATTTTGTTAAATGAATTTTACTTACCTAAAAATGTTAAATTCTATTGACATTTAGAAATGTCATCATGAATGTAGATAATGTAGTAAACTGATTTATCGGCACTTGATATTGTAAGGTGCGCTCTATGTTTGAATAGTTTAATTAATAATTGGCAGCACAAGTATTCAGCATATTTATTTGAATTTATGTTACCGCTTTTTTATATGCTGATAAGCTCAAGCTGTTATGAAATTTACTTTTCTCGTTCACTTACCTTTTGACCGCAGAGCAGCTTCATCAAATTGTTTAATAAAAATTAATTTGTGAATAAAATAAAAATTATAATTGTAACGAACAAATACCACAGTAGTTTTGTTGAGTTTTTATTGTCTCTTAATAATTAACATTGGAATCTGTACACATCCGTACACATTATATGAACTCGTTACCATACTGACCTAAATCATCATAGTTCACAACATGCAAATCGGTTTGAAATTGAAACTTGAGATGGTAAATACGACCACGTTTCGTACAAAATACATTCCATTACTGGTCTCTGATGCACTAAGACATAACAGGCCTTTTATTGACCATGTTTTTAAATAACAACAAAAGGCTCTTCGTTGTTATATAAAATCCCAGAATTATAATTTTTACAAAATGTTTAATTTTCATTTTAATATTTAAAATTCGAAAAAAAATTCTGGGCTAGAATAAAATTTCGACATTAAACGAAATTACTATATTAAATTCTGGGCTGGAATATCATTGCAGTTTTAGTGTTACCCGATGATTTTTTTTTATTTTCCTGGGATGAAATTCTGGGCTAACTTCACAAGGGTAGCGGCTGAATATTTTATCCCTCGCTGACAATTTTATTTTTGAAAAAACCTTTTCAATGGCATTCACAATCGGGGAGTACGGAAAAAGAAAAACGGCTGGCTGATTCACAATCCAATACAAATTGAGTAAGTGTAATTGAAACATCCGTGACAACCGTTACCTCAGCCGATTGCAATAATTATTATGTCGATATGTCAATGAAATTGCCATTGGCTACAGTTGGAGAACCATTGCATTAATTAATTGTATAACTTTATTAATATACTTATCGTTTTTGTTTTATTAGGTTTAAAAATAATTACAGATTTTTTTACAAATATTGAATTTGAAATGAAAAAAATTGATTTTGAAATAAATAAAATTGAATTTGAAATGAAAAAAATTGATTTTGAAATGAAAAAAAAAATGAATTTGAAATAAATAAAATTGAATTTGGAATGAAAAAACTTGAATTAGAAGTGAAAAACCTATATATGTATGTCCAACAGAAATTGCTTTTGAGAATATATCTAAAGAAACCAAGACCTGAACCATCTTGAACTTTATTAATTACAATAACATCTTGCCATTAAAACACTTATATGCAAACCTTTTTCAATGCGTTACCACTTTACATTATAAGCAGGACATTTACATATTTGAAGTCCGTTTTACTAAAAGTTAAGCAATGGCTATTTGAAACTGTTGATATCACCTTTTTATTCAGGGCTATTATATAAAAAGTGTTGAACTTTAGTCACATATACTTACATAGGTAGGATTATTTTTTAAGTTTTGTACGTATTTTTGCGAATTTGCTTCTGTTGATTTTCAATATAAAATTTTCTTTATTTTATAAATAACATAAATAAATAAAATGTATGTAGATAATTTAGAACATGACGTCGTTAATGTGGAGAATGTAGGCAATGTCGAAAATGATTTTTTCTGATAGCAATCAGCAAAATCCAATAGTTTCTTTGCGAATAGAATAATTTCTTCTCCATGGCGCTTCATATCTCAGGGCATATGGCATTTCGTCCATATGTCGTACTCCTATGTATGATATAATATGTGTTTCTATGCTACAGAAAATTGAATGATACGAAAAAAATTATCTTTCTTGCAATTACCTATGCTGTGTTAGTACAATTTTCAAAATATTCGAAAAAAGTCAAAACTTATATTAAAAAGTATTGTTTTATATACACAGTTAAATTTTTAAACCAAATCAAAGTAAACTACTTTGAGCCACGGTACTGCAATGAACCAAATCATCGCCAATCTCCATTTGTTTGCTCGATATTTCTCTATCCCGACATTTGCTTAAGAAATTGATGTTAAACTTGGTTAATGACGGTGGATATGGTATTCGTTGTGTTAAAGGAGATGTGCATAACAGACGGCATTGTAAAGCGAATTTCTTTCTTAGCGGCAAACTTACCCTCGTACGTCGATTTGATTATCAATGACGGACGCTTACTTCCGACCACAATTGCAAATTCTAATTGCTTTAATGTAGTGCTGGATGCTGAAAAATTCTTTGAAGATGTTCCTATTTTCCGGGTTCCTTCACTGATTACTCGAAGCGGATTACACCGATGCCTATGTAATATTGATTGTACAAATAACGGTAATTTACCGAGTGACACACGAGAAATAATTTTTGATTTAATCCAATAATACTAACATCTAATAATTACATATAACTCAAGTTATTGACAATAGATTTGTAAACAATAGATTTGTTTCTCTGTGTAAATTAACAACATCTGGATCTGTATGTAGAATTATAATTGAAGGAACTGTATCAGACTTCTTTCAAATAACATCTGGTGTCCGACAGGGAGATGCACTCGCGCCTGTGCCTTTCAATTTTGCGCTTGAGTACGTAGTGAGGAAAAGCAACATTGAAACTTCGCGCTGTATATTCAATAAATCAGGCCAAATTTTATTTATTTTATTTATTTTATTTTATTTCATTACCAGCTTAATCATTATAAATAAAATACATTGTGTGTAAAACATTATTAAAACTAACAAGATTAAGAAGGTAAGATAAGAGAACCATTGGATCAAATAGATCACGTGACTGGTCCCCTGATTCTAAGCCACAAAAAAATATTTGAATTCTATTTACAAAATTAAAATCAATTTAAAATCAAAATATTTTACAGTTAAAATTGAGAGAAACAAAAATTGTATAATAAAATTATAACTACATCTTAATTACTACACATGAATATATTAAAACCTCTTAAACTACACCATTTAATTTTAACATATATAATTTTAAAACCAATAAAAACAAAAACAATAATATTTTAAACTAATTCTTGGATATGCAGATGATATCGTGCTTCTTGACCGAGGACCTAGCGATATCAAGGACAGTTTCATCCCGCTCGATCGCTGCGCAAGTATAGACTTGGTTTGGGGGTGAACAGTACCAAAACGAAATTTTTAACAACACCCAGGAACATCTCCATGGCAAATCTCGAAATTCGCGACCATAAGTTTGATAGCGTCGAAAACTTTAAATACCTCGGGTCACTTATAACCTCCTTGAATGATATGCAGGCAGAAATAAAAGCCCGAATTGCTGCCGGACAACGAGTTTTCTACGCCCAATCAAAATTATTGCGATCTAAACATCTTTCGCAGTCGTGCAAGCTCGAACTTTATAAAGCACTAATAAGACCTGGTTGACTTTCGGAAGTGAGAGCTGGACCATGACCTCTAACGACTGTAGATTATTATCTATCTTCGAAAGGAAGGTCATCCGTTCAATTTTTGGTCCTGTTAAAGTTGCGAACAATGAATATCGGATTCGCATGAACCACGAAAGAAAGCAACTTCTCGGAGGTAGCGATATTATCGGCTTCATCAAATCTAATCGATGGCTCGGCCACGTTGCAAGGTCTCCACAACAACGAATGATTTACAAAGTGTTCCATCAACACCCATCCAGTGTACGTCGCGGAGGAAGACCCCGACTGCGCTAGCGTGACGACGTCGAACAAGACCTACTCGCATTAGGATGTCGAAATTGGAAGACGAGAGCGATGTACCGAGACGGATGGAGGATTATAGTGCGGGTAGCAAAATCCCTTCATGGGATGTAAATGCTAGAGAGAGAGAGAGAAAGTAATTGATCTTATTAACGGCAAAGCAATGGACGTTAAATTAAAATTAAATTGAAAATGTCAAAAAAATTAATTTCAATCAAAATTGGTTTTGCTTCTCGCCTTGGTAGATGTATTGTAGGAATAAATGCCCAATATATTTTGGACGGAAAAATAAAACTATGAACTTTGGACATGCGTGAGGCTCAAAATCGCCAAACAGAAGTTTATATAAAAAATGTTATTATCAGTGTCCTTGATTGTTGATATCAAATTGCAGCAAGCTTATTCAATTACGTCAGATAACGGGGAAAAGAAGATCAAAGCTGCTGTATTATTAAAAGACGATTGTGAAAACTTTGGAGAAGAAGAAGATGAATTTGACATAACTGAAGAAAATATGCTATCTAATATTGAACAGAAAGGAGCAGAAACATTAGCACATTCGCACCCAAATTATTATTCATTTCAGATGTGTTTCTCATAGTGTACAGTTGGCCGTGCTCGATGTTATATCTAGTCCTGCTTTGAAGAAAACACTAGATGAATGCAGAGCTATTTGTAAAAAATTACGAACACCGAAAGTCTGTTTACGCTAAGAAGCTAAACATGAAAAAAGCCGTACTAGACTGTCCAACTATGTTAGGTGGAATTAGACTTACAACATGATAAAAGTTCTATTGGAATACAGAAGTTTTTGTGCGGATTTAAATTTAATTAACGCTGAACTCACTATGAATGATAGTATTTGTAATATTTGTGAAGAATTCGTCGAAGTTTTTGCACCTGTTAAAAAATTAACGCTTAAGCTACAAGAAGAATAGATAGGTGATTCTAGGTGATTTTTATAGTATCCGGCTAAGTTTTAAATTAGAGCTAACAAAAAATAACAAAACAAAAACATTATCCAAAGAAATATGTTCGAATGTTATTAAAAGAGAAAACAACTTTTTTTACGATTAATAGCCCACTTTTGAGTATAGTAGCAGCAGTATATCTAGATAGCAGATTTAGATTAATGCTAAGTTGCAAGTTTAAAAACCAATAAAAATTTGCAAATTGAGAGAGAAGAAGATAATTTTATAAGAACATAAATTCCTAGTTCTTCAGAAGAAGATGAGGATATCCTTGAACAAGTTTTAAAGAAAAAAGAAAAGTTTCAAATTAATTCCTACGCAAGTACGCGTATAGAGAGAGCTTTTTGAAATTTGTATTGTCACCACAAAGAGCAAATTTAAAAGAAGAAATTTTAAATTTTTTTTTGATTATTAGGTTAGGTTACGATAGGTTAGAGTGGCTGCTAACGCACACTTAGACCAATAATGGCCCATTGTGATACCACAGGATCCAATTTCTCTTTACTCCCGCTGAAACCATCCGGAGCTACGTATGTAGCGTAAAATATCTCGCACTCCACGGTCCGCGAGTTCAGAAAGGCTGTCCATATCGTACACACCCAAGTACTTATGTCTTTTGTATGCCAGTGCCGGACACGAGCATAGGAAGTGATTTAAAGTCTCTTCCTCCTCTTCGTCCATACAACTTCTACAAAAGCCTTTCGTCTGTAGACCCAACCTTCTCGCATGTTCCCCAAAAAGGCAGTGTCCTGTCAGTATCCCACCGACCAGTCCTTTTGATTATTAAAGTAAATGGGGAAATTTTTTGAAAAATAAATAAAGTTTTTTGACAAATAAATAAAAGATATTGTACTTTTTGCTAAATTTTGAACCCGAACCTGGAACCGAACCTGAACCTGAACTTTCTATTTTGATTAACCCGAACCTGAACCTGAACTCAATTTTTTCAGGGTTTCAGTCCCTGATAATAACTGATCCGATTTGTA
Source organism: Nephrotoma flavescens (assembly GCA_932526605.1). Taxonomy (NCBI): domain Eukaryota; kingdom Metazoa; phylum Arthropoda; class Insecta; order Diptera; family Tipulidae; genus Nephrotoma; species Nephrotoma flavescens. The sequence continues at coordinate 106,410,704 of OW052222.1, forward strand.
CCGATTCGTAGTTTTTGATACTACATTTGCAAAAAATATCACTACAGAAAAATTGCATACACTAATAAAATCTTGAATTCTATACTCCTTATACGTATACGAAAACGTTAAGCCTCGTGTCTCGGATTTCGAACAAAATTGACCATCTGTGGCACTATTCTGGCAATTCCCCGGGAATAGGGAACTGGGGAAAGAATTTATATGTAATTTCTGTTCAAATATTTGGTTTACGGGCTGCTGAGGTGAAAAGCTAGATGTAAATGTTTATAAATTGGGAATAATTTTTCCATACCTAAATTGGCAAGGAAAATTATTCCCCATTTAATTTTGTTTTCAAAAAAATTAATACTAACTTTTTACCTCAGTATGCCGAAAAAAAATGTTTAAATAAAAATTACATATAAATTCTTTCCCCAATTCCCTGTTCCCGGGGAATTACCAGAATAGTGCCACTGGGGCGAGATTTTGTAATATCACATTTTCGATACTTTATCGAATTTATGTCTCTTTTTCCTAAACTGAAATTGGCGTCTGTTTCGTTTATAAATTATTACTTTTCTGTTGCTATCACAACCTACTAGAATAAATGTGACAATTATCTCTTTCTCTAATTTCGTTGAAGTATCGTAAACAAATTATTTGGTGATAGAAATCGATAAGATGTATCACAATTTTTTAATCTAGCAGGCTTGAAAACGATATAAAATATTAAATAGTATTCCATTTTATTCTAGAGAAGCGAGACATAAACTTCGATAAATTATCGAAAATTGTGATGTTATAAAATCCCGCCCTTTGTCTTCTTTGTTTCACGGAAATGTAGATCACATTGTATGTAGAACGTTAAACACAAACATCATACTGTTGAAACTAATTGTTACAATAATCTTCACTGAGTGAATCTGAATCAACTGTTCCTGTATTTTAATATTCCATGGTTATTAGTTAGCATTCCCTGGATGTTTTGCTGGCACAGTCGAATATATATATATATATATATATATATATATATATATATATATATATATATATATATATATATATATATATATATATATATTTAATTTTTTTCATTTTAATTTTTCAAATAAAAAACAATTCATATTTTACACATAACCTAAAAATTATTTACTTTGGTTTTCAATTGTAATGGTGTTATTGTGATTGTTAAGTATATTGGTCTATTTTAGCACTCTCGAATTAGGTTTCAGTGGTTTTGACACTTAGGCCATTTTTTGGCCCATTGTGATACCACGCATTCACGCCACATCATTAACCCATTCACCTACTCACACAAATACAGTATACCACCTGCACATTGCAAGCTCCATGTCAACCTGTACATTGACATGGACGGTGGGTCGGCGCTGAATTCTGCACTCCATCAGAGGGTCTTAGTTGTGTTTATTAACATCACTGATTGTAATCGATGATGAAAATTCGATTTGCATCTAGCCTCTGATGGGTTTCGAACCCAGTACCTCCCGGTCCAAGTGCCGAAGCTTTAACCACTGCACCACTTGTCCGATCACTCTCGAATTAAAAATTATTAAACGCCAAATGGTTGCCGTAAAACCAGCTGCACTGCTTAAATTGCGGCCATTCTTACGCAGCCCGTCCTTTTTTTAATTTTTTTAAGGGGCACACTGGCAGCTGTGTAGGCTAACCTCCGGATTTTGCCATTTAGCTTGATTTCATGCAAATGGGTAAACTGAACTAAGAATATCGTTATACCGTTTTCATGGATAAATATTAAAGTGATCAATTTGTTTTGAACATTGATTTTCCTGTCCATTAAATGTTTTATATCTTTTAAGTAATAAAATAAAGTATAGTAATCTTGAAAAGTTTTGACCTCGAGATTTTTGCAGATTTACCATTCACTATATCGCCAAAGTCAGGCAAAGTAGTTTTTAAAAAATCTGTGTGTATGCCTGTGTATGGTGCCGTGCAAACTAAATCTTGATAGTTCTCTACAGTCCAGACTGTTGACTGATCGGGGTGAAACTTCAGGTTTGAGGTTTTTTTATTATTTGGGATATTTTAGTGATTTTTGGCCTAAATTGGTCCAACGAAAGTGGCAGCTTCCGTGGGGCTTTTTCTTTTTTTTTGCAAATATTTTGAAAAGTATATCATTTAAAAGAAAAATTACTGTGATCTAAGAGATTCTAAATTAAATTTGCAACAATATACCGTCCCAAATCAGTTTTCCACAGTTTAAACGGAAATGACATTTTTTGTTAAATACATACTGTTTTTCAACCAAAATTGGGCCCTGTACTGTCCACACAAATTGATTGATCGGAATGAACCTCATACTTAAGCTTTTTCCACAAATTGTTAGATCGCAGTGGATTTTGGTCGAAAGCGGTCCATGAGAAGTGACAGTTTGCTCTCAAGCTTTTTAGTTTATTGCAAATATTTTGGAAAGTGTATCATTCACGAGAAAAACGACTATGAAATAACAGATTTTAAATTCAATTTTCAACGATATTTTAAATACCAAAATTTTAGCGGAGATTTTCACGATTTTTTACACAAGACTGTTTGTTTTGTAGGAATCATGAACAGTTTTGACCTAGTGCGTGTGTGGTGTCGTTCAGACTAAATATTGTTGGTTTCCTACAGCCCATAGGCGGATCGACTGATTGTTGTGAAACGTCAAACTTAAGTTTTTCCATAAATTGGGAAAATCCAGGGGTTTTTACCCGAAATCGGTTCACCGGAAGTGGCCGTTCCCATAGGAGCTTTTTCATTTTTGCAGTGAAGATTAAATTTTAAACAAAGGTCGACCTTGTTGGTGTTCTGAAATTTCAGCAGGAATAATGATTTTTTATTATACAGAACAGTTTTTTCCCAAAATCCGGTAGGTTCAATTTTTCGATTTAGAATATAGATGTAGTGTGTTTAAGATCTATGTACATTTGTCGTAACAGAAGTCGGGTGTTGGCCACAACATATTTATCTCTCCATTCTTTTCGTGTATTAACATATTCTTTTACGAAGTAGAATATAGTATAGTTATCGTGAAATTTTTCGACCTCTTGATTTTTGCAGATTTACCAATCGATATATCGCCGAAGTACAAAAAAAATCATTTTTAAAAAATCTCGACGGAAAACTAAAAGATTCCGAATTAAATTTGCTACAATATCAGTCCACCAATTTAAGCGGAAATGAAGATTTATTACAGAAAAGTGTTGTTTAAAAAAAAAAATTTACCTCTATACAGCCCGGCAGATTATCTGATCAGGATGAAACTTCATACTTAAGCTTGACTTGGCAGCTTCTGTATGAGATTTTTCTTTTTGCAAATATTTTGAAAAGCTTCTTATTTATGGTGAAAATGTTTTAAACTAAAAGATTCTAAATAAAATTTGCTATAATTTCGGTCTTCGTCATTTTAATGAGGAAATGCTGATTTTAAAAAAAACCCATTTTACACAAAAACTCGGCCATTCTACAGCCCAGACCGGATTGACTAATCAGGACGAAACTTCATAAATAAGATTTTTCTATAAACTCCTGTGTACCGGAAGTGACAGCTCCTAAAGAAAGCTATTTCGGTTTTTATACTTTTTTCTGAAATATTTAAAAAAACCATTATAAACAAAAATATTCCAAATATAATTTTGCTACGCAATTTAAATTTAAATGGAAATTGTTTTCCAACGAGTTGACTTTTCATAATATGAGAGGTCCTAGTGAAATTTGGAGAGCACCAGTTTACTGTGGTTGTGTTGTGAATGAAATTTCTTCTTGATAAAGAAAGTCGAAACAAAAACCCCCCTTTCTTTAAAAGAGGGCGAAATAATATAAATTTTTACGCAGATTGCGTTTAATTGCAATTTTTACCCGGTAAAACGATTGAAAATTATAAAATATTTCTTGCGCCTTCATCAGTATAGGAACCAAGCGCACATTTTAGTGGAAAAAAATATTCGATATTTTTTCCGTTTAAATCTAAATGAATGTATGCAGTCAAACTGCTATACAAATTTTGTGCATGCAGCCCACATAAAAACTAACTAAATTTAGACAAAATTGTATCAGTACATATGGAGGTACGGATAAAAAAAATTTTGTTATTTTCAAAGCAATTTTTTTTTTATTTAGAAAGATAAAATCAAATTCTTTTATACATATTTATATTTTTGTTGAAAAAATTAATGGATGCTTTGACCTATATAATTTGACTATACTTATTTTATAATATATGTATACATGAACCAATTATTTAAGTATTTTTATTTGGAATTAAATAAGTCATTATTCGGAACCCGCTAAATTATGACCATATATAGATTTTTGACCATCTTTAAATAAGAAATTTTGTATGTTGAACTCAATTTAATTTCATTCAAATTTAAAATATACACGGCAACAAATTAACACAAATGGAAACGTGAAATATCAATGCGAAATGTCAGGTTGTTTGTAAACATAATAAAATAAATCAAAGTTGCACATACGTTTGCTATGATTAAAAAAATATTAAAAGTTGAACGTACGTTTTTCTAGCATTTACAAGAAATTATATCGAATATTTTTTTCCACTAAAATGTGCGCTTGGTTCCTATACAGTTTTGCCAAATGTTTTGCTCTGTAGTCTATACACGTAAATAGAATTGGTTTGCATGTCATGTGTGCTACTGACTATTCGTACTTTTTACATCAACAAAACCACTTTATTAATTCGACTGTTCAATTGTGCTTAAGATGACGACGATACTGATGATAGAATTTTACTCTCGATTTTCCAATTGCGTATTATTTCGTCTCCTTATTGTAAAATTGTATATGTAGTTAAATTTCATCATAATTGAAAACAATACGTTTAATGGTTTCCACTAGACAGTTTTCGTTGTTTCATTCTGCTTTTAGCTCATTTTTAAATATTTCCGGTTCATTGAAATTCAAATAATGTCTGGATTTCAAGGGAGGAATGTATGTATATGGATACTTAGTTTTACTGTCTTGTCTATAGCGGAGATATATAAACCAGTTGAATTACCATTGTTGTTTACATTATAAATGAGATAATAAGGGAAACTGTCTAGTCTGGCATTTTTAGTTCTGTAGATTTTCCCGGAATTCTAATTATATGCTAAAAACTGGTTGGAGAATATTGTTTTATTTATAAAAAGCGAATTGCTTATGCGGATTTAAATTCACCTTGTAAAACAAAATTTCTAATATGAAATTCTGTTGTTTATGTTATAAACCATTTTTAATGCGTCAGTGAAGTTGATAATTAAACAATTTATAGAATAACGTTTCTAAATTTTTGAATCTGAATACACCTCCAGACGATTTATAATATTTTTATGTGCAGGTAAACTCTTAGATAATTTATACGCAATTACGTTATATATTTTTAAATACGAATATGTACGTGCGGTGCGGTATTATAAAAGTTTGCAAGTAAAGCTTTTGTTTTATGTTTGGATAAATGGCGTGCGCGGTATGTACATCGGCCATCAATCATTTAAACAAATTAGACAAAACAAAAAAAAAATGCGCTGGCAAAGCAGAACAATAAATCTTTTTACAAATTTAAACAGTTAAAAACGGAGAACAAAAGTTTGATTAAAAAGGAAAAAACATTATTAAATGGTTGGGTAATTTAATTGATGTAATTGTCTTGATTTACGCATAATAAATTTTAAGATGTTTTATCCGTGAAATAACACCGTGACATTATTTAGTTTGTATCCGGAATTTGAGGAAGAACATTCTAAGAAAATATTTCGGCTGCTTTGTTTAAAGTGTATACGTATTTATAGGTGATTATCAAACAAGATTTGTACATTCACTATAAAGTTAAAGATGATACGACAACCAAAATGAAAATGAATTTCAATAGCTTTAGGGCTGTAGAACATTCTTCAGAAATACGTCTGGCGAATGTTTTGATATATGTATTTACATAAATTGTTTGCGAATTTGTTCAACACTGGTGGTTTATACAACGGCGAAACCAATTCCAATAACAGAGATTGAGCCATCTAACATTCAACATAAGAAGATTAAATTTTCAATCTAAAGTATACATTATCCGCTAAACGATATAGTTTTAGTACGGTAGGACTCGTAGCAGTCGTAGAGAGTGACCAATAACACTTTGTTGTGGAGCATATAACTCCGCAACAACATGTTGAAATTATTATAACATTTTATTTAAATAAATGCGGAGAAAATTGCGTAACTTTTTTGTTAATGTCTCGAGCAAGTCAACCATTCAGCGTGTAATGAATAATTTTGAAAAATTGCATTAACTGGAAAATGAAGTGAAGACTGGGGACAACTAAGTCAACGTACACAAGAAAAGATTGGTTCAGTGAGGCAGAGTGTTGCTGAATATCCAAGTATCTTTTGTGGACGACGTGCACAAGAGATGGGAATGTCTTCAACATGCTTGTTAAAAATTCTCAAAGAAGATTTGTATCTTTTCTTGTTTGTATTCTTAAATTCAATTGACGCAAGCGCTTTAGGTGGCGGTGAAATTTGGGATACTTGCTTGTGCCCGAATTGATCAATTAGACCTACAGAACATGTGGTTCCAACAAGATACGGCTCCAGAGCCTTATTGTTGAAATCGGTGGATATTCGTTCCAAGTTTTCTATTATTTATTTACCTACACGCGAATAATTCCGTATCGATTTACTTAGTCGGCATTTTTTCCTTTATTTAAAAAAAAGATAAAAAATTTGTAAAAATGATTAAAGTAGCCGGCGAAAAATTTTAGTAATATAAAGAATTACATAGCAAATTGTATTCCGAATACGAGGGCCCGGTGGTGATATTGACTGGTCCTCACAATCTCTTGTTTTGACCCCTCGATACTTAAGAACAATATTAGAAACGAAATTGTCGAAATGTGCTTGAACAGCTAGAATTTCCGCTATGACCAGAGGCGGCCACTTGACCAACTATATATAATCCATATATAAAATATAAATTATAAAATTGTGTTTCATTTAAAAGTTATTAAAAAACATCGACCTGGAACATATAAACAGACCCTGTATTATAGAAACATAGAAGATCAGCAAGGACACAACGCCAATATTTGCAAAATTTGTCATCACTGGAAATGCCAACATTTCTAAATTTTATGCGATTATTAGGTTTATAAAATTTGTACTAATATTGAACCTGCAAGTACATTTAAGAATTTGAAATGAATTTATCGGACTATTTTGTTCATTTTACCTAAAACTCTTAATGAGCGATAAGAAAAGGTTATCCTCCTCTATATTCCTTCTGTAAAATCACTTGTTCATAATCGAAACGATGAACAGTACACACTAGTTATTTACAAAATAGTCATTAGTAATTCTGACCACTAATTTTAGTTGACAGCCATTCAGAAATAAACTGGGGTGCGAGTGGAGCCCTAACCTTTTAAATGAAGTTGTTAATTAGGTCATAATGAGCCTTTAATTATCTTGATTTGTTTGTCAATAGATCTTGTTTTTCGTTCTAAAGCGGGTTTCTGAAGACTTTTACGGCGGATTCCAGTTGGACAATATAGAATGAAACGGAATGAAATTTTTTTAAATCGCGATTTTTGTTTTTCCACTATATAATTTCAATAAATCTTTTTAGAACATGCTCTAAATCGAGAAAAATATCAAAATTTAAAATGTTTTCTGAAAGTTTATTTGTTTCTTAACGTTTTTTGTTTTCTGTGTAAAAGCTCTTTTATTGTAGTACAATATTTAAATACTCGTAATAATGGTTGGCTATAACAATCACATCATCTTATTGCAGTATAAAAATTATATTCAAAAACTTCCTTCTTATTTGTAATTTCATGGCCTACACATTATTAAAAAGAAACCGGCAGTGATTTTATTAAAACTAACATTATATTATTGGACTTTGGACCTGGATTTTGAACAGCGATAATTAAATATGTATTCCAAAAATACAACCGTGTCCATTGTTAAGTTTTAGGTTTCAGTGGTTGACACTTAGGCCATTTTTGGCCCATTGTGATACCACGCATTCACGCCACATCATTAACCCATTCACCTATTCACCTACTCACACAACTACAGTATACCACCTGCACATTGCAAGCTCCATGTCAACCTGGACATTGACATGGACGGTGGGTCGGCGCTGAATTCTGCACTCCATCAGAGGGTCTTAGTTGTGTTTATTAACATCACCGATTGTGATTGATGATGAAAATTCGATTTGCATCTAGCCTCTGATGGGATTCGAACCCAGTACCTCCCGGTCCAAGTACCTAAGCTTTAACCACTGCAGCACTTGTCCGGTATTGTTAAGTTGTTGTGGTTTATAATTTTAAGTTTTAATAAAATAATTACTACACAATTTTGTTGTATGTTTTTACTATGATTTATGATTTTATAATTATTAATATTAGTTTATTAAAATGATATTTATAATTTTAATTACTTTTAATGTAAATGTTAACTCCACTTTTTTAAGACTGACTTTTTTAAAAGTTTTAAGTTTTTATTACACCTCGGTTTATGAGTGTATTCTACAAACAAGATAATTAGATAAATTGGTATTTGTCGCCGCCCCGGTGGCAAAGTGGTCAGCATGCTTGCTCCAGCAACCGGAGGTCCCGGGTTCGATTCCCGGTGGTGAAAAAATTTCACGGCTGGTTTAGGATCAATGAATTAATCACTCATTATCCGAAATGAAAATATGATTATGAAACCTCATTTGAGGCGGCCAAATCCCTTGATGGGATATAGTGCCAGAGAGAGAGAGAGAGGTATTTGTCTAAAATAGATTTATTATACTAAATCAGGGGTTTACAACACATCACCCCATACAAAAAAGATGAATTCATTTATCTTTTCTAACTCTACTAAAGGTTTTGTCTTGAATTCACTAAATTTCTTTATTTAATTCGAGTAACTTATCTAAAATTTAATTTAAATTATTTTATTATAACATTTTTTTTTTGTTTTTTGTTTATAAAACTAATATTATATTGTACAATATTTTATTCTTATTAACTAAGGTATACAATTTCTTTAAATATGAATAAAAGCAAATTGATTTTATTTTTTATTTTTAAATAAATTTTATAATAATAACATTTTATTTTATTATTTATATTATAATAACATTTTTGTTTTCTTTGTGTTTTTTAGTTGTTTAAGGTTGATTAAAGCAATGCCTCCTAAACTACAGGCCTCTTACTACTCGCATTTTTCGCACATGACGTCAATTTATGTCTAAACCGAGACTGCGCAATAATAATGTTAAGATATTTACACTAACAAAACAACAACAAAAACGTCGACATAGCGTGTCGTCATCATTTGGTGTAAGCGGCCTGTAGTTTAGGAGGCATTGATTGAAGGAAAGGAGAACAGATAATGAATTGGGTTTCATAAAAGAGATATATTTTCAAAATTTAATCAATTAATAATTATCGAGTATTATGAACAGCTTTATTTTGTCTGCCTATTCGCCTTTTAAAGCAAAGTAGCTGACATATGCCCGATATTTTTTTAACTAGAGCCAATGGTGGTATAAATTTATTTATATGTCAAACTGCATAGTAAAATAATGTCTTACATCAGTAATCTGCAAATTAAATTAGTTCGATAAAAATATATTTACCAAAACAGTTAGTGTTAGTTGCATTACAGCCCAAATAGTACAAACATAAAATATTTCGACCAAGTTTTTTAAATATTCATTAAAGATTTTGTGTTTTTCTACCCGTGGTACTTATTGGAGTAGCAAATGAAAGTTTTTCAGTATTAGTCGTCATACGTGATCATGTATTGTTTGTTATAAATAATATGACTAACTGATTTAAATATAGAAGGCTTCCAATAATGTGTTTACATTTACTCCCATGACCTCCTGGACATTTGCAAGTTGTAGTATTTATCCATTGCTTGTTTAAATGGATGAAAAGATTTACTTCCCACGGCTGGTTTTCGAGGTTTGACGATTGCAATCAAATGCTCGCAGTTTTGAACATGTTTTGAGTAATTCGTTCAACACCACACGTGTTTCTAGCCTGGTAAACTTTCCGCCACCGCAATAGTAAATAATGACTTATATTGAAATATTAAATTTTTCATCAGACATCATAGATCAACAATTACAATTATAAAAACAAATCAACACTTTCAAGCTGATTTTCATAATTAATTCTGGATTGATTTCCTAAAATTAATACATATTTATATTTTATGTGCTATTTATATTAATTTATTATATTCTTCTGCGGTGTAATATATTGCGAAATAATAATAAATTCAAATTAAAACTTAGCTTGCACCATTTTCCTATACGATTTGACATATAAATGAATTTACACCACCATTGGCTCGGGCGACTACGACGCTTCTAGCGACGCTTTAAAGGCGAATACGTAAAGACGAATTAACATTGTTAATAATTTCAATTATTTCAAAGGGACCTGTTCAAAGTGGATCAAGCTTGCCTTTGGTTTTTTAATTTTTCAGTAGAACTTTGTCCCCAACATGAAATTAAACATGACTACTAGACATGAGCACTAGATTTGTCGTAGTAAATTTTTGATTTTTCTTTTTGTATAATTAAATTTTTTCTAGCTATTTCATAAGAATTTGCCAATTTTACTCGTAGGTTTTGTAAATAATCGTCGGGATTATAAAAAGTACAGTTATTATATTTTAGTGAAGATGGTATGTTTGGTTTAAATCCGTGAACAATTTCAAATGGCACTAAATTTGTAGAAGAATGTGGGGTTGAATTGTAAGTAAACATTGCAAAAGTTAACAATAGTCCCAGTTGTTAGAATCATTATCGGTATAGGATCGTAAGTATTCAAGAAGTGTTCGATGAGATGTCTCTAAAGCACCGTTTGTTTGTGGATGGTAAGCAGTAGATTGCAATTTTTTTATTTTCAATAATTTACACATGTTTTGGAATAACTGACTAACAAAATTAGTTCCTTTGTCGGTAAGAATGCACGATGATGCTCCAAATCTGCATATAAAGTGTTCAACAAAAACTTTAGCAATTGTTTCCGACATTTGATTTTCGATAGGTATTGCAAATGAAAATTTTGATAAGTCATCCTGTATGGTAAGAATGTAACGATTACTGTTGTATGAATCGTTTAAGGGACCAAAGATATCTAGAATAATTTTCTCAAATGGAGTTTTTGAAGTTGTTGTCATCACCATGGGAAGTTTAGTTAGATTCGAGATTTTATTTTTCTGGCATAATTCACATTTTTTAAAAAATTTTCTAATTTGAGTCAACATTTTTGGGAAGTAATGATAAGATTTGATCTTTTTGAAATTTCTTTCAATTCCTTGGTGTCCTCCTAACGGACAGTTGTGAAATTCTTTGATCACATTAAGAATGTCAATATCATTATCTAAAAAAGTGATTTTGAGAGATTCATTTGATGGTTGACTTGAATTTTTCTTGTTATTTAATGTAGTATGTTTTACTGGTATGTTTTACTGGTCAAGATTTGGTTTCGGTTCAATAGCTTGTGCTCGCGAACGAGCAACAACATTAATTTGATTACCTTGATCGGTAGATTTTAATTCGATTCTACTCAAAGCGTCCGCGTTAAGGTTGTCTCTTCCTGGCTTATACATTATATCGAAATCGTATTCATCTAATTCGATTCTCCAGCGCATTAAACGTGACGATAGATTTTTGGCTTTATTTAGCCACAATAGTGGTTTATGGTCCGTAATAATGGTAAATTTTACGCCTTACAAATAAGGATGTAAACGTTTTATAGCAAAAACTATGGCAAGCAATTCCTTCTCCACAGTAGAATAGTTTTGCTCAGCTTTGTTTAATACCCTGCTTGCATAAGTCACAGGTAAGTCATCATCGCCTATTCTCTGTGAAAGAACTGTGCCAAGTGCTACATCGCTAGTATGTGTTGTGACATAAAATTGCTTCTGTGATGTTGCATTGGGATATTGCAAGATTGGGGGTTTAATTCATTTTTCTTTTAATTTTTGAAAACTTTCGAAACAGAAAGCATCCCAATTGAATCGTGCATCCTTTTTCAGTAATGCATTCAATGGTTGTGCTATTTCTGAAAATTTATTAATAAATCTTCGATAGTATATTCTATCAATCCTAGAAATGACTTCATTTCCTTTTGGTTCTTAGGGATTGGAAAATTTTGAATTACATCGATCTTTGACGGGTCTTGTTTAATTCCGTTATTAGTTATGATGTGACCCAGGTAGCAAATTTCTTTTCTAAGGAAATGACACTTTAACGGTTGCAATTTTAAATTGTATTTTCGAAATGACTGAAATATTTGCAATAATTTTTTATTATGATCGTTTGGGTTATAACCGTATACAACTACGTCATCTAAATATACGAAACATTTCAAGCCGTTTAATCCGGATAACATGTTGTTCATAATTCGCTGAAATGTTGCTGGTGCTCCCTTTAAACCAAAGGTCATCCTTGTGAAGTGATAGTGACCCATCTGAGTGCTAAAGACAGTTTTATATTTATCTTCTTCACTTAGAGGTATTTGATGATAGCCGTCTGCTAAGTCTAATGTCGTAAAATAAATAGCATCTCCTAATTGTTCTAAAATTTCTACGATATTGGGCAATGGAAATATGTCATTAACTGTCAAATCATTTAACCGGTGAAAATCTACTACGACTCGCCAACACTTAGATGCATCGCTAGATTTTTTCGGGACAATTAGTAACGGGGAGTTGAATGGGCTGTTACTGTTTTCAATGATGCCATGTTCAAGCATTTTCTCCACTTGTGAGTTAATTTTGAATTTTGCCGAATGAGGAAGACGATAAGGTTTTATATTGACTGGCTGTGAATCAGGTTTTAATGAAATATGGTGAAATCCTGCATTGGTGGTTGTCAGTTGATCACCAGGTAAGAAAAATATATCGTTAAATTCGCAACAAACCTTAAGGATGGATGACTTTTCTTCCTTGTTTAAGTGAACTGTGTCGATTTGATTTTCCACATTCTGAAATGTATCTGATAAAATTTGGTAATGCTCTAGACTTTCTGGTTCGATGTATACATGTCATCTAGTTTCACTGGAAAATCGTTGGTGTTTACAACGCTTACTGTTGCAAACGAGTTTATTATTTCAATGATTGTATTTGCTATGTACACGCCTGGTTTTATCATTTGTGTGGAGCATTAATATTCATTGTCACCTTTAGTTTTAAACCTAATTTTAACGATCTTTTCTGAACGACTAGGAATAATAATTGGAGGATTGTTGGAAGAAAGAGTTAAACTTGTGTGACACTGAACATTAGGATTATTAAGTATTTGAATTACGTTATGGAAATAGTCGATATTACATTTATTTTTAATAAGAAAATCATTCCTATAATGATACCTGCACAATTTAACGGGAAATCTGAGGGTACAATGTGAAACTCATGCGAGATTGTATTAATTTTTGAAATGTTAATTTTAGAATTGCAAACTCCCAAAGTATCAATAGATTCTGCAATTATTCCCTTTATAGTTAATTTTTGATTCGGGTAACATAAAGTATCGGGCTTAATTAAATCTATCTTAATAACACTAATGTAGGCCCCTGTATCAACTAAGAAAAATTTGCGGTTTAATTAAAAAAATAAAAAACCTCTTAACGAGGTAAATGTTCGAGTGACGAAAGCCGAATTCAATTCACAAAATTTCTGATATCAAATTTGTGCCGAAAAAAACAATTGCATCCGATTTGTCAACGATTTTTCGGAATGTTAATGCATTCAGCGCGTTGTTGTTGAACATTCCGAAAAATCGTTAGCAATCGTTATTCTTGACAGCTAGAAAGCAAAATGTAAACAAACGCGCCGAATGCACTAACATTCCGAAAAATCGTTGACAAATCGAATGCAATTGTTTTTTTCGGCACAAATTTGATATCAGAAATTTTGTGAATTGAATTCGGCTTTCGTCACTCGAACATTTACCTCGTTAAGAGGTTTTTTATTTGATATCAATGATTTTGGCACGGCAAATAGAAAATGAATTGAATTGCGATTCGTTTTATTGTTGTAAGTCAAAACAGTTCATACACACACTCGATAGCACACAAGTGGCCGCTACGTGTTATTGTGCCTTAAGTCATATTCATACGACGGATAAAATCCGGGATAATTCAACAATTTTTTGGCATGTTTCTTGCATGAGAGGAGTGGTAAGATCTATTTTTTTAAAGAAACCATCATAAAGATTAAAAAAGTATCGATTTTATGCAAGGAGATTGTTCAATGTTTTTGGTGATTTTTTCGATCACATCAATTTGTCAGTTTTTTCATTTTTTTTTGTTATGAAAAAAGAGTCACTGGTAAAAATTCTCTTAGCAATGATAATAATATGATGTATTTATATTTGTTTCATTGTAATACGTTGATTCACTATCATTATGAACCGCAACGGACCGATATTAGCGTGCATTTGAGCCAAAAAATAAAATTTTGCAAAAAATTAAGGTGGCTTTTAAGTTATGGAGGTCAATATTTAAAATATACGAGTTTTCCGGGACAAACGGTTGATGTCATATTGTAGGTGAGATTTGTGGCTAATAATCCTGAAAATATGAACCAAAAGTCTTGGGCTCATTTTTTAGCAATTTGGCCGCATGTGGCCGGCCGATTTCGCATTTTTCAGTTTTTTGGCCAAAATGACCCTCCAACCTAATTTATTGAATTCTTTTTTTTGCTATTTGATAGTTGGCGTCAATACCTTTCCAACGATATGCATATGTCTAGGATATGTCGAATAGATTCAGCACTGTGGACGTGGCAAAATGGCCAAAAATGGCCGTTCGGAGGCCGGCCGCGGCCAACATGGCGGCCAAATCCAAAAGTTGTAGAACAAAAGTTGCTTAGTTTTTTAAGTACTACAACCCCTGAAAATATGAGATCAAATAAAAGAGGTACGGACAAACAAACATATATACCAAAGCAAGATTATATGGTGACGTCATAGAAAAATTTAAAATTGTCATAACTTTGGTCAAAATCATCCGTTTTGGACGTTTGAGGTGTCGTTGAATTGGTATTGACGTCTACAATCATAATTTGCCAGTTAGAAAATAACTGGGGCCTTTTTTGGGGCAGTTATACCCGAAAAACTGATTTTTTGGGGCAATTTTCGGAAGGTCATATCTCCACTCAATGTTGGTAGAAATTCATGTTTTTATACATTATTAAGGTTTAGTTTTAAAGGCCTTTCCAATGGTATATAACATGATCCTGGCGGCCTCAAAGGGAAAAAGTTCGAAACTTGCTGTATAATATAACTTCGTTCGACTTCCAGCACAGTAGGTGCTTTCGTCACTCGTTTGGACTGCCGTCCAAAGTGATATCTAAATCAACGAATTTCAAATCGTCATTATGGAAATTAATTGAAAAGCAAAATAATTTGTTTGTTGTGAAATTTTCTTT
Source organism: Nephrotoma flavescens (assembly GCA_932526605.1). Taxonomy (NCBI): domain Eukaryota; kingdom Metazoa; phylum Arthropoda; class Insecta; order Diptera; family Tipulidae; genus Nephrotoma; species Nephrotoma flavescens. The sequence goes on from OW052222.1 coordinate 106,426,142, forward strand.
TGATATTATTGAATATTTTTTATCTTTACTATTTGTATCGTAAATAAGATCAAATAAAAAACCTCTTAACGAGGTAAATGTTCGAGTGACGAAAGCCGAATTCAATTCACAAAATTGCTGATATGAAATTTGTGCCGAAAAAAACAATTGCATTCGATTTGTCAACGATTTTTCGGAATGTTAATACATTCAGCGCGTTGTTGTTGAACATTCCGAAAAATCGTTGGCAATCGTTATTCTTGACAGCTAGAAAGCAAAATGTAAACAAACGCGCCGAATGCACTAACATTCCGAAAAATCGTTGACAAATCGAATGCAATTGTTTTTTTCGGCACAAATTTGATATCAGAAATTTTGTGAATTGAATTCGGCTTTCGTCACTCGAACATTTACCTCGTTAAGAGGTTTTTTATTTGATATCAATGATTTTGGCACGGCAAATTGAAGATGAATTGAATTGCGATTCGTTTTATTGTTGTCAGTCAAAACAGTTCATACACACACTCGATAGCACACAAGTGGCCGCTACGTGTTAGTGTGCCTTAAGTCATATTCATACGACGGATAAAATCCGGGATAATTCAACAATTTTTTTGCATGTTTCTTGCATGGGAGGAGTGGTAAGATCTATTTTTTTAAAGAAACCATCATAAAGATTAAAAAAGTATCGAATTTAAGCAAGGAGATTGTTCAATGTTTTTGGTGATTTTTTCGATCACATCAATTTGTCAGTTTTTTCATTTTTTTGTTATGAAAAAAGAGTCACTGGTAAAAATTCTCTTAGCAATGATAATAATATGATGTATTTATATTTGTTTCATTGTAATACGTTGATTCACTATCATTATGAACCGCAACGGACCGATATTAGGGTGCATTTGAGCCAAAAAATGAAATTTTGCAAAAAATTAAGGTGGCTTTTAAGCTATGGAGGTCAATATCTAAAATATACGAGTTTTCTGGGACAAACGGTTGATGTCATATTGTAGGTGAGATTTGTGGCTAATAATCCTGAAAATATGAACCAAAAGTCTTGGGCTCATATTTTAGCAATTTGGCCGAATGTGGCCGGCCGATTTCGCATTTTTCAGTTTTTTGGCCAAAATGACCCTCCAACCTAATTTTTTGAATTCTTTTTTTTTGCTATTTGATAGCTGGCGTCAATACCTTTCCAACGATATGCATATGTCTAGGATATGTCGAATAGATTCAGCACTGTGGGCGTGGCAAAATGGCCAAAAAAGGCCGTTCAGAGGCCGGCCGCGGCCAACATGGCGGCCAAATCAAAAAGTTGTAGAACAAAAGTTGCTTAATTTTTTAAGTACTACAACTCCTGAAAATATGAGATCAAATAAAAGAGGTACGGACAAACAAACATATATACCAAAGCAAGATTATATGGTGACGTCATAGAAAAATTTAAAATTGTCATAACTTTGGTCAAAATCATCCATTTTGGACGTTTGAGGTGTCGTTGAATTGGTATTGATGTCTACAATCATAATTTGCCAGTTAGAAAATAATTGGGGCCTTTTTTGGGGCAGTTATACCCAAAAAACTGATTTTTTGGGGAAATTTTCGGAAGGTCATATCTCCACTCAATGTTGGTAGAAATTCATTTTTTATAAATTATTTAGGTTTATTTTTCAAGGCCTTTCCAATGGTATATAACATGATCCTGGCGGCCTTAAAGGGTAAAAGTTCGAAACTTGCTGTATAATATACTTCGTTCGACTTCCAGCACAGTAGGTGCTTTCGTCACTCGTTTGGACTGCCGTCCAAAGTGATTAGATGAATGTAGGTTTAAACGTTTAGAACTCGCATCGCTACATCCTGGGGTTCCCGATGGAGTTCGATTAAGTTTCTCCGTTGTTTGTGATTGAGAAGTTGATGATTACTGAATGTTATTGGATTGGCTCCTTCGTTGATTGGATCTTTCGCGAGATCGACAGACGCTAATATGATGACCAAACTTTTTGCAATAGGCACACGGATTCGAAATTTGATTAATTCGAGGATTAGGATTTGGTTGGTTTGGAGCCTGTGAAAAAGATCGTAATGGCGTTTGTCTATGGTTATTAAAAGTTGAATTAAAATTGGAGTTATTGCGGAATGAAATAAATGGTGTTTGATTCGAATTTCGGTTATAACAGTTTGATTCGGTGTGCCCTACTTTGAAACAAATCTGGCATTTAAAGAATTTGGTAGATGTATTAGAAGATTGAGCTTGACTAGGTTTAGGTTTATAAGATTGATTTAATTTTTCTTCTTCTATTCCTTTAGTAATAGCATCTTTTAAATTTTCGAACCGATACGCTTTAATTAAAATTTTGAGGGGGTCCCTTAAACCATCTTCGAACGCTCACATAGCAGTTTTCGAATTTATAATTTTTATATTTTTATCAAGGACTCCTGCGTCTGATGTAGCTGTCAACAAGAATATTTTCAATTCGGATACCAAAATCTTTTACGCTTTCGTCATAACGGTGTCGTGCTTGCACAATATCAACTTGTATATTTTCTAAGGCTCGATTGTTTTTGAAAATTTTTATTTAAGTTCCTTTTGTAACTTTTCCCATGTTTCATACGTGCCACTTAATACAGTTTTATTATAAGCACTGTCTATCATAGGCTGCACTAATTCTAAAAATATGGAGTGATTCGTTTTTACATCTTTAAATACAAGATTACAACACTGCAAAAATCTATGGAGCTTTTCGGGAGTTCCATCGAACTCTGGTATTAATTTAATAGCTCTATCAAAATTGAAAGCCATAGCGGGAATACAAGGTTCTACCTGCTTACCGAAATATTGGTCTAATAATTTTCGATCAATTGTCAATGGAAATTTAACTCCGGAATAAGGTAAGGGTGATGTTGTTGGATTAAGTTACAGATAAGAGATCTTTATTGACCACCGATTTAGATGTTTCGCTTTTATTTTCTTCTTTAGGAACAATGTTAATTTTTCTATTACGTAAATGTTGATTGAATTAAGTATTGAATAATATTTTACCCAACTTATTAATTGACAAAAAAAAAATTACTTCCGATTGTTTACGAAAACTTACAATTTAAATTAAATTTGAATTTGAAATAGATAAGAATAATTTAAGCTTGTATAAATAAAGAAACGATGATGACCTCAATGGATTTAAATCGATGATGTGAATGATCCAAATAATGATGATGTGGTATTCGTAAATGATGGACGCAAGTGTTCTGAATACCATTGATAACTTTATATTAGGATATGTAACAAATATCCTTTATTGTTTTATGAACTGTACTCGTACAGTAGTTGTTTTAATAACAACGTTAAATTTAAGTGACGTACTATTAATAATTCGTTTTTAATTAAGTTATTAATTAATTACTATTATAATCACTTTGAATGTTTTTTTATTTTTTTTTTACAATAAAAATCACAATCACAATAAACTTTCAATTATTGGTTTTATGAAATGGTTAAATTATATAGCAATAGATTTTTTTTACACGGTACTCAAAAATTTCGGTGTCTTTGAAAAATGTTATTTTTTTGAAACGAACATCGTGGTTTTTGCATCTTTTTGGAAACGGTTCAATTAATGTCGGGGTTTACGGATTTTTTGCCAATCACCGTTTTTTAAGTTCTTTAATTTAAGACAATGCTACACAAAACACAAACTTTCACCGAGTTTATGATAATTTTTCAACGATAATTACGTTTTAAATTTTTATTGATTACTTTTTTATATATATACATATTAAAGTTTATTTAAATTTAATAACTTTTAGATTATAGATTAAGCGTAATAATTACACGATTATTTTATTAGGCGATTCAAACCACAACGGGTATCTTTTTAGATGATAGTGGATAATTTGGATACCGTCGGTGTCCTTATACGTACTATCATCCCTCCGCTGCCACCAAATTTTGTTGTGGTTTATAATTTTAAGTTTTAATAAAATAATTATTACACATTTTGTTGTATGTTTTTATTATGATTTATGATTTTATAATTATTAATATTAATTTATTAAAATGATATTTATAATTTTAATTACTTTTAATGTAAATGTTAACTCCACTTTTTTAAGACTGACTTTTTAAAACGTTTTAAGATTTTATTACATCACGGTTTATAAGTGTATTCTACAAACAAGATAATTAGATAAATTACTAACCGTCTATAATAGATTTATTATACTAATTCAGGGGTTTACAACAATCGCATTAAAATAATCAACCACTAATTTTTAAACATTCTTATAAAATATAAATGTATTTCATCTCTAATATCCGGAAATATCTTTCCATTTTTTTACTGAACCGGAATTTGAAAATCTTAGCAGTTAGCAAAACATTCCATCCCACTAAACAATTCCATTAAAGCAAAATCCATGTGCTGCCAGCTTTAAAATGAAAAAGCCTAACGTAACAGCATTACTTTAGGTACTTTCCAAAATCTTTATCCTGCGCGCAATAAAAAACAAACATATAACTATCTAAAATTGTTACATTTTTAGTTTCCCTCCAAGTCTAAATTAATCCACTAACATTTGTATATTGCTTGCTGAAATTGCACGAATAATAAACTGCATCACGAAGCTAACATATTCTAGCTTTTCTCGCCTTTTAATTTTTAGATGCATTCTCTCAACCGAAATGCCAGTTGAAGTTTTTAAATTATGAGAATGTATTTTCACAACGAAGATAATATAATAGATATACACGGTGAATTTATGTTATAACAATTTAAACCGTCAAAACTTTAGAATTTTCATTGTTATTTCTAATTTTCTTTCTATCGCCGTCGTGGTTCTTGTTGTTTTATACTGTGTAAAGCTGCCGTATACGCTACCATAACTTTATTTCGTTTTTCTTTTTTTTTTTTAATTAAATAAAACACCCATGAAAATAGCATAAATTTCCGAATGAAAAGCTCAATAAATAAATATATGTATTATAATAGTATGTAGACGTAAAGTGGATAACAGGTTCCTACAGAAATGATGCTTTTCAAACTGCCACTACCTAGTCGTTTTGCGGTTAAATAAAATACAACTAAACAAATTTACCTAGTTTCTCTATAGGTAACCACAGCATTTTTGAAAAATGTGTGCATTCAGAATTTCGGTATCTTTGTAAAATTCGATACTATTCAGTGATGGCTCAAACATTTTTTGTAATCCTCGCGCCCTAGGCAAACTTTTTGTTGTGCCCTCCCTATCCAAGCAAAAACAAAAAAAAAACATCAGAAGAAAATACTGTTGCTGCATGAAATGGTACTTATAATTAGTTATATTGGGTGGTCATTGCATTGGTGTAAAACTATTAAAAAAATTAAAATGTTGCTTTTATTTAATAACTATATATTTCAACCAGTTTTCCTCGTATTTAAATATTTAAAATTAAACAAATTCAACTTTGTGAACTTAATTGTGTTTGTTTGGTTACGAAGTTAAATTTAACTGATATTTGAAAATGGCTAGACCATTCGCCACCGAGAAAAACTTGGGACTTTTTAGTGTAGAAATGTGTAGTATGTACTAAATTGCAAAATATATACAGTTCCAACAAAATGTTTGTAGTTTTGGACTGTTAAACCAAGAATAAACAATAAGCGTAAAAAAGTGTAGTGGAAGTGCGAAAATAGACTGACCTCCCGAACTTTAAACAAATCTACTATGACAAATATAAATTAAAGAATTTCAAGCTTAGTAAGTACTAAATCTATATCTAATAACGTAATCTCGTATAAATTACGAATGAAAATTATATAGATTCTAGATTTTATTTGTTAAAAACAATGAAAAAAAAAACATAAAGGCCGTATTTTTAGGCGCATGATGAATTCGGCGCCCTTGTTTGCATATATGGTAGAGTCACCGCTAATACTATTAAGAAATTTTAGTTTAGATGTTTATACTACTAACTTTAATAGTTATATCTTCTAATTTGTTAAGTGCTTCCATAGAAGGTCATAAAAAATATGACGAGTTTAAGTAATGCTGGGAACTGACGCTGAAAGACTAAAACAAATAGTTGAAAGCAACAATGACCAATTAAGTTTATTGTAAATAATTTAAGTTGAATCGAACTCGCCAAAATGGATGTATTTATGGACTTACATTTCTGCGCCGGAAGGGACACAATTTAAATAAAATTGACGGTTAGAGAAGATAAAGTGTTGCTCGTATATTACATTCGTATATAAACTGCACGTAAATAAATTGTATTTCAATAAAACAAAGAGAACTGTGAAACAGAAAAATTCATTTAGTTGTTTTCTTAAATTGTATGTTATATATGTATTTATAAATTAATAGCTAAACTTGGAAGATACTTTCAGGCTTACATATATTTTCAAGCTTACATTTTAAAAATGGCGTAAAATTTTTGTTGTGAAAATCTTATCTTGACGCTTTATGCGGGGATCATTTTTGCGTTCATATATGGAGATGTGACTGGAGAATCTTATGTTAAGATTCATGACTAAATTGTAACAGTAGCGGAATTAATATCTTGTATATCTAACACAGACATGCCCCATCCTGCCTATTTTGCTGGTAATTTGTCGTATTTACATTGGAATTTATATAAATACGATTATGCACGAAGTTAATACCAAAACGATCGATAATTATCTGAAATTTTATAACATTGTTTATTACAAAAAAGAATAATAATGCCAATATCGTAGGTGTGCTTATCTATTGCTTCCATATTGCAACGATTATTATTAGGCAAATAAAGATAAACAACCTAATTAAATAAAAAATTTCAAACAATTTATTTTTATTATTTTGGAGTCCATAAACATAATAGGAAAAGTTCCTTATTTGAATTTTTTATCAAAATAACAAGCTGCATTCCTATTTATATCTAAAGTTCAATGGAGAAATAAAAAATTAATTTCTTGAACTCAAAATCAGCTTTAAGTCCTCACTTTTCCAATGCTCATATAAAACTGGATCAATTTATTCAAAATAATTTATTACAGGACCATAATTTAAAGGCGCTTCATAGCCAAGACTTTACAAATATAAACTGCTGCAAACACGTACACGTCGCCTCATTTAATAGCTTGCTAATCATTTAAAGCGCTGCACGAACCTTTGTTCGTCAAAACCAACCAAAAAACTTTTGGAGAGTGAGCAAGATTCCAGCAACATTTATTTAGAATAAAATTCGGTAAGAAAAGTTAAACTACAAAATTTAAATATTCTGGAAAATTCGCGTAGACTAGTTATCTAACACCACAGAAGAATAAAGTTGGACAATGACACCTTACAAAGCGAAATGTCTGAGAGTTTTTTTTAGGCTACAAATAACAAATATAAAAAACAAAATTAAAACAAATTTTTATTAAAGCGAACTCAATAAAAATGTCTAATTTTATAAATTTATAGATAACTAACAGGATGTTAGCTAAAATCGGTGTTATTTCTCTTTGTGTTTGCCAATCTTCACGTTTTAAAAATGACAAATTTAATTCTCAAATATGGTTGATTTACTCTATCAATATATAAGAAATACGAAGTACTGGCGAGGGAAAAACAAAATTAACGTTTTGACAGTTCACCAATTTTGGAGAGGACCAATATGGAGCGTTTTTAAAATAAATTTTGAGAGTATAGTCAACAGGTTAGAATCGAAGAAAATCTATTTTAAAAATTCTCCATTGAATCCTCTCAAGTCCGATTTTGACATTAACACTACAGTTTAAGTGTGAACGTCGAAATCAAACATTAAAAATCTTACTGATTTAGTATTTGGTATCAGTAGTTTTAGTATAAAAACGAACCAAAATAGCGGATCCGTACACAATTTGTGTAATAGATGATTATTGATGTACTCTTGCGAATGCAGCTATACTTCGCTCACACTGATTTTTTAAAAAGCCTTGACAATGTGTAAACGTAAAAAATCATAATAAGCTAACTTTTTGACTTTGCACAATTTACAGCAACGATCCTGTTTTATTTTGTTTGATTTTTGCGTTTACACTTTATCTTGATTTTAGAGAATTTGGGTGCTAGTAGTTTTACATTCGCGTCGAAATGACATATTTTTCAATTGATATTCAATGTGCTGTAAGTGGCGCTTCATTTGACCAAGGAATTGAAATTGGTATTCAATTCAATGTTTAGTCAAAAGAAGCAACCAATGAATTCTCGTGATTTGTTTTTGAAAGTTGGTAGTGTTTGACATTTGGGATAATTGTTTGACGGTAGTGTTTGACATTTGCGACTTTTTTTTTTGTATGAGTCCATTATAATCGATACACTATGCCACAATTTTGTTGAAAACTAATTATTTAGTATTAAAAATATTTAACGTAAAAAATCAATACAGAACGCTTGTCAATAGGCGTTTTCGGAAATATCCCATGGTAACTTTTGGGTAATATGCTGATAAAATTTACGATATCTATTTCCGAACATGTAGATTAACTTTAAGGTAATTTTCGTTTGCTTGTTTTTTAATATCTGTTTTTCTGGCCATTTGTATTAAATTAGTAGTGTCAGAAAAATTAAAGTACAAACGTTCAAAGTATAAAGTATGTATTTAAAAAATTTACAACAAAAATGTTGTTTCTGTTAAAATACGTCATTGAATTTTGCTGAAAAATATTGCCACGTAAAATGTAATCTAACTTTTCGTATAGCCAGGGTAACTTGAGTAACTTTTGTTACCAACATTAAAAAAATTAAAATTATACTCAAAAGTTACCATTTGACATTTCCGAAAACGGTCGAATTGATACATACTATTGTATCAATTTTGTAGAAAATGTCAAAAAAGTCCAAATAAAATACACAAGATGGCCAAATTCAGAACAAAAAAATTAAATTGGAAAACTAGTGACAAGCACAATAACTAAAAAATATAATTGGAATTTCAATTAACTCTGTAAAAATTCACTGAATTCCAAATAGGCATTGAATACATAGCATTTTTGTTGTAAATTGGCAAATGAAATATCCCAGTAGTTATTTTAGGTAAAAAATTGATAAGGTTCAATATTTGGACCCATGGTAGTCAATGCAAATACAAAAAACAATTAAAAAATTTACTCACATCAGTCAAAAAAACTGATAACTCATAATTGTAGTAAATAAATTATAAATTTTTGTGCACAAAATGCGTAAAGGACACATTATCTGCTTATTTCCCGTTCCTCTAGAAAATGTCCTATATAGTTCTCTATTTAATTTATTTGTGTTCCAAGTGGTGCCGTGAAGGTAACATGAACTAATAATAATTACAGATTCATATTTTATAATTCGTTCAGTTCAATTTTGCACGAACCCGTACTTTTATTTAAACATACACTCGTATATGTATTTTTAAACATACTCATATTATATTACAATTGGATGGAATACTTTATGTTTGAAAATATGGAACGATGAAAATCAATAAGAAGTTATAAGGAACTACCATATTCTTCAAGTCAAAATGTAATGAGGAAAAAATATGCAAAAGAAGTAGTAATGCTATGTTATTTTTTAACACTTCGTTATCTATCTACAATCGTTGTGTGTTTGTTATTTATTTAAAATTTTAAACGAATATCAGTACCGTTTTAAGGGTTAAAAAACCGCAATAATTTTACGATATATGCTATTCCGATGCACTTTATTTATTTTTTATTATTATGCATATCATATTCTATAGATACAAAAAATTGGTATGGTTTTCTAAGTGTATTTGTATATCTTCTTAAACCATACCACATAACCCAGCTGATAAATTCTATTCTATTCTAGTACATAGAACTGTCAATGTATTTTTATACAAACAATTTTTGGTAACATATACGTATCATATATTAAAAATATTTGTCAAATGGCTTTCGAAAGTCATACACAGATGTCACACTGAATGATAATTGTATGAATGTATAATTTTGTCGGTTTGGCTTTTATACGCGACATCGCCGTATGTATCTTATAAATTGCTGTGCCTTACATTATATTATGGCAGCTACATTTTTTTGTATGCATAAGATAGTTTCTTCACTTATATTTAATTTATTTTCCATATCTTTTACATGAGATTTAAATTTAAATGAGATACGTATTTGGTGGATTTGCTGCAATAGATTTTCGATCGAAAAGCGATAAATTAAGACTGGTGTCTTATTAAGTTTTAAATTGATTGTTAATTTAATAGGCAACGTATACGATTGCTTTTGTATGGTCCATTCTTTAAACATTTTACGGGTACAGAAACATAAGGAAAAAAGCTCATTACCACAATATAAAATAAGCTCGAATTATTTTTGTTGGTTTTAAAATGACTTAATTTCCACCATCTGGTTTTTAATTTAAAAATTAAATGAAGAAGAAAGTTAAGACAATTTCGTATGGTGTGCGGTGGAATATGAAGTAAATAAGCTTTTATATACATACACATAATATACATTTTGTTGTTGTTAGGCGCCAATAATTTTTCTGTTTGTTATTGGACGCGCTTTTTTAGTTCGTTCCTATATTTTTTTAATATCCATTTTTTCACGTCTTCGTTTTATGCGGCTGTTATTTTTTCAGTATTCTATTGTGTGGTAAAAGTAATATAAGGAGCTTTTCTTCCTGCCGTCTAGTATAATTCGTTATTTGGGTTTTTGTTACACTTTTAAGACGTTATTGTTTTTATTCAATGCTAAATTAAATTACATTTTTTTGCTAGTTGTGTCTTTTAATCTCAATTAATTTAATGTCAAGTGCTTTTATATGGTGGCCTAAAGATGCTTTTTAAGTTATTTGTTTGTGGTATTAGCATGGTTGGAAGAATGTGCCAAAAGAAATTAATTTTTTTTTAATCTTTCCACGACACTATTTCTTTTCGCGTATGGTTTGTCTTTCTGAAAATGAAAATCATCACATACATTATATTTTTCACATCCTTGGATAAAATATTCGAGAATCCAAAAGCCGTTTTACATACAAATGTATTTATGGGCATACGAGTACCAAGAATATTCGAAATGTTACAACGCTCATTAGTTCTTTTTTTGTTTTCATTTTACAAAAAAAGCGGGGTTGCTTTCATTTTGGTATCTAATTTTTGTTTATGAGTTTTTCCTCGAAATTATCTGCTGAATAGAAATTTTAGAATGGTAATTTATATTTTAGGCTTGGGTTTTGTTATCAGAAACGAGACGAAAATGGAAAATATTTTCTACTCATCATAAACGTACAGTTTCGAATTTCTTTTCTCAAATTTATTGTTGCTGTTGGTTCTCATTTTCCAAGTCAAAGATAAGTTATATAAATATAAAACACAAATTGAGTTTCAATTCGCAACAATAACAAAAATAACAACAAAATGGAAAGGCGAATACTTTGGATTTATGAAATGAACAAGGAAACCATAATTTTCCGCAACAGCAGTGTTGTTTTTATGGAAAAAATATTGGAATTGGAAAATCTTCTGTGTGAAATGAATAGCTACAAATTTTAATAAATTACATGTCGATTTTTCTATATTTTATTGCTCCGTCTCTCTTCAGTTGGGCATTTTATGGGTGCACTTTATAGATAAACTATAAATTGTTTTATAATGTATTAGAATTTTAAAGGATTGGTAATTTAATTAAAGTATATCCAGATTCAACCTAAAACGCAAACTAACTGAGTCATTTTACTGAGAAAATGTCACTGATTTATTAATAATTAGGTATAACCCATAGCAAAAAAAATACCTCTAAAAGAAACTCGACGGCACTGACGTGATTCCAAAATGGAAACATTAAAGTTTGTACTAAACTGATTAAATTTATCAAGATAGGAACTAAAGCAAATTTTAACGATTAACAAAATTATAAATATTCATAAAAACCTTAATTAAATTATGACGAGCGTTTTATTTTACTAGATGATCACAAGACTAAATAAATAATTATCTCGATAGGCATAATCAAAGCAATCTTAATAAATCAAGCCTGCCTATTAAATAGCACTTTTAAATATGGGATATAAAACATAATAAAAAAACTAACTTTTCATAGGTTTTGTATGAGAGATAGCATTACGTTTGATAAGTAAAACATGAATTAAAAATAAAGTAAAATTGATTTCTTTTCACATAAATCGATGACATATATAATAGATTTCAACTCATTCGAATGATGCAATCAGTAGGCTTCTCGTTTTCTTCAAATTAATAAAGAAAATATAAGGGATTTTCGCTGTACAATAACAACAATTAAAAAATACGGGAAATTGATGACGTCATAATATAGTCATTTAAAACTAATTGTTAGAGAGAAATAGTAAATTAAAATTTATAAGCAAATAAGAAAGACAACAATGTGTTTTAAAAAAGGGAAATCAAATAGAAACGACAATATGAACTATGAAATCAAAAACATTGAAGAGTGCAAACATCGTAATTCAATGGTGAAGATAAAGTAAACCGTATAATATCCGAAATAAAAATCCGAAAATAAAATAGTTACCTATTTTGCTAGAAACAGATGTGCGGAAAAACGCTTGCGTTTAAATTAGAATACACGACTATAAATGAAATGAAATACACGTATTCCGCATAGCAGGCGTTTTTCCGCAAGTTGTCTCTATTTCTAAAAAAAATACGCACCGCAGCAGTGTTGACTACATAACAAAAAAAGAGTGAGTCCATTAGTACTCTCCAGAAGATGTGTAAACATGGCGTGTGTATAGTGCGTGTGTACAGTTTACTTTGAAGGAAGGAGGAATGCAATTTTACTAACCAGAGTTTTTCGTTTGTTTATTATCGTTAAATTGATCTATTACTTTTTCGGTATAATCGACACAATTGGATTATGCAGTAGCTAAAATAAAATAAGATTTTATGTTTTTTTTGGTTGAAAAGGAATGTCAAAAAAAAATAGCTCAATTTAAGTTGAGCAAACCGCACAAATGTGTGAGTAAAAAATCGTAGTATGTAATGGCGTTTTTGATAAAAAATTTTGCGTGATTTGAAGTACAACCAACACAATTGTGTGTATAGTTACAGTGTTTTTTTTTCAAGTTGGGTCAAAACACATACAAAAATAAATTTTTGACATGGGACTTCTGCCGCACCCACACAATTGTGTTACCAGGCAGCAAATGGGACATACTGTCGACTCTAACTTTTGGAGAAGGTGCGAAATGTATGAACTTCATCTGTTGAACACATTTATTCGGCGAGGTGAATACAACTACTTTGAGAAGCTGAAGTTCAGCCGTGTATATATCATCAATGGGTTGTGTTGTTACACTCATACCAGTTGTTTGTCCAACGATGATTTCCTTATGCGAGGTGACTGTATAAGTTCTACTTGTATTTTTATATATTGCTATACTCCGGCTGCCCACTGACCATCTCTCTTGAACTGAACGCAGCATTCAAAATAAAATTAATAATATTGACATGCCCGTCATTGCTTATAGCCAGGGAAGCTATTTGGGAATTCGATTCGATAACGAGAGTACAAGATTCATATTGGATTTTAAATAAGAATCGTTCGAATCACATTCAAATCAAATATGAATCTTCTACTCTCGTTATCGAATCGAATTCCCAAATAGCCCCCCAGATCTGGGAAAGCGATAAAATTGAGCATCCCTGCCTGACTGTATCAGTTAGGTCGAGGTGATGTGACCTGAGACTCTGGCAGTTCAATGTTAAAAACCAGACGTCATTATTATCTTGTACAAAATTCGTCATTACAACCTGAGCTATACTTAGCGGATTTGTAGTGAGGCGCGATAGCTCATTTTGAAGAAGACCCATTGTGGTCCCATTTTTACGTCCATAGTAGAAGACATGATCATCGATAGCCGACGTGATGAACAGTCCTTCGAGACTCGTTACTCGTGATAAACCAACAAACACAAGTTGTTGACTGTGTTTTTAATTGTAAGAGTATGTAATTTCGTAATCGTAATTCGTATCTCGTAGCGTATTTTTATTTTTTTCATTTTTCTGATCGATGGAAATGTCGATGGTTTCTATTCCATTTTTTAAATTAGTTTTTTTATTTTTCCTACTATTATACATATACATAAAAGCATGCCATGTTTAGTACAAAATTGTGTTTATTGAGTTTGTTGCTTTTTTTTAAACGAAGTAGGTATACGTCATTTCCGTTCGTTTCATTTACAAGTTTACTCTAATACAAAAATTTTTGGTAGGCGCGAGTAAAGATGTTTACACATCAAAAAATATCATGGATTAATATTACATCACGACGGCTTTTCAATGTTTTGACAGAAATTCAAAAACAAATTGTGTATTGTTTATTGAAAACTCTACCGAAAAATAAAAACGCAATGCCAAAAAAATACGCTCATGTAGTTAACTTGCGTTTTCGCATGCGTATCCGCATGCGGAAATTCCGCACGTCTGTTTCCAGCATTTGCTATTTGTTTAATTTAATATAAAATAGTAGCCGTATGTAATTCGTTATGGATGCACGTCGTTTTTGTCCCGATTTCAGAAATGAATAAAAATTGTATGAATAAATTGCGGCCGAGCCATCTAACTCGATTGGATTTGATGAATCCGATAATATCGCAACCTGCAAGAATTTGCTTTATCTCGTGGTTCATGCGAATCCGATATTCATTGTTCGCGACTTTAATTGGACCAAAGATTGAACGAATGACCTTCCTTTCGAAAGTTGATAACAATCCACAATCGTTAGTGGTCAAGGTCCAGCTCTCGCTTCTGGAAGCCAGCACACGTCTTATGAGTGCTTTATAAAGTGCGAGCTTGCACGACTGCGATAGATGTTTAGATCAATAATTTTGATTAAGCGTAGAAAACTGGATGCGCGGCAGCGATTCGGGCTTTTATATCTGCCTGCATGTCATTCAAGGATGTTAAAACTGACCCGAGTTATTTGAAGTTTTCAACGCGATCAAAGTTATGGTCGCCAATTCCGAGATTTATCATGGAGATGTTCCTGGGTGTTGATACAAATTTGGTTTTGCTATACTGTTCTCCTTCAAACGAAGTCTTCGTGAGCAGCGATCGAGCGGCACGCAACAGTCTTTCATATCGCTAGGTCTTCGGCCAAGAAGCACGATATCATCTGCATTTCCAAGAATTTGGCCTGACTTATTAAATATACAGCGCGAAGTTTCGATGTTGCTTTTCCTCACTACGTACTCAAGCGCCAAATTGAACAGCACAGGCGCGAGTGCATCTCCCTGTCGAACACCAGATGCTATTTCAAAGGAGTCTGACACAGTGCCTTCGATTACAATTCTACATACAGACCCAGACGTTGTTAATTTGCACCGAGAAACGAGTTTCTCTGGAATTCCTAGGCATATGAGCGCGGCCCAAAGGTTATCGCGGTTTATACTGTCATATGCCTGACGGAAGTCTATATATATTTGATGTATAGTTATGTTGTACTCCCAACATTTGTCCAAGATCATCCTCATGGTGAAACACTGGTCAGTAGTCGATCGATTGGGACGAAAACCACACTGATAGTCGCCAATGATGTTTTCGGCGAAAGGATGAGTCTGGCAAGTACAACATTAGCCAACACTTTGTAAGCAGTGTTCAATAGAGGTATACCACGATAGTTTTCACATTTAAGACGGTCGCCTTTTTTATGCAACGGTCATATGTCCGTCTTCCAATTCTCCGGCAACTCTTCTTGGCCCTAAATACAAACGACGAGATCGTATAGACTTGTTGCAAGAGTAGCGGCTCCGAGTTTGCGGGGATTCCATCGATACCGGGTGCTTTTCCGTTTTTCAATCGACTAATAGCTGCGTCTACTTCCTCTGCTGTGGGATATTCGACGAAGACCTCATCAACTGGAGGAGCTATTGCTCTAATGGGGGTCACGTCGTCATTCCGATTTAGCAGATTTTTAGCAGATCTAACGTCAGATACGCTGGTGGAGTGTCTCTTTGACACCATGACGTGATCGATTTATTTTTCCTTTCTTCCATCATTCGGTCTCCACGTTACTTTGTGAATTCTCTTATGTGGAAAAAACGTACTTGATACAACTAAGTTGTACGTTATTGCCAGGTCGATGATGCGTTGGCCGTTGTTATTACTAGTTAGGTGCAGGCTGTTAGGACCGTTTTGCGATGTATTTTCTGCACTACTACCGATTTTTAGTAGGAGGGCAGAAAATGATTTTCATCATTTCTAGATTAAAGTCGCCCACGATGATTTTAATGACGTGGTGCGGTATGTTATTGATGACTTCATCCAGCTCGACAAAGAATAAATCTTTGATGTCATCCGATGTCCAATGAGAATATACGAGCTGTACTGTACCACCAAAATGTTGTTCAAAACTATTGGTACAAATTGTTAAATCTGGCAGGAATTAGGTGGCAAAGACGACTAGCTTACCAGATCTCGGTTATATTTTGGAGGTCAGAATTAGTTTAATGTACAAAAAAACGTTAATACTGATTATTAGCACATTATCACTATATGGTTCATTGCTTATGCATGTATATTGCTTACATATTCGTTCACACTAATTAAATAGAAAATTCAATTGAAATCATTTAAAAATGCATTGCAATGAATGATGCTCGAGGAGGAATGATAAATAACCATCTACAGTGATTCGAAAATAACGGAGTGTCCAATGGGAAGCGATTGCTTCGAGCTTTTGTATTCGACGCGTACATAACACTCGTGAACCGAAGAAAATCAATGTTTGGCACTTTTGGTGAAAGAATGGCTTACAACATTAAGAGACGTCTTGGCTTATCACACATACGTGGGACAAATACGCAAGCATTTAACGTTCATTGCTTGTATACTTTTGAAAACATTGTTGCTATACTTTAAACAAGTTATAATTCCTCAACTGAATGAGATACCAAATCAACCCGTTTGGTAGTACATAATCCATAACTTATCGAAGAGCTGCTATCGAAACGGCCATACTATCTGAGTTTTTCATCATTTATCACTGCTGAAAATATCACCACGCGCAATAATCACCGCAAAGAAAAAATTATTTTGGTAAATCAATAAGAAAATCTTTACTCTGTAATTTTTCTTAAGAATAAAATATTTTTAAATTGCATACAAGTATTATGTCTTTTCGGTAGCCGCTATGGTGTTCGAACGAAGTTACAAAATCAAGTACATACTGTAAATGAAAAGAACATGGATATCTATAGAACAATGTTTTTTTAATTTTTTAATCACGTATAAATACATCGATATCTGTGATTCAAAAACATTGTCACTCGCATGCTTTCACAACCACATTGTAGTGGTGACTGACTGAATGCCGATATTTATAAATAATAAAAACAAAAAAATCCTGTACAAAAATCAGTGTTTTTGTTTCCATGGCAATCGTGTTTTTAGAAAGAGAATGGAAAGAGACCATATTATGATTTGAAATGATGACGCCATACAACAACAACATTAATAAAAGCTCATTATTTATTTATTTTCCAAGTTAATTTTCACACAGTTTAAAGGGTTTTCTTGAATTTATTTTTGAACTGATTAAAGTTTGAACTTTTCTGCATTTACCCGTACAAAAATATTATAAAAGCTTATGGTTTAAGTATACTTAAAAAGAAAAAGAAAATTAGTCGTTTTTCATACATTGCTATAGGAAACTAACATTTATTATATCCCATATTTTAAGTTTAGTGAAAAAAAGCTCGAATAGGGAGGCTCTATTTATCTAGTCGGCTCTGGCATAATTCACTTTGAAAACAAATAATTCTTGCAGCCATGGCATTCTTCAACTATTCGTAAAATTTTTGTTTTAAATTTATAGTTTTTAGATAAAATGTGTGCTCGGTTCCTGTTTCTTGAAAAAACTATTTTCTTTGTTTATTAACTATGCAATCTGTTCTGGGCCGAAGCACGTCCAACTCTTTCGCGGTTCGCTTTTAACTCATACCTTACACAGTAGCGAAGTCAAGGGCGTACGGCTATAGGTCCGATTTACGTAGAACTACCATCTGCTCATAGCATTGCTCCACGCCAGCCTATAGTACTGACATGGAAGATGGTTCGGCCCATTAGTTCTGCACTCAGACAGGGGTCATAGTTGTGTTCATTTTCATCATCAATCGTAATCAAATGATGAAAAAACTCATTTGCAACTGCTCCTTTCGGAACCCGGTATCTCCAGATCCAAACGCCAAAGCTTTTACTACTGTGCTGTTTGGTGTGAAAAAAATATTGTTTTACATTAATACCTAAAAATAGTTTTTTAATAAAATGTTTATGTGGATAATGAGTGTGATAACAATATTTTACGTAAAATTTACAAATTATAAATGATAATATTTGTTAAAAATCAAAATTTTAATTCGTCAGTCATCTTTATTCATCAACATTATAACAAAATAACTGTTGAACACATACGTCATACCAATATTGACACTAAAAAATAAAAAAATAAAAATAAAAAATGTCGCATTTCAAATGTTTAAGTCGTACCAGAAATTTAGCAGAAAAAATTAAAGTTTTTTTCATTTGCAATCTAGTAGTTTGAATCATTTGCACGTAATTTTAAAGTCCACTGTGTGAAATCATAATTTGTTATGTGCAATTCAAACCTACTCGATTGCAAAGGAAAAAAAAATTTCATTTTCATTATTTCATGGAACGCGAATTGACTCCCTGCACATTCTTAGATTTAATTCTGTACTGAGGAATTGAACCAAAGGGAGCGCCGTATCTAATGCAAAATTCACACTGAAATCCCCACTCAAAATCATTGGAGTTTTATCATAATTTTTTATATTATTATTTCATATATTATTTTATATATGTATATTTTTCGCATATTTTATATTCGGATACTCACAATCATTATTTTCAATATTATGTCCAATTGAGGTTTCACCTTGCACATTTAATACGTCCACTAGGGAATCATCGTGATCATCGTATTCACTATTTTGTACAGTGGACATAGAAATGTTATTTTGCACATTTAATAATGTCTTTCGGCGTGCACGAAATGGACGTACACGTTCCGTTGAGGTCTTTGCAACCTTTTTCATGAAAAATTTTTTCTCCCGACATTCGCGATATATTTCGGCATTAGTTTTCGGCATATCTACAATTATTAAAATTGTAGAACGATAAAGAGATATAACACACCACGGCCACGCTATGAAAATAAATGAAAATGTGTAATAAAATATTATAATTTTCCCAAAGCGTTGTAACGCGCAGGCGCACACACGCGTACTATCATACCTACAAACATACACGCGTACAACGCTTATGAGAGAATACAAAACGATAAAAGAAAATAATAAAATAAGAACAACAAAATTATTTTGCTTCAATCAATGCACCTAGAGTATCTAGGTGCACTGCTTCAATCGACTATGAAAAATGTCAATACATACATACTTCGACTATGTACATACACACTTTTTTCTGGATACAGAAACAAAATAAAAATAAAACAGAACAGAATAAAACTGAAAATAAAACAACAACAAAATTTATTTTTTTTCAATCGAGTATGAAAAAAATAAAAGAAAAAAACTATCGCATTTTCGTTTTGTATCGCTTTTACATTTTTTGCTTGTAATACTAAAGAAGTTTGACTTCAAAAATGTTTCTTATTTATTATTTTAAAATGACTGCATAAACATATATAAAGGGTGATTTTTTTGTGGTTAGGATTTTCATGCATTAGTATTTGACAGATCACGTGGGATTTCAGACAAGGTGTCAAAGAGAAAGATGCTCAGTATGCTTTGACATTTCATAATGAATAGACTTACTAACGAGCAACGCTTGCAAATAATTGAATTATATTACAAAAATCAGTGTTCGGTTCGAAAAGTGTTTCGCGATTTACGTCCGATTTATGGTCTACATAATCGACCAAGTGAGCAAACAATTAATGCGATTGTGACCAAGTTTCGCACTCAGTTTACTTTATTGGACATTAAACCAACCACACGAATGCGTACAGTGCGTACAGAAGAGAATATTGCGTCTGTTTCTGAGAGTGTTGCTGAAGACCGTGAAATGTCGATTCGTCGCCGTTCGCAGCAATTGGGTTTGTGTTATTCGACGACATGGAAGATTTTACGCAAAGATCTTGGTGTAAAACCGTATAAAATACAGCTCCTGCAAGAACTGAAGCCGAACGATCTGCCACAACGTCGAATTTTCAGTGAATGGGCCCTAGAAAAGTTGGCAGAAAATCCGCTTTTTTATCAACAAATTTTATTCAGCGATGAGGCTCATTTCTGGTTGAATGGCTACGTAAATAAGCAAAATTGCCGCATTTGGAGTGAAGAGCAACCAGAAGCCGTTCAAGAACTGCCCATGCATCCCGAAAAATGCACTGTTTGGTGTGGTTTGTACGCTGGTGGAATCATTGGACCGTATTTTTTCAAAGATGCTGTTGGACGCAACGTTACGGTGAATGGCGATCGCTATCGTTCGATGCTAACAAACTTTTTGTTGCCAAAAATGGAAGAACTGAACTTAGTTGACATGTGGTTTCAACAAGATGGCGCTACATGCCACACAGCTCGCGATTCTATGGCCATTTTGAGGGAAAACTTCGGAGAACAATTCATCTCAAGAAATGGCCCGGTAAGTTGGCCACCAAGATCATGCGATTTGACGCCTTTAGACTATTTTTTGTGGGGCTACGTCAAGTCTAAAGTCTACAGAAATAAGCCAGCAACTATTCCAGTTTTGGAAGACAACATTTCCGAAGAAATTCGGGCTATTCCGGCCGAAATGCTCGAAAAAGTTGCCCAAAATTGGACTTTCCGAATGGACCACCTAAGACGCAGCCGCGGTCAACATTTAAATGAAATTATCTTCAAAAAGTAAATGTCATGGACCAATCTAACGTTTCAAATAAAGAACCGATGAGATTTTGCAAATTTTATGCGTTTTTTTTTAAAAAAAAGTTCTCAAGCTCTTAAAAAATCACCCGTTATATCAAGTGTCAACATGTAATATCTGATATTCCGAGTTCAAAATAGCTAAATCATGAACTAATAATTTTATTGCTATGTCCAAAACCATCATCAACTATAGCCAGTGACAACAATGATTTTTTGTTAATGACATCACTTTATGTCGACGACATTGATTAGTTTTTTAATACAATAATAAAAATAACTAATCGATTTTATTCGTTGAAAATTGAACACATTTAACCCTTTCAAGACGATTTTTTTCTTTTTATAATTCATGGGAAATGTATGTCACATAAGAGTTATCGTCCCTAAGGTTAGTAAATTGAAACTTTAGTACAAATTACTTTTCAAATCTAGATGTGGCTTAAAGGGACGCATGGTTTCCAGGAATATACAAAAATTGGTACGTAGGTACACGAACTAATGTCAAATTTTATTGTTGTTGTTCTATTTATTCGTATTGTTTATATGAATAAATTTAAATTGTATATTTGCTCAAATTTGTTGCGTAATTTACATAATAAACTTATTGAAAAAATAAATAAAATTTTTTAACAAGACTTTTTTGCCTCAACCAGTCAGACTTAAGAGCTTAAGTTAAACGCTGATTGCACCACTTCGGTTTGTGGTACAATCACCAAAATTGTATAGGCTTCTCGTCACAAATAAACAACTGACCTCTAAAATTTTGGTGGTCGTACCGCTCTCCTAAGTGGTCCAAAATGGAGCACAACTTAAGAACTTAAGACTGACTGGTTGAGGTTTTTGTTTATAAATAATACAAGCGCATTTTTATTTAATGGGAAATGCTAGTGAATATAAAAACAATTTTGAGTCTTCGCTCTACTCTACTTGTTAGTACAGTATTTCAATTTACCGCATACACTCCTAAAAACGGCATTTACCCTGGGTTTACCTTAGGATTGGCCCACAGCCTAAGAAGTAATACAAAAAACAAAACAATAAACCGCACGATCACATTGTTTATTGATAATAACCGTAAAACAATTGGGATATATTGTCCCGATCGTATTTTATAATAGGTCGTATACATTACGACAGTATTGTATTGAAGTCAAATACTAAAAAAAGAAATAGATAATCTACTACAAATACAATTTAGAACTGTGTAATCAACCTAAGCAATTTATTTATTATCATACATATACAATAGATAAAATATTTAGGAGTGATATTTTGCAAAACAATCAGTGCAAAGCGCCACTGTGCACATTTCACATGTGAGCCTCCTCGTCCTCTTCTTTTTTGGAAAGTAGCGCATCTGATACATCGTTTTCTCGAAGATCCTGGAATGGACAAATGATCTCCAACATTTTCCATCAATTTGGTTTTCTGTGAAGGTCTTCCTGTTTTATGTGAACATTCGGTGAACATCATATGTCAACATATCATATGTTAACATAATGATATTTTGAAATCAAAAAGACGTATCTTCATATGTCTTTGTTATTTTGTCTTGGTTTCGTATGTTATTCCTGATATTTTTTTATTCCATCTATAGCTGGCCCTTATCTCTCTTTCATATTATACTGTATACGATAGCGGAGATTTGACAGCGGAAAATAAGAGATTACACTACTCACCGCGAGTGGCATCACTATCGCTAAAGAGAATTTATTTTGTTATATAATTACCAGCGGAGATTTTTTATTCATTATCACTTTTTTCACTAAATAAAACATCTCAGCGGAATAAAATATTAAAAGTGATTCTTAAAATTGCAAATTGATTGATCTTCGAAGTAAAGGAACTCGGTATATGATATCTTGAAATTTAACAATATTCCGTCTTTCCGCCATTTCTTAACGAATTACGATGAAATTTGAATAGTTGTAATAGAGAGATTTTAAAGTTAGTTTTGGCCACAATTTTAGGATATGTTCGTGCTGGACTAAACTGGCCATTTCATAACCAGTCCTTATGATAAAAGTATCTGTACATTTCACACGATATAAATAAATTTTAAACTGGAAGGATCTCGGCTATTTCTTAATTTTTGTAAAATTTGCATTGCATATGGGAACAATTCGGAACAAATTTATGGATTAGAATTTGCACTATAATTTTTAGTTTTTCTGCGGCCATGTAAGTTATTTTCAGTTGTTGGCCAATATTTCAAAAACTTCCAGTAGTAACCAATACTTTCGGTTGTTTTCCTAATAGCGTAGGGCATACTGAGACTATATGGAAAATTTGGAAAAAATTGATGAATTAGAATTTTTGGATTTTCTGCGGCCATATAAGCCTAGGTCATACTGAGACTATATGGAAAATTTATGGATTAGAATTTTCACTTTAACTTTTTGATTCTCCTGCGGCATTGAATATTGAAACATCGACCAAAGTCATTGAACGTCGGACGTTTCAAGGTTGGATGGTGTAACTCCCCTGACATAGCGTGTTGCAAACAAACAATTCTGCAAATAAAAAATTATTTTCGCGGGAAAAGCTGATTTCGTGTTGTGCGACCACGCTTTGGAAACAAAACTACGGTTAGTCCGTAACAAATTTTTTTTGTCCTTTCTGTTATCTGTTTATAAAAATGAAGAATTCTAAAAGTTTTGGGCAGTTGATGTCGGTTATCGCGTAGAATATACTTTCGGTTACCAAACACATAAAAGGTTAAGAAAAACATTCATGTCTTAAATAAATTAGTTGAAGTCGTCGTGTCGTGAAATTAATAAATTGTGTACGACAAACGTGATAGCGATTGCTATTATATATTATTGTGATATTGGTGCTAGTAGTGTGTCTTGAAAAATCAATAAAAGAAAAACGAAGAGTATTTAAACCTTATTCTATAAATTGTATTAGGCTAAGGGGTAGCTTTTATAAACTTTAAAATATAAGAAAATGACAATAAAATAGTTATGTAATTCAAACAAAAAAAAAATTAGTAATGTAATTAATACTAAAAACTTATACAAATACACATACATTTACTAAAACAATAAAAGTGTAACATCAGCGCGAATGAATCAAATATAAAGGTTCGCGCAAATTCGAAAAAAAACAAAAATATAACAACAGTTGTAATTGGATCATCGCCTTAATATATCCAAAACTAAGATTTGTAAGGTGAACGGTGGTCCGTTAAATTATGTGCGCGATTCCATTGGTGTTTAGTTATAACAAACATAATAAATAATAATAAATAAACAATAAATTGTATAAAAATAATAAAATTACCATCCTTCATATGTATTATAATTATATTGGAATAATAATAAGACATTTTAACCCATTCTTGACCAATGTATGATTTATCATACCAAAATCAACATTTTTTTATTTTTCTATCTTTTCTATAATACATATTATTTTTTCTGTGTATTGGTTTTAAATCAACAAAAATACTCTAAAGTATTAAAAAAATATAACAACGCACAGAGAAAGTTGGTTTAGTTGTGTTTAAGTTGTGATAAAGGACGCACATATTTGTGACGTAATGAATCGGCGGTGGTAAGTGTCATTTTTTTATAAAATATGTGTTTTAAAATATGTTTTTATTTTATGTGGCTCTATTTATATAAAGTGGACATGCATGCTAATGTTTTAATACCAAAAAAACTACTGATTTTACAAATGCGTTAGAATTATGGCGTTCTATTTTAAATGGTATGATACATCATACATTGGTCTGAACTACGTAAAAAAATGTAGTATGATATATAATATGTATATTGAACTAAAGTATGTAAAAAAATTTATGTGTTTTATACTAAGTTTCTTCAATGTATTATTTATGATTACTATACTTTTTTATATGTTTTGGTATAGTTTTAATGTCGAACGTGATACGGAGGAGATCCTGAAATATTTAGAAGAACTGGATTCAGATGATGACGATGAAGACATCCAAGAGTACGAACTAGCACTAATACCTCCAACTGACGGGGCCGACAGCGATCGAGATGATGCACCTAGTGAAGATGAAGGCGAACAAAACCTACAAAGTCTAGGTAGAAAAATTCTATCTCAAAAATGCGAATTGAATGTGCGAAAAAATGATGAATTGGTGGAAGTACTAACGAACGAGGGAGAAGCCAATATTGAAATTCTCAGTAAGAAAAAGAAAATTAGACATTGGACAGAGGTACCACTAGCAAAGGGAACTAATCGTCTGTTGAATATTTCCAACCAATTCAAGCCAACATACAGCAATAGAATTATCGAAGAAGGGTTGAGACCGATAGACGTTTTTAAGGAATTTTTTAATGCCGATATTATGAGTCACATCTGCTCTGAAACAATCAAATACGCCCAATCTAAAGGAGCAATAACGTTTAAGCTAACAGTTGACGAATTATATAAGTTTTTTGGCATTCTTATATTATCAGGATATGTAAAAGTACCAAATCGGAACATGTACTGGGAAGTCCAGGAAGATGCATTTAATATAATGATAAGTAATGCCATTTCAAGAAATCGATTCAAAATCATTTTACAGTATCTGCACTTCAATGATAATGCCAAAATTGATATTAGCGATAAATTGTACAAAATTCGGCCGTTGATCGAGCACCTCAATGGAAAGTTTCAGCTGCATAGTGAATTCCAGTGCACCACGTTTTCCATTGACGAAGCAATGGAACCATATTATGGCCGAAACAATATGAAACAGTTCATAAGGGGCAAGCCCATTCGATTTGGGTTCAAATTTTGGTGCCTTAATGCTAGTACTGGATACCTAATAAAGTTTATACCATATACTGGTAAGTAATTTGTATTGTAAAACACCTTTCGATTATTATAATTTAAAGTTTCACTATATTTAGGAAAAACCGAACGAAATGCTAACACGCCATTGGGCGAAAGCGTTGTGAAGAAGCTATCCGAAAACATAATTAAAGAAGGCTCTGTGATATTTATAGATAATTATTTTACGTCTCTGCAGTTACTAGAACAATTTAAACAAATAAATATCAATATTGTTGGAACCATCCGGAAAAACAGAGTTGAAAAAGCGCCCCTAGCTGATCTAAAAAAAACTGAACGCGGTGCCTATCATACCATTCGAGACAAAGATTCTGGCATTACACTGATTCGATGGCATGACAACAGCGTAGTTACTATGGCAACCAACATATTGGATGATGCTATCGTTTTATTAGAATCGTCATGTACACGATACAGTGGCAAAGAGAAAAAGAAAGTTTCCGTACCCCAGCCACATTTGATTAAAATGTATAATGGAGGAATGGGCGGAGTTGACCTTTTCGACCAGCAGAGAGGGCTATATCGGATTCGGATACGGTCAAACAAGTGGTATTGGCCCATGATTAGATTTATGCTAAATGGTACTATAACTAATGCCTGGTTTCTATATAGAGAAGCACATCCCACGACTTCACTTCTGCAATTTACTAGAGACTTGGTTAGCAGTCTACTTGCAGAAAATCTTCCTAGTAAAACTTCTTCCATTTCCTCAAAGAAACCAGGCCCTAAACCGTCGACAACTAGAACACGTTTTGATGGATTAGGCCATTTAATAGTATTTAATCCAACTCAACGGAAATGTGCTGTATGTAAAAAGTGCGCAAAATTTGTATGCGAGAAGTGCAATATAGGATTACATCCAAAGGACTGCTTTAAGTTGTACCATGTGATGGAAACCTAATGAGAAAATCATTTAAAAATTGACTGCGAAATTGAAATGTGATAAGAATTATTATTTTGAAACTTTATTTTATTGAATTTTGTAATTTTTGTAAACAGCTGTGAATTAGAAAATAAATTTATGTTCCTAAAAAAATTTAGTTGTTTGTGACCAATGTATGATATATCATACCGGTTCCTGAGGCCGTTTGGTGGGATATATAAAATGGTTTTTTCCTGAATTCGTCTATTTAACCCAAAATATGCCTGAAATGTAAATTTGCATGAAATATAAGTAATAGAACATAGTTCGGCCTTGAATGGGTTAATACCGCTGTATTCAATTCCAACGAGAAGCATCGTAAAATCTGATCAGCGAATAAATATTATCATCGGTGCGTCATATGCTGGATATCGGCCGCAATGTAAATAAAGGTTTTCTTTTATGTATATAATTTTAGTAAATCAAAATTTTTTTTCTTTTTATTTTTTTTTTAAATTATAATCATAAGATTTTGGTGGCGGGTTTATATAACTTACGGTAGTTTAGTGAATTTTATATCTAGTTAGCTGTAGTTCGAATGAAACCATTTTTTTAGTGTTAAGATTGTACATATTTTGATTTTTCAATGCACGATTAAGTCGCTTGTTTCGCTACATTTTATTTAAATAAAGTATGACAATAGTTTTGAAATTCGGTAATCAAATATTGTTTCTCCAAAGAATTTTTTTTTGGTATTTACTTTTCCGCTATTAATGTTCGTTAGTGATTTTTGCTTGGTGGTTATTTTTTTATCATGCCACGATAAACAGTGAAATTATGATGTAGAGGTAAGTGTGTGTGCACAATGGTAGGTGCAGTTGTTCCATGTGCTTAATCTTCTCCCTAATATCCGTCTCAGGTTTCGTTCCTGTTGTGGTCTAGCAAAGCAGTTACTGACCTTCGGCACACTCCACGCCCAAACCTGAATCTAAGTTGGCAGATTTTGACCACGTCGAAGCAATCAGTAAGTGAAATTATAAACTCAGTAACGAATGGCATTTAATTTTTGGAAGCGTTTTTTTTTCATCGCGACCTACTCATGACCAACACCCTCGTTACAATATTAAAGCTCTGTATCTCTCTTGCAACATTAAATAGCCATGGACTATGACAATACCCACTTAAAACTAATGCAGATGCATCGAACAGGTTTTCTTAATTATAAAAAGGCAGGACTAGGACTTAAAGTTAGCTCCCTAAAATTCAGAGCAGTTACTGAATTATTATTCGCAAACCACGATTTATGTTCAGTTAAATGTAAAGGATGCTATCAGAAATCTGAACTATATGAAACCATACCATTGATTGTGGATGCCAACCGAAGACCAAGGACAATCGTAAACAAAGTTCCTTTGGTGGTAATGCCTAATACTCCTGGAGTAATTTCTAAAGAAAAATGCAAGGACATTCAGTCTATGTTTAGCTGTATATGACATTAGCTGAGAATATTCAAGTTTACAAAACTATTCTAAAATTGCAAAATTGATAAATTATAGCTGCAACTGAGTGACACTGCTGATTAAAAACGTAGAAAGTTTTTGCAATCCCAAAGACTGAATTGATTATGTGATTATTTTTTTATCAACAATGAAATGCTATTGTAATAATTACACGAAGGTTCTGCTTTCCGTTGTTATTCGGTTCCACCCACACGCAGAGACGTAAACTGAATTGCGAAACATAGCGAATAATTTTAAATTTGATACGAGAACCGATACGAGAATTCAAGAAATTATTAATGAAGAAATTATTAAAAATTTCAGAAACTCTCGAGAAAGTTTAAGAGAAACTGCCAAGAAGCAAATAGAAAAAATACAAATTGAAAATCGACGATCATTTAGGAAAAACCGCAAAGATCGTACGTCGGAGATTTAATAGCTATAAAGAGAACTCAATTTGGAATAGGTTTAAAATTGAAGCCAAGATTTTTCGGAAGTTTATCAAGCTTTGGTTGGATTCGTCGTTTGAATCATCCGGGTCGGATGAGAAGTAGGATAGACGAGTGTGGGTTTCAAATCCCTGGAAAAATTGTGTTATACATCCCTGAGTTTTTGTAGGGGACAACCATTCTGTTTTTGTTTAATATATAGTAATCGAGTCAGTTTATACGTGAAAATAATAAAGAGCGCATGTATAAAGACGCCTATATAGTTTTTTATTAAAAATTCCAATAATAAAATCCCACATGTATATGCTGAATATCTCATGAAATATAATATTACTAAAGGATTATTTCATTAGTACAATACATAATTGTTTATTGTATTATAAAATAGATAAATTAAACAGATAAAATTAAAAAAATTGTGTTCTTTAAACTAAATTATTAAAGACTTATTCTATAAAATATTTCAAATTATTTTTTTTTAATTGTACAGAAAAATAAACCTTTTCATTTTTTTAATAAAAACACATCAAAAAATTAAATTTGACACAAATAACAAAAAAAGTTTTTTATTATATCGTATTGGTACTTTTTACGCTATTTGCAGTAGGCACTTGGCGAAACACACTTATACTTAATAAACACACTTTTATTAATCACTTGTTTTTTTGTTTCGCAGAATATTTTGAATATTTTTCAAAAAGTTTAAAAAATCACTCGATCGATTTCTACTTGTTAGGTCATCATCAGGAGTATCTACTCCTGTAGATACTCCTGATAATGACCTAACAAGTCGAAATCGATCGAGTGAATTTTTAAACTTTTTGAAAAATATTCAAAATATTCTGCGAAACAAAAAAACAAGTGATTAATAAAAATGTGTTTATTAAATATCGTATTGGGATACATTATTGTTTATTTCATTATCATGTATATACCTGTGACAATTCGAACAACGAATGGAATTGCCACGGATATTAACATCTCTTCTCCACATAATATGTCTCATAGTTTGACTATATCTCAAAATATCTGTTTGGAATTGCATACATTTTTTTAATTAACTTTCAATTTTGGGTTAATAATACCTAGTTTATAAAACATTTGGCATGCAAAATTGTAAAAAATCCTCAATCGAAATTTTCAGTTTGTTTATATCATTTTAACGGGGAAATTTTATTTTAGTTTTAAATTAATAAATTTGTTTTATGTTTTTTATTATAATATATAAGAAAAAATTGAAATTTCTCGTACTATTTATTGTATTGAAACAAAATGTCGTTCCTTGATGTTTTACCCGAATCGTAAATAATAAATTCTTTTTGGATTAAGTTAAGGACAATAAGAGAGAGATGTCTGTCGGATTATAAATTGGAAATAATAACATTTGGTTTGTTATTATAAAATCTTCTGCGAAAAAGTTTAAATTTACATCTATTGAAAATAATAAAACTGTGCCAAAATCAATTGATATCAATTCACATGTCTTAGGATTGTTTTTACTATGTTCTATTTTCAAGAATTCCCAAGTATTATCATTTAAACTGCTAAATGTGTCAAAAAGAATATTTTTATTCTTTATTATGGCTACTACATAATTCTGACGTTCGCCATTTCTAATATGTATTTATATGATTTTTGATCGAAAAGTGGATTTTTTATTAGGCAATTCAAAGTTAGACTGCGGCTGTCATCATCTATTTCAGTATCGACAGATCCTTGGGTAAGAATTTCTCCGGTAAAATCTTCGGCAAAAACGCTGATAGATGATTTAGCTAAGAGCAATTGAGCGCTAGCGCTCGAAACATGTTTCATAGCAACGTTTTTTCTATTTTTTTTTTAATTATTGTTTGGATCAACATTGTTTTGGTCGGATATGCATAATTGGTCTATTCTATTTTTATTAGTTTCTTTAGAAGGAATTTTCTAACTCAAAAGTTTTTTCTTCGATTTGTTAAAATAAAAATGATAAAAATTTATCAATATTTAATAGGTGGTTTCCCTAGTTTTAAATTAAATTTAAATAAAAGTATATATTTTAAATTTCAAAGTAGCTTTCGAAGGGAGCAGCATTGTAATGAAATGGATCTCTGGCTTGGTGAAAGTAGTAAGAAAGGAACAAAATTTTTCACAAATTTTTGAAAGAATTGAGGCTTATAAAAATATTTCGTATATCGTCATTGAACTGTTGCTAAGAAGGCCTACAATAATCTTTAATTTCAGTATTAATATCTATATAAAATAAACTACTTTTATATAGTACAGATTGTGCTGGAATATTTGTTTCAGAAACACTGAATTCTTTGCCGTGTTCATTATGAGCACCAAATTCATAAAAATTTTCAAAAAATTTGGTAATTGCTATTTCAACATTTAAATCGCTAATATTTAGTTGGAAAAAAACAGCAATTTTTTCTTTAAATAGTTGAAATAATAAAAGGATTATTTTTTAAGATTAATATAAATTTGCACATGCATAATATAATCAATATCATAATATGTTTCTTTTTTTTTTGGTCTATATTATTGCCAAAACGTTTTTTAATAATTCGAGAAAAGTTATTTTTTAAATGGGAATAACATAAATGTATCTCTATATATTTTTTATAATTATTATTTTCTTTAAAGTTTGCCAGCTGATACAAATCATTTATATGATATAAAAGTACAACATTATTCCATCCCAAGCAAGTTACGTTTAGGTTTGCCCGGCTGAAGTTTGACACAATATGTTTAAATATAGACCACTGGATGCTATAATGTTTCTGAACTTGATTTCTAAAAAATTGCAAAAACACTCGTAAATGGAATGATTTTTGCGAAGTACTCAACATTTCCACAAATGGAAAGTTTTGGCCTGTCCGTTTATCTTTAATGTCATCATATTTTGACAATTCCATTACGACACCTATTGTAGAGTCGATATGGACACATAAGCACTTGTAATTTTTCGATAATTTTACTATAAATTGCAATTGATTTTTAGATATTTTTAGAAATGGGGTATTCATTAAATAATGTAGATGATTAGTTTTATTTGTCTTTTTGGCTGGGTCTTCGAAATCATCGGGATGATCGTCGTTTTCTGATAATGCCTCAGTTCTTACTTTATTTAGCACACCCTCACAATCGCCAAACTTCCCAAGTTGGTTTAACTTCAAATCCGTTTGAACCAAAAGCTGTTGACGAAAATCTTCGGCATGCACATTTTTAAGTGCTTGCTTAGCTCGTTGTCTTTTTTCACCTTTTAACCTATACGTAATTTCTTTCGTGTGGTTGATTTTACTTCCGGAATAACGTACGTAAAATATTTTATTCTCAGATATATCAAAATTGTGATATAATTTATACATTCTTTTACAAAAAGGTTGCGAACAGTTTTTTGTATAGATGATGACACCAGTTTTCTTAACCACAATTTATTAAGCATGGTATAATTTGCTTAAATTTCTCTCTAATTATATTCATATAATCAATAGTTTTTTATTTTGAATATCAAATTTTTTTAACCCTCATGTGAGTGAACAAAAAATATCTTAATTTGAGTGACTAGTACCTACCTGCATTTTGTATGGAAACTTATTTTTTCCACGTTCGT
This sequence comes from Nephrotoma flavescens, assembly GCA_932526605.1. Classification (NCBI taxonomy): domain Eukaryota; kingdom Metazoa; phylum Arthropoda; class Insecta; order Diptera; family Tipulidae; genus Nephrotoma; species Nephrotoma flavescens. Next base: position 106,458,191 of record OW052222.1, read on the forward strand.
CCAAGTTATAACATCTCTCAATCTTGTTCAAATTTTGCTTTCAGGGCTCTATACCATCTCTTGTAAATATTTTTTCGATTTTTTTCTGTGTTGTAAATTTTTGCTAGGTTGGAAAATTGTGTCATAAACGATGACCCTTTTCATTTTGAAACATTTACTTTCGAAATATCTCCTCTTGTTTAAATTTTCATTCCATCTACAATTTCACTATCTTTTAATTTTTTGTCTTAACTTATACGGCCGAAAATGTCTTATATGGCCGCAAAAATTCAAAAAATTATAGTGAAAATTCTAAGCCACAAATTTTTCCCAAATTTTCCACATAATCTCAGTATGGCCTAAGCTATGAGAAAAACAACCGAAAGTATTGGAAGTTTTTGGGATATGGCCAAAACCGGAAATATGAAATCAAATTTTAAGATAACTTATATGAAATCATATTTTACAAACATTAAGAAATAGCCGAGTTCGTAATGCGTTAAAAAATGGCGGAAAAACGGAATACTGTTAAATTTCAAGATTTCATATACCGTTTCCCTTTAATTCGGAGATCAATCAATTTTCAATTGTAAGGATCACTTTTAATATTTTATTCCGCTGAGATGTTTTATTTAGTGAAAAAAGTGGTACATAATGAATAAAAATTTCCGGTGGTAATATTAATTACATATCAAAATAAATTCTCGTTAGTGATAGTGCTGAAACTTGCAGTGAGTGGCGTGTGCTCTTATTTTCCGTTGTCAAATTTTAGCTATCTTATACAGCAATCTTTCATGCGCTTCCCACATTTTTATTAGTTTAACCTATCTTTCACGTATTAAGATTTAAACAGCACAAATACTATATTGTTTATCATGCGATAGCTATTGGGGTAAACCGCTACCAACGTTTCACTCTTGTTAATCATTTATAAAATTCCAATTAAATACCCTTAATTGAAAAACGCCAATACTTTATAATGACGATAAGCAGCAATTATAACGAATATATTAAGTAAGAAGAAATTTAAACTAATCATGCCATGTTCTGCTAAGCACAGTCTCATACCTTATCAAATAAATATTGTGACATTTTCAATATATTTTGTGTAACAAATTTGCCAATGTTACAATCAATGATCGATATCATTGTTATAATAGATAATGACAATAGTAATAATATGATACATTTCTAATAATGACCATCATAATAATAATATAAAAACCTCATTCTTCAAACTAAAAAAAAAATGACGAGAGCTTTTCTATATTCGCCTATATGTAGATACACGTAAGTACATGAGGATAAGGAATACATTTTCCGTTTTTACATTTTGCTATATTTTAAATCACAGAATCCCTGAAAATATATTAAATCTACCTTCTTTTTTATTTTGGGTAATGATCCAATCATCCATCCCATTTCCATTATTCTTGAGGTGTTTTATTTTATTTTTTTTATCGTACCTAACACAAAAATGGATATTTTTACGAATTTATTCCTGTTCTCCCCCGTATTTTTATAGATTGGTTTCCATGTCCTGTATTATATATTTTGGACAATTTTTTATTTTTTTTTTAGATGTTTGGATAAAAAAACGTTGAGGTGTTGTACCTCCTTACCTATACAATACAAATAAGAAGTGCACAAATACATATCGAACAGGCATAAAGGTTGTAAAAGGGATTCGATTCCATAATTAGGGCAATATTTTTCTTATGCGTTATGTTTGGTTGATGGATTATACCAGGTTAGGAGAGATGTTTGATTTTGATCAATCGAAATTGAAATATTTGTATTTTGTTTTGGGAAACCGGCATATTTCTACTAGGGATTGTTGGATTTCTGTTTTTCGATTATTCAGGAGAATTTTTAAGTCCGAATATTAAGACGTTTACAATTTTATTTTTGGTTTTGATTTTTTGCATGGTAAGGTGAATTATATAAGTAGAATTTTTGGAATTTTATTTGGTTTTAATTTTCCGATAAGATTTGTGTATATATATGTAATGTTCTTCAAAGAAAACAGTTGAAAAAAACTTTGTCGACGAGTCCATTGTGTAAGATTGGTTTTTACTTAGTTGTCGGACTGTATATAGGTATGTTGTGAAATGACAAAACGTTCAATACGTGTAAGAAAAATCATAATAAGGATATAAGAGACCATAAACTAAGGATATTTGATTTTCTCACTCACTAAACCTTTGCTTTTGATTCGTATTCTGTTTTTGGTAGGGATTTAACCCAACCATAATCATAATAAAGGCTATCGTGTACACGTTATATATTTCAATTTCGACATGAAAATACTTAAATTCTTGTATTGATTAAAAATTAGGATAATTTCGTCAAAGTCATGTTTCAATTGACCATAGACCAAATAAAACATCTATAAAAATTGCTGGTTTTGAAACGTTGATTTTAGACTTAGAATTATTTATTTTTGTTTTTACATATTTATTACATTATTTACATTTATATTTAATTAATTATATTTAATTATAAAAATAATGAAAATTTTAATATATAATGTGCTTAAATCTACTTAATATATTACAAGAAAACAACAATAATCAGCACAATAGTCTGAATGTAAAAATTAACATTCTAAAAGAAATTCCATCGAATATATTTGTAGTAATGGTCCAATGAATTTAATGTTCTTTTAAGGAAAACCAATACCACAAATAGTTACTCACTCATTCTGTATATAGATGTTCTATTTGTATTTTTCAATCTCAAAAATTTCAAAAATATTAAAAATATTCCCGAATTATTTCTTGAAAATGACATTTTATGTTTTTAACATTAAATGATTTTTTTAACGATTCCTGTAAGTATTATACACTGATGGACCGACGAACCTTATTGACTTCCTACCAAATTCAGTATTGATGTTACCACAAGACATATTTTTGCCAAATCGAGTGAAATGTTCGTATTTATTTTCACTAAACTCTAAATTTGACAGGACAGAGGACACATTAATTGCTTTCTACATGTATAATGAAATGTGAAAATCGTGCAAAGCTTCTATATAGGTAATATTCTATTGGACTCAGTTTCATTTCATATAAGAGTAGTGCGGGAAAGAGCAGCGGAAGTTTACATATAGCTTTTACACATTTATTCTGCATTACTTGGATCCTACACAATAACTTTTTACATGCTGGTCCGTAAACGATAATGCCATGACTCATTTGAGTATGTACAGAAGAGAAGTATATAATCTTTGAAACGTATCTCGGTACAAAGTATGAGAGCTTCCTCAGACAACCAATGAACGGCGTTATTTTTTAGATAAAGCTGAAATATGCTCCTTCCAGGACATACATGAATCAAAAACGACTCCTAGATATTTAAATGATTCAACCTTATTGATTACAATATCATTCGTAATAAAAGGGGCAAAACTCCAATATTTTTATAGCACGAATTAAAAATCATGTATTTTGTTTTGGCTTAATTAAGTGAAATCATATTTGATTTCAAATAATCTAGTAGAATGCTCATATCCTTCTTCATATTATCTAAAACAACAATAGTGCTAGGATCCTTCGTCTCATAAAATAATGCTGTATCATCTGCAAAAATACGAATTTTGCCAACCAAAGGCAACCTTGACATGTCATTAATAAATATGAGGAAAATTAAAACACCCAAGACACTACCTTGAGGAACACTATATTTTACATCTAACATATCACTACCAATACCACCTGTTGCTGTCTATCTTTTAAGTAATTCTCAATTATATTGTACGCTAACACACGAATTTCAGAGCAGTATAATTTTTATAGGAGCAAACTATGATCAATGGTATCGAAAGCCTTTTATAAATCCAGGAATAACGCACTACTTTTCTAAACCCCTATTGATATGAAAAGAAAAAAATTGCCTGGTTTAAAAAGTCCATGAAATGGCAAGCAATGACTTTCTCAATAATTTTATTAAATACTGATAATGTTGAAATTGGAATATAGTTTGAAACCAAACCAGTATCACCACTTTTAAGCACCGGCGCAACCTTAGCAATTTTAGTAGCTTGAAAACTGTAATTAACTATAAGGAGGCAATTATCTATTTATAATTCATTAGAATTGGATAAATACTAATTGGATTCCAGTCAGCTATGTAAAACTAATAAGTTTGTAAATTTTATCTTATGTAATGCGATTATTAACTGATCGAGAAAGAAACGAATTTTGAAAGTTCATTAATCAATGTTTTAAAATAAGTTAATTTTAAAATTTCAAAAAAAAAATATTCTTAGTAAAACCGCTCTATAAACGGTAATGACGTTGATAGGTTATATACAAAACTTCCAGTTTAACCGCAATTTAAGATTAACAGTCGTGCAAACCACACGTTGTTTTTAAATTATGTAAATTTTTTTAAATTATGTAAATTTAGTGTGGTACTGTTTATTCTTAAGTTTCAATGTTTGTGCCAATTTCCTGTGCATTTTATTTGTCTTGTATTAGAGATTGACTCTGCATTATAACAATATTTCCAACCTGTCAAGTGTATATTCTATTTACTAACATAGACATTTTTTAAACAGAACGATTATGTCGGAACCCGCTTCGATGAATTAATAGACAATGGAACGAAACTGTCCAACAATGAACGCCATTTTATACGTTCATAAAAGCCACCTTTAGAGCATGTAACACCTCAACTAGAAGTAGTGAAATATTTAAAACGCGAGAAGTTGAATGTGATGATAATGGTTTGTTGTATTTTCTCTGATGTGATGCGAAACACAGTTTTGTCGCTAAAAATGTGCATACCAATACTAATGATATCGAAACTCAGACGTTTCATATTTAGCCATTCCTAAAAAATATATATATATTAAAAACCATTAAGTTCAAGCTGGTACCACAAATCGACCACAAATTGTCTATACAAGAAAATTTCAACAACGGCTTGGTTTCTTATAACTACAGTTAACAATATGGAGACAAGGCAATAACATGGGTGGTTTATCTAATTCGTCGTTGCCTATAAGTGTCTCTTTGACGATAAACAAGATAAATGCCAATTATAAGAATTACTTCTCAAAAACACTTAAATTAAAAGAGGCCTATCGTAAATCCTTAAATGTGCAGTGACGAAAGCTTACAGTATCGAGAACAAATTTGTCATGATTAGTGAATAAGCAAAAACAAACTGAATATACACATAGTTTACGCATATACGAAACAATATCCAGCAGCTTGCAGCAACGCATTGAAAAATATTTCACAGGTTCTCTGGACTGTAACTGTCATACAAGTAAGATTGAAAACGGCGGAAATTTTATATCAAACTGAGACTTTTAAAATATTTGAACTCAAAAAATAAGTCACGGTTGGTCCTCAGCTAGAGTAAGCTCTCACAAATTAGTATTGATTTTGAAAACAACTTATCCACTCCGTTAATTTTTTCCTCCTGAAAATACAGTTAAAGGATGTAAATAAAATACAGGTTCATGTTCTTTAAAATCGTGCTGTTCGAGAGTACAAAAAACGGAGGTATTAAAATAAAAAAAAGCGTTACATACTTTTTAATTTTTTTGTTATGGTATACAAAAAACAAAATAAAAGAGAAGCGACATAATATGAGCCGTTTATTTTGAAAGTGGCATAATTGATTTTTTCCACAAATCAAGTTAATGCTAAACTTAGTTACAATTTAACGATATCTCTTTATTTTAAAAAAATTTCCAATCAATATGACAGTTTTAAAATGCAGAGATACCGTTAAATTGTAACTAATTTTAGCATTAACTTGATTTTTGGAAAAAGTCAATTATGCCACTTTCAAAATAAACGGCTCAATAATACATATTTTATTCTTTTTCAAAAGAATTTATCGAAAATCTGTATTATTCGAAACTCGTGCTCTTCAAGTACCTCGTTCTTGGAGGTTTACATGTACTTATGTATGTTCTTTGTTTTGCTTATTTACTCATGGGCTCATCGATCCAGCAACCAGGTTGCTTTTAACCGTTATCTGTAGTTTGATTTGTAGTCATGTGTTTATCATTATAGTAAACAATATGGAGTAGTCTTGAATATAAAATATTTAGCCGACGACCACTTCAATTTAAATTTCATTCATAAAATAAACTTTTACGTTCATTTTCCATAAATTCGTAATTACTTAATAGTAAATTGTACATAGACTAAAATAATATTTTCACGAGCCCATTAATATGACCTCTAATGAGCTCACTTTGAAATTTTGGTAAAGCCCCATCTGTTTTCATCCGCATCTAGCCTTATGGCATAAATAAGTATTTTATCAGTAACGACAATCGAACAGAAGGAGCGTGAGAAAGTTTTGCATTAGGCCCGTTGCACATTTCAGCTAAGCTAAGCGAGAAACGTAGTTTCTATTAGCATAGTTTAGCTTGCACAGCTCATTCCGCTGCACATTTGAGCTAATTACATCGCTTACACGTACATTTCAATACAAGTAAAATGCTATGCCTGCCAAAATATTATTAGAATCACATTGGCACATAGGCAAATATGTACACAATATTAGCAATGTATGTGTGACCGATACAGCTGACTTTTGCAATCCAAAGACAACCCGAGCTAAGTTAGTTTGCATCGCTCAAAACAGAAAAACATAGCTGGCATAGTTTGGCTCAAGTGTGCATCGTTCCATTAAAACTCTTTATTTACAACCAAGAGCGATGAACGTACCTGAAATGTGCAACGGGCCTTATTCAGATATCGCCGATAATTTGTAGCCAACTCAGTATTATTATTACTAGTGGCGCTTTTTGTTAATATACACGGCAACATTTTCTGTTAAAGATAAATCAACGTAGTGGCCTGTGCTATTTTATACACTTGTTAACGTCTTAGTAGTGGTATACGTATTCGTGTACGTGTTTTGTTTTGCACTTTTGACGTCTTTTGTGTATTTATTTGTGTATTTATTAGTATTCTCCATTTTATTTCCATCATCTATATATATATATATATATATATATATATATATATATATATATATATATATATATATACAATATATATATATATATATATATATATATATATATATATATATATATATATATATATATATATATATATATATATATATATATATATATATATATATATATATATATATATATATATATATATATATATATATATATATATATATATATATATATATATATATATATATATATATATATATATATATATATATATATATATATATATATATATATATATATATATATATATATATATATATATATATATATATATATATATATATATATATATATATATATATATATATATATATATATATATATATATATATATATATATATATATATATATATATATATATATATATATAAAGGAATTCCTGTTTGTTTGTTTGTTACGAATGGGCGTCTCAGCCACTCAACCGATCGCCATGAAATTTTTACCATGAACAATTTGCATATCCAGAACCAACCTTCTGATATTTTGGAAGGGGCTGGAACCCGAGGTCTAGAAGCTGCGGTACAATTTTTTTCGAAAATTTTAATTTTCTTTAAATTTTTCCACGAAAATGAGTTTATGAGGCTAGTTATATGAAATTACTGACATGTTCGAATACGAGGGGCCCAGCCCTGGATCAAAAATTAATTTTTACATGTATATAGATACAAATATTTGATTATTCCAAAATGACTTCTAAGTCGCTCAACCGATCGCCATGAAATGTTTACCATGCAAATGTTGTATGTTCAGGACCAATCTTACGATATTGTGAAAGGGGCTGGACCCCGGGGTCTAGGGACCATGATTCAAATTTTTTCAAAAATTTTAATTTTCTTTAAATTTTTCCACGAAAATGAAAATGAGTTTACTGGTCTGGTTATATGAAATTACTGACATATTTGAATCCGAGAGGTCCAGCCCTGGATCAAAAATTAATTTTTACATGTATAGATACAAATATTTGATTATTCCAAAATGACTTCTCAGTCGCTCCACCGATCGCCATGAAATGTTTACCATGGAAATGTTGCATATCCAGAACCAACCTTATGATATTTTGGAAGGGGCTGGAACCCGGGGTTTAGGGGCTGTGGTACAATTTTTTCAAAAATTTTAATTTTCTTTAAATTTTTCCACGAAAATGAGTTTATGGGGCTTGTTATATGAAATTACTGATATGTTCGAATCCGAGGAGCCCAGCCTTGGATAAAAAATTAATTTTTACATGTGTAGATACAAATATTTGATTATTCAAAAATGACTTCTCAGTCGCTCCACCGATCGCCATGAAATGTTTACCATGGAAATGTTGCATATCCAGAACCAACCTTATGATATTTTGTAAGGGGCTGTACCCCGGGGTCTAGGAGCTGCGGTACAAATTTTTTCAAAAATTTTAATTTTCTTTAAATTTTTCCACGAAAATGAGTTTATGAGGCTGGTTATATGAAATTACTGACATGTTCGAATCCGAGGGGCCCAGCCTTGGATAAAAAATTAATTTTTACATGTGTAGATACAAATATTTGATTATTCAAAAATGACTTCTCAGTCGCTCCACCGATCGCCATGAAATGTTTACCATGGAAATGTTGCATATCCAGAACCAACCTTATGATATTTTGGAAGGGGCTGTACCCCGGGGTCTAGGAGCTGCGGTACAAATTTTTTCAAAAATTTTAATTTTCTTTAAATTTTTCCACGAAAATGAGTTTATGAGGCTGGTTATATGAAATTACTGACATGTTCGAATCCGAGGGGCCCAGCCCTGGATCAAAAATTAATTTTTACATGTAAAGTTACAAATATTTGATTATTCCAAAATGACATCTCAGTCGCTCCACCGATCGCCATGAAATGTTTACCATGGAAATGTTGCATATCCAGAACCAACCTTATGATATTTTGGAAGGGGCTGGACCCCGGGGTCTAGGGGCTGTGGTACAAATTTTTTCAAAAATTTTAACTTTCTTTAAAATTTTCCACGAAAATGAGTTTACTGGTCTGGTTATATGAAATAACTGAAATGTTCGAATCCGAGCGGGCCCAGCCCTGGATCAAAAATTAATTTTTAAATGTATAGATACAAATATTTGATTATTCCAAAATGACTTCTCAGTCACTCACCCGATCGCCATAAAATGTTGCATGTTCAGGACCAATCTTACGATATTGTGAAAGGGGCTGGACCCCGGGGTCTAGGGGCCATGGTACAAATTTTTCCAAAAAATTAAATTTTTTTACGAGAATGAGTTTTGGAAAGGGGTTATATGAAATAAGTGACATGTTCGAATTCGGGGGGTCCGCCCCTGGATCAAAAGTTCATTTTTACATGTAAAGATACAATTATTTGATTGTTCTGAAATAAAGCCTTAGCCGCTTTACCGATCGCCATGAAATTTTTACCATGTATATGTTGCATGTTCAGGACCAAGACCACGATACTTTTGAAGGGGCTGGACCTCGGGGTCAAGGGGCTGTGGTACAAATTTTTTCTCAAATTTCAACTTTTTTAAGATTTTTTGAAGGGAATGACTTTAGGAAAGGGGTTATATGAAATAAGTGACATGCTCCAATCCGGAAGTCTGCCCTGGATCATGAACTCATTTTTTACATGTATAGATACAATTATTTAAATGTTCCGAAATAGCGCCTTAATCGAAAAAATTTTGACGCCAAAAAAGAAATCTAGCGTGCGACTGTTATACACAAATCATACCTCTTCTATAATTGATTTAATTATTCAAATTAATTTTATTAATTTAAATTTAAGACAATCTTTAGGTCCCAAAAATGACGGCGTTAATAAATTAAATAATGAAATTCAATCGCAACTACCCGGGCCACTAATGAAATTCAAATCTACCGACACGGTTACTGATGTTAATCAATCCGTCAATTATCCAATAGTTTCTTAATTCTTTGGAGCCACCTGGTATTCCACCACACATTCTATTTTTAAAAGAGAGTTCACTAATAATACTGCTCGCAACACGGCTTTGTGTGAAGAAATTGATGCCGAATGTGATTGAAGCAACGATTATTACCGGTAAAAGTAAAGGAGAAGATGTGCTAATTCCGCGCATTCCTATGATTCCCACCGATTTGCCGTTTGAATTCAAGCGACTACAATTCCCATTACACCTTGCTTTTGCAATGACAATCAACAAAGCCCAGGGGCAATCATTGAAAATAGCTGGTGTTATTTTGGAAAATTCATGCTTTTCACATGGCCAACTGTATGTTGCTTGCTCCAGAGTGGGAATGCCAAAAAATTTATTTATTTACACACCAAATGAAAAAATCAAAAATATTGTTTATCAAAAGGCTTTATAATAAAAATTATTAACTAAAATATCTTTATATTTATTATTAACTTTGATCTGGTTGAAGGTTTGTAAAAATGGAGTATAATTTTTTGGCAACTGGTAACAAATACCAAACCAAAATTAATAAACTATCCCCACAAACAGGATGTCCAATCCAAAAGTTCGCCTGGATGCATTAACGGAGGCATCCGTTACTGAATACAGCTACTTATAATTTTTTTTCATATGTGATTGCAACTACAGCGATGTAAAGAGAGAATTCTTGCATAACAATCAAGATATTTGAAATATATACCTCCCGTGCAACGCCGGGTAACTCAGCTAGTTAACAAATAAAAAGAAAAATAAATTAAAATATTTATGGAGAAAAGCCGATAACTATGGCTTGAGATATATAAGACAATGCACAATGTAACACATAACACATTAAAAACGCCCAGTCGTAACTTTTTTTTGTCACCACCAGGAATCGAACCCGGAACCCCTGAATTACATAGTAAGCACTCTACTTAATATGCTATCGAGGGCGACAAGGTAAATATATAATCAAACTTGGGCGTATAAATGTTTATTAAAAAAACATTGATACAATTTTTTTTTATTTTAAATTTATCTAAATATTGTTACAGGATGGCTACTGCCATCCTGCAGATTTCACTAAGCGCATGCAGAGGCCCCTTCAGTGCTATGGGTCGTGGGGTTTGAGGCTTGCATGGCTCCTGGCTTACACCGTGTACAGAGGTTTAAAACAAATAATAAAAAAAACGCAAATAATAATTAATCATAAACCGGAGTTCCACCGAAATTTGTCGGCCGGAACCTGAGGAACGAACGAAACAAATAAAAGAATTATAACGGCAGAGAGGTGCCTTGGTGCGCGCATCCGTCCGAACTCAAACAGTTGTAAACACCGGTTTCGAATCCGGATGCGGGCACCAAGGGACCGCCAACCCTACAACGACACAGGATGGGAATTCCCTCTCATCATACCCAACCGAGAAAATTAAGAATTCATTTTTTTATTTTAATAATTAAAAAGAAAAACAAAGAGAAGAAACAACAAACTTCCCACGAGAAAAAAATATGAGGGAGCGAGAGATCAATATGCACCGAGCGCGCGACCGTCGACCGTTATCCGGCACTCGATTGCACTCGATTACAATAATTTTCCAAATTTAAAAAATATATGTAAAGGGTGATTTTTTTGTGGTTAGGATTTTCATGCATTAGTATTTGACAGATCACGTGGGATTTCAGACAAGGTGTCAAAGAGAAAGATGCTCAGTATGCTTTGACATTTCATAATGAATAGACTTACTAACGAGCAACGCTTGCAAATAATTGAATTATATTACAAAAATCAGTGTTCGGTTCGAAAAGTGTTTCGCGATTTACGTCCGATTTATGGTCTACATAATCGACCAAGTGAGCAAACAATTAATGCGATTGTGACCAAGTTTCGCACTCAGTTTACTTTATTGGACATTAAACCAACCACACGAATGCGTACAGTGCGTACAGAAGAGAATATTGCGTCTGTTTCTGAGAGTGTTGCTGAAGACCGTGAAATGTCGATTCGTCGCCGTTCGCAGCAATTGGGTTTGTGTTATTCGACGACATGGAAGATTTTACGCAAAGATCTTGGTGTAAAACCGTATAAAATACAGCTCCTGCAAGAACTGAAGCCGAACGATCTGCCACAACGTCGAATTTTCAGTGAATGGGCCCTAGAAAAGTTGGCAGAAAATCCGCTTTTTTATCAACAAATTTTATTCAGCGATGAGGCTCATTTCTGGTTGAATGGCTACGTAAATAAGCAAAATTGCCGCATTTGGAGTGAAGAGCAACCAGAAGCCGTTCAAGAACTGCCCATGCATCCCGAAAAATGCACTGTTTGGTGTGGTTTGTACGCTGGTGGAATCATTGGACCGTATTTTTTCAAAGATGCTGTTGGACGCAACGTTACGGTGAATGGCGATCGCTATCGTTCGATGCTAACAAACTTTTTGTTGCCAAAAATGGAAGAACTGAACTTAGTTGACATGTGGTTTCAACAAGATGGCGCTACATGCCACACAGCTCGCGATTCTATGGCCATTTTGAGGGAAAACTTCGGAGAACAATTCATCTCAAGAAATGGCCCGGTAAGTTGGCCACCAAGATCATGCGATTTGACGCCTTTAGACTATTTTTTGTGGGGCTACGTCAAGTCTAAAGTCTACAGAAATAAGCCAGCAACTATTCCAGTTTTGGAAGACAACATTTCCGAAGAAATTCGGGCTATTCCGGCCGAAATGCTCGAAAAAGTTGCCCAAAATTGGACTTTCCGAATGGACCACCTAAGACGCAGCCGCGGTCAACATTTAAATGAAATTATCTTCAAAAAGTAAATGTCATGGACCAATCTAACGTTTCAAATAAAGAACCGATGAGATTTTGCAAATTTTATGCGTTTTTTTTTAAAAAAAAGTTCTCAAGCTCTTAAAAAATCACCCGTTATATATAAAAATAAAAAAAATAAAATAAAATTGTACCTTAAGCCCCAAACAAATTTGCACCTTTGCGACCTTGGTGCCGTTACAGTTGCGGGGCCTCTCCCCGATACCAAATATAAAAACGAGGTGCCGGTTGGCCACTCTTATCGTTGCGGGGCCTTTCCCCGATACCAAATAAACAAGCGGGATGCCGGTCGGCCACTCTTATTGTTGCGGGGCCTTTCCCCGATACCAAATATAAAAACGAGGTGCTGGGTGGCCACTCGTATCGTTGCGGGGCCTTTCCCCGTTACCAAAACATTGGCTCGCCGAAATAGGTTGGGCGTTGCCTCGCCAACCGTAAATTTGGCCTTGATAGGCCGCCAAAACAAAATATTGGGCGTTGTCCGCCTTAATCAAACACAATGAATGTCACTCCACACGTTTGCTTTTCTTCTTCGTATCAAATAAAACCAACCACTGATTACTTCCGGTTTTATTATATTGATGACTTTTAAATTACCATAAAAATCGCACACACATTCAGCACAACAACTATATAGGTAATATAGGTTTATAGGTTTTCTTCAATGAATCACCACGTGCTATTTTTTAATCTTGATTATTTCAAATTAATCCAATAGGGGAAATCCAATAAATATATCACCGCTCCCTCGATCACTTTTATAATTTTATACCTTTAATCACTATTTTTATAAATTCAAACACTTAACACTTTCTATTAGAACTAATAATCCATAGTTTTATTTAATCGTTCGATGTCTTACGATAAGATAACACAAAAAAAAAATATTTTCGATTCAAGTTTTTGATTTATTTCAAATAAACAAAAAAATAATAAAATACAAATTCTTGGATCAAATTCGAACATATATATGTTTTTTTTAATATCCCAAACAAGAATTTATTTTTTTTTTAAATTCAAAAATAAAAAAAAAAGGAAACTTTATTTTATATGAACAACAAAACTCGACTTTACTTCCGAATTCCAAACTAGACTGCATGACACAAAATAAAATTCGCGCACCAAATACCGACGCGCAAAACATTCCAGAAGAATTGTCCTTCTTCTCTGTTTCTCGTTTACGTCAATTCGCATTGATGTAAACGAGAGGCATATAAGAAAAACCTTCTTATGGAATGTTTTGCTTTTCGCACACCCGATGCACATTGGTCTCGCTCCATCACGACACAACACAAAGCTGACAACTATGCAACGAAGCACAATGTACTAAAAAAAGTACAGACACAAACCACTTAGCAGACACAACCGGAGGGGAATATAACACAAAAAGTGCTTGTTACGATCACGTAATCGTAACAATATTATTCAAAAGTTCACAACAAAAATGCAAATCTTATCATCTGTCAAATATTTCCGACGTAATAACAATTCGCATGATGTTTCTTCCTCAACCGATAGTGGCCGATGAAGATCATTTAAGGGCATTTGTAAACATTTTTGCGAAGTTTCATGAGAATTTGACACAAATGCAATGATATAAAATCACGGCAGACAATAAAAGTGTATTATACATACACTGTATGCGTCTACAAATTCGCACGAGAATCGCATGAGCTAAACGTACAAAATTCATACCCAGGGAAAAAATTTAAAAATGCTCGAACACTAAAAAATTGTAACACTCGTCCTCATTTTATTTAGTTCTGTATATGAACATTTTATTTAATATTTTTATAAACCTAGGGCGGTACGTGGTACCATCACTTCGAATCGAAAAAAGTCGAATTCGAAAAAAGTCGAATCGAAAAAGTGAAAGTTGTAAGTTGTATCATTTTTGCTTTTCGAAATTGATACAACATACCGCCATTCGACTTTTTTCGAATTTCGATTCGAAGTGATGGTACAACATAACGCCCCTAGAAAAGGACAATAGAATGAATATGTAAAAAAAAATCAGTAAAAATTTCAACGTCATTTTTATTACACCTTGCTTGATTTATATAGAATAGAAAAGAGAAACCCTATAAAATTACAATTGGTTTAAATGAGACAATGGCTGTGGACCAATTCTAAGGTACATCTAGGGTAAAGGCCGGTTTTAACAGTGTACGCAATAAAGTGAAATACTGTACTAAAAAGTAGGGTAAAGCGAAGACACAAAAGTAAATAGTAGTGGTTTTTGTTTTTCCTAAACAAATCATGAAAATATGGCGGCCATGTTTCTAAATATATTTATTTTATATTCACCATTTATGTTAAATACAATTATTTAAATGATTGGTTTTATCATACGAGCACTATGATTGATTTTATCATACTATGATATTCTTGATCATTCTTCTTGATATTCTCCATCATAACAATGATGATCACTGAAAAAAAATTTTTTTTTGTGTGATCATCATTGTTATGATGAAGAAGATCAAGAAGAATATCATAGTATGATAAAATCAATCATAGGCCGTGTTTTTTATTGATGTCGGAGAGAACAGAGATAATTTTCTGCCAAAAGTAGAGAATGTTTGCTCTGTATCGCTTTTATTTGTGATCGGATAATGTTCTAACAAATTCCATTTTCACTGATATTTAATACAAGAGGTTGGCCTCTAAATAAAATATTCAGATTTTGATTATATTTCATTTTATTAATTTTTCTCTGATCGCTCTGATATTGCAGATATCAAATAAAAACGCACGCATAGTATGATAAAATCAATCATTTAAATAATTATATTTAACATACAATGATGATATTATGGCAAATGCAATCATGTATTTATCATATTTTTTTTCTGAGTGTAGTTTTATACGGGCCGGCGACAATTAATATGCGACATGCTAGAATTCTTAAAAATCTTATTTAACCGTCCACAATGTATTAAAATTAAATTGACCAAAAATATTCAAAAAATCATAAAATAAAATACATCGGAGAAATCCCCTAATATAAACATAGGAGAATGCTCATTTTAGGAAATATACTCTCATTAAGTAAATCATGAAATTTCACCATTAAACATATCGGGGAATCAATTAAAATCCATAATTCCAAAATTTAAGCAATATTCAATTCCAATTGACGAAAGTACAGACATAACCTAAGGGATACCGCCCAGCTTGCTGTTTTTATTCGCGGATGTGATGTAAACTTAAAAGTCGCTGAAGAACTTCTGGAAATTATTCCTATGTGCGATACGACTACTGGGGCTTATATTTTTAACGCACGGAGGGTTTGAATGAATACAAATTACCGTTGAAAAAGCTAGTTGGTCTTGTAACTGATGATGCTCCTGCTATGACTGGTGTACTAAAAGGAGTTGTTGCAAAATTAAAAGAAAAATGCAAAAACAAGGTAATGATTTTCTTCAACATTTTCATTGCATTATTCATCAGCAAACGTTGTGTTCTAAAGTTTTAAATATCGAACATGTGCTAAAAAATGTCACTAAAATTGTAATTTTCATTCGTGCGCGAGGCCTTAATCATCGCCAGTTTTTAAATTTCTTGAAGACATAGACAATGAATACACCGATCTACCTTACTACACACAAATTCGATGGCTTTCTAGCCATAAATTATTAAAGCGATTCTTTGACTTGCAGAACGAGATCGCCATTTTTTTATTAGTAGTGGAATTCGAACGAAGATTTTTGGATTTTAAAAAATGTGATAATCAATTTCACCTATTTACTTATTCTCTTTTAGCTGATGTAGAAACCGTTGATGATAATTTACGATTGGAATTGATTGAAATTCAGTATTTACAAAATATGTACATGGAAGTTGGGATTCCCAATGTCTATAACTATTTATCTATTGACCGACTTCACAAACGCCGCCCCGGTGGCAAAGTGGCTGGTTTAGGATCAATGAATTAATCACTCATTATCTGAAATGAAAATATGATTATGAAACCTCATTTGAGGCGGCCAAATCCCTTGATGGGATATAGTGCCAGAGAGAGAGAGAGAGAGATTTCACAATGTAGTATGTGTAATTAGGCGTATTTTAGATACAGAACATATCTAAAATACGCCTAATTATAAGCACATATTTGTGCGAACAACTGTTTTCCATTTTAAAAAATAATAAAACTGCGGAAAGCAGTTTTGCAGCTCAACAAATTCAACCAAATTTTTAAGATTTGGTTAATGAAAAACGTTGCCAAGTTTCTTCAAAAAAATAATGTTAATTTGAAAAAATATCTTTGTATAACTTATAAAGTATTTTTTCACGTGGTTGAATTTCTGAATATTTTATTTTGTATGCATTACTAGAATATTAATAAAAATAAATATGATTTCTCTTAATTTTGTTTTTTTTTCTGTAATACGGCCCGCGGCTTGATTCTTAATGTTTAACTTGGCCCTAGGTGACAAACAAGTTTGAAATTCCTATATAAATACACAAATGAATCAAATTGCGTACGACAAATTTTTAATTCCAAATAGAGTGTAATATAAACTTTACTTTAACAACAAAAAAAGTCAAAGTGGCTATCATCAAAATAGAGCATTGGCGAGAAAAACAGACATCTATTAAATAGAAAAAATCTCCTACTCTGCAGTCTACTCTAGATTCCACCGAATCCTGTTATAACCGACTGTGCGTGCAAATAAGATTTTTTTTGATTCATATACGTAGTCGTGGTTGTAAGAAAAATCACTATCTGAATAATTGTTATCTGTGGTAAACATAAACATTTTCTATGTAGTCTTTCCACTCTACGCAATGACAGCACGGAAACCAGAAATAAATACATTGCGATTGAATGAATACAACACCACCAATAATGCAATGAAGAAAATATTAGAACAGTTGAGTTAAACAGTAGCATTTATAACCAACCTGAAAATGCAACAAAAATTACGAACAAACCAAATAGAAAGAGAAACTGGACTGCGGCGTTTACAAGTTAACCAATGGGCGTACGGCGCCACACAGTACGGCAACACGATGAGCTTTACTTCGTCTCTTACCGCTTCGCCTGTAACAAACAAAATTTGAAAGTGGTGTTTTTTGCAGCGATAATTTTATGTGCGGCTCGTGTTGTATACTCATTACACAAACGAAGAAACAAAAACAAATTTTAGGTCAAATTTTTGTTTTTCCTTTTTACGTGATTAGTGTGGTGTGAACTTGAATTTTGAGAAAAAATAAGCGCCTTAGCAAATGAGTGGAATTTAGCCCAATACCTACTAGATTTTGAGAATAAAATATAAAATGACAATAAGTTTACACATAAATAGACACGTGCCGCACTTGAATTTCCGTGTAGCAACAAGTGCTGCTTGTTTTATTTGAAAAATGCAGTGTGCAAACGGGCTAGATGAATTTCAAAAATATTGCATCGAGCAAACCGGTGGAACATTCGCATTACGGTTCAAAGACCATAGAGATGAAACTAAAAACACTTACACAAAGAATAAATACAAATCAAATTATACAGAATATTTAACCAATGCCTTCTAAACTACTGGCCGCTTACACCAAATGATGACGACACGCTAAGTCGACGTTGTTGTTGCTTTCTCTAGTTGCTTTGTTAGTGTAAATATCCTAAAATTATTATTGCGCAGTCTCGGTATAGACTTAAATTGACGTCATGTGCGAAAAATGAGAGTAGTAAAAGGCCAGTAGTATAGAAGGCATTGATTTAACCTAAAACACACATACACAGATGCATACACTATATTCACCGTACTACGTAGTCTAATCAAAGGCGAACATGTATAATATATACATTTTTATTGACATAAAGTATTGAAATAACAGTTCCCTCGAGTTAAATTACTTACAATCAGGTAAGCATTAATAAAACATCTCTGAATTATACTCGCGCGGTATTATTGTTGAGACCAAAAATTTTAAAACGAATAAAGCAAACCGTTGACAATTATTACTACGAAAATATCAACAAAAATTTCCAGTTGTATTATGAGTTCCGTCTTTTCTCGAAATTGCGATAGAAACCCACTACATAAGGTAGCATTAAACATAGTTTAAAATAGTTTACCAGGTATATAATGTTATTTTTACCTTTTCTTTAGGTGGTATAAAAATATAATGTATATTGAATGCCAGAGCTTTCATTTTCATCAAAAAATAAAATTAAATAGACTTTTTCTCGTATTTTCTATGGCCATAGGGGGTATAATCGGTGTGTGGTAATCGAAAATGACATTAAAATAAAAAAGGAAAATTTAACGGATTATATCCAGAGAGGAAGGATTCATTGTTCGAGTATAGAAAATAAAATAAAGAAAATTTCCCTTTTTCAATTTTCTATTTTATTATTGAGACGTGACAGTTTAGTTTTAGAACTCTTAATTTCTTTTATTGTATTTCAATGATGTCTTGTGGATTCGTTAAATTGCTTTTTCAATTTATTTTTTGTGTGTTGGTTTTCTGTTTTATACAGAATTAAAGTATTTCATGTTTTAACACTTAAACGCTACTTGTGTTTGCTTTTAATTTAAAATAAAAATATAACAAAAAGCGAATAAAAATTAAAATATAAACCATTTTTACTTTAAATATATAAACGGAAAAAAAGCATGAATACTTTTTAACTTTCCCTCGTGCCCTGTTGCTGTTTTTCATGTAAAACAAAACAAAAAAGTTCAACCCAAATAATAATGTCAAACCGAATACAAAAAAAATAAAAAATTGGGGTACAAGTGCATTTTTAAAATTTTAATTTAATTAAAATGTCATGAGTTTTCCATGCGAAGCTTTTTGTTTGTATAAAATTTACAACCAGAAAGGTTTTTTATTATTATTATTTATTAAATTTGGAATCTTTTATGTTGCTAACAAAAACATTAAGCTTTCATAATATTTAAATTCAAGGTGCCACCGGTGCACAATCAGACAATAAAACAGACTATTAATTTTCGAATTTGATAAAATATTTTAATTGGAAAGGTGCAGTCAAATAATAATTATAGCGCTAAAAATCATAAACCATATACGAGTATGTCTAATTTAGCAAACTATTATTTACTACGTTAATATTAATCACAGAACCCACAAAATTATTTTTGTATGTCATTACAAATTATAAACATAAATATGATTTTTAATGATAAACAATAACAAATAAAATTTATATTGATTTATGAACTATTATTTTAATAGTTTTGTAATTGAATAATGAATATGAATAAATCAATTTGTAATAAAAATTTCATGTAGAGATAAATTATTAGGATGGAAATTTAATATTTAATTTTAATAATTGAATAATTATATTATAATTTTATAAATTATTGTATGTGGTTTTTCTAAACCTGAGACGCATTAAATATTTATGCGTATAATAGCAGCTACTGGTAGACCTGCAATTATGGTTGAATTATGAATGAATTGTTGTGCTGTATGTGTAACATCGGCAATTATTATCTAATTTTACTGTGCTATACGAAAATTGATTAATATGCATGCAATTGATCTAAAATAATGAGAGCAAACCAAAACATTAATGATTACTTCCTAATTACAAACCTACAAGAGAGCAAACATCGACTGTTTTAAAAAAGACATTTTGACTGTTTTAAAAAAGAGCTTCGAAGAAAGGCACACAACGTTCAAGCTTCAGAAAACATTATAAAATCAAGCTTATGCTGTAAAATGTATCATTATTTGAATTACGGAACTGCCTAGTGTCGTATTTGTAATTATTTTGCTATAAATTTGAATTTTGAAACTATTGTTATATCATAACGCAATGCAATTTCAAAACGCTAGTAGTGTTACATTTGTGTTTTCAGTTTCAACGTTTTGTTTGGTTTGTTTTCTGCGGATTACTATTGTAATTTGGACTACGATGTTGTCCTCAATGCTTTTTGTGAAAATTGTACCCTTATAATGGTGGAGCGGAAACGCTTCGTTGTGTTATGGTTTTGTTATTTTGTTTTTGTTTATTACAATATTGTTTACCATAATTTTTAATACGAGTATGTGTTAAACATATTAGACTTGGTTGATGCATACTCGGGAACGTGTATCTTCCCGAACTTTAGTCAGACAGTAACTGAACCAGCTGCAAAATATTGTAACGACTAGGATTTTGTTACACCCAATTTTTAGCGTCCGATTTTATTTATTTACGTCATGATCACGTTATATACGCGAAAGAAATATACAGCACATATGCTCATAACTTCTAAATATAATAAAACAAAATCCAACAGAAATAGCTCTGCAGTGCAGCCTATTAACGTAATTATTTTTGGTGCTTACCCTCCCATCGACCATCGGTAATTGTATTGGAATTGATAAAGTAATGTGTATGACAACAGCTAATGATAGTGTATCCATTGGTCCATTGTGTTAGTGTAGAAGTAAAAACTTGATTTTTATGATGTTTTGGCGGGGTAAAACGACACTATATAAACGGGATGAAATTTTTACGCGGGGTTGAGTTGAGAGTTAACGCAAAATTTGTTCCGATAAAAGGTGAAACTGTATTGCTCGGTTAAAAAAAACAGATTGTATTTAGAATTAAGAATTGCTAGTCGAGCATTACATAATAAAAAAATTGTTTTGGGCAAATCGTATAAATTACGCTCGTGAAATGTAAAATGGTGATAAATATAAAATCAATAATAAAAAAAAAAATCGAATGATTTTATAGTCAACCATGTTAAAATTAATAATTGTATGTATTTAATCATAAAAAGAAAAAAACCAATTAAAATGTTAAATAAGTCATATGTACATATTTACGTTGATTTGTGTAAATTATATAAACTGATATGTATTAATTTTGTGGAATGCTAAATTATAGTTGTATAGTGGGTGTATCGATGACTATTATTAAATAAATAAATGGTAAACTTTAACAAAAAACATAAACATGTACATATTGTTTATCATAAAGTTAAATGTTTCATTAAATCCCGATACCTAACCGATCTTAAAGTGTCATATTGGAAGTCGTGTGACGTGTCAGAAGAAGTGATATGAGAAACAAAAGCTCTGTAAATTATAGTTTATAATATAGTGCGGAGTTTGTAAGCTATATTAACGGTGAATAAAACAAGTGTTTTCTATACTAAAAAAGCGTTATATATGAGCCTGGTTAACCAATCCATTACATTACTGCGTTATCGATTATAACGTTGCATGTTATATAGCATACATCGAATTTGTTATACCACTTGCCACACTACAAGGTTTCGAATGCTATTTCTACTGGTGGTTATTGAATGCCATATGCCCATTGTAACGAACTAAGAGGGGCATGAGTAGGTTACCAGTACTCTTGGTTTCCGTATAATGCCGATCGTTACCGAATTTATTTTGGTGAACTATTCAGAGCTTCGGATCAGTGGTCGGTGCTACCGGCTATGGCTCATGGTTGGGTGTGGGGGTTTCCGAGGATGAAATAGTTTCTAAATTGACCACTCGAAATGAATCTTGTTTTGTCAAGACGTCCCAGCAATCCGTCGATGAGAGGTAAAGGATAAGCATCCTTTACTGTAACCTCATTGACTTTCCGTGCATCAAGACACAGCCGTACCCGTCCATTTGGTCTGCGCACAACAGCGATCGGTGAACACCATGAACTAACACTTTCTTCAATTACACCTATGGACAACATACGATCTAGTTCTTTATACAGTTCTGATTCAACTGCTGGCGATACAGGGTAATGCCTCTGCTTTACTGGTTTCGCATCCCCGACATCAATCATATGCGAGATTAAATTTGTTTTTCCCAATCCTAACACCACGGATGAAGGAAACTTGTTAATGACTTGCTCGAGCAAGCTTTTTTGATCGTCGTTTAAATAGTGCTGTGAAGAAGCATCATCCTGTAAATCCTTTTCGCCAGACAGTTCTTCAGTAGCTACGATTGAAAAAGGCAGCGGAAGTGCAATAGTTTTAGAACTTGAGCTCCCTGGAGAAACACATATTGTTAGGTCAAAGATTCTCCAAAAATCGACACCAAGATAAATTTGTTGAATTAAGTTTGGAGCTAAATAAAATGTCACCAGTCTAGTTTTGCCCGCAAGACAAGCAGGAACTTTTATGTAGCCAATAATAGATTCCATATGACCACTTGCAGTTTTAACGGAGGATGGGAAGCTGTGTAGCTTAATATTTGGATCACTAAGGAGTTTTTCGCAGCCTTTGCCTAAAATAGAGATATTGGCTCCACTATCCAAAAGACCAGTATACGTTTTACCAAGAATTTGAATTTTAAGGTATGGCCGACCATCGGTACCATTATTTATAATTGATTCAGAAATTTTCCTCCTTATCAATCTCTTGAGATTCCAATATCTATTTACGCGGGATTTTGTAAAGCTAGGTTTTGACATGGTAGAGTTCAAATTAGACGTACTAGTGTCGAATGAAGGAGTTACTGAGTATATCGTTCGAGTGACGAAGAATCTTGTAAAATTCCGGATCCGTATTGTTTACGGAACCCACCATCATTTTGGTCGTTTTTGGGACTTGGATGTTCGATGTTCGAAACCCCAATGGCGCGTTTCCCGTCTGTCGACAATATGGGCATTCCGGTTTTATGTATCCTTTTGAGCCGCATCCAAAACAGAATCGTTGCTGAATAGGCATCGGACAGTCTTGATAAAAGTGTCGATGTTGTAAACAATTCCAGCAACAATTCTTAGGAGGTGGTTCGGAGATTTGTTTACTGGTAAGATGAGATTGATTGTTCGTCTTCTCGTGGGAGTTAAGTTGAATAGACGCAAGATCTTGTTCGAATGGTTGAAATGGTTTATGGTCATTGGTTAACTCATTGACATTTACGTACCATTTTTGTTGACACATCAATTCGGGAACGAACCCAGTTCGTTTCCAGGTGTCTTCGTGCGCAACACACCGACGGACGAGTTCATCAACATTAGAAAATGTAATTTCAGTTAAACGGTCTTGCAGGCCTGGTCGCATATTATGTCTTATGATTCTCATCATTTCGACATCAGTTAATGGTGCTTCTAATTGGAGTGACAAACAAATTAATTTAGTATAAAAGTCGTAGAAGGGTTTGCGAGGTTTCTGTTTTCTTGATTCGAGTTGAAAGCGAATATCAAAATCAGAACGACGATTTTGAAACCGATTTTTCATTTCCGACTTCAGTTCATCCCAAGAAATATTTTTGTTTCGCTCTATTAAAGCCCAATACCACTCAACCGCGGTGCCACGAAGAATGTAATGAAGGTCATTTACTAGACGATAATCTGGAATACTTTCAGAATTAGCCAAGTGTTCAACTCTAACCAAAAATCTTTTAATGTTGATTCCTGTTGGAGAACCATCAAATTTTATATCCCATTTAGAAAGAGATCTATGCGAATATATTGGCGGAGGATGATTGTTATATGATTCTGGTATGTTTGGCTGAACATAACCCTGAGTAGTGCTATTCAATTGTTCAGTCATTTTTGAACACCCTGGGTGGCGGTTATCCACCAATTTTGAAGGTGAATTCGATCGAGAATCAATGACAAACTTTTGTTTAGAGGTATGGCTTGTTTCAGATTCGGTTTCCGAATCAATTATATTTTCAGCATCTTCAATTAATATTATTTCTTCTAATTTGGATAAACTTTTATCAGCTGGATTTGTCGTTGTGATAGTGGAATTTATAAAATTCAGTAATTGGGTAGTTGTGGCAGACGTTTCCGTGACCTCTGTGGCTACAACTTTCGAAATGCTCAAACGGGCTAAGCGATCTCGTACATGTAACAGTCGAGATTTTAATCGTTTTAACTCATCAGTGTCATTCTTTAGAACGGCACGACATTCAAATTCAAATTCGTCAAACAATAAATGTTCAATATCCATATTGTTGTACAAAAAAAAATCTAATAGTTTACCTCTTTTAATACTTACTACCAATACTACACAAAAGCGAAAAAAAATTAAACTTGAAAGCAGTTGTAATACTTAACAACTTTATAAGCGAAAAATAATGAGTAATTTTTACGAAACGATTTTTGGATACTACGGTTAATTCAGATCTATAACTTGATTAAATTAAAAAAATGTAATTTAAAAAATATAAATTGAGAATGTTATGATTTACATAAGTATGAGGATGAAGGTTGATCATGTTCCGATCACATATATTAATTGTTTTTTTTTTTTTTTTTTTTGAAATGAAATAATTTGATCCGTGCTTTAGGTTTATAAAAGGAGGATGCAATTTATGAAATGCTTTCTGGGATCGTACAAATGAGTCAACATAATATGAAAATTTGTAAACTAGATATTGGAAGCATTTGCGCCGGAAATGCAAAAAAAAATTAAGATATGAGGTCAATGAAGCTTGTCTTAAAATTCTGATAAATGATTCTACAAACTAATAGCCGTTGGTGCATTTACGATATAAGATAAACTTATTCTTTTCATGCTTCGACTAACAATGCAATCTAATACACAAAGTGAAGTCATTGCGTAAACGTGAAAAGAATTTACTTTGTTACCTGACAAAATTTAACAAACGAACATTAAAATCTACAATAGTATTCTACTAAGGAATTAATGCGATTTAATTCTATCAAATAACAAGTCATAAAAACGGGAAAAAATTGAAATTAATTTTATTTGGTACCAGAATTTGACGGAATTAAAAAATATTAAGTAGTTTATCTAGCCATGTGCGTAGGTTTTCTAAAAGCCGTAATACAGTTTATTAGGTTTGGGCGCCATCTGTAACGAACTAAGAGGGGCATGAGTAGGTTACCAGTACTCTTGGTTTCCGTATAATGCCGATCGTTACCGAATTTATTTTGGTGACCTATTCAGAGCTTCGGATCAGTGGTCGGTGCTACCGGCTATGGCTCATGGTTGGGTGTGGGGGTTTCCGAAGATGAAATAGTTTCTAAATTGACCACTCTAAGGATTTGGTGAATAATCTAACTGGATAAACTAACTGGGAACGGAAATGACAAGGTTGGATCAACTTACCATTTTTGCACGTGATCGTGATTATCAACACTTCATCCTCTATAAAAAAAATATTTAGTTTCTCATTCTGAAATTATAATATGCCGAAGTGAAATATTATCAAAGCGAAGAAACATCAAATTTATATAGTGGAACAAAATTAATCACTTAACAAAAAAAAAATAATCAAATGAAAGATTAGAAGTAAATTGTCAAGAACTATAAAACACATTATTTTTATTCAAAAATCAAGTACGAAACGAAATGTGTTTGTGAGTGAATATAAAAAAAACAAAAAGAATATCTTAAACTATCTAACTAAACAACCCATCACCATTTGAAAAGTTTCCTTTTTTGTTTGTTTTAAAATTTACTTAAATTTAAATACCAAAATTTAAAGAAAATAAAATAAGAAAGGAAACAAAAATTTTATAAAATAAAATGATTCTCAAATATACAGAAATCTTAATTAGAGTAATACTTAAATAATAGAAAAAAAATATAACACAAAAAAAATTTGTACTTGTAATATTACTTGCGTTGCGGCCGATAATCCAAATATGTAGTTAATCCACAGGAGCGCACCACCATTTTACTACAGTAATAGTTTTATTATTAATTGTAATAGTATATTATGTAGTTATTATAGATTAGTTAATTTTGTAAATATTATTTAGTTATTAAGTTGATTTCCCAAAATTTAATTAGATATAAAATCATATAATTAAAGTCCACTAAGTTTAATTTGCACAGCACTAACATGTAACGTTACAAGTGCTCGAATATTCGCATGTGCACCATATTTTAGAGGTACATCATGCTCTACAAATATTTACGTACAATGCACTGTTTATACACATACTAATTAAACGCACTAAGTATTTTATTTTTACGATTAGATTAATCGTTATCACTTTTCTGCATATGATTTATCACCACAATTCATACAGTTTATACATAAGAAGTACAACGTTTCTTTAACCACTACCATTAGATTCTTAGATTCTAAACAATTTGATTTGAGATTGCTGAACTATAGTGCTAGGTAATATACGCTGAAAAGATGTCGAGAAATTTATTGAATCCTTGATTTGGATTTTGTTCAGTAAACATGTGAATCCAATTCTCTAGACTCAAGACCTCTTTTAACTTGGAAAGTTGAACCCTCCGTTTAGAAAAAAAATTAATTGACCTATTCAATCGCTTAAAGTTATCCTTTGTGATTTCAAGAGATAATATATACAATGGTCAGATAAGTTGTAATCAAAAACTTTCGCATTCGCAATTCGTTTAAAATTATTTTTTTTCTTTTCTCAAAAAATGTGAGCAATGGTACTCGAAGAAATATCAGTAACTCTATAGTAAAACCTTGAATTAAAGAGATCAATCCAAATGAAGACGTTTGAAGATATTTATTGACTTTTTGATTCACAGATTTTGAAACCGAAATATCAATATTTAGAACACCAATGATGATTAAATTTTTGGTTTTAACACGACTTAGATAAACTGTAAATTTTTCAATAAATTTTAGCACTGAACTAGAATGAAGACGATATACTTCAATGAAGCAAAAACTCTCAAAATCGATTGCAAAATTAATCCTTAATACATCAGCAGTTTTTAACGATGGATAAATAATTATCGCTGGTTGTTGTTTTTATGAAATATTTAATACGATTATGTGATACGATACGATGAAGGATCCTTCAGTTGTGTTAGCTACTTATTATTAATTCTATCGTCTTACAGATTCGTGATTGCTTTAAAGGTGTTACTTAATTTGTTTAGATGTTAGGGTTCTGGAGCTGTGCAACATCCATTAATGATCTTACATATTGCAGGTTAGCTGTTTTTAAAACCATTTGGAATTAGCTACACGATAGATATGCTGTTTTGATTAAAAATTAGATTCCGATTTCAGAAGCAGTTAAACACTTTTAATGGGCAATTTTGTAGTATAGAGACCTCTGTTTTTCCAGTGGCTTGGCTCCTTTTTTAGTTAGGCGTTTTAGTAAGAATTTTTTTTAATTATTAGTATTGCATCCAGTGGGTGGTATTTAATAATACTTATTAATTTTAATTTTTTATTATTTTAGATTTTATTAAAAAAAGATATTAACGAAAATTCAAGAAGATAAGTTTGCAGAATTAAATAACAATTTTTAATTTTCAGATGACCGGAAGTTTTTCAGTTACATTATTAATAATTATTTCGTAGTTAGAATTGTGTCGTCATTGTGTTACTAACTATCGACTACTTAGGTGTCTGTAACCGGGTCGAGTCTCTCCTTACTAACATAACCTTTCTATCCCTCGATTTTGTTATGTGTAATAAAGGTGTACGGAGGGCCCCGGCCATATCTGGGATTACTTGTCAAATGACTTGGCCGTACATCTCAATCAAATCAAATCAAATCAAATACATCAGCAGTTTTTAACGTTTTTCTATCAAAATTGAAACTTAAAACTAACCTCACATATGCTACAATACCTCCGGCTGAGTAACTATTGTTACAGACGTCAACCAAGTTAAAATTAGGAATGCTACAACTAGAAACTTCATCACTACCAATCCAAACCTCTGAGAAAAACATAATGAGATGTGCAAACATTTTATCACGATTTTTTCGTAAACTACGACAGTTTTTTGAATTATACACAAGGAGTTTTCATCTTTGGAAGTAGAGCAAATATTCGTTGACGAGAGATTTTACAGTTGAGTATGACCATCACAATTTATATTAGACATCTGAAAAGAAAAAATTTATAATTTGTGAAGGTCTTCTCTGTCTCTGATTTCCAGTCCATCACTCCCTCAATCCATGCAATTTGAGGCTTAGAGTTTCGTTGATGTAAATAGCGTTGTTTGATTGAAAGCCACAGTCCGAAGCCTTAAGATGTTTTTTATTTTTAAATTTTCTTTACATCACTTCAAATTTAGTATTTTTTCCGTAAAAGTAATAAACGCATCGTTTCCCTTAATTATTATTATTATATTTTTTTTGGTTTTTATTAAATTATAAATGTTCATGTTATTTAGGTAAGCAGCAATATATTAATTTAGTATTATTTTCAGGAATTATACATATTGCTTGTGAAATAATTTTTCTTTATAAAATTAATTGCTGACTGTGTAGTTTAGAGTTGTATTGTCTTTGTGTTACTAACTATATCGTCTCTACCTAGGTGTATGAAATCGAGCCGATTCAACAATCAGTTTTGTTTAGGAAGACGAAAAGTATTAATACAATATTCATTTTCAGCTGGTTTAAAGATACATGTGAAATAATAACATTTTTTTAGGTTGCTGATTTAAAGAAGCAATTGTTGATGACCAATACCATCATTATCCATTTAACCTATTAAACCTTTATCCTTCCCCAAGTAGATTAGTTTTGTGCTGTCTTTGTGTTACTAACTATCGGCTATACCTAGGTGTCTGTAACCGGGCCGATTCTGTCCCATTTAACTAACCTATCCAATCCTTCGGCTTTGTTATATGTAAAAAAGAGTGTACGGTGGGCCCGGCGTCACCCGGGAGCTCCTGTGTAAGAACTTGGTCGTGCATTCAGAATCAATCAATCAATCAATCACTTCAAATTTAGTATTGCGACGACAAAACTTCATTCAAATTTTTTCACTTTCTGATCCCGAATTTCTATGTTTCAAACGATATGAATGATTTATATCTGGGGAATGAATTTGCAAGCCCAAGCCATCATTTAGGATGCACATCACAATTTCTTCGGTGTTTTCATTTTCAACAAATGGAACTCCAACTAGATCGATTGAGTTTTGATACTCAAGCTGCTCTAAAATATAGATTCTCTTCTACATTACTATAACTTTTTCTTTTAAATTCCTATTTTCCTGCATGAAATTTCATTTCTGATCTGTTTAATTTCACTACATATTGAATCAAGAGTTGATTGATTGATCAATGGCTGTTCCGGTGTTATTGAATCAATTAACCGTTGATATTGTTTTTTATTTTTCTCACATACCGTACAAGACCACTTTTTTGTACGGTGAAGGTAATCAATATCAGTTAATGCCACACAAGACCGATGGAATAAAAAATTACATATATTACGACATATGTTTATATTGTCCGAATCTCTATTTATCTTTATTTACTTTCAAATTGCAAGTATTGCAAGACATAATTATTATGTTGGAATTTTAAATATAGTTGATAACTTTATATTAATTACACTGTGCTTGAATCGCAAACTTTTTTTTGTGACAAGCTGGGCACTCAGGGGGTAAACCTAATTCAAGTACGCTGAATTCAACATTTCAATTCGTAATTTATTCTTATATAGGCTTTTAGTAGCCGCCCTCTATTAAAAGAATAACGGTACTGTATGTTGAGTATACTATAAATAAGTAGTAAATGACAAGTGAATTAGAGGGATATCCTTCATCGGTTCGCAAATAGCCGAGCAATGGTTACTGAGATATTGAATGTAAGGCCATCTACCGTGAACTATTTTCGCTACCCTTTAAAATGCAATTTATTTGTATGCTTAGCAAAATACCTATTTTCTAATGAAACATACAAACAAACGTTTGTGATTGTTAAATCAATACGAGGACGATAATTCTATTAGGTGTGCAAATAGAAACTCGGCAATGAAGTTGGCAGCATTAAAATATACTTACTTGAACGCATCCAAGTCGTCCGCTCTTTTTGGGTATATGTAGCTTAATGATAGCTGTTTTTATGACATAAGTATCAATCATTTACAAGCTGTCGTTCCGTGTGCATCAATTCTAAGAAATGTATGTCGATAAGCAACATGAATTATTTTTTATTTATATGTCACAACAGTAACAAATAAATAAAAAATAATTCAAACTAATGCAGCCAACTATGATTTAAAAAATTTTCTTTGAGAGTTTTGCACAAAACTATATAGTAAATTTTGATTTTAAAATCTAGTAACCAGATGAAGAACCAACTTGATACGCTTGATGGGCGTGTACATATTGAGAGTGGGTTTAATATAAGAGTATAAGTAAGATAAATTTATTGAGAACGTATAACCCATACATTTTATTTTTTAGGCAGCTCCACCACCAGAAAGACCCAATTCACCACAACCTGGTACATCTGTCAGCGTGATACAGATGCCATCAGTTTCTGAAACTGTAAATATATTATATGATACAAAAACTAACGACGGAATACATATTTGGTTTTCTATATTTCAGGTAGACCCTTTAATTGAAACAGAGGAACAAATGGTTCATTTGTTGATTGAACCGGTCGAAACTTCCGCTAAAATTTCTCCAATTCAACCTACTAATGAATCTACTTCGCCTTTTCGTAACATTAGGGCCTCCTCAATAAAATCTTTTGCCAGATTTATTGGGAGCCTGTACACCTCTCTCTCTCTCTCTCTCTCTAGCATTTACATCCCATGAAGGGATTTTGCCGCCCGCACTATGGTTCTCCATCCGTCTCGGTCCATCGCTCTCGTCCTCCAATTTCGACATCCTAATGCGAGTTGGTCTTGTTCGATGTCGTCACGCCAGTGCAGTCAGGGTCTTCCTCTGCGACGTACACCGGCTGGGTATTGATGGAACACTTCGTAAATCATTCGTTGTTGTGGAGACCTTGCAACGTGGCCGAGCCATCTAACTCGATTAGGTTTGATGAAGCCGATAATATCGCTACCTCCGAGAAGTTGCTTTATTTCGTGGTTCATGCGAATCCGATATTCATTGTTCGCAACTTTAACAGAATGGTTCGCAATTCATGATTCGCAACTTTAACAGAATTCAACGGCTGACCTTCCTTTCGAAGGTAGATAATAATCTACAGTCGTTAGAGGTCATGGTCCAGCTCTCGCTTCCGAAAGTCAGCACAGGTCTTATTTGTGCTTTATAAAGTGCACCTCCCTGAACCTAAAAATAAATTAAAACGCGTTTAGCAAAATTTCTCAAATAAAATATAGTGTTAAATCTTACTTCTTTTCCGGGATATCGAACGGGTTGATCGTATCCCTCATCCGCTTTCTACTGAAACTATCTGTGAAAATATATATTTTGTAAACAAAACAAAAAACGACATACGTCTGCTACAAAAAAAAATATATAATGTCGACGTACGTTTTTCTAGCAAACTACAAGAATTTTTTTTTATCACTAAAATTTGCGCTACAGATTACAAATAGGTTGTATAAACGCTGGTGTGATATTTTTGAGAAGTCTCAAATATTCAATTCTTCTGCCGACATAGTGCCACATTTCTGAATTGTTGTTTATCGTAGGTCAGAAAGATGTCGATTGTAAGATAATAGCATTTGTCACAAGCCCCAAATATTTAAATTCCGGCTGAAGTATGGTAAGTAATATATGATTATATTGAATATTCTTTTGTGGCATCTTCTTGATAGGATACCTTTTCATTATCAAAACATTACATATTCTTAGCTCGTGCCCACCAAATTTAATGTAAATCCCAACTAAAAAATATTCAATTACACATTAAAACCTTTTAGCATCATTCCACCAAATTTAATACATTCCTTTGATAACAAAAAAATACATCAACTTTTCCGGTGATCACCTTTTCCATTCAATTTATATATTTACGAAATACCGTAACCAAAAAAATTTAATTTTTATTTCATTTGTGGAATGAGAATTTTTGTTACAACAAAAATACATTTTGTTCAAAAACGAAACGGTTTCAAACCAATGGCGATTTTCTATTCTGTTCGATTCAAGGCACGATTTTTCGTTTTTTCGTGAGTTGAATTGCAAATTAAAACCAAAAAAAAAAACGTATACAGAGATACATACACACCCAAGTATGGTTATATTTTCAGAATTTTTTATTTTTTTTTTTGGTTTGTGGCTTTTTGGGTTAATTTACTTTTGGTTGCTCATTTTCCAACTTTATGTCTTT
The DNA here is from genome assembly GCA_932526605.1 of Nephrotoma flavescens. Taxonomy (NCBI): domain Eukaryota; kingdom Metazoa; phylum Arthropoda; class Insecta; order Diptera; family Tipulidae; genus Nephrotoma; species Nephrotoma flavescens. The sequence goes on from OW052222.1 coordinate 106,490,814, forward strand.
CCGAAATGTATATAATAATTTCTCTGTTGTTTCCACTGTTTCACTTTTTTCTCTTTCACTCGTAACATTTTTTTTGTCAATCCTGTAACGGTCTCTGTGAAAATTTAAGTTCATTAATAATTAAGGGATGAAATGAAAATCATACTTAATAGATGCTTTGGGAGATAAAGAAAAAGGCGTTCTAATTATAATACGATTGGATAATTTGATTAAAAACCACAACAGCATCCGTAGCAGAAGGAGTTTAATGAATGATGACACAGATTTATTTGGTGACAATGACTATAATGTTTTTTTTTTTGAGAGAATGATTTTGTATTATTTGCACGTTATACCTTTCGCAGAATTATGATTTTATTACCATAATTTTTGTTATGTGTTGTAAAACAAATCTGTAAATTATATGTATATTTAGAGTTATTTTTTATAAATCTACCTTTTTATGTAGCGGTTGTCGTTAGATGTTCAGATCACACAAAAAAAAAAGCAAAACAAAAAATATTACATTTAGACTTGTAATAATATACAAACCATCTCGGCATTATACTATGAGAAATATAACATAAATATTAACAACTTCAAGGCATCCTTCTCAAAATACCCAGCTATAGCAGCACACAAAAAATACACATATACAAAAGAAGCAAAGAATTATTATCCTTAAACGAAAATAATGGCCATAAGACGTGATGAATTTTAATATTTATTTTCATTTTTTCTCCATGGTATGTGATCATATCCTTCTTCCTTTTTTTTTGTAATTTTTTATACATAAATTTTCCCGGACACACCGAAACTTCTCCGACTCCTTCAAATATAACATCCATATATGTACATGAACGTACATAGAGCATAACGGAACAATTGAGGAATGAGCATATCTATTGTATTATGCTTAAATATAACATAAATCCTCTCTACCTCTATACTACGTATACGTATTTATTTATACCTTGTTATACACTTTGTTGTAGCATTTATAAGCTTTTTTTGTTCTTGGGTACTGTATACATAGTAGATACATATATTTGTATGTACGTATGTAACCGAGTATAACAACAACAATGCAAAAATACCACACCAACAAGGATAAGAAAAAAAGGATAAAAATTATTGTTATGTAACGAGAAGGATTTTTTTTTGTTGTTAGACTGTGTTGTTGTGCTAAACAGATTTTTAAATTTGTAAAGCTAATATAATGTACATAATAATAAAACTCTGGATGGTTTGAGTATAAATCTATTGAACAAGATGGCGACATCTGTCAAAATATCGTATTCGCAATACATATATATGTTCACTATCATCTCGCCTGTCTATATCTAACCGCATTAAACTTTGAAATGACAGATCGAAAATTAACAATTTTGACATGTGTATAATGCGTTCATATTGGAGTTACCGAAATATACATATTTTTACGTAAACTGATGTGAGGAGTAACTCTGTGGGAGGCTGCGGAATAAAAACATACATAAAATGAAGATGTATAGTCCGAAAAAATAGAAAAATAAATGAAAACAAATCATTCATTTCGCTTACTGTTGTTGGATTTTTTATTACCATTCCTCAGTCTTAAGATAAAATAGATATAAATGTTATGTTTGGGGTACAATGTACATGGTCCTTTATAAGATATACGTTTTATTAAAGTCATTTTTTTGAATTTTGAGATGACATATAATTTAGTTTCATTCATCCATCTTATTATAACATCCATATATGTATGTAGCTCTTTGGTTGGTTTTCTTTTATTAAACATTTACCCCATTTATCGGTGTTATCGCACTTGCGTATATCCTCTAAAGTATGGATGAACAACAACATATAGAAGTGAGGTAATAAGCCAAAACCTATAATCATATAAATACCAATATTCAAATTATACCAAATATTAAAAGTATAGCACTAGTGCGATAAATGAAATTTATTTGATTCTTTAGTTAATTCAACGAGTTGAGTTAATAAACATTTGCAACAATCTCTTTCCCTTTTATCTACAGGATTTTCCTATAAGAGGTTTCATTTTGAATAGCTTGCTATTTGGGCAGCTGTCAATTTTGAAGCTGTAATCTTTTGACATTTGACAACTAAAAACTACGCCATCACTAAAAATGTTATGATACACGCTTCAACAATGCATTGAGTTTGTTAAAATTCACTACAAAAATGGTGAAAATTTTGCAGTCACAGTTCGCAAAACTAAAGCATTTTTGGGTCGTCGAGAAGCACCTTTTCGGCCTGCAATAGTGAAACTGGTGGATAAATTTGAGCTGTTGGCACATAGTGATTTGAAGAATTGAAACCGTGTGCGTCGCTCAGAAAACTGAGAATATTGCTACTGTAGCCCGTAGTGTTGACGAAAACCCAGGTTTGTCGATCTTTGGAATTAAACATTCCACAAACGACATTACTTCGTATTTTGCATAAAGGCTTAAGACTTATGGCTTTTAAAGTTCAGTTAATACAATAACTCAAGCCGACCGGTCCTTCAAATGCATCAGAATGAAATCATTTTCAGTGAAGAGGCCCATTTTCACCTCGGTGTCACTGTTTGGTGCGGTTTTAGGGGCTGGCGGTGTGATTGAACCATACTTATTCGAAAATGAGGCTGGTGTAACTGTTACGGTGAATGGATTGCGCTACCGAGCTATGATTAATGATTTTTTATGGCCGGAATTGGAAGATATTGATGTGGACGACGTATATTTTCAGCAAGACGGCGCTATGTGCCACACAAGCAACGAAACAATCGCAATTTTGCATGAAAAGTTTCCTGACCGTGTTATTTCTCGAAGAGGTGACCACAATTGGCCACCAAGATCTAGTGATTTAACATCTTTAAACATTTTTCTTTGGGGCCACGTGCAATATAAGGTCTATGTGAATGCTCCATAATAAGACCTGAAAGATGGAATTCGTGGAGTTATCGAGGACATACAGCCGCAAATGTGCTAATTGGTCATGGAAAATTTCATGAACAGGATATGGTGCTGCAAGCGTAGCCGTGGTGGCCATTTGGCTCATATCGTTTTCAAATGTTAATGGCATACCTTCCTCTTTACAATGAAATAAACATTCATTGATATCTCTTAAAAAATACTCGTTAAAATTTATTTATTTTATAGGTAAAAAGGAAAGAAACGAAGAAGTCACCGGATTCAAGTTGTCTAAGTAGTATGGATATGCACATTAAACCATAGATCAGGTTTCTTTGGATTTAAAAAAAAATCTAAAGCCATAGAGAAATTTTAAGAGTTTTAATGAAATTTTAAACAACACTTGAAATGTAATTTTTTTTTTTTGAATTTTTGACTTATAGATGGAAAATTTGTAAAAATCACAACAATAAGTTTCGAGCAGATGTGATTATTCATTTTAAAAAATCAGTCTTCTCATCAGTGGCACTATTCTGGTAATCCCCGGGGAATAGAAATTTTTAATTTTGTAGCAGTTTTATTCTCTTTCCCCCAAAGTGTATCCTGTCTTTTGGGAAAAATGTTTCTTGGAAGAAAATTATTCCCAATTATAGTGTTTATTATTACATACCTATTTAATTGAAGGATTTTTGGGGAATAACTTTATTAACGTAAAACTAAGTAGTATTTTATGTTTTACATAAGAATAAGTTGTGATTAAAAATTAATTTTGTGATACAAAAATATTTTTAACATTTTGGATATCTATTTTATAAATACATAAACACTTACAAATAAACACTTTATCCGAAATTGAGTACATTTTTTTTTTAACCTAAAAATGAGTGCGCCAAAGTCGCGGGTAAGCCAAATAATTATTATATTACATCCAATTTGATTTATTTTTGTGTGTTGATTATATTTTTTATTTAGGGAAAGAGCATATCGAAGGATCAAAAGTTAGTAATAGTAGAATTAATGGAAGAGAATGTTGATTTAGCGAACGATCGGTAATTATTTGCGCCTTATGAACGCCATTTTAATATTATTCATCATGGCAGTTATATTGATTAGTATATATTTGTAGCTTTGATAGCAGCAATGGTAACGAGTATAACCAAGAACAATGGAGACAAATCGCCGACAAACTCAATTTTTTTGTTGGAGCTAATACGGACAGCGCGAAATGGCGACGGACCTGGATCGTTATAAGGTAAGTACAGTTGTGTGCAATATAATAGGTAATTGTATGAAATGTTCAAATAATACGTTTTTTTTACAAAATCGTCTATATGAAAAATTGAAACATGGTTTTTTTAATTGTCAGTCTCTTCTTAAAAACAAAACATTTCGGAAATAATTAATTTTTACATAAAGGTTTAATACTTACACTGAGAAAAAAATATGATAAATACATGATTGCATTTACCATATTATAATAATAGAAATCATTATAAAATTATTGTGATATTCCGTAATATAAATAATTAGAAATACTATTTGTTTAATTATGTCAATCAGTGAAGACGCAGCTTATTTTTATTATGATACTTGTAATAATATTCATCTAATATGATTAGGTAAACATACTGCATGGTTAAATTTTGATTCGTTCAATAATTATTAAAATATAGATACAAAATCCGGAATTTATTTTCTTCGTCGTTAGCATACCGAAAGTTTGGGCTTCACCTTCTCAAAATTTTATTAACATTTGTTATATTCGGTAATCGCATAATGCCTCAACCAGGCACGACTTAAGAGCTTAAGTTACACGCCGGTTGCATCACTTCAGCTAGTGCTACACTCACCAAAATTGTATAGGCTTCTCGTCACAAATAAATAACTGACATCTAAAATTTTCGTGGTCGTACCGCTCGCATAAGTGGTCCAAACGGAGCACAACTTAAGCTCTTAAGTTTTGACTGGTTGAGGTTTATGATGGAAACACATGTACAGAACTCACTAGTGTATATGGGTTAAAATACATGTACGACGCATGCCATGCAGAATTCCGCACGTGGTCTCTATTTCTAATTTGACTGCGCATCCGTCGGTGTTGACAACATGAAAAAAAATAAAACTAGAAATCGTCGCTAACTTCATGCGACATTGTTTGATATTTTTGACTTTTGACACTAAATTTTGTCAAGATGGAGGGGAAAATTACACAATTTATAAAAGAAAACCAATTGTTATACAATACAAGACATTTCAATTTCGAAAATATTTATCTGTGTGACAAAAAGTTGATAGCTTGCTTTAACTCTAAATAAAAAATGTCGCACACAAGTGTCAAAAAATTATGCTCATGTGTTTTACGTGCAGATCTGCATGCGGTGCTGCATGCAGAAAATCTGCACATCTGTTTTCAGCATTAAAGGTATTAACAAGAGCGACAACTACAAGCGACATCGCATATCATATTAGAATACACGGAAATCATATGCTGCTCACAAAACCAAAATCGTCAACGACGACGACATTATCGACGATTTTTTTTAGAATCTATAGCTGTTTTGCTTTCGCAAAGCCGATTAGCTGTAATGTTAGAGGCCAATTTTGGTTTCAGCAATATTTGTTTATGAATTTCCAGTAACGAAAATATTTGTTCATAATAGTTGGCGAAATTATCAGTAGTAATTAAAGTAGAGTTGGCTTTACATAAAACTAAAAAAAAAGACTTTCATAAAACCGATTCAGATTACAATTACTACTGACAAAAAAGCCCACTACGGTGAACAATTATTTTCCATTACTGGAAATTCAAAACAAATATTGCTGAAAGCAAAATTGGCCTCTAACATTAAAGCTAATCGGCTTTGCGAAAGCAAAACAGCTTATTTCTTTTTGTGATACAATGCCAACTGTTTTTTGCGTCGTTATATTCCTACCCGAAAATTTTTAGTTGTCATTTTGTTCCTAACCTTTAATGTAAATTTATTAGTTTTCGATCGAAAAAAAAATTTGCTAAAGACATACCGTTGATTTTACTGATTATTTTAATTTAATATAATGTCATTCAAGGAGAAGTTAATAGAACTGCTTGGGGCAAAGCCATTTCTATATGATTGTAACCTCGTTGGTACCAAGGGAAGCATGGTTTGATCAACGTCAAGCATGGTCACCGCAATATCAATAATGTTAACAAAAAATTTTGTTTTGTTTCTTCAATTATTATCATCAGAGACAGCAGCACATTTGCCCGCTAGAGTGACAGCCATAGGGGTTCTTGTTTTCTGAAAACAATTGAAGCTCGCATGTGCTGCTACCAATGTCAAGAAAATGAGATAATCCAACTCATAGAAAAACAAGAACAACAAAAATAAATAATAAAACTAAGACAGTTAACTCAGTTCCGCCATACTGGAGGCCGTCGGCCACCTGACCTCAGTGCGTACACCACCCGTTGAAGTACTTATTTTAATGGCACTTCCCTCCCATTGTGGTGCTCACCCCTGCTGATCGACCCGTACGATTTGTGCCGAGCCGGCTCGCCGGATGGGGGGTCCATCTCGATCAGCGTGATTGATGGATGGTTCACCAACAAACTAAATTACGTACGGAAGTTTCTTTAAATTTACCTAACCGCTCGACCCATCGTTGCACGTCCCACGCCTCACTCCTCTTAATTTACTACACCTCAATTACTTCTCATATTATTTTTTTATTTAGAACACCAATATTTTCTTTACACATAACAACAAAAAAAAACAAAAGGTTCGAGACACCTCGGAACCCGATATAAATGAATATAATTATAATGATTCTTAATGTACTTTAATTGTTTAAATTGTTATAAAAAAAAAACAAATACGTTGAATAAATTCAGGCTATGCACCGGTATTTACGAGTAAACATTTCATATATATATATACTATATATTACCGTTAGTTAATTTCGAACAAGATATGAAATTGTAAAAAAAACTTACCGGTCATAATCCTCCGTAAGGCCTTGCGTAGGGATTGATGAAGGTAACTGAAATAAAAATTAGAACGACCCAAATATGGACGATCGCGTGTGCTGGATTTTAAATTTATTCAACATTTACCGCAATTAAGAAATTAAATAGCAAAAGCACTACTAACTATAGAAAAAAACCAAAAAAAAAGATTTTATACTAAGAAAATAAAAAAACAATTAAATTTACAACTAAATCAGAAAAGCTTCGGATAAAAAAAAATTAAACACTAATCGTATTATGGGGCGCAATGTTTTTAAATATCGAAGCACAAAACAAAATTCCTCGTAACAATAATACATTTACTTGGGCGCGATTGAGCCCGCCAACGCTACTACCCCAAGCACCACTGTTCGGGTTAATTCATAAGAGTGTATCAACCCCTTCACTACTGGATTGACAACCAGTTTTTCGTTTTTTTTTCCTTTTTTTTTTTGAAGAAAATCCGCTTGAATATTAAGGCGATGACAATGGAGTTGGGCAGCTTAGCCCTCGCGCTCCAATCCTGGAGTATTCACGCTGGATTTATTTATATATACGCGGGCCAGTTCCAGTAATAGCGGTACCCAACCTTCATGAAAGCAACCAAAAAAAAACTATATTATGACCAATTCGCTTTACCCACAAACATCACTTAATTTAAAATAAAATGGCTTACCGCGCATCCAAATTAAAAGTGTGCACAATTGACAAAAGGGTGGCTTCTCTCTTCGAAATTTAAATTCCCCAAATGGCAGTAAACGGCTTGCCACAATTATTTTACTCGTGTTTTACTTATAGGTGGAAAGCAACCACCCAAACAAACAACGAAAAAAATAAATTTATTTTTGGTTTCACTGACATATACTTATGTACTTATAAACTTCGCACTGGATGTAATTGGCACGAATTCAAATGGACTAATGATACGATACAATTAAGAGTTTTTATTTATTTATTTTTTTTGTTTTGCTCTCTCTTCTTTTGGGTGTAATAGACAATTAGGTTAACCATAACACCATGGCTACACCATGGTTAACCATAAGACCAATGCTATAACAATACAACGGTCGGCTTTGTTCGACGTCACTCTACACAACAGGTTGAAATAGAATTTTATTTCAAATTACATTAAAAGCTGGAAAAGTGCCGTCGAGCCACCAATAATTAAGCACACCAACAATAATCAGGGTTTTAAGTCTTTGGCATGGTACACTCCCAGATTTTTACCATGCTCGTTTACAACCACATACGTAACATTCCCGGTTCTTTTTACGATCTTTCCGGGTACATACAGGGGAGCAAGTTTAGAGGCGAAATGTTTGGTTTTTTCACTTACGGGGTGTGTTTTTATGAAAACTTTTTGGCCTGGCTGGAATGTTATCGGTCTAGTCCGCAAATTATATGCCCTGGAATAAGATTCGTATGCTTTTATCAGGTTGTCCCTTATTCTGTCGTGGATAATCGGCTGCTTATAACCTGCAGGCATGGTCTCTATATCCGTGTCACTTAGAGAATTCAAATTATCTAGCAGGTCGTACGTTCCACCATGATGTATCATCTCATAGCCAAACAGAGCATAAAACGGGGTGCATTTAATGGATCGGTGATTTGAACTTCGTAACGCTGCTGCGATCTCTCCAAGATGATCATCCCACATCCTGTGATCCGATTTTACGTACGCCCGTATGGCACTCAGAACAGATCTGTTAACCCGTTCAGAGGCGTTAGATTGCGGCGAGTACACCGGTGTGCGCTCGTGTCTGATTCCGTGTTTGCTTAAAAACGTTTGAAATATATCGCTCGTAAACTGCGTCCCGTTGTCAGTAAATACCATCTGTGGGCAACCGAATATACTAAATACTTCATTGGCTAAGAACGTGATCGAAGATGTGGCCATTGCCTTAGCGAATGATTTCAAAATTGGAAATTTGGTCAGTTGGTCAAGGACTACTAATATCACCGTTTTACCATTCTTAGAACGAGGATACGGCCCAAGATAATCGAGATAAATCTTCTGAAAGGGACGTTCTACAAATTTAGTTGTACCCATTTCCGGCTTAGAAATTATGTTAGAATATTTCGAGCATTTGCAAACGTCACAGTTCGTCACATACTTATATATATCTTTGGCCATCTTCGGCCAGTAAAACAGTTTGCGTATTCTTCCAATCGTCTTTTTGATGCCTCCATGAGCAGCTACCGGTAGGTCATGCTCTGATTTGATCACATTCTGAACTAAGGGTTCAGGGAGCCATAATTTCCATGCCGTAACGTCATTTAATGGTTCGAAAGATTTGGGCTCGATTCTTATATACAGTCTATCATCCAGAACTCGTAAGTTGGGATATTCATTAGGGTTTTCGAGTACTTTTGATATCAGGCTGCGATAGTTTGAATCATTAAACGCCGGTGAGGTTAAGTCAATCTTTTGGGTTATCATCGTAAAGTCCGTGTTCAACTCGTTTATAGAATCACAATTTATTCTAGATAGAGCATCTGGCACTATATTTTCTCTGCCCTTTTGGTGGATAATCTCAAAGTCGAAGGTCTGGAGATACAAACTCCAACGAGCTAGTTTAGAGGTCAAGTCTTTCATCCCCATCAACCATTTGAGGCTGGCGTGGTCCGTTATGACCGTAAATCTGTATCCCTCAACATATTGGCGAAACTTTTTTATGGATAGAACAGCGGCCAAACATTCCAGCTCAGTTACCGTGTAATTTTTTTGAGCAGCATTGAGTTTCTGAGAAAAAAAAGAGATTGGCTGTTCAACATCATCCGTGGTCTTTTGAAACAGGACACCTCCTAAACCCTCTGTGCTCGCATCACAGCGAATGTAGAAGTGTTTAGAGTAGTCCGGATTCACAAGAACTGGAGCCGTCGACAGCAAAATCTTAAGTTTCTCAAAAGCCTCCTGCGCTTCATTTGTCCAGACAAACTTAATCGATTTTTTAAGGAGATTGGAGATATGGGCAGCGATTTCGGCGTAGTTGTAAATAAATCTCCGATACCATCCCGCCATCCCAAGGAAGCGTCGCACCTGTTTAACCGATTTTGGTCTCGGGAAATTTACGATGGCTTCAACTTTAGCTGGATCGGTTCGGAGGCCTTCTTCACCGACTATAAACCCAAGGTAGCGAATCTCTCTCATACAAAAGTGGCTCTTATCAACGTTTATAGTCAATCCACCGCGGGAGAGGTGACCGGCGACGAGTTCGAGTAAACCTTGCATCTTTCAAATGTGGGCGATATGATAAGCAAATCGTCCAAATATACGAAGACCTGATCATGCAATTCAACTGGAATGATTTTGTGCATTAATCTACACAACGCTTGGGCAGCGTTACAGAGCCCGAACGGCATCACCTTAAACTGGTAAAGTGGTCGTCCGGGCACTGTAAACGCTGTCATTTCCCTCGATTTTTCTTCCAGTGGAATTTGCCAAAAGGCATCTTTAAGGTCTAGACTTGATATATATTTGGTATCCTTAAGTCGAGCAAGCAGTCCATCTATAATTGGTAGTGGATAAGAGTCTTTGACAGTGACACCATTCAATTTGCGGGAATCAAGGCACAATCTTGATTTCCCGTTGGATTTTGATACTAACACAACGGGAGACGACCACGGACTATGACTCGGTTCTATTACTTGCAAGGCTAACATTCTATGAAGCTCCGCATACATTTTCGATTGAATGATTGGTGATACTGGGAAATATCTTTGCTTTATTGGTAGAGCCGACCCTACATCAATACGGTGCTCGTGCAAGTTGGTACATCCTAGGCCCCGTTCGTTAAAGGAGGGAAATTTGTCAATAACCTGGTTTAATTGAGCCCATTGGGACTTACTTAAGTTGTGCATTTTTCCATTATTCGAATCCGTTTCATCAATAATCACCTCATTAACCATTTGTGGAACTATGCCGAAGGCAACCCAAAAATTAATTCCAAGGTACAATCGGTTTTTCAAGGTCGGAACAATGTAGAGCTTCACTACCTTGGTTTTGTGGCGATATTTAACTGGAAGGTTGACATAACCGATAATTGTGTTCGCCGTACCGTCAGCCGTATTAACGTACGAATTTAATTTACGATAATTGGAGTTGATCTCTTTTAAAAAACTCAGAGCACCTTCTCCTAGTATTGAGATACTGGCACCACTATCCAGAAGACCTTTGATTGATTTTCCACGAATTGTGACGTCGATATGAGGACGGGAGTCGTTTAGAATCTCACTGGCAAGAGTTGTTGATGCACATTCTTTATGTTGTAGTTTCTTGGTGTCCCAGTATCGTTTTGTTCTCGAAACCGGTGGTGAAAGTATACACGCATTTGGACGTCGGGAATCATTTGAATCCTCCTTTGGCGAGAAAAGATCATTTGTCGCTACTTCGTGGCTGTACTGTAGAAAATTGTCGGAATTAGAGTTCGTGACCCCAGCGGTTGTCTTGATGTGATCGGGTAATTTGACATAATCGGTTGGTTTGACGTTATCGGGTGTGAATGGAAAATTTAGAGAAGCATGATCTATTTGCGCCTTTCTGGAGATGGGCTTTGCCTGGGATGACGAAATGTAGTCGCACCTTCCATCCCAGCTTTGGAAGTGTTCGACTTCAAGTTTTTTTGACTTTGAAATTTTTCACATGTTTGACAATCAAATTTTTTTACGTCTGGCATCCCGCATCCAAAACAGAATATTCCTAACATATCGCGAGGGCAGTCTTGGTAAAAATGTCCAGCTTCACGGCAGTTCCAACAAATTGCGAAGCGAACCCTATTTGGTGGAGGACTGTCGAGGGCGTCTACATAATCTCCCCCCATAGCCATGTTAGCGTTGAACCCATAGCTTTTCTCACGGGCATCGGAAGATACAATTTCATTTACAAAATGTCTTCGACTACTTCTGTCGAAATTAACTCTGGGATCATAACCCGTCTTAGACCAAATATTTTCATATGTGCGGCACAAAACTCGCAAATCCTCTATAGTTTGAAGATTGGCTGATACTATCTTACTTCTAAACGCTGGGTGCAAATTCATTTTGATGATATCCAGGAGGTTTCTTTCGCTGAAACGAGCGTGGTTCAGTCGGTTGTTTAACGTCTGAATGCTCAAAATGTAATTGCTAACTGGCTCGCGGAGCGCTTGTTTCTTCGTGCAAATTTGAAGACGAAGTTCAGCTTCTTCTTCAGGGGGACTAAACCATGTCAGCAGAGCTTCCCGAATTTCAGGCCAACGGGCATTTGGATTATTTCTAATGAAACTCCAGAGGAAGGTATCTGCTTGCCCAGATACGTACTCAAATATATATTTATCAAGCGTTTCAAATCGGTAGCCTGCGCGACTAGCTAAACTTTCGAATTTGAATAAAAAAATCACTGATGTTCATTTCTTTGGAACCATCAAAATTTAAATTACGCCATTTCGGGGATTTATCTGAACCGGGATCGTAATTGTTACGGCGAACTTCTTCAAATTGAACCGGTCGAAGCGGCGCTGGATTTGGATAAGGTACATTAAACTGTGGGAAACGAGGTGGATTAATGACGTTTTGATTCCTCGCTATCCTTTGTTGAATTTGCACTTGGTGTGGTGGAGGGTTTGGTCTGTATAATACCGAATTTATATAATTTTCATTACGCTGGTACCACTCGCCCCTCGCCGTACCTGGAATTTGACTTCGTGGCTCAACATTTTGATGCGGATTTGAAAGAGCGGGGTTCCGAGCCTCCCTAACAATAGCTGCCTGTCTTTCACCGGATTCAGTGGATCGATCTATTTGACTTAGAAAAAGTTCCTCAATTTTGCTCGTGAGATCCATTTCGTCGGACAACTGGAGTTTTCTTGGGGGTATCGGGCTAGGTGTAGCCAGAGCATGCTCGTTACTAACGGTCTCAATAGTCGGGGGAATACTTGAGTCCTTCACTGACGGATTTCGACCCGGATTACCTATCGGAGCGGCGGGCCTTCTCGTTGGTATCGTCATGTTATGTTCTTGGGTGTTTATGTTATTGTCGATCGACGCTGATGGGGTAGAAGCGTTTGGCATATCTGTTTGTTTAGGAACCGCACCGGTTCTGGAAACGGTTTTAGTGGCCTCATGAGTGAACGGCATATAGTAATTGATTGATTGTAGCGTCCTACGGAAGACTCCTAAAGTTTTCGTAATTTGGCCTAGATCACCATATACATGTTTTAACCGTTGGGCCCGTTCACACCAGTGAAGAGTTTTTCCAAGTAAAGCAAAAATTTCGTTGCTACTGGTGCGTTCATTCAACTTATTTGCCTGTTCTCTGGTGAAGCTAGCCATATCACTACACATTCGACTTTCTAGATCTGGAGCTATAGGGATATGTGTCGTGGTTGGTTTAAGATTATTGTCTAATTTTTCGTTACGCACGTGTTCTATCAGAATAGTCTTGGCGTTCGGATGCTTTACATCGATATCTCTTATCTGATATTCAATCAGAAGCTCTTCCGGGGTTAAATAGTCAAATAAATGTGATACCGACATTTTAAAAATTTTAGAGTCGAATACGATTTATAAAGAAATAAATTTACAAAATCGCGTTGATTAAGTACCGGTCAACGAAATGTTTTATATTGTATTTTAATAAATTTTAATTTTTTCTTTTTTGTAGTATATAATATGAACGATATTTTTATCGAGAGATTGAAATTTGATAGAGCGTAGATAGAATCTAAGTATACTGGTTATCTCTGAATATATGTTATATGTATTTAAGTAGAGGAGTGAGAAGGTGTGAAATATGCAACGATGGATCAATGAACACTGAAGCTATGGTTCATCTCTAAAGACTTTTATTCGATTGGTTTAATGACATTCATGGTATGGTATTTATCACCATTATATTCGGAAAAATCGAGTCACGATTAAAATCAAACTAATATTAGTGATGCCTAACCACTTCATGACAAAAAAACTAGGATTCACCTGGCCATACAGAGTACTTCCCTAAAGGTGAAGAAAGAAAAAATAGAATCACTATTAAAATCTATTTCGAAACCGATAAAGAATTATTCAAATATATGCCAATTCATATTATGCATAGCGGGTCCATAAAAATAAATTCATTTCGTATATAAAAATCTTTAGAGATAAATTTTAAAAAAAAAAATTACGGTGACAAAAAAAAAATTAATTACATGTGCGAGTACCGTATGCGACCTTCCCTTTAGATCCCGCAGTTTATAAGAGTACCAGAATCACTGGAAGGTCTAATTATAAATTGACAAGAGCACAAAGGATGACCAAAAACGGAACCGCACAAATTGTTTTTTTCTAACTTTAAGGTTTTAATACAAGAAGAGTAGTCATCCGCAGCTAACACACCTACGCGGACTTAGTGACTATCTGTAGATGGGGAGTGAAGCTCCATGGATGTCTTCTTAGGACCACCTTTGCAAAAATGAAATCATGTGCAAAAAAAACATATTATGACCTTCAGATCGTACCACTCAATACCGTTAGACGACCTTCAGGTCCCTGTTTCGGCGCCATGTGGTGCTCACCCCTGCTGATCGACCCGTACGATTTGTGCCGAGCCGGCTCGCCGGATGGGGGGTCCATCTCGATCAGCGTGATTGATGGATGGTTCACCAACAAACTAAATTACGTACGGAAGTTTCTTTAAATTTACCTAACCGCTCGACCCATCGTTGCACGTCCCACGCCTCACTCCTCTTAATTTACTACACCTCAATTACTTCTCATATTATTTTTTTATTTAGAACACCAATATTTTCTTTACACATAACAACAAAAAAAAACAAAAGGTTCGAGACACCTCGGAACCCGATATAAATGAATATAATTATAATGATTCTTAATGTACTTTAATTGTTTAAATTGTTATAAAAAAAAAACAAATACGTTGAATAAATTCAGGCTATGCACCGGTATTTACGAGTAAACATTTCATATATATATATACTATATATTACCGTTAGTTAATTTCGAACAAGATATGAAATTGTAAAAAAAACTTACCGGTCATAATCCTCCGTAAGGCCTTGCGTAGGGATTGATGAAGGTAACTGAAATAAAAATTAGAACGACCCAAATATGGACGATCGCGTGTGCTGGATTTTAAATTTATTCAACATTTACCGCAATTAAGAAATTAAATAGCAAAAGCACTACTAACTATAGAAAAAAACCAAAAAAAAAGATTTTATACTAAGAAAATAAAAAAACAATTAAATTTACAACTAAATCAGAAAAGCTTCGGATAAAAAAAAATTAAACACTAATCGTATTATGGGGCGCAATGTTTTTAAATATCGAAGCACAAAACAAAATTCCTCGTAACAATAATACATTTACTTGGGCGCGATTGAGCCCGCCAACGCTACTACCCCAAGCACCACTGTTCGGGTTAATTCATAAGAGTGTATCAACCCCTTCACTACTGGATTGACAACCAGTTTTTCGTTTTTTTTTCCTTTTTTTTTGAAGAAAATCCGCTTGAATATTAAGGCGATGACAATGGAGTTGGGCAGCTTAGCCCTCGCGCTCCAATCCTGGAGTATTCACGCTGGATTTATTTATATATACGCGGGCCAGTTCCAGTAATAGCGGTACCCAACCTTCATGAAAGCAACCAAAAAAAAACTATATTATGACCAATTCGCTTTACCCACAAACATCACTTAATTTAAAATAAAATGGCTTACCGCGCATCCAAATTAAAAGTGTGCACAATTGACAAAAGGGTGGCTTCTCTCTTCGAAATTTAAATTCCCCAAATGGCAGTAAACGGCTTGCCACAATTATTTTACTCGTGTTTTACTTATAGGTGGAAAGCAACCACCCAAACAAACAACGAAAAAAATAAATTTATTTTTGGTTTCACTGACATATACTTATGTACTTATAAACTTCGCACTGGATGTAATTGGCACGAATTCAAATGGACTAATGATACGATACAATTAAGAGTTTTTATTTATTTATTTTTTTTGTTTTGCTCTCTCTTCTTTTGGGTGTAATAGACAATTAGGTTAACCATAACACCATGGCTACACCATGGTTAACCATAAGACCAATGCTATAACAATACAACGGTCGGCTTTGTTCGACGTCACTCTACACCATTATGACTACATATTTAAGACACTTTAAGCATTAAACATAGTTAACACCAACGGAACTGCGAGAAGTATATCAATGATAAAAGTAAATACAGTAAATATGCACTTATCGCATTTGTTCTGAACAATTTTCTCAAAAATTATGCGGTACCTGAATAATTATGCGTTTTGCGAATTTGGTACGTCATTTTAAATATTTTGTTTTAACTTAAATTTTGATCAAACAGCATGCATGTATGCGTAGTAAAATGATTCTCACGTCACCAATACATATACATATTTTTATATTTTTGGTTATTTTATCTAATTCGAAGAGAAGAGAAACAAAGGATAAAACAAAAATATTGCGTTATGTGGATTAGGTTGCCAAAATGCGTTATGTGTGTAGTTGCATTATGCGAATTATTGCGTTATCTGAATATGCAATAAGTTGATTTTTACTGTATCACCAATTTTCTAATCATGAGCAAGTAACGTAAAGAAAAATCGTTAATTTCGATAATTTAGAAATATCCATATGTCACAAATTATTTATTAAAACAAAATACTGAACAAAAGAAAACTAAAAATTACTGTAACGTTACTTAAGATTAGTTTTAGGCTACTATAAACAAAGTTGACCGGTCTCTAACCCCCTTAGAAAATATAGATACAGATACAGTAGGATTAGTTGAGCATTTTTTTGTGTTTTATGCTTCATTTATAATAAAAGAAGTACTTTAGTACAACTTATTCAAATTATGAAATTTGGTAGGTTATATAATTATAATAAAAAAAATAATAAAATTTGGTGGTTTTAAAATCTACTTGCGTTTTTTTTTCTCTTTCTGGTATGTTCATTGGTATACATGCGCTGACCTACGAGGCATGCATCCATACAGTTTGTAAACGGTAAATGGGTATTGCTGGCTGTGGTACCGTATCAATCCACTCAGTATAATATATTTTTAACACTGAAAAATAAAAAAACGCGGCAAGCGCCCGGGTTGGCGTGACCGAACTTTTTCTAATAATTTCAATGAAATGGGGGAGAAAGAAAAACGTCAAACAAAATTGTGCCATCACTTTACCAATCGGCATATTTACCTTTCCGTATCGCACACGATTAGCGTCAACAACTTTCGTGGGATTTTCCATTGCACCGAAATCTTAGTTTAGCAAAACGTAGTGTGAACACCAATTTTTCTTTTATTCGTTTGGTTATTTTACACTACTGTAAAAAAAAATCTTTAATTTTACACATGCGTCACTTAAAAAGCACTAAACCTTCGCGGAATTTACCTATGTTGTATTTTATTCAGGCGTACAGCCACTGTAATGCTATACGGTTTTTCAACCGACCGATAAAGTCCGTATAAGATTTACTTGGACTATATACACGATATATATGTAGGCACTGATTTTACTGAAATTAAATTTAATCACCTTCACAAATTTATTAATTATAATTGTTAAATTTTTTAATATTTTACTGTGTCACAGTCCACGCACAACTAATTGAATTCTTGCAAATTTTCTTTATCTGACGTACTTTCCGTTTACAAACAGCTGATTGATGCCGCGCTGCGTATGTACCAAGTACACTAATTACGTTTAGTTGTATATAAAAATATGTAACAATACTCCGATACCAATGATCAGCGAAAAATTACATAGACAATGAGAAAAATGTAACCACCAGTACAATAGAAAAGTATATATTGATAACGATTAATACATCACCTGTCCATGTATATTCGTAAATCTGTGATGGACAAGACAAGTTGCGTTCCTGTATAAAACAAAGGAAGGGTTAAATTTCTATATATACTTTAAAGGTTTTTCAACCAAGGAGCAGTTTGTACCAAATTGTAACATGATTTAAAAAATTTAAATTATAGGAGATCCGGCATTAGGGGAAAAATTTGAAGAGAGACTGCTGCTAATCTCAAATCTTCAGGTAAACATTATGAATTTTGAAAAAATTCCTTTGCGCAAATCTAAAATATTTTATATGTGATTAAACAATTTCAGAAGAAGTGTGTAAATCCAAATGGAAGAGTTTACACGATACGTATCGAAGAATACGCCGTCGAACACCATCTTCTGGGAGTGCTCCAAATGAACCCATCGACTAGAAACACACAAATAACTTCGTTATTATTTTCTTCACTTACCTCCAGTGGTGTTAGACGAATTGGATATGGAAATATCAAATAGTGTTTACCAAAGATTACGTGAGCATTATAATGACTAACACTCGAAATCAAATATCTGATCTGGTTTTCCTTTTCATAGACACGTAATGTTGAATATATGCGCTTGTGATTTTACCATGTTATTATAGTCTGAATACGAAAATATGATACAATAAAAAAATTGTATTTTGAATTTCAGTAAATGTTTTATTTAATCAAATGTCACTCTGCTTATTAATGAAGTAAAATAAGGAAGAGCATGTTTAAATATCAGTTGAACAAAGGAAATTTTTTAAACGGTCTCTCAATTCGAATGCTCACTGGGGTTGAGCGATATCCTCTAAAAAACACGGTATTGCTGTAGCACTTCACCATTATCGCGCCAGTCTCCTCGAATATTAATTCCATTTTGTTCTCGGTCTATGTATTTCTGTAAAATTAAAAAACTGTGCAAAACTATAGTAGCCAAAATAACTTTCTTAGCATTTTTTGGATGCCTAGGATTCTCCATCTATTTGCTAATATTCCAAAAGTATTTTATATTATTATTCTCGCACGCAACGATATTTTGTTAAACTGCTCTTTGTCTGCCGACAAACATTTACCAGGATATGGACGCATTAAATTTCTTTTTAAGGGAAAGGCAGAGTCGCCGACAAAGTAGTAGGGGAAGTCTGTGATAGAATTTGGTAGAATTTTAGTTTTGGGAATTTTAAGAGACTCATCTGCTAATTGCTTGCCAAAACCGCTATTTTGAAATATGCCGGAAACGCTCTGGCTACCGTAGGCTCCGACGGCGATAGCAGTAAATGAGTAGTTTGCATTACATACACCTAATAGTACCATGCTATGGTGTCCATTATAATTATAATATAATGAACCGCTTTTCGGTGAATATTTGAGATTGACATGTTTGCCGTCGATGGCACCTATTTACTAGCTTAATCAATAGATTGAAGTGCTCAATACTCATACGCGTCGTTTTGTGAAAATATTTTGGATCATTTGCTTGCATTTAAAGAAAACTTCGGCGAAAAAACCCGTGCTTATCTCTACTTAGATTAACACTTCTCACCCGCCAACGACTACGAGGCTACGGTTCACCAATTTTATAATTTTAATCAACTCCATAATTTTATATTTTTAAGCACGAGATATTTCAGGTTATGTTATTTGTTATGGCGCTCTTTTGTGTTTACTAAGGCGACATCGCCGGCAGACAAATTTATTTTATCGTTGTCGCTTGTAGTTGTCGCTCTTGTTCTATTTATACCATAAGACTGCATTACTGCAGCCATGAAACTACAAAACAAAATCTGGATTTTTAATGTTTACATACGAATTAATCACCCATTGAGGTAGCGAATTTTTTATAAATTTTAGTGTATTTTTAAAAAAATCGCTATTTCAATGGGCGTATAATTCGTATGTAAACATTACATATCCAGATTTTACTTTGTAGTTTCATGGCTGCAGTAATGCCGTCTTATGCGATTACCCTATATAAGATATAATATAATGCGATTATAATGCGAATATAATGCGATTACCCAAGATTTACGTGAGGTGATGGCACGAACGGAAAATAAAACCACGCGGACCGCTTCTTACATAATTGGTGCCTGAGCAAGTCGCTGAATAAGATTTAGAACTCAAATCAATCGATACTCGCAACTTACGTTCCCATGGAATTGCGAACCTGTTACGAGAAAAATTGTGGAGCTGGATAAATTCTTCCATAGAAAATAGCAGTAAGCAATCTAAAATAATAGTCAACATTAAAAGCCTGAGGAGGCACATCAAAGATTTACTTGTCGTTATAAACGGAAATAAAAATTAGAAACCATATTCCCTTTGCTATGCCGTAACACATATCACACCTATGTAAAGATAAAAAATACTACTACTACAAAAAATATGTTTTATTTATATTATTTGAAATTGGAATTAGAGAGAAAATTAATTTAATTAAATAAATTATAAACCGGTTAAATAAACATTAAAAGCAGTCAATAATAAATAATAATAACATCTATCAATGCATGTGTACATTATACATTATTACAATGCATGCATGAATTTAAATTACATTGGGGGACACCACACGAAGACTCATTTGATACCTGTTTCTGACCTCAAAATATCATTCACGCGTACACAAGCCACATGAGTCCCGACTCATCGATAAATTTCAATGTATGTGTAAAAACTTGTCGGGAAAAATCACATTGAAATGTCTTCGCATAGTTCACCCAATACAACTTATCGCGCACATCCACACTACGGCAACTACTCTGATCTATCCCTTTCCGGGCAGATAAAATTATTTTCTTCTTATCTTTAATTCCACCGCACAGAAATGTGTACGCCAAAATGACGGTTTGTAATGTCTTCCGGATTTTAACGAATCTTAGTTAAATCGGAATTTTTGTTTAAAACAGCATTATAATTTGATAACATGTAAATTATATCACATATTAATTATTTGTTTTTGAGAACATATGTATTAATTATTTTATTATTATTATAGTTATAGTGCTATTTTTCGAACGAAAACGATTTAAGTAGAATTCACAAATGTGTACGTCGGCCCAAAATACCTACAAAAATAAATTTTAGGCATGATGTTTTTTCGTACACGCACAATTGTGATCGCGGGCTGGAAGAGGGATATATTACATATACATACAATACACACTCATTTATATATACCATATATCACAAAAAATTTGTTAATTCATTTCAAAGCAAAATATTTGGAAATACAATTCACACAGCAACAAATACACGCACACGCGAATCCACATCTTAATTTCAATGTTCATTTTTATTTTTGATCATCATGATCATGAAACAAATATAACTCAAACAGTCAAACACCGCATTCTTTTTATATTTTATTTTATCCTTTTCTCCCATTTGACTTAACTAAATCATTACGTTTAAAAAAAAAAGAAAAAAAACCATATTATTATTTTCATGTGATGCTTAGTCGAATGGATATACAGTATATACAAAAAAAAAATAATAATAAAACAAATTTGCATGTACATAAAAACATAAGGATATTTTCTCTTTATTTTCTCTTTTTTCTCAATGTACACAGCTCCCACTCACACACAAACCGTACCACATCACTACTATGGACGACGACATATTACAAATGCGTATTTACTTATTTTAACAATTAATAAAACACAATTATATAAATAAAATAAAATTTATGTGGAAAATTCCATAAAATATGAATAAAAATAATAAAACCACTTCCCTTACAAATCCTTTGGAATCGCACAGCAAACACCTCGTTTACAAAAAAGAGTGTAATACACCCACCATGGTCGCGCACTATACACAATCTATTTTATATTTAGCAATATTAATGTCACTTCACTAAAATTAAAATGAAACAAATTTTTTTATTATAATTTATTTTAATTAACTATTTAATCATTAACACTTAAATCACATTAAAATAAAATAAATTAAATAAATTTTAGTTTCGCTACACAAAGAAAGACAAAACGCGTCCTTCTTCTACGACGATCAACACGAACTCCAGTTTGCGCAGATGGAGTAAATCAATGCCTCCTAAACTACAGGCCTCTTACTACTCTCATTTTTCGCACATGTCGTCATTATTTGGTGTAAGCGGCCTGTAGTTTAGGAGGCATTGAGTAAATGAATTAAAATTGAATTATGTATTGTAAAGCGATCTGTGATCACAATGAAGTGATATTGTAATAAATGTTTTATTTTTTAGAAGACACTGACAATTAAAAAAACCACGTTTCAATTTCCATATTGACGATTTTGTAAAAAAGGTATTATTTGAACATTTCATACAATTACCTATTATATCGCACACAAAGCGGAGACTACTGGAGCGATCCGAACCTAGAGGATCCGATTTTCATAATTAAAACATAAGAATCACGACAAATAATAATTAATTAAAATTTTCAAATTTGATTATATTTTAAGGATCTGCTTATACGCGAAAAGTTACGCTAAAATAGTTACGCTAAACCGCATAGCAGCAGCAATGGAGAGAAACGCGGGTTTAAAGAAAATATTTAAAAATAACAAGTGAATGTATATTTTTTACTTTGGTGATAAGTAAAATATCTTTCAACTATGAAAGTTCTTATTTCCCGAGTGGCAGGTAGTAGCTAATCAGTCGTAAGATCTGTCTATATCTTCTTCAGCCCCGTCGGTATCAATTTCGCGATTTTCCTCCGGTTGATAATAATTATGTCTTATTTATGGAGCCAAGTAAAATGTAATTATAATTAAATTCAAATGAATCATTTCGGTTTTTATTTACAAAAATTTATTAAAAAATATATTAATGTAAGTTGATTCGTATGAGAAAGAACAAAAGCTTACCCTCTATTTAAAGCTTACGATAAAAAATGGCGGATTCTAACGGCTCTTATTTCTAGGGGGCTCTGGTCAAACACAATTTGAAGTAGAATTTTATAAGCTTTATATATAAATAATCAAAGTTTTATTTCTTTTGAAGTTCTATTTACATGACCAAACCCTGGCATATTATTCATCTCACAGCGCAAAGTATTCCTAATCAAAAATTTAAAACTAATTCTCAAATTTCGTTTATAATTTTCAAGTTTTATCATGTGATAAAGTCATGTCACGCTAATTAGTATCACAAAATAGAAAATATCCAACGTGTCCTTCTGTATAACATTCGAATACAAAAACTACCAACATTTAATTAGGTTTGCGTCATCATCGTTATTGTCGCCTTATAGATGCTTATAGCTAATAAAAGCAATAAAATCAAAATTGAATCATCATTATTACGTTGCGTGCGTCCTTCGTTATCGAATCCCCCTAAAAATGTGTCGGCATATAAATAAAATTACTCACACATACAAATACATAAAAACAAAAAATACCTAAAAAAATTGTTAATTTTCCATTAAACTTCTGGCTGCCATCATCATAATTTCTTATTATAATTGTGTCATTACACGTAGCAACGACACACACACACAACACATATACATATACACACACACACACACACAAATTAAAGGTGTTGTGATAATTCACTAAATATAAATTCAAGTAAGTTCGGTGATCTCAATTCCACCTTATCAGATTTTCATATACTTCCACAAAATCCGTTAAATTTTTTGTCACGTCTCCTTCTGTGTACCCCATCATCCCACATCCTGAATTGCGATTTATTCATAAAGATATATACAATCACGACATGGGAAAATTCAAGACAAAACTTTCTGATATACAGTTGTTCTTGTTGCTGTGTGTGCTTGGAAAATAGAAAAATTTACTTCACAGATGAGATAGATATGGATATATTTTTTTTGAATTTAACAAAATGATGATTTTCTCTTGGGGATGAACAAATACATTTTCCTTTGCATTTGTTTTGTGTGCTTTAGACCCAAAAGGCATCTTAAGTGTGTATATATTGTGTCGTATGAGAAATGACATAAGATCTTGTATATTCTTCGATTTGTATGATGAACTTTTGAGATTAATGAGAGAACTTTTTGGTGTCATATAATATGAATAAAATACTTACAGCATATGCCAAAAGGGTGCATTTGTGTGACATGTTTTCATGGCCTTGTGACATCTTTTGCTAAAGTGTGAGCTTCGTATTTTCTGGAAGATCTGCTTCATACAAAAGTTTTCCCTCGATAATATACCGTAGACCATATATACTTAATATGAATACGATTTATTACAACAACAACAACAACAAAAAATTACGTATAATTTATCAAAAACACGAAGACGTACACACAGTAGAAAAATCTTCTTGTCTCATCAATCTTGGTCAAGGATATTTTTTCCTTATATAAGATATTTTAAACGAAAATATACTTTTTCTTTTATGCTTTTGAATACATAATTTCTATCTGTGTATGGTCTTCATCTCTATCTTCGTGTTAAATTTCCTTATACATTGTCATTTTTTATTTTTGGGACTGATTCTTCTCTATCTTCTTTTGCCGAATCTGAGAAAAAATGATGATGAAAATTAAAAGCTCTGAAGATATTTTTCTTTTCGATATGGTGCCAAGTATAAAAGAATTTTGTTTGGAAGCTAAGTTCGAGTCCTTTAATTATATGTTGAGTATATAAGATTATTAACATATGACGATTTGATGGCCAAGTAGTTTAAAATTTTAGATTCAATTTCTACTTGTATTTAAGAAATAATTTTAGAGTTCATATAACTGCAACCGATTAGAAATGTACGTATACTAAGTTATCCGGTTATGTCGAAACTTTACCTCGAATGAAGTACACTTTAATCAGAGCCATCTAGATTAACAGAACCTCCCTGTTCGAGCTTTTTTGTTCTAAACTTAAAATATTGGGTAAATAAATTTATATTTCCCATTGAAAAAAATGAAAAACGGCCAATTTTATTTGTTAGTTTATGTCTGTTTGAACCATGAGCTTTTTAAATGTTTTTCTACAGAAAAATAGAGAAAAGTTCAAACTTCTACTAGTTCAAAATAGGATTCAAGAAAACCCTTAAAAACGTGTGAAAATCGGCTTGCAAAACGAATAAATAGTAAGCTTTTATAAATGTTGTTGTTATACTACGACATGATTTCAAATCACAATATGTGGTGTCCGTCACGCCAGCCGGAACTTTATCAGCCGGAACCAAACAACGATGAAACAAGTAGCACAATGCATCGTGCATCATTGTGCACTAAATGCTTTTCCAGCCGGAACCTTATAATTCTAGCCGGAACCTGATAAATCCATCCAGAATCCTACAACAGCAAAACCAACTATGGCATCAGTAGCGCGATGTATTGTGCATTATTGTGCACTATATAATTTTTCAGCCGGAACCTTACAAATCCAGAAATATACGATTTTTCGGAAAAGAACCTTACAAATTCAGCCGGAACCATACCCTCGAAAGCCAAACTAAGTATGGTAAAAGTAGCACGATGTATTGTGCATCATTGTGCACTAAATAATTTTTCAGCCGGAACCTTATAAATTCAGCAATATATGATTTTTCAGTGGAGCCTTATAATTCCAGCCGGAAACGATGGTATGGTAATATACAGTCAAATTAACTACATCATTAGTAGCACAATCGATTGTCTATTATTGTGCACTAAGTGCTTTTTCAGCCGGAACCTTATAATTCCAGGCGGAACTTGATAGAGCTATCCAGAACCCTACAACAACCAAACCAACTATGGCACTAGTAGCACGATGCATTGTGCATTATTGTGCACTATATCATTTTTACGCCGGAACCTTACAAATCCAGAAATAGAGGAGTTTTCGGGAAAAAACCTTACAATTTCAGCCGGAACCATACCCTCTACAACTAAATTAACTATAGCACAAGTAGCACGATGCATTGTGCATCATTGTGCACTAAATGCTTTTCTAGCCGGAACCTTATAACTTCTGCCAAAATCTGACAAAGACGGTCAGAACCTTACAACAGCCAAACTAACTATGACACTAGTAGCATGATGCATTGTGCATTATTATGCACTATATTTTTTTTTCAGCCGGAATCTCAAAAATCCATAAATATAGGATTTTTCGAGAAAAAACCTTACAATTTCAACCAAAACCTACTGTCAAACTAACTACATCACAAGTAACACAATGGATTGTGTATCATTGTGCACTAAAGGCTTTTTCAGCCGGATCCTTATAATTCCGATTAGAACCTGATAAAGCTAGACAGAACCGTACAACAGATAAACCAACTATAGCGCAAACAGCACGATGCATTGTGCATCATTATGCACTATTCTATTTTTCAACCGGAACCTCATAAATCCAGAAATATACGATCTTTTGGGAAAAACCTTACAAATTCAGCCGGAACCATACCCCCTACAGCCCAACTAACTATGGCACAAGTAGCACCATGCATTGTGCATCATTGTACACTATATAATTTTTCAGCCGGAACCTTATAATTTCCCCCAGAACCTGATAAAGCCGGATTTTAATTTGCTTAAACTTGCCGGATTTTTAGAAAATGTTTACATATCCTCGACAAACATTGGTAATTTATCTGCGGAGATTTATAACAATCGTAATAAATTGCTCAATGAAATTTTTTGCCGAGAACGTTTTATAAAATCGGACAACTATAGCTCAAACTCACAGATCACTTTCATTGATTGCAAATCATCAATTGGAGAATTTTTCGCAGACCTATGCATTTTCAACGATGATATTACTTTAAGTGTCAATATTGAAATAATTTGTGATAAATGTGGAACTAAAATCGAAAGAAAGTGGCCATTGCTTTCAATAGACGTTAATAAACTGGATTTGAGAAATGTGAGTAACTCAATAAATATAAATATTCGGGAATCGAACTGTAGCTGTGGAAACTCACATAATCTAAATAAAGTATATAATAGCGTAGTAACGTTGGAGATCGAGCCTTTAGAACCACTAGAAAAACAGCAAAAGGTGGCTATAAGCCACATAACCAAATCTCTGAATTTAGGAGGTAATTTCTTCAATTTGCGCGGTCTAATTGAGTATGACAGTGTAAATGAGCATTTCACTGCACATGCACTTAGAAACGGTGGCATATGGAAAACATACGACGAATTGCAAAAGGCCGAGACCAACACCAATACTTCACGAAAAATGCTTGCCTTTTCTCGAAAAATCTTATATTTATGGATTTGTGAGGTTCCGGCTGAAAAATTATATTGTGCATAATAATGCATCGTGCTACTAGTGTCATAGTTGGTTTTGCTGTTGTAGGGTTCTGGATAGCTTTATCAAGTTCCGGATGGAGTTATAAGGTTCCGGCTGAAAAAGAATTTAGTGCACAATGATAAACAATCTATTGTGCTACTTGTGATGTAGTTAGTTTAACTGTAGCTTTCGGTTGAAATTGTTAGGTTTTTACTTTGAAAAATCGTATATTGCTGGATTTATAAGATTCCGGCTGAAAAATTATATAGTGCAAAATGATGCACAATGCATCGTGCTACTGGTGGCATAGTTGGTTTGGCTGTTGTAAGGTTCTGGCTGCCTTTGTCAGGTTTTGGTAGAAATTATAAGAATCCGGCTGGAAAAGCATTTAGTGCACAATGATGCACAATGCATCGTGCTACTTGTGCTATAGTTAATTTAGCTGTAGAGGGTATGGTTCCGCCTGAAATTGTAAGGTTTTTCTCGAAAAATCTTATATTTCTGTGACATAGTTGGTGTCATAGTTGGTTTGGCTGTTGTAGGGTTCTGGATAGCTTTATCAAGTTCCGGCTGGAATTATAAGGTTCCGGCTGAAAAAGCATTTAATTTACAATGATACACAGTCCATTGTGCTACTAGTGATGTAGTTAATTTAACTGTATATTACCATACCATCGCTTCCGGCTGGAATTATAAGGTTCCACTGAAAAATAATACATTGCTGAATTTATAAGGTTCCGACTGAAAAATTATACAGTGCACAATGATGCACAATACATTGTGCTACCTTGATAGTTAGTTTGGCTGTAGAGGGTATGGTCCCGGCTGAATATGTAAGGTTCTTTTCCGAAAAATCGTATATTTCTGGATTTGTAAGGTTCCGGATGAAAAATTATATCGTGCACAATGATGCACAACACATCGCGCTACTGCTGTCATAGTCGGTTTTGCTGTTGTAGGGTTCTGTATGACTTTATCAGGTTCCGGTTGGAATTATAAGGTTCCGGCTGGAAAAGCATTTAGTGCACAATGCATCGTGCTACTTGTGCCGGTTCCGTTGTTTGGTTCCGGCTGATATGGTTCCGGCTGGCGTGACGGACACAATATGTGACTCTTTCCATTCTCTTTCTAATACACGATTGCAGTCGAAACAAAAACACTCTAATTTTTTACAGGATTTTTTTATATTTATAAATAATGACATTCGGTCAGTCACCACTTAAATGTGGTTTTGAAAGCACGCGAGTAGCAATATTTTTGAAACACAGATATGTATAAATAAGTGATAAAAAATTATGAACAATGTTTCCTTTGTTTATATACATATGTTTCACTAGTTGACACAGTGGTTTTTGGCCCATTGTGAGCGTGGTATTACACGCCACATCATTAACCCATTAACCTATTCAGCTACCCACACAACTACAGTATATCACCTGCACATTGCAAGCTCCATGTCGGCGCTGAATTCTGCACTCCATCAGAGGGTCTTAGTTGTGTTTATTAACATCACCGATTGTAATCGATGATGAAAATTCGATTTTCATCTAGCCTCTTATATACATAAGGTAGAAACAAATTGTGGCGCGTAATAAAACTTATAACATTTTCTTATACAGTATGTACTTGATTCTGTAACATCGTTCGAACGCCATAGCTGCCATCGAAAAGCCATAATACTTGTAGGCAATTTAAAAATATTTTATTCTTAAGGAAAATTATAGAGCAAAGCTTTTTTAAGTCATACCAAAATAATTTTCTCTTTGCGAATATGGCGTCATTTTCAGCGGTGATAAACAATGAAGAAACACATATAGTGGCCGTTTCGATGGACGATGGATTACTACTAAACGGCTCGATTTGATGGTACATTCAGTAGAGAAAATACAACTTGTTTAAAGTAGCGACAATGTATTCAATATTATACCAATGAACGTTAAATGCATGCGTATTTGTCGCCACGTATCTGTGCCCAGTGCACCAGATTCGGATTTTTATTTAGAATTCTTTTAGAATTTGGAGCAAGAGTAAGAAACGTTTTGTGAATTCTCAAAGTTTTTCAATCTGAATTTTTTGCTACTGGTATATTTAACTATGGCATATTTCTCCGAATATGCCAAAAGTTTCCCCTCTATTTTGTGGTATAAAATTGAGAGTATTTCTGAAAAATCAGAGGGAATATTAAATATTTTTAAAGAAAATCCAAAATTAATTTTTTGAGTTCTGTGAAAGAATTCCGAATTAATTCAGAATGGTTTTTCGCAGAATTGTCAAATCGTTTTTGGAAAGTTTCTATTCCAGGAGCACTTAGTTTTGTATAAGAGATCTGTCCGAATACATCATACAATTTAATTTTGATTATAAAAAAACAAATCGATTTTTATGAAAAATTGTTTTGAATTCGTTCGGAATTTTTCAAGTAATTAAAAAAAAAATCTTTACATTTTCTTTAAAAATGTTTAGAGTTTCTTTATGATTTTTTAGAAATAGTTTTGATTTTATATCATAGAAATTGTGGAAGAAAACTAATGGTGTATGAATGAACACAAATAGAAATTTTACATACTTCCCTGACAAACCCGTAGTATTTTTATAAAATTCTGAAATAAGAATTGAGAAATTACTCGCACTTAACGACTTATTACGGATTCTGGCGAGTTGGAAGTTTCGCTAGAAATAATTTCCTATACAAAAAAAACAATAAAAAATATGTTTAAGCTTAATTCAAAAACTAAAAATTCATTTAATTATTAATAAAAAACATTAAATCCGTTTTATAATATGATAGATTCGTACACTACTTTATAAACATTTTGTTTTTTTCTGTTTCTGGAGCCTACCCTTCGTATTATAAAACACCTTTTTTATTATAGCTTCAATGTCGTCAATAGTCGCCTGCGGAAATTTTGAAAAAGCCGCGTCTGAAAGATACAATTCAGATTAATATTATATCTCTATTTAATTGGAAACTGTTGATTTTTAAAATAACCTTTGAAAGCTTCAATTAGTTTATAATTCTTTATTTTTATGTTGTTCCCTAGTCCCAGCCATGTGGAACTTTTTGCCACGCCATCAGTCATAATTTGTCTGAAAGAATTTTTCGTGAAGTTGCGCAAATCAGTTCCACCCATTGTTTTGAAAAATTGAATCTAAAAATAATTTTTTATAAATTTTTTCTTAATTTAAAGCTTTATAATTCATTACCAGGGCATCAAAAGTGTCCTCATCCTCTTTTAATTTTTCTTCGAAACCTAGTACAACATCTATTGTACCAATAGAAAGTGAAGGGAACAGTGTTGTCATATTTGTTGATCTTGCTTTATTTTTATTTTCCTGCCGTAAGTAAAATATTTCCTTTGCTAAACGCTTAAGAGTTAACTGCATATCGTCCAACTTCTGTAAAACTAAAATAATTATATTAATATTTAATGGAATAATGAGCCAAATTTAATAGAATTTTATTTTGTTTTTTATTGGTTTTATTAATTTTTTTATGAGCGTGAGGTACTTCATGATATCCTATAGGGATTAAGATGAGTATTTGATTTACATACCTGTATGAAATTCGCCGGCAGGTATAATGATATCAGAAGAGGAATTCACGGTTTCATTACTGGCGGTAATAAGGGTCGTATATGTTTTTTCTTGCGGCGGTCGAATAGGGGATAGCTTGTTTGCAGGATAATTTAATAATTGAGTTGACGTGGTTGGAATAACATCCCCTGTAAAGAAACGCACCCCTTTAAATAAATATTAAGCACTTAAGTGCTACAATTCACTAACCTGGTTGCATATATCCGAAAACATTGTAACCTTCTGTATCACCTAACAAATTATTGGTGTTTTGGGTATCTTCCATTTGTGTTACGTTGTCCATTTGATAAAGTTGTCTGAAAATATTTTTTGGTATACTTATTTAAGTATGATGAATGAGAGGTATAAATAAATGCTTGTCTATATCTATGGACAGATTAATGCATTTTATAATATTTTCATTGCAATCGATTTCCTCCGCATTCTCGTCTAAAATTAGCCCATTGCAATAAAAAATTTGTAGAAAGGTTGAGTTTATGGGTAAATAAAAGTATGGTACTAAATTTGATATGTATTTTAACGTAAACTTAAATTCATCTTCATTTTTCAATATTTTTATAATCTTTGCAGGTTTTCCGTTGACTAAACAAAAATTATTTGGATCCAAATGAGAGAACCAAAATTTAACGGTGTACAGCTTAATAATCTCTGATTTATTTGCCCTCTTTTGTACTCGTGGATATGTTTCAGTGGTATTACTGCAATGCATACTTTTCTCAACAAGACGGTTATAAATTTGAGTTAAGTGATGCTGTCCCTCATGGACCATTCGCTTAACATCTTGCAGTTTATTTTCAAATTTAAAAGCATTTATATTTTCTAGGCCATTATATTTTTTAGCACCTAAGTGTAAATGAATTAAGTTATGACAGTTATAGGTTACGTTTTGTGAACCGTACAAAATACCAAACTCTTCTACAAAGCTGTATAACAGCTTCTGCGCACAATTATTATTTATAACGCAATCGGTTGAATGAAGTAAAATTCGCATTGCGCACGCTAATTTCAAAAAATGTGAATATTTTCTATCATCCAATATTCCTTTTAATATAAGTGGTCCAACGTACAATAAGAATAACCTGTATTCTGTAGCTTTCCAAAAGTCCAATTCTTCTATACTACGAAGCTTTCTATTGAATTCTTGTGAAATTTGGCTTTTAATAATCATAATGCGAAAGTTTAGCAAATCACTTTCAGTTTTATTCAATATATTTTTCCCGTGCTTACATTTAACCCATAAATGTAACATCTGTTTCATAACCCCTAAACATACTAGGTGCATGTAATCAAGAGGAAATTGATCGACACATCCGATTCCCAATTTTTCAATATACAATGAGTCCATTAACGTATGATGTTCTTTTTGTTCTCTTTTAGAAAAACTAAAATCTGTACGCAGAGGTGCATTTAAATCTAAGAGACAGAGACGATGATTAATTTTTTGTCCTTTAGTTTGGCATTTATTGCAGCAGTAGAAACCGGTATGCCCTTTTATACCTAATATGAATGCCTTTGCAGGTGTATCACAAATAAAACTGTGAATTTAAATATCGTAGTGGGAATTTCGAAAACTAAATCCAGCATCTAGTAATTTTTTTGTTTCATCAACTAATTGTTTAACAAAATTGTGAGTATTAACTGGCTTTGACAATCCTTTGTAACAACCCACAATATAT
Organism: Nephrotoma flavescens; assembly: GCA_932526605.1. Classification (NCBI taxonomy): domain Eukaryota; kingdom Metazoa; phylum Arthropoda; class Insecta; order Diptera; family Tipulidae; genus Nephrotoma; species Nephrotoma flavescens. The sequence goes on from OW052222.1 coordinate 106,522,953, forward strand.
ACATCGGGATATCCAATGATATTTACCAAAATTGGCCAAGTTTCCGATTTTTTGCTGTTTCCATGAAGTGGTAATCCGTCTGTTGCAAATTGAAGAAAAATCTTATTTGATGGAAACTCGGGGTATTTGAGAAAAAAATCCGTTAAACAGTTCTTGAGACCATAATTTATGTAATTTCCATTGTCCAAAGTTTCTACATATGATTCTCGAGGAGTGTCTCTCAATGTCCTAACGTCAGAAGGTAAACTTGGATCAATTTTAACCAAAATGTTAAGCAATTTATTAACTGTGCGTGAAGTAACATTACAGTTAACTGACCATGATGCCAATTCACCACGAATATTAGTTTTGCCTGTGGTTGCAGTAGGGCTATTAAATTCTATTTCCATTCTCGTACTATCTCCAGATTCATTTGAAATTTCAACAAGATGTTTGTTAATTTCATTCAATGGAAGATTTGCCAGGTTACTGCTTAGCGCACTCGTTCTTTCTGAGATTATGCTACGAGTTTCTGTTTGTGAGGGTACGACATTTTCATTTAATGAAATTCGTTGTCGCTTCGCCACACCAAACAAGTCATCCAATTCTTTTTTCACAATCCTTGAAGTATTTTGTCTAGAGGACATGATTTTGATTTGAACGTACAGCACGTAAATAAAAATTGTTTACCATTTATTTTAAGATTATTCTAAATATATTTTCTTATTAATGAACTGATTTCGAACCGAGCCCGAACAAATCCGCTCAAGTTTATCAATTTTTTGTTATTTTCTGAACTCGAAGTTTGCGGGTAAATTAACGCGTTCAAATACTGTTAAAATAATATGCATATATGTACTTTCTATTCAAAATTGCTTGTGCAACTTAAATTTTCATGGCAATGTAACAATAATAACAATAGCAAAATTTTTTAGCTTACCTTTTCTGATCAATTTTTATTTCAATTGGAAAAATTAATATAAAATTTAATATTTCACTGCACTTCACGTTTTCACCTGTGAGGAACAATACTTGTAATGCAAATGAATTTTTTGTTTTTGCGTTATGAAATTCAACAAACAAACGGTAATTTTACCGTTTCTTTTTGATTTGTATGCGTTTGCTTTTGAGAATTCAGAACGAAATCCTAAAATCCTTAGAAAGAAATATACATCGAATTTATACAGAGAACATCAACGAAATTTCCGGTTTTCTAAAATGTGTAATAAAATGAAGTGTAGTAGGGATATCTATTAAAAAAATTCTTTCGGAATTTTTTCTGTCATTTCTGATAGTCCGAATCTGGTACACTGGGTGATAAGTCGAGAAGTATCTTGTAATATTGGTAAGATATTCTTTCACCAAAAAAACTAAACATTGATTAACTTCGGTACTTTTTTGGGAAATTCGTGCCATTTTCGTGTGTAAAAGACGTGTCGAATCCAAAAGCCGTGTGTACCAATCGTTTGGTCTCTCATTGGTCTCGTCTTTATATTCGAATCACTGCCGATGGTCGTTTATTATTCCACTCAGTATCATTCCCTTCGTGGTTTCATTCAACTATACGCATGGAATAAACTTTTCACCAATTTTGAAATTATGCGGTGTTGTGTACGCCATGTTTCATACCCAGTATTACAATTCAGAAATGTAATTAGTGCGAAAGAATGAGTGAATAATATACATGCATGGTCAACCAACTATAGTGATAATGTGGTAATAATCATAGAAATTTTATGGTTTTTTTGTACAATAATATAATTCTGATCTGCTAAATATAACCGCGATTTGGTAAGCCAGTTATACGCCTTTGCCACCTAATTATATTATCTGCCAGATGTAAAAATTTGCACCAATAGTTTTAAATAACATTTTGGTGGTACAGCATAAATCTCGAAACATTCAAGTATCATCAAAATATAGCGAGACTTCATCCTGCGTGTTTGAATTATTCTATAATTACACTTTCTACACGTCGATTTTGATACAATGGCATCTAGTTAACCTTTGATTTATTTCGGAGATTGGCTAATTTTAAGTAATATTCCTTCATCCAAGTATTCAGCGTTTGACTAATAAATTATTGTATTTATTATATGTATTTTAATTTTTATTTGATTAGCAATTTAGGGTTAACGAGGTTTATCAGATGTATATTATTAATTACGCAAATTTATTTAGTTCTAATGAAGATTTTTGATTACAGAAGATCTTTGGAGTTTTGGTTCGTTCTAACAAATAATAAAATTTTAATTTAAAAGTCAGAGTTTGATTGGAATCAAAATGGCTACTAAGCTTACTAATGAATTTTATTTTTTAGCGGATATTGGACTTTTGAAATTACAGATAGCTTGGAAACTACATAATAGATTTGTAATGCAGTTAAATATTGCTGTACATAGATAGTTTTTTGTGGATCATGGCATTTATTTAATTAAATTATTTTGTAGGTTGTTCGGGAGCGAAGCTGTAAATTGGTAAAGGGTTTGGTTAGCTTGTTATAGATTGGATAAGTAATTATGCTGGTTGTTCATTCAAACACAATCTTTAACTCATAATAATGACGTTTTATTTCAGGAAATTTACCATTAAGAGGGCAACTTAATTAATTATACATTTCTTTTAGGACGCTGATTGCTGAATTTTAATGCCAAAAAAATTAAAAATAATTGTGCTGTCTTGTTCTAACCGTCTTGCATAATACTTTTAACTAATAATTTACTAACTATTGACTAATAAGGTGTCTGTAACCGGGTCGATTCGGTCTTATTTAACATGCCCATCCTATCCTTCCATCTTGTTAAATGTAACAAAGGTGTATAGTGGGCCCGGCGTCATCCGGGAGTCTCGCTAAATCGCCTGGTCATACATTGCAATCCATCAATCAATGGAATCTAGTTAACCTTTGACGAATTCATTATTAGGTGATCCATATAACATAATAGTATTATCATCTGATAATTTATAGTTTGATTACGGATGGTGTGATTTCAGGTGACATGTGACCAGAGTCAAACCAAAACTACTAACATTCCGGTAAGCATTTAAACAAATTTACGAATTTTGGTAACTTATATAATTCTAATTCATAAGCATTCTCCGCCAATTTTGAAATGATGTTACATTTTCATTTTAAATATTTTAAAACATAATTGTTAGGTGATTCTCACCGGACAAGTGGTGCGGTGGTTAAAGCTTCGGCACTTGGACCGGGAGGTACTGGGTTCGAATCCCATCAGAGGCTAGGTGGAAATCGAATCTTCGTCATCGATTACAATCGGTGATGTTAATAAACACAACTAAGACCCGCTGATGGAGTGCAGAATTCAGCGCCGACCCACCGTCCACGTCAATGTACAGGTTGACATGGAGCTTGCAATGTGCAGGTGGTACACTGTAATTGTGTGAATAGGTGAATGGGTTAATGATGTGGCGTGAATGCGTAGTATCACAATGGGCCAAAAATGGCCTAAGTTTCAACCACTAAAACCTAACCTAACCTAGGTGATTCTCGAGCAGGAGCTTTATATTTAGACTCAACGTTTAAGTGTTATAACATAAATTTAAAGAGGGAACGGTTACGGTTAACGTTCTATCTTTAGTTATAATTGGTACCGTTTCGGTTTTAAATTCATTAAAAATATCGGTTTTCAGTTCAGTTCTAGGAGAGAGTCAATCTCTGCAAGTGAGTAAGTTCAAACTCTAACATTGCATTAAATAAACAAAAGGAAATTTCTAATCCAAAATTGCGAAAGCAAATTGTTACAACAGACACAATGATCGGGAGTAAAATTCATTACGTTTCGAAATCTGGGAGTTATGGATACGAGGTCATCCTTGCATGATCATATCGAAATAGAAGTACAAAACCAGTCAGAATCGAAAATCGAACATACTAACCGTTCCACATAGACCAAAGGATGTAACAGATTTTTTTTAATACTTTGTTTCTAGTAGAATCGCATGGAAGCCTAATTAAAAGTTGAAGGATGGTTCCATAAAAGTTGATAAACGGTCTAAACAATAGTGTGAACATCGCAATGGTCGTCTAACCTCAAATTCTATTGAGTCGGCCTCGTTAGGGGGTGTATTAGACAACTGAGTAGTTGGGATTGCTTTTCATTTTTGTTAGTACTCATTGCTTTAAGGACTGGTGGTTGTAGTACTGGTAACTGGTAACTGGTTGTAGCAGCTGCCAACCTTAAAAGTGTAATTTATAGTGAATCAGTTGAGAGAACATCATTCGTTTGGTCCTCGGTGTTCGGTTAATCCGCCGTTTCTCGATCGCCAGAGTTTCGTTTGTCTGTTAGCAAGGAGCACCACGTGCAGGTAAGGTCGGCATTTGAGCTGTTATATTAACCTTCAAGAACGACGCCCCTTACCTCCATAAAAAAAGGAATGTATTTTATTTGTAGTAAAAATGTGCTGCCTTATTGAATCACCCTATACTTTAAGCAAGTTTTTTAATCAAGGTTTAAATATTAGCTCTGATGATTTTTCCATAATTTTAAGCGGGTTTTCTGATTTATGATTTTTTGTTACCTAAAATATCAAGCATCTGCTTATTGTTTGTAATTTTATAACATAGTTTAAATAATTGAGAAAATTAAAGCTTTCCGAGAAAACAGCCAACCGGAAGTTGCAAGTTGTTTACAGTAAGTTTTCTATTTATTGCAAAAATTTGACCTTTTATAATGGATCTGAAGAGGTAATTTACTAAACTGATTTTTTGGTTTGTGGCAATATTTAGCTTAATTGAATGTGATTAATATTCATAAAGATTTTTGGGATAAGTTCATTTTGAATTTATCATTTCAACGTATTTATCATTTCGACTGCGATATTCAAACATTTTTTTTTGCACACTAACAAAGAATTTTTATGAAATTTGTTAGAGTTAAATATCAATTCACGAACTATGTAAAATCACTTGCTACATTTTTACTGAACAATCACCCTAAATTAGAAAAATAAGATATAATAAGATAATTATTGAATTAAGTAGTTTCTAGTTATAGAAAAAATTACTGCTGAGTTCTTAAAAATATTTACGTTATTTTTTGACTTGTAACTGATAATTTCTTTATGAAACCATGAAAATTTTTAGTATTACAAAACATTATTATTGATTGATTGGACTATAGGATCAAGTATTGCACAATATGTTCCCGGTAGCGCCGGTCCTATTTTTATAGTATTTTTACACATAACAAGAAGGAAAGATAGAAAAGGTACTTTCGTTTTTAGGACGGATCAACCCGGATCAACCCGGTTCCAGCCACCTAGTGATCGTACGGCACAAGACAATACAATTCTAATCTTTTACAAGGAAAGATACAAATTTAAAAGTTTTAATGGTTAACGATGATATAGATTACACAACTTTATGATTTAATCTTTCCGGAGGTATTGAAATTAAATCATATTAAAGGAATGCGTATGGTACTGAAAGTTCAAAAAATATGTACTATGCAGTTCAAATGTCCACAGGGCGAGCTTACTGAGAAAATACGTGAATGGAATTAATATATACAAATGAAGTAGATAGAAAGATCCGCAAAACTAAATAATAACAACCTCAACTTTTAAATCAAAATTGAATGGCAGGGAATTTTATCAAAAAAACTATCGCAGAATTCGAGAGAAAAATTTCCCAAAAGGAAAATTTGTTCGCGTTAGTGTCAAATGTTTGTACTAAAAAATATTTATCACACAATTCGGACGCAGTCTTATGTCATAGACAGACAGTTAGGGTGTGTTTCAATTGGTTTAAATGCTGCATAAAAAGTTAAAGAGTTAAAAATTGAGGTGGATGAACATCATTTCTGTTTCAAGCATTTTATCTGCTTCAAGAGCTGATAAAATTTTTAAAACATTTTCCTCGCACAAAATAGTAGTTAGTTTGAATTTGATAAAAATCGCAATTTTTAATTATAAACTGATCGTAATTGGAAAATATATTCTGAAATAGTATTAATTTGAGTTATTTACCATTTTTTATCTTTTATACGTTCATAATTACATAAATGTCATAAAATTTTAACCAATTGAAACAGATAAAAAGTTAAGAAAAATCTACCATGAATAAAGTTATTTAACTTTTTATGCATGCGGCATTTAAACCAATTGAAACACACTCTAAGTTTCGTAATTATGATTAACTCGAAATCATGATTTTGTACTAGTGTGTCATGTTTAATGTTTAACCATAGTTTCAAACTAAATTTGAAGTCAGTTTCTGAAAAAATGAGATATTTTTTCTCATTTTAATACTCACAACACCGAATGCATCAAAATGGAGATTCCGAACACTAATAGTTTACCAAGCAAATCTAGTTTCCTTTGAGTTTTCTATTTGTCATTGAGATATTTGGTTGACGGGAACACACTTTTTTCTGTTCTGTCAATAGAAAAGCCATTTCTGACAAAATTAAATTTCGATCTTGACATTTTTGTCAATGCCCACTCCATTGCTGTTTAAAGCTAAACGAGAAGACAAAAAAAATTGTAGTGTGTCTTGGGTTCTCATTTAAGAAATCATGATCTCGTAATTATATTTATTAAACCAGTAGTTTGTCTATGGCATTAGAACATAAAACAAGTTATACATTTATTGCTGTAATTTTTCAAACACCGTTGATCCAAATAAATTGAGGTTATACAAATGAAATCAACTTTCACTTAATAATGTAAAAGCTGATTTAATGGGACTATTTTTTAATTAAACCCGAGCAAGCAGTGCGCTGTCAAAAAATACTCTGTGTTTTTTTATTCAACCTGAGTAATTTTACCCTGCACACCGTGTTTTTATTTGAGAACTGTGCTTACACCGGGCATACTCGGTTCTTCAAATTTTACTCTGAAATGAATGCCAGTGTACGAAGGGCATGCAAAGTAAAAAACAAGTTATTACTCTATGCACACTGGTTCATTTGGCACTGCACAACCTGTGCTCGGTGTATAATACCCAGGGCAAGCCTGCTTGCTCGGGTTTAATTAAAAAATAGACCCAATAATAAACTAAACTTAAAAATTTAGAACTTCAGTCTAGGTCTAGAATAACATTTATGTATTATTTTATAATTTATTTCTGAGTTAAATACATTTATTAAATTAAAATTTTAGAAAATTATAATCCCAAATTAATCACTACCTCCTGCCTGATGTACTAAACCAGGAATCTTAAGTCCAGTAAATTATTGTTATTACGTTTAAATAACCTGAAGCCACTCTGAAAATATTTATTAGCGGTTGTAATTATAAAGCAAAAACCCAAAACTTTTAACTAATAATTTATTAATCTACATTTCTATAAAAAAATGTTATTTGATATAATAATTAAGTAACCTGAGACCCACACACCAGATTTTTTAATATTTATCTAGTATTTAATCTTTGCCATCTGTTCTGGAGCTGTAGCACTCCCAACTCTTTCGCAGTTCACATTTCACGACTTTACCTTATGCAGTCGTCTGCCAAATCGAGAACGTACGGCTATAACCCGGTTTTCAACCAACTGCACATTGCATATCTCCATGCCAGCGTATGGTACAGACATAATGGAATTGGTCCGGCCCATGAGTTCTGCACTCCGACAGGGGATCATGGTTGTGTTCATTTTCATCACAGATCGTAATCTAATGATGAAACATCCATTTTGCATCCTACCCTTATCGAGATTCGAACCCGATAACTCCCGATCCAAACGCCAAAGCTTTAACCTCTGTGCCGTTTGATCGGTAAAAAATATATATTTTGAAGAGGGAAAAACTTTATTCAGTTGATAATACTGTAATCACCGTCTAAATAATAGAAATGATGAAAGAGCAGAAAAAAGATACGTATTTTACCATTCAATCTCCATTACAAGAATAATTCTAATTTATTTGGTTAGCCATAGTGAACCTCTCTGACAAAGAAAGTCAGAGTTCATTCGACATTTATGAAAAAATTAATTTACAGTAAACCACTTGACGGGCCTTCGGAACTGGGTGTAAATTTTCTCACTCGAGTGATATCAAAATTTCCTATTTCCCCTGTTTGATGCCACAATCCAGTTATATTAAAGTTTGGTACAAAATATATTTTTTCTTCATTTAAGTTAAATTCAGTATATAAGCACTTTTTGCGTAACCGTCCATAATAGAATAAATAGTTTACTACATCTTGACAGCGTCGTGAGTACTACCAATTGCAGACGAGCAACAGTGTCGTTTGGTCTGTGAAACAACAATTGCATATCAAAAAGAGCAAAAATGTTTTATAAATGTGGGTACAGCACAACAATCCAACCATTTTAGTCGCCTCTTACACGTACCCCCAACTATAGGGGATAAAACAGTTAGGTGATAACTAATAGTGTATTGTAATAAAATTAATCTTTTGTAATATACTTCGTTGATTTACAAAACTATTTTCAACGAATCTCAGATGTTATATATTATATTTTTTGGCGTGAAGTACTGAGAAGATGCATAAAGTTAATATTTACAGAATAATGCGAATTTTACAATATTTTTAACCTACTGCTAGCACACTAATGCAATAATAATATTTTTTGTTAAAAAGCAATATTTCAAAAAGATGGCTTTTGAATATTGATATGAATTCTGTGATTTGCACCGATAAAGTTTTGAAAAGCAATATCTTCTATCGCGATTTATTCCTGAGATTTCTATATCATTCCTAGGGAATTTTATAAACTTATTTTCTTGTTATCTTTACCGTGCAATTTTAAAAATACAAATTCTATTCTACCTGTATAAAATACTAACGAGAAATCGACATAACAGTGTGCGTTCCATGTAACGTATACCGTATACGCAAATGTCAGTGATGGAAAATTTAATGTTTTGCTTGTGCCATGTTTGTTTTCTTACACTTTTCATACAAATATAAATAACTGGTCCATTGAACGGCCAGTGAGAGATGTAGAATTAATTACTCATAACCCAATTTATTTTGAAAATCAGTTTTCATGATGAACTCTCAATTTAAAGGTTTTTAAAATTTTTATTGTCTGTAGTTTTCGCCTTTCATCAGAGCTGTGTTTGATGCTGTAGTTTTGGTAATAAAAGTGATTACTTGCACATTTGGCATTGTTTTTGGTAAGAGCATTCGAAATTTGTTCATCTTAGGTAAAATTGACATGTTGAAATACTACTTGTGTAGCAAGAATCGGTTAAACCGAAATTAAAGGAAGCCTTTCTAACAACAGGTAAATATAATATAAATAAAATTTGTACTGTGTATATGTAACTATATTAACAAACCAGATAATGAGAAACATATTAATTGGTATTTAATTCGGTCACTTTTTATTGTATGTGACTATTTTCTATGCGACTTCATGAAATAAATCATAAGGCCATCAAAATTTTCTTTACTTAGGCTTTTTTCCAATTACTTACTGATTTGTGTAGACGTACTTGTTGAAATAAGTTAACTAGCTTTGACTTATAGAAATGTCTCCAAAATTGTGTCTTGACTAAATGTAACCATCGAGGGATAAATATATAAGAGAAATCAAGTAGAGCAAACTTTATAAGCCAATTTCTCCGAGGTTAATCTTATTTTATAGTTTTGATATATTTATATACACTAATTTAATTTTTTTCGATATTTAATCCACATATACGTATCTTATAAACATATCGGCATAGTTATTTTATAGTTCATTGTTCTTGTTAGGCTTATACAGATTGCCAAAATTAAAATAGATTAAGTTCGGAATGTCTACATGAATACTCTTATGTATATTTTGCTTTATGACGTAATACATACCGTTTTTATTTTCAAATCTAGTAGCAACGATCAACATGTCAAGAAATTTTGTTTCTTCCATATAATAGAAATTGCGTTTGGTTTTTGTTATTACGTCACAAATAAGTAGGTACAATGAATTGGAATGACTTGACCGACTATTCAAGATGGCGTCAAATAAGTCAATAAGTTTGTAATAAGCCAGTGTTTGGAAAATACCGTAGACAGACACAAAATTTATCGCGATTTTCAGTTATCTTGATTGAAAATTAAATTATGATAATCAAGATAAACAAATTGTGGTGACCGACAGAACCCCGATTTTTGCGAGTGTGCCTAGTTTATCGGGATAGATTGCATTTATCTAGTTATGAAAACTTAATAATTTTGTTTTGAAAAATCGTGTACAGACAGACAGGCAGATATAACTTAAAAATCTAAATAATGAGGTTATCTAGTTTGTGTTTAGTTTATTAAACATTTCTTAAATGTTTTACATTTACTAAGTTGGTCAATATTTGACCATTGTTAGCTGTATTTCTTTGGGAAATAAAATAAACATGGCTAGTTTTGAATTTAGATTTGCTTGCTTATGGTGTTATGGCACTGACTCGTTTTTCAAATGGTTCATGTGATTAAAAATGAAAATAGAATAGTACAAGTAATGGCAAGTACAAATTACTTGAAGGAATGAGTGTATACAACGTATAAACAAAAAAAAATAACAAACAAATGGTATAGCTTACTTTTGCAGCAGTTTAAATTGGACGAATCTAAAAAAATAAATCAACTTTAATTATTTATTTTGACGATTTTATAGTAATGTGATTTTGTTTGTACGTGTATAGTACAAACATATTTCAAAACAAAATATTGTAGCGCACGCTGTACATACATATTATTTTATTTTCATAACGTTCAAATAAATGCGCATAATGTTGTCTACTGTTTAAATTAGTTGTTTCTCTTTTTCGCCTTAACTCTTTCGAACGCCAATTATAATTAGGAGTGCTAAAAATTATTTTGCACTATTTTTGAAATGTTTGATCAATTATAAGGCAAAGACAATGGAAAAAATTCAAAAAAATAATTCGTTGAACCCTTAATCCACGACCCTCATAAATGTACAATACATTGTACAAGGAATCTAAACGATTGTTTTAATTTCACATTTTTATTTATTCAGGTACAATATTTCATTTATTACAAAAACTTAAAAGTATTACTAATTCAAAATATAAAAATGGAAAATTCATTAATAGAACAAAAACAAAAAATAAATAAAAAATTAATTTATTATCACATTCACATAATTAATCACATTTAGAGTTTAGTGTGAAACTCTTCGAAGCAGTTTCGCGATTTGCTTATACACAAATGTACATTGCATTTCTTACATAGAAAGAATGTTCGTCCTTTAAATTTTTTTATATTTAATAATTTAATAATAATTTAAATTTTTGCATCGAGTTGGTGCAGATTTTTGGTCATGTGAAGTTAAATGCGCTATTCCATCGAAGCGAACGTCTCCATACGGTCTCCTTTCAGATGATGTTTTTAGTCAAAGGGCAATCATTGCTCTTACACGAACTTGGACGACCTCGCTTTTTAGGATTACTTGTTTGTGCCATAACGAGGCCGTTTGCGAGTTCCATGCGGAATTCTAAGAGATCGATAACTTCATTTTTAGGAACTTTATTTTGTTCGCAGTCTCGTTTATACTCGAGCCAGCTAGCACACACCGCAAAATCTATAAAATGAGTGGTAACGCGTAATGCCCATTTTCTGGAATGAATAAAAACGCGGTATAACTCGAATATGGTGGTGTGGTCAAATAAGTTCACACCACCATATTCGAATTGTATAACTTTACTATTTCCTCGTTCTACTGGAATGTACTTAGATTCTTGTTTGTCCCATCTTTGGGCCGTATCAGTAGTACCTATTCCAACGAAATTCGATGCAAGGTTGATTGGTTTATTGTCTCTACATTTTACAAGTGTAAACTTTCCATCACGACTTGTCGCAGAATCGGAAAAACCTCGATCTTTCTTTAAAATATCTTTATTACGTGGTGGATTTGCGAATCGTATAGTGTCGGTTGTTAATAAATTATATGAGCTAAAGAAGTTGTCGAAGTAAAGTTTGTGTCCCGATGTTTGCAGCCTCTCCAGTAATTTTAATACAACACTTGCGCCAAAACCAAAACGAGCGAGGTTTATTGATGGTAATCCTGAGGAGCTCCCTTGGTATAAAAAGAAATCATACGGAATGCCGCTCTTACCACATAATACACAAACCTTGATTCCCCAAGGGTACGGTTTCCCTTTAACATATTGTTTAATTGATAACCGTCCTTTAAAGGGGATCATCTGTTCATTAATTGATACGTTTTCTTCACATCGTAAAGCCAAACAACGTGCATGGACAGCGTCAATCAGAGTTCTATTTTTATAAAATTTATCTGAACATGTACTGGAACGTTCTAAATTATTTACTATGTGTAAATTTTGCCGAAACTGACAAAAACTTTTATTGGATATGCGTTTGCAAAAAATTGTAAGATTTAAAATTGGTGACCAATATAATCATAGCCGAGGAAACTTCAAGCAGCCCATTAGAATGTGCAATCAAAATAGTTTCTTTATTTCCACTACATTTACGTTGTTTGCACCCACGTACTGGTTGGTATGAAATGCGTATTTCTCAAAAACTTCATTGGGAATGTATCTTAAAAAGTATGTGAGAGGCGTTAAAACTTCGCTTTGAGTTTGAGGTGGCTCAAATACGTGACGTCGCCATTGAATATTGGATTTTAGTATTTGTATTTTAGCGTATAATGTACCTTCTCAATAAGCACGTTATCTGCCACATTGACTTCATTCAGCAGTCCCGTCTGCCTCAGCAATAACTAATGTTTCATTCAAAATAGAATCCTTTTCCATATCATCACTTCGTACGTTTCTAAATCCAAACGTTCACTTTGACGCTGTCTTTGTATGGGAACATCTATATCAGTATATCAATTACATCATTGTAATCACACGCCGCAGGAATTCTTATTTCATTTGTTTCATGTTCTTTTGTTTCTTCATATAATATACTATATTTTACTTACTTACTTACTTGATGGTTTGTCAATATGGAAGTTTATAAAACAAAGCATAACTTACAATTCTAAAATTATAGCCAGCTAATTCGAAAGCAAGATATTTCCAAATTACTTTTTTGAAGTAAAATAATTTAAGATTCTGATTAGAAAGGAATTTATACCGTACTAAAATAAAAGTAAGAAATTCGAAAGCACATCATGACAGACCTTTTGAAGAAGACCAAGAAAAATCACCTGATTGAATTTCGTAAAGTTGGTGATGTTTCGTAGAATGTATTATTGTAACATTCAACTTAATGCTTCTTTGCAAATGCTCAAATAACATTTAAGACTAGGAAGAATATTACGTATTATTTGATTTATTAAAATTAAGTCCACCAGTATAAAATTTCGTTAAATAATGTTTAAATTATATTAGCGAAAGAGAAAGTAAAATTTTTTATTTATATTTTTGCTGGCACTACATCCCATTGAGGGAATTGGCAGCCTTATTTCTAAGGTTACATAGTCAATTTAACTTCGAATTAAAGAAAGATTGGTCCAATGAATCCTAGAAAAATTCCAGGGCTGCTAAAAGTTGCATTCTTGTGCTAGATGAGGCATTCTGGCATGTCGAGGACGTAGGGAGGAGGGGTCTTCATTTGTCTAATTATTAATTTTAAGCTGTTCCCAAGCAATAGCACCTTCGTGCCTTGCTTCTTTCTGATTTTTTTTTCAAACGAAAAAAATTCGCAAGAAAAAAAACGTCATTTTTTTAACCAATGAAATTGGAATCCGCCTTTACCGTTTCATGAACAAAGGACCCCGCAATAATGTTATGGAAATTGGGTTTCGGTCAAGTTTTCTGAATTTTTGATATGTGGTATATGTTGTCATCCTGAACAAAAGTCTCCACGGGCACAAAGCTGTAAATGCAATATTTTGGCAGCTACGGAGCTCCAAAGCTCCACAGATCCGTTACAAAACTATTCATTTTTAATACTATTTATAGATGTTAAAAGCATATTTTAATTAATTAAATAGATAAGTTTATGTTTTTGAGGTCGCTGAATTCAAATCTGGTGTCAGATTTGAAAAATTGACACTTGACAGCTGTCAATTCACTGTCAAAGTAGGATAAAAAAGTAAATATTCTGTTTTGATATTAAGAGTTTATGTTTTTGAGGTCACTGAACTTAGATCGGAGAAAGTGATAGTTGACAGCTGTCAATTAAATGTCAAAGAAGGATAAGAAAGTAAATATTTTCTTTTGACATCAAGAGTTTATGTACTTAATAAACACATTTTTATTAATCACTTTCGCAAATATTTTGAATATTTTCCAAAAAGTTTAAAAAATCACTCGATCGATTTCGACTTGTTAGGTCATCATCAGGAGTATCTACTGATTTGTATTAGTAAAAATTTTGTTATATAGTAGAAAAAAGCAAAATATAAATAAAAATAAAAGGAGAGAAAAAAATAAGCAATAAAAATTAATCTACGGATCGCGCAGGTAGGGGATGAGTCATAGGTTGAGTAACAAAATTCAAGGTATATTATTGCGTACGTGAGAATAGAAAAGGGCGGGGTCTGTAATTGGTGAGAACCGGATTTCTCTCTGTTCGTTAAGGATATTTTGGTTAAGAAATATTGATTTTCGAATTTCGTAAGATTCTAACCCAAGTAACAATTGGATAGGTAAACTGTCCTAGACAGCAAAACCAGGGCTCTTACAACGTCGTGAAATCCGAAAAATTGCACAAATTAGTTTTAAATGTTAGATAGTTATTTAATTAATTTTGAAAGCGTTGTTGCAGTGAAAAAAATAGTTAATTAGCTTAAATAGGTTTATAAGACATTACACCAGCGGCTTTGTTACACACCATTAAGCTAAAAAGTTGGGACAAAAGCAATTTTGCTGCGTTATGATAAATAGGTATAAAGGCATTGTAGAAGGGTTATTGTTATATGCACAAAGAAACATGTTGGGAGGAAAGCATTGTTGCTGCGCTAGAGAACCAAACAAGTACGACATTTTTAATATTATATTTTATATTTAAAAATATTTTATTGATATAAAAATCCAATTGTTATAATGTTTACATGTTATTTCCGGCATTTCAATGACAATGTTATTTTGGGTTTCAGTTCGACGTTCCGTGTCGCAAAGTTGTACGTTTAATACTTCTTCATTGTTATTATCTAGTGTATGTAGAAGGCTGGTATTTTCCAAATGAGAGTTTCCAACTGGCTTTCATGGAACAGTGAGATTTGCTGGTATTTTCATTGTTTTTTGCAATTATCAATTATATCTTGCACCATTGGGAGATTTGATATATCTAAATAAAAAAATTCATTAAAAAATTATCAATAACTTTAATATTACAATTTACTCCGTAATGCATTTATTTTCCGAAATTGCTTTTCATCCCAGCGGCCCTCTTCGGAAGTAACTCCTTCTTCTAACCGGTGCATACCCTGTACTGCCAGCTGATATTCGGAATATTGGGCGAGCAAGCGTGCCGGTTCTGAGCACCACGAGCTATCGGGTTTTTTGTCTTGCAACCCTTGATATTTAAGGAATTCTTTGATGTTCGGTGGATAATGAACAATACAATTATCTTTCTCTACTTCAAACCAGCATGCCGGACACACAAACAATTCCTTTTTGCCTATTGTTTCGAGAACACAGAAAACCTAAAAATCATAACAAAACTATTAAATAGTATTCCTATAATATATAAAATACGATTTCATTTTTACTCACCACTTTCGAAGGTAAAATGTATTTAGTTTGTTATTATTGCGTCAATCTTAAAATAATTTTGAATACAAACTTTCAGAAGTACAGTTATATTGTACACTGGTATGTCAAATTTAAAAAAGAAAAACTGCTTATCTCAAATCAAATTACTTACCAAACAGCGAAACTGCTTAATAAGCAGTGAAATTTGTATGAGTAAACTAAATATGGATAAAATAAACGAAATTGCTTAACTCAAAGCAAAACTACTTACCAAACAGCGAAATTGCTTTACACACAGCGAAATATATATGAGTAAAATAAATGTGGTGAGAGAGAAACTGTTTTCAAAGCAAAATTACTTTCCAAACAGCAAAACTATGG
Organism: Nephrotoma flavescens; assembly: GCA_932526605.1. Classification (NCBI taxonomy): domain Eukaryota; kingdom Metazoa; phylum Arthropoda; class Insecta; order Diptera; family Tipulidae; genus Nephrotoma; species Nephrotoma flavescens. The sequence continues at coordinate 106,538,915 of OW052222.1, forward strand.
TTATTAAAGGAAAAGTGTTTAACTCACAGCAAAATGGTTTAACACACAACTGATCTGTTTAACACGCAGCAAATTCTATAACTACAACAATGTTGTTAACCCTCCAGCAGGTACAGTTGTTTCAAAATATTAATGAAAATTTGACATCTCACGCACATAAATAAAATGTAAATAAATATGGCGGAATATAGAAAAGAAATTTGAATTTTTGAGGTTATTTATATACATTTCGTATTGTAATTCTCTGGAACTGGACTACAATTTTTTTAATTTAAGCGACAAACAAATATTTAATCTATTTTTTGGAGGTTCAGATCGCAAACTGCTTCTCTTTTTATATTGTCTCAAATAATTCTCTGAATGGAAAATTTTTCATTATGCATTTTTGTTTAGTTTGTAAATTTTTGTCTAGATTGTAAACTTAACTGCAAAATGTTGTGTGGCAGTTGTTTAATTAAAATCGTGAATTGAAAATTTAATATAACTTTAATAATTTTAAATGTAGTCATGATTTTTTATTATCGTTATTATTCAGTTACCGGACAAGTAGTGCAGTGGTTAAAGCTCCGGCACTTATACTGGGAGGTACTGGGTTCGAAACCCATCAGAGAATTTTCATCATACCATCGGTGATATTAATAAACACAACTATAAGACCCTCTCATGGAGTGCAGAAATTCCGCGCCGACCCAAGTTTCAACCACTTAAACCTATTATTCAGTTGATAATTATTAAATCGCACATAGTTTGACATAATTTCGTACCCAGTATTAATAATTCCTATGAAAATTTTAGACCTAATTTTCAATTTTCCCACATTAAAATTTCTCTTTTCTGTCATAAAAAGTGGCTGGTATAGGGTTAAGGTAAATAATGATTCCATGCAAAGTCAGACAGCTATAAAACGCTTAGCACAAATGAAATAAATTATAAATACTGATTTCCTCATCTAAAAGCTGATTAGTTATTTAAAACGTTTACTATATTTGGGCAACTTTTTCGTAAATCCTTAATACACTTTAGCTGTAATAATATTAAATTTACCATAAATAGTTAAAATCGTTATCTGAATAGTTATTAAGCTGTTAAATATCGTAAAGCCATCTTTAAATTTTGTATTTCTGTTCATAAAAATGGCTGCATAATTTATCTAGTTGAAAAACTTTCACAAAACCCAGTTTATCACATGTAAATATTGTAAAAAACACCAATTTCATGCTTTTGGTTAGTTACTAGAGGCTTTTTAACAGATTCGGACTTTTTTTTTGCAAAAATAAAATTTTCAAAATAATTTATGATTTTAATTTTATTTTTAATATCAAATATTTTTAGGTCGGGTTTTTCTTTTCCGAGCTACTTTTACAAACTGGTCGATGAAATTTGTTTCCCACATATTTTTACGATAGGAAATCATTAGAAAAATTATGTTAATTATGTCAATATTTCATAAAATATTAGTGACATTTATGATTGAAGTATGAATAAAGAAAACATAAATAAAATGACAATTATATTATTGTTACAATAATGTTCAAAATAATAGCTCGTTAGTTATTTCTGACTGTTTTTGCTAATTTGAAACTAATTCCCTTAACTAACTATATTGCTTTCTAACCAGAGGAATTGCATCTAAAACATGTTTGCTGTTATGGCATTACTTTTTCTTATGTAACTATTTTGTGTTAAGTACAGCAAAACTGCAAATATAACGTTTTTGCTATTTGGGAACCAAAGTCATTGAATTAATGAAAATGATGCTTTGAAAGTAATTTACCATTTATAACGAGTTTACTTTTTGACGTTGCTATAACATATCGGCAGGCAACTGACGATTACCATTTTTGCTGGCATTACGTTGACAAACCAACAAATTCATGGTTTTTGTTATTATTTTAAGAAGTAATTATAACTAAATTGCTGTAAATTTTAGATGGTACAACGTTTTGACAACTCCAAATTGTTACTTGGGAAGGTATCTAAACGTCTGCCTTTGGGTTGTATATGTAATATGTCTAAATTGTTCAGGCTAGCTGTATGATTTTCTGAAGTTAAATGGTTATGGAAAGTTGATTGATTGCAACCAGATAAATGTTCTTTAGCTCTAACTCCACAATTGCGCCCAGCCTGACCAATATAGGAGAAAGTACAATCATTGCAATTAATCCTATAAACGCCAGATTTGGAAAGGCGATCAACTCTAGGTTTATTGTTAAAAATCATTTTCTTTATTGTGTTATTATTATAAAAAGCAAAACTAATATTGGTATAATTGGACACGATGTTGCTAATCCGTTGGCTCGTTTTTCCTATATACTCTAAGCGACGCCAATTTTCCCGCGTTGGACTGTCCGGTGGATAAATACCCGTTCAAATTTTACGCTTTAGCTTTTTATTTAATAACTTTAATATAGTCCTAGTTGCATATCCGTTATTAGTTGCTATTTGAAGAATTATGTTAAGCTCAGTGTTATAATTTGAATTTGACAGAGGGATGTTTAGTAGTCTATCTATGAGTGAGTGGAAAGCTGACATTTTAATATTATGGGGATGGTTTGAAGAACTAGGGATAACAGCGTCTGTATACGTGGGTTTCCGATAAATTTTGAAGTCTAAAGTAGAATTAATCCTGGTTATTGTTATATCTAGAAAATTAATACATTTATTTTCTTCTTTTTCTAACGTAAAATCAATGGTGGGATATTGAGAATTTAACCAAGTAAGGAAAGAGTCTAACAGTCTATCAGTTCCATTCCATAGACATAATATGTCATCAACGTATCTATACCAAAAGATTATATGACGAAAATAAGGATTGTTATTTGATATGATCATTTGTTCGAAGAAATTCATGAAAATTTCAGCCAACAAAGTTGACAGAGAGGAGCCCATGGGTAGACCATCAGCGAATTTGAAATATGTATTATCAAAACAGAAATAATTTTGTTTAATACAAGTCTCAAAAACTAACTTCAGTTCACGACGTAAGCTCTCATCTACAACATCCCTATCTAAGTAATTACAAACTATTTGGGACAAAGTATTAATTGGAATAGAAGTGAAATGACTGGCAACGTCAAATGAAACTAGTTTTGAATGTATCCCATTTAACTTCAGAAAATCATACAGCTAGCCTGAACAATTTAGACATATTACATATACAACCCAAAGGCAGACGTTTAGATACCTTAGAATCTTACGAAATTCGAAAATCAATATTTCTTAACCAAAATATCCTTAACGAACAGAGAGAAATCCGGTTCTCACCAATTACAGACCCCGCCCTTTTCTATTCTCACGTACGCAATAATATACCTTGAATTTTGTTACTCAACCTATGACTCATCGCCTACCTGCGCGATCCATAGATTAATTTTTATTGCTTATTTTTTTCCCATCCTTCTTTTATTTTTATTTATATTTTGCTTTTTTCTACTATATAACAAAATGTTTACTAATACAAATCAGTAGATACTCCTGATGATGACCTAACAAGTCGAAATCGATCGAATGATTTTTTAAACTTTTTGGAAAATATTCAAAATATTTGCGAAACAAAAAACAAGTGATTAATAAAAATGTGTTTATTAAGTATAAGTGTGTTTCGCCAAGTGCCTACGGCAAATAGCGTAAAAAGTAAGAGTTTATGTTTTTTAGTCAGATTAGTCAGATTGGAAAAATTGACAGTTGACAGCTGTCAATAAATTGTCAAAGTAGAATAAAAAACTAAATATTCTCTTTCGACATTGAGAGTTTATGTTTTTGAGGTCACTGAACTTAAATCGAATGCCAGATCGGAGAAAGTGATAGTATACTATTATACTATTTTTGTCAATAGCGATAAAGCACGTATTTACTAGCCATGGAGCGGCCAAAAACACGCATTATTTTGCTACTGACTAAACGGAATTGTTTATGACCATAGGCTAGAAAAAAGAATGAACGAAATTGCAATTTATCATTTTACAATTTAAGTGCATTCTGAATGATTTTTTATGCGGCAATGGAACGTAAAATAATATTTTAAATGAATATTTTGATTACATTTTTCTAATTTTGGATCCTAAAAAGTGTCAATTAACTAAAAAAAATCATATCCTTTAATAAAAACCTTATTTTTTGTGCCAAGTATGCAAATAATTAAGTACCTATTTAAGCAAAATAAAAGTATTAAACCTGCTTGAATTATAATTCGTACTAATTTATAAACATCATATTTTTTACTTTTTACGCTATTTGCCGTAGGCACTTGGCGAAACACACTTATACTTAATAAACACATTTTTATTAATCACTTGTTTTTTATTTCGCAGAATATTTTGAATATTTTTCAAAAAGTTTAAAAAATCACTGGATCAATTTCGACTTGTTAGGTCATCATCAGGAGTATCTACCCTACTCAGTAGACACTCCTGATGATGACCTAACAAGTCGAAATCGATCGAGTGATTTTTTAAACTTTTTGAAAAATATTCAAAATATTCTGCGAAACAAAAAACAAGTGATTAATAAAAATGTGTTTATTAAGTATCATATTTTTTAGTTTTTAATACTAAAGTATTTATGACATTTCCACTATCCTAAATAATGAACATTTTATTTATCCAGAAAAAATTAGATTCTAAAAATAAAAGTTTCCTAACTTACTTTTAATTTACAATTTCCGTAAAAGTATTGGAAACTAAAAAAAGTAATACTTAAAATAGGTACGGTTTCCGTTGAACTATTATTTTTGCTTGTATTTTTTTTCTTTTAAACTAAATCAGCCATGCTACACACAATTTTGGTTTCTGGATTCAAACTACTGCGCAACAGATTTTAATTTTTAATTTAAACCCTTATTTTAAATTAAATCATTAATTTTTTTTTGTTTTGTTTTATTCTGTTCGCTCAAAAATAAAATTTAAACATAAATCTACATCTCTAAAATGTCCTTAATTTTTTTCATTTTCATTTCAATTTTTTTCATTTCGGATTCACGGACAACAATTTTATTACGCAGCTGCGACATAAAATTTTTGTCCGTGAATCCGAAATGAAAAAAATTGAAATGAAAATAAAAAAATTTAAGGACATTTTAGAGATGTAGATTTTTGTTTAAATTTTATTTTTGAGCGAACAGAATAAAACAAAACAAAAAAATTTAATGATTTAATTTAAAATAAGGGTTTAAATTAAAAATTAAAATCTGTTGCGCAGTAGTTTGAATCCAGAAAAATGTGTGTAGCATGGCTGAATAGATTTTTCCCCTTATATTTTTCAAATCTATAGCCAAACAAAAAAATTAAGAATCAGATTATTTTAACTTTTTTAAGTTTTAATTTTACTTTTAACAAATGAGTGTAGTATACTCATTTGTTAATGATAAAGAATTTTAAAAAAATTCTTATTATTTTAAAGTACATTTTTTCTGATACCGTACTAAAATGGCAAACATAGGTCGATTTCCTTGTTTTGTTCAGCTGTCAACTGTCAATTTTTCCAATCTGACATTAGAATTGGATTCAGCGACCTCAAAAACATAAACTCTTAATGTAAAAAGAGAATATTTCCTTTTTTATCCTACTTTGACAGTGAATTGACAGCTGTCAACTATCAATTTTTCAAATCTGACATCAGATTTGAATTCATCAACATCAAAAACATAAACGTATATATTTAAATAATTGAAACATGCTTTTGACATCTATAAATATTATTAGGTTAGGTTTCAGTGGTTCAGGCCATTTTTGGCCCATTGTGAGGTAAATATTATTAAAAATGAATAGTTTTGTAACGGACCTGTGGAGCTTTCGAGCTCCTTAGCTGCCAAAATATTGAATTTAGAGCTTTGTGCCCATGGAGACTTTTGTTCAGGATGCAACATATACAACATATCAAAAATTCAGAAAATTTGACCGAAACCCAATTTCCATAACATTATTGCAGGGTCCTCTGTGCTATTTCTTGGGATTATCAAACGATAACTTTCCGCTGAACTTTTCTTTGCAAAAAAATAATGGAATACAACTTCCCACAAATGTTGTTTATTTTGAATAAAATTCGTTTTTGTTTATTTGGGAATAAAAATAAAATACTAGTTTTTTACACTTCAACCAATCGGTTCCAGAAATTTCGACTCCTCGTGCTATTAATAATTATAACCAAATTTTAAGCCACTTTACTTGCGTTTACAAAATAAAATTAAGTATAGTAACTATGCATATTTTTGGTATCGTGGTTTTTGCAGGTATACCTTCGCCAAACTTGAAAAAAGTGATTTATCTGTGAGTATGTGTGCAGATTTTTCGGCTTCTACCGCTTCAGACGATCCATGTGAAACTTCATACTTTTTTATAAATTTGGAGATTCTAATAATTTTTGCCTCCTCAAAACGATAAATTGTTGATGCACAACACAATGAGAAAAAAGTTTAAGTACAAAAATAATCTAAATTAAATTTGCATCTGGTACACATAATACATTTTTATAAATATAACTAAAATATAAAGTATAACTTATACGAAAAAACGATTTTTATTTCAAAGACACAACACATTTTATTTTAGTTCAGAAATTCCAGTTGTTTTAGTAGAAAACCGAGCAATGGTTAAGGGAAATATTATATGTCCGCCAGGAGAAATGGCATTGATAAACCAGCAAGCTACTCTTCCTCTTCCAACCTCAAAAGACATAGAGAACCATGACGAATTAGACTTGGCATATGAAATTCATTATTCTGTGGAGTTTTTCAAACTGAGGGAAGTAATGTGTAGTACATCAATTTTTAGAGGCCGAGAACTAATTTTATCTTTGAAATTATGCTTGAAATTTTGAGGTATGCAAAATTTATAATAGCCTTGTCTCTTTTCTCAAGTATGATCAGATTTGAAATTCGCTCAATAATTATTGTTCCTCTGTTTCCTCTTTAGTATGTATTTGTCATGGTGTTAGTCTACTGAATAATTGTATATTATGCATTTGCAGCCTTATGTACGATTTACATGTTCCATTTTTTTCCAGTAAAAAATGAAGGGTTAAATATATTACGACATTCGTTTGCGAGAGGAACACAAAACAAATTCCACTAAAATAAAATTGGATTTTTTTCTTTTTAATCCTGCGTTACTAACCATATGTATACTTACAGAATTACTAACCACGGATGGAATCAACCCAGATTTAAAAGCCATACATCTCTAAAACGCTAATAAAATTTCAAAATACAAAAATTTTAAAAATAAAAATAAAGTTAATTTAGTAATAAACCAGGATTAACCATTATTTTTTTAATTAACTTTTGGAGAGAAAAAATATATTGTACATGTTCAAAAAACTACATAAAGAAAAAAGTACTAACATCGCCCTGGATAAAAAAAAATTTATGAAAAAAATAGAAAAAACCGATTCAACACTTTTAAAAACAAAGGGCTCCGTCTCTGAGGGATAAAAAACCGGCCTAAACGCTATTTTAAAAGGTTTAGTAAAAGTATAGTAAGGATAAAATACAAGAAATGTATACCATGTACCAGCTCATTTTAAACGAGTTTTCTTCATTTGAGTATTAATTGGGCGGATTTGACCCAGTGGTTAGTAACGGAGGGTTAATTTGAGCAAATGTTGTTTACATTAGGCTGACTCTTTTTAACTAGTAACATTTTGTTATTTGCGTGCAGCTCTATTTTTCAGTAAAAAATTGTTGGGCAAACAAATTGGAACATGTAAATCGTGCATTAGGAAGCTAACATTGCATATCGTATCCCCGATTCGGCAATAAACAAAAATCAACTATTCAATTTAATATCACAACTAACACTTATTTTAAGTAACAAATGTCAAACTTAAACATTTATCAAAACTTCTAATATTGCTTTTGGTGTACTAATTTTTACAAAAAATATCGAAGTGTAAAATAAAACAAAATATCATTATGGCCTCTCTTCACTTTCAGCTCTTACTGTTTACGAATTTACTATTCATAACAAAAAACTCCGCTTTCGGTAAGCAGAAGGACAGGCTGGAGATGGATTTTTAAATGTAATGCAAACCCAATATCCTAGAAAGTTCTCAAACACCTAATGGCTAATACTAAAAGTTACCTTAATGCAGCTGACAACAGATGTCTGATTTATATCAACAATATGATTTACCTAAACGACAGGCGATTAGATTTACAATATGGAAGTTTATATAACAAGAAGTTTAACTTACATGATACCGTTTGAGATGGGACTGGTATTACCTAATTTAAGAATAAAATAATTTAAGAATTGATTAAAACGGAAGTATATATCTTACAATAATATGCAATCGAAATAGCGATGACACACGTGTGAAGCTTTTGGGTGTAAGTGATTAATATAAACATTAGATTTTGAAGTGAACTGGGCCGGAGAACTCTATTGATGGCACTCGAAAAAACTTTTCTATTATCGAGTAATATTAAAAAAATGGAACTGAGCTCTAATCGACAGATATCTTTAACAAATTTTCCTGAAATTAGGATTCATCGTTAATGCTTCTTGACACTCACCAATTTTTTATATGTTCTTCCATTCTACCGATACCAATTTTAAAATAAAATCTACCGATACCAATTTTAAAATAAAATAAAATGGTTCTCTATCTTAAAGAGTTACACCAAAAGCTGGGCTTATTGTAATCACTTCCTGCCTCTCGAAAACCCATTAATATTATCAAAATTGTTATAGTCGGAAAATGTTTAAAAAAATAACTAACGGCTCCTCCGAACAACCTATTCAACGAATTTCTTCAAAATTAGAAAAAAAAACATAAATGCTGATCAAAAATTGAGACTAAAAGTTGGGAGTTTTATTATTGTTTTATGTACGACTGGATGTACAATATTAATTCGTGATACAAACACGAAAAAATTTAATATTATCATCTAGTGCGTAGGTGAAACAAAGGTAAACGTTCAAACTTTTAAGTCTCATGTTTCAGCCAAAATTTGGTCTCCGGTATTCGAAAACCTTCATCTCAATTTGTTTTTAAATACTATTTGGCCATAAAGAGATTTTGGGTCTCTAAGGGAGGCTCCAAAATAATTTCTCAAAAGCTGGATTTATTGCAATCACGTCTTGTGACTTTAAAACTTCCTCTCACAAATTTTTATCTAAAAAGTTTTATACATGAGTACAAAACTTCAACAGGAGAAAATTTCAACTAAAATATTACTATTATTATTATTAGAGTTATATGTTGTGGATTAGTTGTTTTTATTATTTGGAATTTTAAAATAGTTGTGTACAAACAAAATAATTTTTGTTTTTTTTTGGACTATGGAATTTCTGTTTAGTTTAGGCCATGGTGGCTTATATTAATATGCATGTAATACGAACAAACACCATACAAATTTAAATCAAAGGCGTTATAAATATTCAAATCTCTTCGAAAGACAAAGTTCGGAATATATCACACATAGTATATCTTCATAATATCTAACATGTATTTTAATCTAATTTAATCTTAATTTTTATCAAATACTACAAAACAAAACAAAACTTACAAAGTTTCCGGATAAACCCAACCAAACCTTGAAAGTTGTTAATTTTATTTATTTATCAGTCTATCTTTCTACTATGATGTACCTTCCATATTTCTATTGTTTTATTGTTGAAACAAGGTTTTAACAATGAGGTTCGTAGCGCAAAATAAATAAAGTATATGTAGACATATATTCATAAGCCCATGGTGATTGGCTAGGTGGTACCAATAAAAATTGAATCGAAATAATTTGGTTTAATTTTTAAAGCAGTGCTTAAGTAAAAATAAAATCCATTTAACGTGGATGAAATGATTGTGCTCGGCAAAGTATAATTCGTATTTTATACAAACAATTCCATTTCCATATTTGTTGAATTATTTACATTTTAATTAAGAAAACACGAGAATGCAATTTTTTCAAACTGTACGTAAGTATAACGGAAAAAATATAACCGAAAAAGTTTTTTAATAGAAAATTTAAGCAGGAAAATTGGAAAATGAAAAAATTAAAAATTCATATAAATTTTAAAAAATAAATAAGATTGGAAAATGAAATGAAAATTATTTTTATAATATAAGTATTTTATTATTTTAGATTACGTGGGGCATTATGCCTTAAATCGATGAGCAGTGTAAATGCAAATAAATTTGAATGGTATTTTTCAAATATATTTTCATGTTTAAAAGTTATTTTCTTGCCACAGGAATAGCATAAAAGTTTACAAAATGATATGAAATTTCAAATGAAATTCTGTAACTTTGTATATTCCACAATTATGGAATGTATCCTCGAGATAAATGGTTTGTGGGAATAGGATGTTAGTAACAGAAATAACTAGGGCAATATCTGCAGTAACTACATCGATAGGTTAGTTAAGTTATAAGTTAGTATACACACTTTGGAAGAGAAATCCCTAATTTAGCAGGTTGTGTTAATTGGAATAAGGTATAGCATGCATGATTTTAATTTCATCATACTCGCATGTAAATGGTCAATAGGGACACTCGAAATTTGTTGGGTTTTGGCAGCAATGCAACATATGTTAAAGCAACATTTGTCAAATATGTTGTGGTTGTTCAGTAGTATATAGCAAATCACTATGGAAGATTATAGCGTTGAACAATAAAAGTGTCATTTATAAAAAAAAAAAAATTTATCAACGAAATTATTTATCAAATATTTTGTCCTAAATAAGAAATGTTAAAGTCTGCTTGTTTCAACTTTAAGCAAATGGGTGTACTTTTATTTGATTCACAAAGAGTTAGGCATCCTCTATATTCTCTCCTTCGTAAACTATACACATACATAAGCTTTTGTTCTTTGATAGTACTTGTGAGCAAACTCATGATATTTACATTCAACTAAGGAAAAGTGCAACCTCTTTGGTATGAATGTGTTTCTATTTTATAGATAATTCATTTAACTGACCAATTATAATACATGTACGTTGAATTCTGTGTAAGCTCACCAGTTCACGATAAACTGGGCCGCTGTATTTTGTCGTATTTTGCCATTTTTTGTTTGATCGGGAACAGCATATGATTTTTATGATATTTTATATTAATAAATTAGAACAAAAGTGTGGCATAACAAGACACACCAATAAAACGTATCCAAACGAAACAATAATTTGTGTTAAACACAATAAAATTACCATCTTATTAAAAATAAAACTGAAAAAGCTCAATCAATCAGAAAATTTTTATCTCGCATCAAATGATCTCGATTTGCATGAAATTAGAATATTATAATGAATTTTGCGTTTATATTCACTTAGAAGGTACTGTTTCAACTCAGATATGTACCTAGGTAGATACCAATGTGATATTCATTAAAGTAAAATCTACAGAGTGAAGAAATACATGAAAATTGGAAACATAAAAATAAAAACAAAAACAGAGCTTTTCGATATACATACATACTTTTACATATACACATAGACCCATTTTTTACCACTTTATTATGGAAATTATATAGAGCAGAAGACAAAGAAAAAAAGAAGAACAGACAATAAAGAAAAGGCCTGAAATGTAATATAACACGCAGCCAGAAGAAGAGTAAAATTTTCGTTCGTACACATTTCATTTCTTATCTTTTGTGATAAGAACATGTATTATCAACACGGAGAGAATAGCACGAGATGAAAAATATATATTTTTTTATAAAAGTAAAATGAAATAATAAGAAACAAACAAACAAACAAACAATAAGAAATGAAAATAAGCAATGTCATGAATAAAATTATTTTGAGTGTAACAGATGTGCTTTTTTTGTTTGCTGTACGCTTTTTTTCGGCACACTCGTACTCAGTACATCTTATTTTGTTTAATGGGTGGGATGCGAATTGAATGTTAACGGGGGGCGCGAGAATGGGACTGATAGAAGATAAAATATTATGTATATATAGAGTGTAATGGTTTGTTAACATTTAGGCGGCGGGTTAAATTACATAAAATATTTTTTATTGTGCGAATGCGAAAAGTGTCGAAGGTTAGTTTCAAGGTGACTCTGATCTACATATTATATAAAATGTCTAGAAATTATCGTGAAACATATCTAGGGATAAAAAAAATTTAATTAATTAATTTTCCATAACCAAAAGAAACTATATATTTTACAAAAGTTGTTCACCTGTAAAAAAAAGTCTAATCAAAATTTATTATTGGACAATTGCACCTGCACCGATGTACATGGTACATGAGTTTACTTGTGTATTCCAACTATACTATATAGTCGGTGCGATACAATATCTGGTGCGTATCCAGAAGGATGACGGCAGTGAAGTTTTCAACTAACAAAAATGATTAACAGTTTCAATTAACAAAACGTTTATGTATACAAAACCTGTGATAATAACAAAAAAAATCACCAGGTATTGGTAAAATAGTCGGTAAAAGCATCGAAAAATAAATATATAAGAGAAATCAAGTAGTGCAAATTTTATAAGCCAATTTTTCCGAGGTTAATCTTATTTTATAGTTTTGATATATTTATATACACAAATTAATTTTTTCGATATTTAATCCATATATACGTATCTTATAAACATATCGGCGTAGTTATTTTATAGTTCATTGTTCTTGTTACTTATGCAGATTACCAAAATTAAAATAGATTAACCTCGGAATGTCTACATGAATCATCTTATGTATATTTTGCTCTATGGTAAAAGCAATGATACATTTTTCCGAAGAATATGTATATTTGAAATCATTATACATACATATATGGTATACACTTTTATTTTTCATTATATAGGGTTTTCCAAGTGCTCTTAACCTGCACCGACCATATTAGCCCGCCTCAATGAAACCTGTACTATAATTTGTTACACATTTATTACAATTTATTACAACACATCCCGATTTTATTACATTACCGTTTTCGAGGAACGAGTGGTCGGTTTAGCTTGTAATTAAACCTACACCGCCAAAATTGTAACTTTTGATATAGCTGTGATATCGAGATGGTTCTTGGACCAGAATTTATTACAAATTAATTACATTGATTAAATAGTTCAAGATCAACCCTATATCTTGAATAAGGGTAAATTTCACCCAAAACGATAATTTATGACAAAAAAATCGATTTTACAAATATTAGTTAATTATTACACCAGATCGCCACCGGATATTGAGTCAAATGGTACTCCTTGGAACTTGTTGAGGGCAGATCAACATTGTCCAGATGTGTAATAAATTATTTTTGAGTCAGGTTGCACGGAATTGGCTTCAAACCGTAAAGGGTTCAAACATCTAATTTATAGCTCGATTTTATCACCTTCAACAATTTATTACACCAGACCGTGTCCAGATATTGAGCCAAATGTTACTTTTCGGACCTTGTAGAGGGCAGATCAACCTTATCCAGGTGTGTAATAAATTATCTTTGTGTCAGGTTGCACGGAATTGGCTTCAAACCGTAAAGGGTTCAAACATTTAATTTAAAGTTCGATTTTATCACCTTCAACAATTTATTACACCAGACCAGGTGTGTAATAAACTATCTTTGTGTCAGGTTACACGGAATTCGCTCCAAACCGTAAAGGGTTCAAACATATAATTTAAAGCTAGATTTTATCACCTTCAACTATTTATTACACCAGACCGCCACCAGATATTGAGTCAAATGTTACTCCTTGGAGGTGATAAAATCGGGCTTTAAATTAGACGTTTGAACCCTTTACGGTTTGGAACGAATTCCGTGTAACCTGACACAAAGATAATTTTTTACACAACTGGATAAGGTTGATCTGCCCTCTACAAGGTCCAAGGAGTAACATTTGACTCAATATCTGGTGGCGGTCTGGTGGAATAAATTGTTGAAGGTGATAAAATCGAACTTTAAATTAGACGTTTGAACCCTTTACGGTTTGGAGCGAATTCCGTGTAACGTGACGCACAAAGATAATTTATTACACACCTGGATAAGGTTGATCTGTCCTCCATAAGGTCCAAGGAGTAATATTTGACTCAATATCTGGTGGCGGTCTGGTGTAATAAATTGTTGGAAGTTCATAAAATCGAACTTTAAATTAGACGTTTGAACCCTTTACGGTTTGGAGCCAATTCCGTGTAACCTGACACAAATATAGTTTATTACACACCTGGATAAGGTTGATCTGCCCTCCACAAGGTTCAAGGAGTAACATTTGACCCAATATCTAGTGGCGGTCTGGTGTAATAAATTGTTGAAGGTAATAAAATCGAATTTTAAATTAGACTTTTGAACCCTTTACGGTTTGGAGTGAATCCCGTGTAGCCTGACACAAAGATAATTTTTACACACCTGGATAAAGTTGATCTGCCCTCCACAAGGTCCAAAGAGTAATATTTCACTCAATATCTGGTGGCGGTCTGGTGTAATAAATAGTTGAAAGTGATAAAATCTAGCTTTAAATTATATGTTTGAACCCTTTACGGTTTGGAGCCAATTGCGTGTAACCTGACACAAAGATAGTTTATTACACACCTGGATAAGGTTGATCTGCCTTCCACAAGGTCCAAGGAGTAACGTTTGACTCAATATCTGGTGGCGGTCTGGTGTAATAAATTGTTGAAGGTGATAAAATCGAGCTATAAATTAGATGTTTGAACCCTTTACGGTTTGGAGCCAATTCCGTGTAACCTGGCACAAAAATAATTTATTACACACCTGGACAATGTTGATCTGCCCTCAACAAGTTCCAAGGAGTACCATTTGACTCAATATCCGGTGGCGGTCTGGTGTAATAATTTACTAATATTTGTAAAATCGATTTTTTTGTCATAAATTATCGTTTGGGGTGAAATTTACCCTTATTCAAGATATAAGGTTGATCTTGAACTATTTAATCAATGTAATTAATTTGTAATAAATTCTGGTCCAAGAACCATCTCGATATCACAGCTATATCAAAAGTTACAATTTTGGCGGTGTAGGTTTAATTACAAGCTAAACCGACCACTCGTTTCTCGAAAACGGTAACTGTAATAAAATCGGGATGTGTTGTAATAAATTGTAATAAATGTGTAACAAATTATAGTACAGGTTTCATTGAGGCGGGCTAATATGGTCGGTGCAGGTTAAGAGCACTGGTTTTCCAATAGGAATGATATGATTTTTAAGTGACGTTTCGGCCATTTGTAATACGTCATGATCTGCAATTTTTTGTTTCATTGTGTTCAGTAATGTTAACAATTTCATCATGGTGAGATATACGCAAGAACAACGTTTACAAATTATTAAGTTTTAATATCAAAATAATCGTTCTCCAATTGCAACTTTTCGTCCGCTTTTGCCATTTTATAGTTGTAATAATCGTCCAAGTGTGCTCGCTATTCGTCGGATTGTTGAAAATTTTGAGCGTATATTTTCTTTACATAATGTTCAAGTTCTAATAAGACAAAGAAACGCTCTGGATGTAATGCAAATATTGCTGCCGTTCAGGCAAGTGTTGCTGAAGGCCGCAATTTGTTGATTCCAAGACGTTCTCAAGATTGGGACTGTCTCAAACCACAACCTGACAAATTTTGAGAAAGGATTTGGGTTTGCATCCGTATAAAATTGTTCTCACTCAAGAACTGAAGCCATTGGACTACCCTAAACGTCGTGAATTTGCTGATTTTGCCTTGGAACAACTTGAAAACGATAAAGATTTAAAAAAAAAATTATCTTCTCCGATGAGGCTCACTTTCATCTGAGTGGTGCGATAAATAAACAAAACCGTCGATTCTGGTGCAAAGAAAATCCACAAATTATTCATGGAAAACCATTATATTCACCTAAATTGACAGTTTGGTGTGGTTTTTTCGGATCATCGGTCCGTATTTTTTTCGAAATGAAGCTGGTAACATTGTTACTGTCAATGGAGATCGGTATAGATCGATGACAACCAACTATTTATGGCCGAAATTGGAAGAGGTTAATCTTGACAACATTTGGTTCCAACAAGACGAGGCTACGCGCAACACAGCAAGAGCAACATATGAATTATTGCGAGAAAAGTTTGGAGATTCGATTATTTCAAGAAATTGTGATATTGAATGGCCTCCAAGAAGTTGTGATTTAACACCATTAGACTATTTCTTGTGGAATTATTTGAAGTCATTGGTCTTTAGCAATAAATCATATCACTCTTATTGGAAAACCCTATATATCGATGAATTAGCAATTAAAAATTGTTTGCCGACTATACACGCAACTTAAAACACATACATAAATTTTGTTATTTGTTGCAAACTTCATATTCGTTAGAAATGAATATTTCGACAAAATTTGAATGTGTTGTATTAGGGTTGTAAAATTTATTTTCGATTGAAAGAATTTTTTGTATCGAGTGATAACTGTCGCCCACAACAACGTCATTGCTCTAGAATTTAATTAAGAAAAATTAGGTTCACATTTTCTTGTTTTATCATATATTCGAGAATGATGTTATTTCTTACGATTTCAATAAATATTTTAAAGTTTATGAAACGATCAAATTAAAGTTAGCCGAACGTTTTCAGCCGAAAACTAGTAATGCAGATACTCTTTTTGCTATCCCAGCCGCAAAACTATTTTAAAGCCGACAGATATATTACTCATAATACCTAGTTGCACGATCACCAAAAAATAATCATATAGCCCCAAAAATGTGACAGGAGCTACATAATTTTAACAGATATACCCTAATAGCATGGCCGGTATATTAACTGTGTTTCTTGACTCTTGATCTGATCCAGTTCAGTTCATGTTTCATGAAACAACACAAAGGCGCTTGCTAGATTTAGAATCAAAATTTGTGATCTAAAACAAAATTTGGATCATGTTTTTCATATAAAATTTGAACTGATAAGGACCAATGAGCGTCAAGAAACACAGCAATTATAATACATTTCGAAATTTCCTATGTATTGTGGTGTAATTTTTCCGAAGAAAATGAAAAATTTTTGATACTAAATTAATAAAATATTCAAAAACTTTTTAGTTATTCACTTGAACATCCTAGGTCCATGAGATAGATCATAATCTTAAGTAAACTTAGGCGATTTTTGGGGCAAGTCTGAATGTGATAGGGTGTAATGTGGTGTAAATTGCAAAACAATTCTAAATTTTGAAAACTATAGTAAATTTTATACTTAATAAACACATTTTTATTAATCACTTGTTTTTTGTTTCGCAGAATATTCTGCGAAACAAAAAACAAGTGAATCATAAAAATGTGTTTATTAAGTATAAGTGTTTTTCGCCAATTGCCTACGGCAAATAGCGTAAAAAGTATATAGTAAATTTTGTTCTGTAGTTCGGATGTTTTTGAGTTACATACTTGTTCATCGATCCTCCTTTGTTCAAGAGTTAGATCAAAACACGAGGTAAACTCAAACAAAGTTTAAGACAAATCTGAAGGGGAAAGGAGGATATAATGTGGTGTAATATTCCAAAAATTACTAAATTTTCGAAATTTAAATAATTAACCGTTTTGTAACCTTTTAGTTATATACTATCTTGCTTATCGATCCTACTACGATCATGAGATGTGTTATACTCCTAGGTACCAGGTGGAGTTTGTAGAGAGTGTAATGTCGTGTACTTTACTAAGAAGCCCTATCCTCTTCAAACCTTCCCAAACTCCACCTGTTTACCTAGGATTATAACCTATCTGAAAGCCGATCCTACGGTGAGCAAGTGGGTAATTCAAAACTTACAGAGCGGTTTATTAATTTATTTTCAAAAATCTGAGATTTTATAGTATATTACTCCACATTACACCTCTATCCCTTTCATACTTGCCACAAACTCTGCCTGGGTTTACCTAGCAGTTGGACCTTTCTGATGGCATTGTAGCGTTTTATTAATTTAGTTTCGAAAATTTCGGAATTTTTTGTACTTTACACGCTATTAGGCTTATAATGAATTCTGTGTAGTCTGATTACTTAGAGGGGATAGTGGAAGTAGGTATATCGAGCAGTACATATATATCTTTCAACTATGAAACATTTGTTCATTTTGTTAATTTGTTCAACATTTGTCATTTAATTTAAATATATTTGGGAATATTATTTCCCAAGGCATGTTAGGTAAATAAAGAAAATTTTATGAGGTGAGTTTGGGAACGGAATGTGATTTCATTCCGTTACACTATTTTTTTTAAATGTGAAGTTAAATAGCCTTTATGTTTGAATGTTTTCGGTCCCATGTCTGAATAAGTGATTCAAGTCCTGTTTACCATGCCAACCACCTATATTCTTTACTTCAATATCTGTTCTTTCTTTCCTGGTCCTGCGATGTCGCTCGATTCAACAATGTTTTGGATAACCACCTGACATCGATCCCCCGACCTTAAGCAACGCTTTGAAGACCGCCCAAACCTCCGAAATCTTGTTCGTTCCGTTACGTGTTATATAACCAAAGATCGGATAATAGTTAAAGTGTTTTTACCAAATTTTAATAAACTGATCATATTGCAGCAGGCTTCTTTCTACGAAGCAAAAACAAAATTTTAACATTTTTGTATATGTGTTAATAATGCCAAAAATGATATGAACTATTGTTTTGCTCGGCTAATTTTTTTAATTGATTTTCATAGGCGAATTGAATTTTTTATCGATGTGGCGATTTTACTGTAATTTAACACAAATTGTTTGTTTATTACAGAAAAAATAGGCAAGTGTTAAAATAATGTTTATATTCTGGAACTAAGCGTGTCGGGAAAATTATTCACATGAGGATGTGTAAAACGAATTTTCAATGATAACTCGATATATCGATAGATGTTGCTCGATAGATGTTGCTATAGCAACAAAAAATCTCCTCGAAGTTATATTACGAGTACTATTCAATTTCGATTTACAGCGAGTTCATACATACGACGGATAAAAGTCTCGGATTTTACTATGCCATCGTTTTAATCAATTACATCACGTAAATTATACATCGGGCACGCCTCTTTTCATATAAAAAAGTTGAAAATATTGAAAAAAAAAATCTGGGATAGAAAAATCCGAGATTTTTATCCGTCGTATGAATTCCGAATTAATGCTGCGGGTCAATACTCGGGTAAATTGTACAGTAAGGTAAATTGAAATTTTAGTACACAATTACCTAATATAGCGGGCCAATTCTGTAGTAAATAAAATATGGGAATAATGGCTTAAAGGGTAAATTTATTTAAGAGACTCTCTTCAATTCGCTCATAGGTTATTGTGTAAATGTCAAAAATTGTGTTTAGTTTGTTTATTTTTGGAGTGCTTTTCAATTTTGATGCGAAAAATAAACTATAATTTGTTAAATGAATAATAAATTTAATATAAGAAAATAAATATATAAAATTGTATACAATTACAATTATATAAATAAACATAAATATATATTATGTGTGTACATCTACGAACCGTATACATTAATAATGCTGATGAACGGTCAAGTTCAACTTTTGGAACAATTTGTAAAGATCCAGGAGGTAATTTTGTTATTTGTTTTCCTTTGCGGTAATAAACGTTTATTTCAATTTTTAGGCGAGAATGTTATATGGCATAGATTACAAGCCGCCTTTCGTTGTAAAAATATTAGCGGGTGATTTCGAAGAAACGAAATCGAATATTGTAAATACAGCAATTGTCATTCTTTTTCAAAAATCTAGGATTAGAAATAAAACGCTGTGTACAGGTTGTGTGTGCATGTTGCGTTATGCATAATGTTTGCATCAGCAGAAGATTTGAGTGAATTCGAGACAGGCGTAAATAACGAGATTTATTCACACAGTCCGAGGGATCATATAGATGAGGTAGAGTTCCAAAATAATCTGTGGCCAAGAATGTAATTTCAAAAATATAATTTATTTATTCAAATAAAAATATAAATATTTTCATTTATTTAGGTGGTTTTATTTGTTCATAATTGAGATTTATTATAACTATATTCCAGTTCCGGAAAATCTGCGTCTGAGAACATTTGCTTCGTAGCAAAAGTCATTATTTTTTCTAATATGCGAGGTTTCTTTCATCATATTCATCATATCATCCTTTTTATTCCGTTTCGGTGCTGGTTCGTGTGCGACTTCATAGTACTCGGAGAAAACTTCTATAACATTGTCATCTGGGAAAATACTACCTTCTTTCTGGAATCTATTTAGTGAGCTTGCAGAACTACAGGGATCACAATCTATTGTCATATTCTCCTCAATAATATAGGTTGGATGTAACGCATGCTTGCCTTTCAAAAAATCACGGGGCTCATCAAATAGAACCCATTCCGTACGTAGCATTTCTCCATTTTCTGTGGATATTCCCGATAGTGGAGTATGAGATTTAGTATAAATAGATCACTTATAATATTTTTTTTATACTTACTTCCAACAGTGTCGTGGATTTGAATTTTTGGACTGAAGTAAATGGTCCAACAATATTGTTGTTCGCAAGTTTTAACTACATACTATAATAACAAAATATTTTCAACTTTATGCATACATCTCTGCGAATATTGTTATTTATTTTTTCCCATTACTGCATTTATTTCCATCGTCCAGTGGCACTATTCTGGCAATTCCCCGGGAATAGGGAACGGGGGAAACATTTTATATGTAATTTCAGTTCAAATATTTTTTTCTGGCTTACTGAGGTAAAAAGCTGGTGTTAATTTTTTTCAAAACAAAATTAAATTGGGAATAATTTTCTCTACCAATTTAGGTATGGAAAAATTATTCCCAATTTATAAATATTTACATGGAACTTTTTTCGTCAGTAGGCCGGAAAAAATATATTTGAACAGAAATTACATATAAAATCTTTCCCCTATTCCCTATTCCCGGGGAATTACCAGAATAGTGCCACAGGTTGAGAAAATAATCCGTAAGTTTCTTCATATCTCGTATATTAATTAACACGAAACGTCAAAACAAAACAACAACAAATCAAATTACCTATTTTTTATATGGTTTACCCAGCTATTTAGTACAGTATTTTAATTTACTCAATACACTGCTAAAAATTTGTTAAATGTACAATTTACTCGATTATTGGCCCGCAGCCTAAGTAAAGTATAATAAAGTATAGTTTTAAGCCTGAACATTTTGGGACCACTTTTGAAGTAATGTCCTCGCCTGTCCGTCTCTCATTTTTGAACAGGTTTTTGGTTTAGCGATATATCTCACTAATAAATGCAGCTATGTTAGCTATACTTTTATTAGGTTGGTTGTTTTAAGATCTATATCCATTGCTGTGAAAAAAATTAACAATTCATTTTTGTTGATTGCTCAACTTTCTTCAAATACAAAAGTTAACGTAAGAGTAACACGAACAAATTGCGATTGTTTTATAGTTTACAAATACGAAGTAAGAAAAGTTTTTTGCATGGTACAAAATTGGAAGTTATGTTCTTGATGTCTGTTGACGTTTAGGCTCACTTGTACAGTATATCATTTTTTTTTAAAAATATACATGTCGTTTTTTTTTTAAATGAAGTAGCGGAAATATTGAATGTAACTCTGGAGTAAACGTCAATTATTGCTCTCGTTCAGTAACTCCCCCACCCCCCACGGGCTCGGCTTGTAACTTCCTCACCAAGCAATTATCTTCAATTTTACTCGTTTATACTTAAACTTCTATTACAATAAGCATTTATTGTTGTTTGATAGTTTTCATAGGTAAATTGTAGTTCATTATTTTTATTTAAATCATAAAAACATGTTGTTGTATGCCAGACAGTAAAATTAGTAATAAAAAAACTAATTGTTTTTTAATTCCGGAAAGGTTTAAACACGGAAAGGAAGGAAAGGTGCATCCAAACGGTTTTAAATTGACCGATACAACATTATAGTTATAATCTAATCGAAAAAATAAAAAACAAATTCCACAAGCATGGCCAGAGAAATATCCAAAAACATGTTCGAAGAGTTGGAATATTTAAGTATTAAAAAACTTTAAATATGCGGTAAAAAATACAGGCTACAATAAAAAAAAATCTGTTAAAATTTTGTTTGCAGGTATACCTCTGTTTACATTGCTTTTCTCCATGGTTCAATCGTTTCTATTGGCAAAATAATTATTGAAATAATTATTACTTCATTGGTAGTATTGAAGAAAAAAGCGTCCATTCTGTTCATTTGTTTTTTTTTATATTTACAGTTTAATCTTCAGCAAACATAATCTTATATTCTGAGCTATAAAATTATTACAGGTCATTGTATTGTACACTCATAATCATTGCAATTATATTTTATTTTAAATAATAATATCGAAAAATGCTTTACTTGTATTTTTTGCTATTAAATGCTGATATAAAAACATGCAGAACAAAACAGAAAAAATCAATTGAAAATTTTTCTCGAACAATTTCATAGCTACAGCATTTATTTATTCAAAGAAGATTGGATTTGATTCAGGAATCATGAAGCAAATAAAATTTAACTCTATAAACAGGGCAAAGAAGATGAATAAAAAAAATTATAAAGACTTCATGGGGTGATTTTTCACTATAATAAACATAGTTTTACTAAGACGAAGTCAACTGTCCTCGATATTTTTATTATTATTATTACGGCTATTATTTTTATTTTTATTCTACTTTATTTTATACGATATACCATATGAAGAGTTAAAATGGCAGCAATATCGTATGGTTATGTTTTTCGTACAATTGATTTTGAATCGACTCTAAAACCGCACCCTTTTTCCTATCACATACCGTTCATGATTTATTTTCACAACTATTTGTTATTTTTACATACTGTAAAAGCTCATAAAAGAATATTTTAGTTTACAACGCAATTAAATACTTACAATTTAAAGGGAGGATGGAATGTCATGCATGAATATAGTTCTCGCAAGTACAGATAACCCTCCAAGAAGACGGTACTTGAAGAACACGAGTTTCGAAGAACACGGATACCTTCCCTCGAATTACACGGTTGCAAACAACACGATTTTCGAGACATTCTTTTGAAAAAGAAGAAAATTATTCGTAATATTCGTCGGTGCACATGAAAAGTGACAGAACTCAAAAATCGTGTTGTGTGAGAGTTATCCTTATCACAAGAAATCAAACAATCTTAAAACACTCCTGGAAGATCCTCTTTTTTGAATTGTGCCACTCTTCTTGTGCACCGATGATATATGTCGCTCCTCTTTTATTTTGTTTATTGTTTACCATACTAAACAAAAAATTAAAACGTAACGTTTGTTTTATTTCACACTTCCGTTTTTTGTAGTCTCGAATAGCACGGTTTCATAGAACACGGAACCAATTAATTGTGTTCTTTGAGGCTTACCTGTATATTGTGTGTGAGGTAGGTTATAGTACAATAATTGACGATTCCCGTTTTTTGTAAAAGATAAATTTTTTGAAATAAATTAGCATTTAAGTTTCAAATTGTGAAAAATTGTTTGTAATCCACAATGCGGTGGTTGATGTGAGTTTTTTATATAAAAAAATCTGGGTAATTTTACTTCGAATCGTAATTTCTACACAACATGTTTTGCTAATTTGAAATGAAAAATAAATTGGCTCAGAATGTAGAAATAGAAATTTTAGTTTAATATTAATTTTGATTTATTTTTTCGACAATACGGTAGTTTGTATCTAGTATTTGGAAAGAATATCTTTAATTGATTTAAGAGTAACATGACATAATTATGTTGGTTTTTTCTAATTGGAATATATACTCCAACCAACGCAACTCACTTAGTTTCCAAGAAAGATGGATAAGAATAAACTATTATAAAAATCAGTCACAAATATTCGTTTAGTTTTTCTTGGAAACTTGTTGCAATAACTTCGGAAGCCAAACGTTTTAGATTTGCAATCGTACAGAGAAATATTTATTTTTTCAAAAACATATGTGAACCAACATCATTTACTTATTTGTATCAAAGTTTTGGAAGAAATTCATTATAATTCCTTTGTCTACCGAATTCCAATAGAAAGTGCCCAAATTTGGTAAATATGGACCTCCTTATTTTATAGTGGTAAGGAAACCATACCAAGATAATCGATATTATTGCTAAAATTATACAACTTGTTTCTTGTTCGTTAAAAATTAAAAATTATTAGTAATTTTATTATGTATTTTTAATTATTATTATTATTCAATGTTTATTTTATTTATTTTGACTAATTGGTGAAGGTGAAGGGAAGTTTGAAAAAGTGGTTTTCGTGGTGATGCTTGTGCTTGTTTGAATGTCGGTTTGTGTCCTCTCTACGGCCCAGGAGGATTTATTGATGGGAACGAAGCTTTATACTCTAGCTTTTTCCATAAGCTGGGAGAACACAGAGAAATTTGGCAGAAATCCGTGCACCGGAAATGACAGCTTCCGTAGAAACGTATACGTTTTAGGAACAAATCGATTCTACATTAAATTTGAACAAAATTGATCAAAAAATTTAAGCCTATTGACTTGTTTTAATAAAAACCTTATAGGAAGTTGTTGTGGTTTGCTAATATTGAAAAGTATAACAAACTTATTTAGAATAAAATATTGTAAATTAAACTTGGAAGGAAAAATTTCCTGTTGATTCTGACAGTTAAACAGAAATGACGATTTTTAATAAAAAAACTTTTTGGCAAATATTTTGTGAACGATATAAAAAAAACGTTTTAGGTTTTGGAAATATAGAGAAGGGGAGCGGACACGTGGCTTCAAATAAGTAATATAATGCTTGAAATGACGTCACTAACAGCTTGTTAATTACCATTTAGGAAAGTTTACACAAAAGCTACCGTAACAAATTAACCATAAGGGTCTAGGCAAACAAAAAAACATTTTAGATTTTGGAAATATAGAGAAGGGGAGCGGTTTCTCCGGCTCTCTCAATATGGTCTACAAAACTTCTGTAAAGTAAATTTAAATATTAGATTGCATCATAAGCCAATTTTGTCAGGATTTATTTACATTTATAACGTTTGTTAGGAGTTTAATAGGATTATTATAATTTGCCAGAAAGTTGCCAGAAACTTCATGCTCATCAAAAAAAAAGGTCTAGAACCAGAGCCATCTATGATTTTAGAGAGTCGTAATATTAAAATGAGAGCTTTAAATAGAGGGGATTTTATTCAGTTACTATAAGAAGCCGTGTAAATGGAAAATTTTTGAACATGAATTTATGAATAAACAAATCATCTAAATTTTAGTTTTATATTTTTAAAAAATATTCAACAAACATATATTCGAAAATCAGCCACCGCAGTGTAGTATTTAATTATTAAATTTATTAAAGCGGAGCATACATTTATTAATTTTCTATAAAAATGAGCTAAATGGAATAGTTATGTAGAGTAGTCAAGTTACAACTTACTTGGCGATGCGGTAGATTTCTCTTACAACCAATTTAAAATTTAGTTTTATAATAATTCCAATTCTTTAGTTAATCCTGGTGCCATGCACATCGGAATTTTCGAGATGAACAATGAATTTAGCAATCTAGGCTAAATGTATAATAAAATTAAAAAGAAAACACGAGCTGAAACGAGATTTTATGAATCACCATGTATAAACAATAGTTATTATTCATATAATAAAATTTTTTCATCAAAATTTATTTACTGGAAATGTATACGAGTACAACATCGTTGACATCGTTGATTTTGTTAATGAAATATTATTACAAAAAATAATAAAACGTAGAAAACTTTCGTTTTATGCGATTGCAAAACTGAGCTTTCCACAATTTCAAAATCCGTTTACAATGTCTCCAAAATAATTTTACTTGAAATTACGGACAAGAATAAAATTAAACAACTATTTACGAAAACAAACTATTATTAAGTAAGACGCGACATCTTTAGTAGAATAATTTAACATAATAAATAAAACTCAAGCAAATCATAATTTTTATTTATAATACGATTATGTTTGGCGTAAGTATAAATACAACTTTTCGTCGTAAAATATTCACCATCATAGTTGTGATAGTTATTCATAGTAGCGTGCTGTAAAATAAAAATCGAAAAGTGACACAATTTTTCCAATTTTTATTTTTATTTCAATTCAATTCGTTTTTTTTGAGTTATTCTCAGTTTCAGGAGATCTCCATAATCTATTTAACCTGGCAGTATACATAATAAATTGTTAAATTTTCTAAGCAAACATTTGGGTTTTAAAATGTTCAATTTTTGTCGCTATTGTTTTTTAAATTTATACTTACGACATCTTTTGATTGGTTTAGCAATTGCGAAAAGCTTTATAAAATAACATTGTTTTTATTTTATGAAGCTTTGTTTTGTTTATACTACAGGATGAAACAATATAGCCTGCGAATTTGTTGCGATGAAAAAACAAGCTTTTAACACGTAACGAGTTTCGAAGTTTGCTCAATGTTGAAATAGAATCCAAAACAAAATTAGATTATTACAAAATTAGATAATTAGATTATATTAGATTATTACTCCAAAAGCTTTATAACGAACGTTTGTTTTGGAAAAATAACGTAGACAGTTTTGATGGAACACTCTATACTAATTTCTTATTTTCTTTACGTAGACATCTAAACAAATTTTTATTTCTACAAAAAACAAATTGTGTTAGACTAATTTAAATGTTTTTGCGTTAACTCGACATAATATGACTCAATTTTAAAATATGCTAAATATTGAACTAACCATTCAAATTAAAAATTCAAACGAAGCATTTATGTTTTTATTTACAAAAAGGCTTCTAAAACAATATTAAAATACACTGATTGGTTTGAAAAAATAACAAAAGCCTTCCCCTCTACGCAACGTGAAAAAATGGCCGACATCTTACGGTTCTTGTATTTAGGAGGCTCTGCTAGAACCCATCTGGTTTAGTTCCTATAGGAAATAAAATACATTGTGTATGAAAATTATTCGATTTTTATAATTAGAACCTATCTACTTTAGTCGCTAGGGACTAAAATCAGAGCCATCTACGATTTAAAGAGCCGTAATATTAAAATGAGTATTTTTCTATGTTTCCATAAGAAACAATAGCATTGCTTTCGCAAATCCCGCTTAGCTTTAATATTAGAGACCAATTTTGGTGGCAGCAATATTTGTTTATGAATTTCCAGTAACGAAAATAATTGTTCATCATAGTAATTAAAGTAGAGTTGGCTTTAAACAAAACTAAAAAAAAATGATTTTCAAAAAACCATTTCAGATTACAATTACTACTGACATAAAAGCCAACTATGATGAACAATTATTTTCCGTTACTGGAAATTCAAAATTGCTCAAAGTAAAATTAGCCTCTAACATTAAAGCTAAGCGGCTTTGCGAATGCAAAACAGCTAACGTAAAATAACCAATTTTTGAATTAATATTTGTGAATGAAAATTTAATTGAATAATTAAAATTTTTATTTTATACGATTAAGAACATATTCAGAACACACATACATATATGTATGAAAATCAGCCATTATTATTTAATATTTAATTAATGAAAATAAATTAAAGATGGGCATAATTTTAATATTTTTCTGTAGGATTGAACTTAATGTTTAGTTGTGTGGGTTAAAGGTATGTTGAGTTTTGGTCTGGTCGATATAAATTGGGGAATAAAACGATGAATTTTAATTGCAAACCACATCCATTCTAAGAAAATTATACAAAAAACACGAACTAACATAGGAATCTAATGAATCTCAAAAATTATTACATTATTAACACCTCGATACCGTTATCAACTAACGTTGTCGTAACAAATGATAAAAAAAAACCTGTTAGATGTATTAAAAGTTATCCAATTTGTACACCAATAAGTGGCTTGAAGCGAAAGAACAATTGAAATTTTTAGTTTTGAGATATGTTGTATTTGGAGGTGACGCCTCGCAAAAACATAAAAATGCCGCTTTGAAGTAAGTACGGTAGTTCACATAATACATATTTTGGCCAAGCACTGATTTTATAGTAAACGAGTCACATAAAACGACAAACTCCGTGACTAGCAGAAGCGGGGTGTAAATTCATTAATCAAATTAAAATTTCTAATGAAAATTTTCACATGAATATTTTACCAAATATGTTAATTTCGTAATTATGTATTATTTATTGAACCAATTAAAATGTTATTATATTAAACTTGCAAATTCAAATTAATCATTTCGGGTTTTATTTACAAAAATGTATTTAAAAAATATTAATCTAAGCTGATTGTTATGAGAAAGAACAAAAGCTTGTATCTAGGCGGCTCTGTTAAATACATCATTATCTACTTATGTTTGTTTTATGTCATAGGGATATATCCTCCATCCAGTCGCAAGTTAATTTTTTGCGATCAGAAATATGGTTACTAGATATATTTTGCCATGCCAATTGACACATTTTTTTCAAATTTAAATTTGTTTTGCGATTGTTAAATAGAAATATATAGAAAGACTGCGACCTCGGAAAAGGCGTAGCAGTCTTTTCGTGGATTTCTACTTTACAATCGCAAACCAAATTTAAATTTAAAAAAAAAAATTTCAATTAACATGGCAAAATAAATCTAGTAACCATTTTTCTGATCGCAAATAATTAACTTGCAACCTGATAGAGGATATAATTAATGCCTTTGACTTTCCTGTGGAATGGTTGGAATTGTTTTTTATAAATTTTCAATTTATATTTTATTATTTATTAGTCTAATGCTAAAATGAATGTAATTTTGTGTGCGCCGCCATTCAAGGAAAGAAGTTCCATTAGGGGCTCACACAATAATTTAAAACAACTTCAAGAAGAATATGAAAAACTTCACACTTTGAAGTACATTAACTTGGAAATACTTACAAATTACTAAAGAAAAAAGCAAGAAAACAAATGGAGATTTTGGGAAAAAGAAAACCTCCATCTCATTATGAATGAGCTCTTAAGCTCAATATGGGGTGGGTGGTTTGCAAATTTTTTGTAAATTTAAATAAATAAATAAATATACCCCATAATGATGTATTTTATTGTAGTAGAAGAAGGTTGATTATTTACCGAATTTTATTAAAATTTAAAACCATTTATTTGCCGGAACTAAGTAAGTCAACATCAAAATACGATTATTTTCGACATTTCGGTAAAATAAAATAGATAACTTGCCACATATTGATTATGAATTATTCGGCCTTAACTGAGCAAAGATTTAATATATGAAGATTAAAAAGAGTTTAAGAACTGGAATCACAATTTTCCCGATAAAACGAATTTGACTTTGAGGCTAAATAATTATTAGGCAAATAAAACATTTCGCGGTTTCTCGAGGTAGATTGAAATTTATTTTTGATTTTTCTGAAAATTTAAAACTTCGGACTTATTCCCATTTAATTATAGCCCATAACTAAATTATGGTTTTACACGTAAAGATTGTTTAAGGGTTTGAAAAATCTTTATTGCTCATACATAAAATATGCATTTGCTTGAATAAGATAAAATCATAAATTAAAGCTTGTTGAATAATGTTACAAATAAATTATTACATAACAAACATTTAACTTGAGAAAAATATACTAAAAGAAAAAAAATTTAGGTTTGATTCGTGCCTCATTGCTATAATATTCACATAACATATAACCTCATAAACCACAATGGAGATGCACCCGTCACCTATACATATGTAGGTACATATTTTTATAAAAAATCATATAAACATAAATATGTAAATTGTTACTCATACCGCACAGCAACATTTAAAATGAGCTTCCCGCAATTATGCGCCCACGAAATTCAAAAAGTGTGACTTTTTCCTCTTACAAAAACATAAGACAAAAAGTAAAAATATTTGCGTAAAATAAATAAAGATAAGAAATTATTAAGTAACAAAGAAACATAAAAATTAATATTAATCGTTTTGAATATACGTTTTAAGCTTTTTTAATGTGACAGCTTTTATTACTGTGTTTTGTATATAATATACGAATACGACACAGTAGCAATAACAACAATAACACACAAAACAAAAATACAGAAATGAAAATTATAAATGAGCTTTTTAAGGATTATAAATTTTGTATAATATTTATTGTTGTTGTAATTTTTCTTATAACTAAATTGAATCTGTTGTTGTGAAATTTTAAGAATTACATCAAAAAGTGTGATAGGAATGTAAGCTTTTAAGTATAGCACTGTGTTTTAATGTACATATGTATGCGGTTCATATTTTGGTGTGAACATAATAAAATATTATATTTGTTTATTCTGAATTCATTAAATATGGGTACTTACGTGTGCGATATTCGCTAGAGTTTCTACGTAAAGCTATTATGTACCAAAAATTAGAATACAATCAAATCTCATAAATCACTTAACGATATATGCATATAGAGAGATAAAATACTATATCATGATAATAATCGAAAAGCACAAAAAACTTAACTATAATTCAAATTGTATAATAAAATTTATGACCATAAATAATCACCAGTCTATATATGTGTAGTGTATAATATTACTTGTACTATACGAAATGCCATCACACTCCCATACATCGCCTGATATCATTTTTATCTTTTCAATCAAATATCATTTAACTCTCGAGGAAAAAAAAATGATAATAATAATAATAATAAAAACAGAAACGGGAAAATTTCCAATTTTCACTAAACTTTATGACTTTTAAGAATTTTTTTGCGACTCTGTTCTTTATCGCATTGTTGATTTTTCATTTTTATTTCGTTTATCTTATCTCTAGCATTGTTGCGATAAGAAAGATATATAATAATTCCATTTTTTGTTGTTGTGTTCAGTAATTTTTTATGTGATTTGACAATCTGACTACGATGATGATAAACGGAAACCGATTTTCATATGCTGTCGCTCACTTCCTATATGTGGATAGAATCTCCTTATATGTAAGATCAGATATCTCGATTTAAATTTGAAAAGTTACGGGTACATGAGATGACACAGCTTTACAGTATTTTGTATGAATTGAGAAATTTTACAAGAACGTTAACATTTCATATCATAAATCTGAGAGCCCGGACACTCCCAGAGAAGCCTTATCTGACTTGTCGCATCAATGCAACCTACTTTTAATACTAACATGAAAATAATTCGAGCGGCGAAATAAATATCATTAAGGAACCCCCAAAAACTAACTAAAGCCTGTAACCGACCATTCGATTTTTTTATGATACACATGCCTTGTTTATCATTACATATATTTTTTTATTATTTTTTTAAACTAATCGTTCTATTCACTAAATTACATTTTATTATCTTTTTTCCGAAAATTATTTATCCTACAGTATGGATAATTATTTTATATTTTTTTATTGTTCACGTTTTGATTTTAATTTTTTATTTTTTTCTTATTAAAACTTATGCACTTGCGGCTTGATCAAGACTGCCCATTCTCTTTTTTTCTTTTCCTGTTTTTCGCATTTACATAGACCCGGTTTGTCTAGCGGTCCCCTATTCCCCACTACTTGTTTATTTTTTTTTTTAGCAACTAGAAATTTGAGCGCGCGAATTATGGTTAACGCATTTCGGGGTTTTGCAACCTATATTTTAACATCGTTACAGGGCAGGTTAGAAAATTTTAGTTTATTTAATAGCTATTTAATAATAACAATTTTCGAAGCTGAATAAAATAAGACCAAAATAAAACCATTAAAGTTTACACTTTTATATCCTTAAGATGGTATGTTCCCAAAATTTTACCATTTTCCTCTGATAAATAGTACATAATTTAAATTTCCACGCTTTTCCGTTACCACCGCTTTAATAAAAGGAAATGCAAATTTTCCGACGAATTTTTTTGCTGCGTCGCTTACCGGATGCTGCTTCACATAGACTTTTTGTCCAATATTCAGAGATCTTTCTCGAGTCCTTAAATTATATCGCTCCGAATATTTCTTATATGCGATCGCAAGATTTTTCTTAACTTCGGCGTGAACAATCTGCAGGCGGTCACTTACATCAACCCAATCTAATACCCCTTCATCCAACACGCTTAGGTCCTGCAGCAATTTATAGTCATTACCATGGAGAATTTTATGATAACCGTATAAAAGAAAATAAGGCGAGTAACCCGTGGATTCGTGAATGGAATTTCGAAGAGCACTTGAAATCTGTTGTAAGTGTTTATCCCAGGCAGTGTGTCGATCAGCTATATATGCTCGAATGGCGCTAACAATAGATCGATTAACGCGTTCGGAAGCGTTACTTTGTGGCGCGTAGTACGCAGTTTTGATATGATTAATCCCGAATTCTTTAATGAGACTTTTGAATTCGTTACCCACAAATTGTACCCCATTGTCGGAATGTATAGTTTGCGGCACACTAAATAGGGTGAATATTTCTTCCTTCAAACATTTTATTATGTGAGGTGCAGTTGCTTTCGGTAAGGTTTTTAGAAAGACAAATTTTGTGAGATGATCTAACACAATAAAGATGGTTGTTTTGCCGGTTGCTGATCGAGGGTATGGCCCCAGCAAATCGATATATATTTTCTGCCAAGGTCTTTCGGGAATTGTTAATTTGCCTAAAGGAGGTCTGTTGCACTGATTCGTTGCTTTTGTTTGTTTACATATGATGCAATTTGTAATAAATTTATGCACGTCTATGGCCATTTAGGGCCAATAATATAAGCGTCGAACTCTCTCTAGGGTCTTTTTAATGCCACCATGTGCACTTTCTGGAGGACTGTGTTCCTTTTCCATAATATGGCTTCTGTACTTAGTTGGCACCCACAGTTTCCAGGGAGGAATATCAGTCAGCGGCACGTCACTTTTAGGTTCCATTCTAATCAATATCTTCCCATCACGAATACAAAAATCTGCTAATTTACTGGGATTTTCCTCGATATTTCGTTTGAGCGTTCGATATTCGTCATCACAAGTGTCTCCTTCAAACAGATTCATAATGTGACGGTTTACATCTGAGTTAATTTCGGCTATGCTGTCACAATACACTCGAGACAATGCGTCGGCTACAACATTGTCTTTTCCTTTCTGGTGGATAATGGTGAAGTCATAAGCTTGCAGTTTGAGGCTCCACCTCGCAAGGCGTCCACTTAAATCTTTTTGTGTCATTAACCACTTAAGGCTGGCATGATCGGTAATGATGGTAAACCTATACCCTTCAATGTATGGCCGAAATTGTTTTACGCTAACAACAGCTGCCAGGCACTCCAGTTCTGTGACTGTATAATGGCGCTGTGCCGCGTTTAATTTCTGCGAAATGAACTCTATAGGCCTCTCACCACTATCGTCAGCCACTTGGAAAAGCACACTTCCGATACCCTGGGTACTAGCGTCACAGCGAATGAAAAATTCTCGGGTAAAGTCCGGATTGTGGAGGACGGGTGCATTACACGCAAATCGGCTTCTTTTGTCCACTGAAACTTAACGCCTTTACGTAGAAGATTGGTAATGGCCGCGGTAACGTCTGCGTAATTTGGTATGAAACGACGATACCAGCCACCCATACCAAGCAACCGTCGCGTTTGTTTAACAGTCTTTGGCGTGGGGAAATTTTTAATAGCATCCACTTTTGTCGGATCTGTCCGTAATCCTTGTTCTCCGACGATGTAACCCAAGTATCTGGTCTCTTTTAGTAAAAAGTGGCTTTTCTCAATATTAAGGGTTAGTCCGGCCCTTGACAATAATTCCGCTGTTTTTTCCAACAGTTCCATGTGCTCGTCAAACCCAGCTGAGACAATTAAGAGATCATCTAAGTAAACAAAAATGTTCTCTCTAAGCTGATGCGGTATTACTCTATCCATCAGTCTGCACATGGTTTGGGGAGCGTTACACAACCCAAACGGCATGACGCAGAACTGATAGAGAGGACGGCCTGGAACTGTGAAAGCTATTATTTCTTTGGACTTTTCAGACAGCGGAATTTGCCAAAAGGCATCTTTAAGATCGAGGCTGGTAATATATTTCGTATTTTGCATTCTACCAAGTAAACCGTTGATGATTGGAAGTGGATACGCGTCTTTTTTAGTGACCAAATTTATTTTTCGGGAATCTAAACATAATCGACTTTTTCCATTTGCCTTTTTAACTAAAACGACCGGTGAACTCCAGGGACTGCAACTCTCTTCTATTACCCCGTGTTCCACCATTCGGTCAATTTCATTATAGATAAGTTGTTGTACTGCTGGGGAAACCGCGTAATGCCGTTGTTTAATGGGTACTGCGTTGCCTACATCGATTACGTGTTCCACCAGATTTGTCTTTCCTAAACCTTTGGTCGCGAATGACGGAAAAAGAGCAACAACCCTCTGCAATCTTAGGGCTTGCACAGAATCTAATTTGTGTTTGTTGTCATTTTCGTTTAACGTTATTTCGCTAACTATTTCGGGAGCAATGTTAAACTTTTTCCAGAAATCTATTCCGAGGTAGATTTCGGATTGCAATGAAGATACCACACAAAACTTGATATTTTCAGTTTTATTTCTAAAATTGACGGATAGATTAACATAACTTATTACCGCATTCGTAGATCCATCAGCGGTTTGAATAACTGAACTCAATCTCCTAATTTTAATGCCTAGAGTTTGTAGTAACGATTCTGCGTTCTTTCCTAATATGCTAAGACTTGCGCCACTATCCAGAAGTCCAACCAAGCTCTGGCCATATATATTAATTTTGGCATACGGCCTTGGATCATTGTCCAAGTAGTTATTAACGGAAGATATTGAGCAAGCGCGTTGTAAGAGTTTCTTGTCCCTCCAGTAGGATTTTATTCTAAGTAAACGTTTATTTAATTTTGGTGTTTCATGATTATTGCTAGATAGTGTATTAAGTGAGTGAGAGGACGTTTAGTAATAAGTTGAAATTACTTTTGCTTGGGGTGCATCGATAACTGTTTTGATGGTATCGGAGGTCTGGGGCTGAAGATTCTTCCCGAACGGGGTTCCCCAGAAGGCGCAGCGTTCGTTGTTACATTTCCCTGAGTACGCCTTTTTTGGCATCTTAAGCAATCATCGATGCTAAATCCTGCCAGACCGCACCCCTCACAGAATTTGTGAGTCTTTTCCATAGGACAAGCAGAAAATCGGTGTCCTAGATCCTTACAGTTCCAGCATACTGTAAACTGTTGACGGTTAAGTGCTTCTACGTGTCCGGTTGCTTCGGGAAGGGTATCAGTTTCGTCATCGCTTTCCTTGTCAGACAATTTGTGATAGTAAGAACGACTAGTGGATGCAATATCTTCTGGTACCGTAAGCTGTGCAACTGCTGCGGACGCAGCAGCCTACGTGGGTCAAAACCTGAAGTATTCCACAGCTTTTCAAAATTGTCACAGATTTTCCTTAAAGATGAAGCAGATTGAATTTTTAAATGGGAGGTTGCATTCTTTAGTGCGGGATTCATATTATCTAATAAGATATCTAATATTTCGTCGTCAGATAGGGGATCCGTAAGCCGGTAGTTCGCAGTCTCAACTTCGGTTAAGTAGTCATTAAATGATTCTTTGGGATATTGAGTGCGGCTTCGAATGTATTTTCTTGTTTCACGATCTCCTTGTACACTGCCGAAACGTTCAAGTATTGCTTCCTTCATTTGTCGCCAGATAGTATGTCGATTTTTCCTAATATAGGTATAATACCATTTATCGGCTTTATCAGTTACAAAATTCCTCATTAAGGTAACTAATGCAGAGTAAGGTACATTGTCTTGAAATGCGTGCTCTTCTAAACGCATTATAAAATCTTGAATATTTTCCTCTCCCCTTTTGCTTTCGCGCCTTAAAATGATATTTTCCATTTGGTAGGATCCGAGCGTTTTTTGAAGTCAAATTTGGAAGTGCGTGTTCGATAATGTGCATCAGTGTCTGGACTTCCTTCTGACTCACTACTACTTTGATTAGACTTACGATTGTCTGCTCTCTGCTTATGTTTACGATTCTCCGAATACGTTTGTTTGACGGACGCTAATTTTTTTGTAAAGATATTAGACATTTCCTCCAGTTTTTCTGAAAAACGTCTTTCTAAATCTTTCCCAAATTCAGAATCAGATTTCTGTTCTTTAGTACTAAAATCCCTAATTTCCCGACTTGAACCCGGCTCATCTGCGTCCTTAGAGGAAGATGCTTTAGGTTTAGAACCTGTCTTAGATACATCAGGATTGGATTCCAATTTTTTTATGTCGCGACTAATCGATCTTGCGAGCCTGTCGAGTGAACTGATTAATAGAGAAATCCCTGACAAAGTGTTGAAAGAATTGGATAATCGTTGAGCTCTATCACGCCAATGTATATTTTTTATCAGAATTTTGCGTTTTTCAAACGCTGAACCGTTTTCTACACGATCAAGGGCTTTATCCAACTCTATACACTGCTGACTAATTGCATTAAGCTCAAGTTCAGGCTCGTTAGCTATGTGCGATAATTTAGGTTTGACACTTTGATTTTGATATTCTTTCTGAACTATCTCTAAGAATTTCTTTTCAACCCCCATCGTCGAACTGGTTATTCCTCGTACGTCATATTCCACATTTAACTCGTCAGGGTTTAGGCTATCAAAAATAATTGTAAGATCCATTTTTTTTTCTAATTCACGCTAGCAAAGTTGTCATAAAGAAAATTGCAATCCCAACGTATTTTTATTTTATTTTAACAATTAGAGTAGAATGGTAAAATACTGAGAGGAATTAAAGGACAAGGTAGTAAACTTTGTTAAATCCTGTTGATGCTTAATATAGATGTATTTATAAAAATTTAGGAATTCACCAATTTCTAAGAAATTGTGCGGAATCTTAATTTATTTTTATTTAAAAAAAAATATAATAACCAAATGATGTATGGGGATTATTAATGAAGAAACCCGTCGAACATTCGAGTTGATAAATAAAAATAAATAAATAGATGATTTTCGTAACTTAAATAATATACGACACCGTTTTATACAATATAATATAATAATATTAATTAAATTCAAATTTTTTTTTCTTTCTAACTAATGGGATGACTGCATATAAATAACTAGGCAAACTTTCTTTAAGCTACTAGAAACCACTAAGTTCATAATCCTTATTTTAGTAGCGTTTCTTGTAACTTATCGTGACTTAACCAATCAATGAAAAAGAAATAAAATAAAGTTTTTTTTTTTTTTTTTTTTTTTTTTTAATTAGGTACTGAAATAAATTACAGAGTCTACTCAGAAAAAAAATTTAATGACTACGTTTGAGAGTTGATCACTGATGAGGGATTAAACTTATTTTAACCGAGAAACTCGGAATCACCAAATCATCAATCGATTAATTACTAAATTCAACATCTACCATCGAGGACCAAACTTAACCGGAAATTTGAGATAAATAATTTATTTTTTTGTATTATAAATAAACTACGGTAGTGAGATAATGAGCAATTAAACAGAAAGAACCATAAGAAAACCGAATCACAGAATATCTATTACGTTTCTATACCGTTAACTGGTCAATCATCATTTTTAGAAAGCACTATTGCGGATCAACTAAATAAACTAAGAGTAGACTATACATTAAAAAAAATTATTTAAAGGAAAATTAAATTGAATGCGAAATAACCGTAAGGGCAAATACTAAACAAGAAGAGTATTAACCGCAAGAAATACTTAAGCGGAAAAATCGTACTCTGTACAAGTTACATGGTGAAGCCATGTGGATGCCTTCTTTGGGCTACCGTTTATTTTAACCGTATTCTAAAATATTTACATTAAAAATGCATAACTATCGTGACCTCTAACGGGTCCCTGTTTCGGCGCCAATTGTAACCGACCATTCGATTTTTTTATGATACACATGCCTTGTTTATCAATACATATATTTTTTTATTATTTTTTTAAACTAATCGTTCTATTCACTAAATTACATTTTATTATCTTTTTTCCGAAAATTATTTATCCTACAGTATGGATAATTATTTTATATTTTTTTATTGTTCACGTTTTGATTTTTCTTTTTAATTTTTTTCTTTTTAAAACTTATGCACTTGCGGCTTGATCAAGACTGCCATTCTCTTTTTTTCTTTTCCTGTTTTTCGCATTTACATAGACCCGGTTTGTCTAGCGGTCCCCTATTCCCCACTACTTGTTTATTTTTTTTTTAGCAACTAGAAATTTGAGCGCGCGAATTATAGTTAACGCATTTCGGGGTTTTGCAACCTATATTTTAACATCGTTACAAGCCTCTAGTTAGTCGTATCACTTCACTATGGATTTTCTTGGTTACTAGATTATAAAATAAAAATTTACTGAATAATTTTGTACAAAACACGCTGTGGGTTTTATAAATCTTCTAACCAAGACAGTCTGTGCTGGGATGTTGTAACTTCGGAATTTTCGATATTCTTGAGTGATACGCTGGATACATACAACATAACCTTACAAAAGAAGAAATTTTTTGCCAAAACCGAAATATGTTGTTGATGTTTTTTTTTTATTTCATTTGTTAATTTAAAAAAAAATTAAAAGTTTATGATGTAAGTATGCTATTTCACATGTATTATTATATATTTATATTAAATATATAAAATAATTTATAATGTAAATAATATTATGAGAGACATAAAATAAAACTTATATCTTAGGGATAAAACAAAAAAGGTCACAACGGGGGCACAATTTGAAGCAATGCTGGAATACATTGAAGAGCATCAAGAGCATTTATGAGCGTGAATGGTAGAACGGACGTGTCACAACTCTGGCAAGAGGTTGTACTAATTTTAGATTCACGTGGGCCCCAATGCGGGATGAAGATGAATGGAAAAAGGTAGGCTTATAATTAATAATATTTATGTAACAAATATTATGTGTTTAATTTTTTAGATTTGGGCGGATCTTAAAAACAAGATAAAAAAAATTGCGGAAAGAGGACACGGATCGTCGTCAAACTGGTGGTGGTTCTCGAACTGTGGTGTTATCGCCTTTCGAGAAGTGAGTTGTTGATATCACCAAATTAGACAAGAATATTTTTGGCCTGGAAGGTACAAAATTTGGCTACGCCACAATTCCTGATGTTCAGGAAACTAAAATTTTAGAAGAAAATTCAGGCAACTCGTTGATAATCACCGAATTTACACCGTCAACCCTGCAGCTTGAACCACAACCACGAACAATACAGCTCCAGCCTACACCACATATCCGACCACATATAAATACCACACTACCTCCACCTACACAACAGCTTCGAGCTGGCACAAATACAACACAAATCTCACCTACACCACAACCCCGAACCTCAAAGAGACGTGTACCCATTCAGACCAAGATGCTTGATGAATTGAAGCTTCAAGGAAAAGAAAACCATAACTTCCATAATAAGGTGTTGGAATTACTCGAACCATCGAATTCCATAAATGCCAAAAGATTGGCTGTCGAAGGGAAAATGCTATCTCTTAAAAAATGTGATTAAAATATAAAATGAAATGAAACGATTTTTTTTATATACATGAAATTAAATGTGATAATTTGTACTAATTTATTCGGGCTTTTATTTAATAATTTAATGAAAAAAATTTAATTAGAAACAACTGAGTAATCCATTTCGAATCTGTCTGGCAGTTGAATCATCTCCTGCGGCAAACTCAAATTCGTTCTCCAATATTTGATTAACTATGGTTGGTGGTTCGGTCAACTTAACCTTGTGTATTATACATATGTTGAATATTGCACAGCACACGTTTATTATTTTTATAACCTTTAAAAGCTCGTACCTTAATACTCGCTCCCCAAGAAGACATCGAAATGAATTTTTTAGTACCCCGTTACATCGTTCGATGGGGTTTCGGGCCTGGGCATGTAAATAATTCTACTGCCGTTCTCGTTCGTTTGGATTCCTAAAGGGAGTTATGAGCCATGGTTCTAGCGGATATCCTGAATCGCCTAAGAGCCAGGCATTTCGCTCCCCATTGTCGTAACTCAGTTTTAAATTTTCGCGATCTTGAGATAACGCCCATATGCCCGAATCGTGGGATGATCCCGGGTAAGTAGCACAAACGGACAAAATAAGCAGGTCGTAAGTACAAATCTAAAATATATGAAATAAGTGTATTAAAGTTACAGCCTAACCAAAAATATTAATTTCATTGATGATTGCCTTTTCTGTTTACAAAAATGTGCTCATCTAATTGGGGAGCTATGAACTGCACATGAGTGCAATCAACGCAGCCAATTATCCCGGGGTGAGACGTTTTATCAAAAAACGTTTGTTTGTATAACAGCTTGTTCCTATCGTTGGGAAATTTTATAAATTTTTCACATATAACGAGTTCTAACGCGGCAGTGATTTCGGTTATGGCTCTGGATACTACCGATTGGTCCATCGAGTGAAATAAAACATCTATCGTTCTTTGATACGACCCAGTGGCGTAAAAATTCAACACCGTCGCTAGTTTCGTCAGTATCGGTATCTTAGTAACCCGCTCACCCGCTCACCCGCGTCTATTTTTTGTTTAATTTCGTCAATAAAATAAACAAAAATGTCCTTATCAACCCGAAAGGATTCAATAAATCTAGAAAGTACTTAAAATTCTACAATTTGTAATAAAATTTAATAAACAAAATCTTAATTTTAACCATCCATATCCATGATGTCATAGCGATTTCTATGGTAGCGCCTTTCCACGTATTAATTTATATATTCGCCCTCCGATCTTGCAGGAGATCCAGTGAAGGCAGCCACATAATCACTCTTATTAATAAATTTTATTAAATTATAATATATGTACAATATATTAAATATCATTAAAATTATTCACTTATAGCTTTCAAAAAAAAAAATTATGTTGACATTTAACAAATCATCACTTTTAATTCCGAAAAAGTGGTACCATATTGAAATTTTAAAGTTTATAACATACCGACTATCACTTTTTTCAATTCGATGATCACTATCGAATCGGATGGATGTGATGATACAACATCCCAGCATTGGTTTGAAAAATTTCTATTTATTCTTCGCGTCAAAATTTCGAGAGATAGAAATTGTCGTTTAAATGATAGCAGTCGCAATAAACTATTCAAAAAGCAGCATACTAAGATTTAAAAAACAGCCACGATGAGTTTTGTTATTAATTAGTTTGTGAGTTTCGATTTTATAATCTAACAACCAAGAAGATGAGCTGTCACGTCGCATGACGTGATGCGACTATGGGAACAGGGGTGTAAGTAATCCTAACGTTTCTTAGTCGTAATGATGTTAGCTTCTTCTCTAAAGATATGAACTTAGTAAAATACAGTACGTTTTATACGTATACGCATACGTATAGTGCGGAACTACTAGCGACGAGCTAGTTGTAGCCTACGAATTTAGGAAGTGGTATAATTCGTCACGATTGCCGCTGAAGTGGGTAAATTTTTGAGTGGTTTTTCTTCAAGCATTTTCCTTATAATTATTGTTTACAATTTTTTATTATGGCAAGTTGTGGAATAATATCGAAAACACAGCGTATCGAAAACACTTTCATAGTCTGGCAATATTCGATCCCGATTTTGGGATTCACTGGGGTTTCAAGACGACCCGATTTTCGATTCTTATT
The DNA here is from genome assembly GCA_932526605.1 of Nephrotoma flavescens. Taxonomy (NCBI): domain Eukaryota; kingdom Metazoa; phylum Arthropoda; class Insecta; order Diptera; family Tipulidae; genus Nephrotoma; species Nephrotoma flavescens. Next base: position 106,580,247 of record OW052222.1, read on the forward strand.
GGCAAAATTTATTCAAAATTTTACGAGCTAGGAACTTTAGCATTTGGGCTCAAACATTTTTAATTTTACAATTTTACACTGAATTTAATAAATGTTGAAAATATTTTTCTAGGAAAATACATACATATGTAAAAGTTGTTTATATTGCCAAGAGTATTATGAATAATATTATGTTGATCTTCATATTCGGACTGATTAAGCTCGATGTAGTTAATTTATTTCCACTTTTTATTTATTATAAAAATCCCGCTTGCTTCTTGATGGGGCTGTGACAGATTGTAGTTAATATATTTTTAGCCGCCACACACACATTTTTATTAACCCCGTGGCATACAATGACGTCTGGAAGACGTCATTCATTTCATATACCACTGTAGACTTTGACGTCTCCGAGACGTCAAGAACTGTTTCCTGCGGACGCCGACCCTCATGCATCGATTCTGTTTCATTTAATTACTGTTCATTAACATTATATATTAACCTGATTAAATATTATACAACAATGTAAATTTCGAAATAAAATGTCCTGTTTCTAAGCTTGATATAACTGTTCAGTTGATCCAGATTAAATAGTATTCTTTGGACGCATCAAATTCCATTTTATTTCTACGTCAAGGGGTTAATAATCGTTTTTACTTTTCACTGAAACTGCGCCAATTATAGTCTTCTATAATATAGAAATAAATTATAGTCGATAACTTATTTATATATTTAATCCCGTTAAGGTAGGGAACGTAATCACTATAGTTAATACATTATAAAATATAATTTTAACAAAGCTTTATTTTAAATATTATAGTACATAGTAAGAAAAAAATTATAATGAACTAACCCATTCTGTCCCGTATTAAAACTGGGCCAAATAGATTTTTCTTGTGACATGATTTGGGTTGCTTGGGTACAATTTTAAGTAAAAATAAAAAAAAATGAAAAATAAGTCAGGGTACATTTTACCTAATGTACACGCACATGTACAAATCGAGTAAAAGTAACTATTTTTATATTAAGGAAAAGTTTATAAACTTATTATTTCAAATTCAAAGTTATAAATATGTATTTAAAATGCAAAAATAATCAAAAATACATACTCGTGAATTGATTCTAGCAAAAGTAACTAATAATATAAAAAATAATATAAATAAAGTAATATCAAGTATATTTCGCTCTGTATTCTTCTTGAAGGAGATGGAAATACGGTATTGGTAATATCCGCTGGAGGACGCCCTATTTTTCGTGAATTTGTGAAAGAATTCATCAGAAAGAGTTACATGTGTCAAACCGGAATCCCAACAAATCTAGTATACTTTTGGCTGGTATGTTTTATTTTTGCATGCATAGTTTATACTCAATCCAACTTGCGCTGATATAATATTGGATAAGTTGATCTAAAAAACACCGCTGTTATATAAATTTGTAAGTTGCGGTTGCGAAACGTCAACATATCGGGACTCGCTCCATCTTTGTATTGTGTTTATATCACTTTTTGCATAAAATTGGCTATCTAGCAGCAGGTTTGTTATCAAGCCATTTTGTCATTCTTGTTGATACATTGTTCTAAATAACCGCGGTCCTTTTTTAAAAAAGTTGACAGTCTTCCGACAAATGTGGCTTGTGAAATCGGCTATATCGAACGGTCCCAATTCCATTAATCCTTCTATTTTTTAATATTTTCAATAAATTGTAAGTCGTAAAAAAATTATCGAAATACATTTTGTGTCCCGGCACTTCAATTCTTTGAATTAAATGGAGGACGGTTGTTGCACCAAACCCAATAATTTGTTGATGGAAATCAGAAATTTCAGTTCTTGAGTCTTGATAAATAATATAATCATATCAATAAAACCCTAATTTTTCGCATAGAACAAATATTTTCAAGCCTCAAAGGTGATTGTTTACTTTTCATATTATTGTTTCGCGGATAATGTGCCTTTAAATAGAATCGTTTGTTCGTCGATGCAAAAGTTTTCTTCCAAGGAAATTTCTAAATATCTTTGTCTAACAGAAATAAGTATGGGACGAAGCTTATAAAGAACGTCTTTATTATCTCTTGGAATATCCAAATGAATCGTTGGTGACCTGAAAATTAGTTCGCAATTGAAAAAATCGGTCCCTGGTCATAGTTCGCATAACGTGTTCGATTTCTATAAGCTTGCTCCAATACATTCTGATTTGGGAAAATTTTGTATGAATATATAAAAAATCTTTTAATTTCATGTGAATATATGATAAATCTTTTAATTTCATGTAAATCCGTTCATTTAAAAGTTTGGGCATTTTGGATCCTTTTTCAACTAACCACGCAGATGCCTCTCTCACGGTGATGTTTTGCTGGCTAGATCTCATGGTAATAGAATGGGTCATGGTGGAGTTAGAGGCTTGCGTGTTCCTGGCCTACACCGTGAATCAGAAATAAAATTAAAATAAAAGCAAACTATAAACAACTGAATTTAAATTAAGTCGAACGAAACTTGAGGAATAAATTAATCATAACTGGATGTGTTCATCCTACGGCGACCGGATCTGACCGAGTGACAAGTAACCTGTCAGCTGAAGAGACCCCCGAATGATCCATCGACCCCGAAGGGCCGATGCCCAGCCACAACGAAGTAGCATAATAGAGTAGTGACTTCTCTTCAACAATTCACACTCTCTACACAATTCACACTTCGACACCATGAGACCGGCGACGTGCCACGGGGAGATCGTGCCGATTTTACGCCTGTCCTCGAATGAATGACATATACATACCACTCTGACTCTGTGGGTGTCCTGCCAAGGAGATGAAGGCCTGTTAAAATGGAGCCCCGACATGATGTAAAAATCCCCCTCTCATCATACCGACTCGAAAAATTATTTAGTAATTCATTTTAAAATGCAATACAAAGAAGCGAAGGACGGAAAAGGTTAGATGATACGACGAAATATGAAAAGAACGAAATAGACCAACCAAGAATGAAATAAACCAAATGCCGGGAATCGCCGAACTCTTTTTATTAAATAAATTTGGTAGCGAGACCCAATGTGCAGCAAATGCGCTTGCCAAGCAACCGTTATGGCACCCGATTACACCAAATATAGTAAACTAGATAGCGACCCGTGCGACCCATGGGTCGGAATTTATGATTTAATTAGAAATAAAAAATGAATTAAAAAAAATTAAAGAACCTATCGGTGTAATTCCAACGGCTATGAACTTTTATCACCGAACCCTAAAAGCATGCCAAATATCAACTTTCTAGCTTCTCGAATTGAAAAAAGCTACGGACATTTGTGCATGATTAATAAGATGAAAATTAGAAATGGAAAATTTGAATTTTAAATTAATGGAAAAATAATAAAAACAAACAAAATTAATAAAATAAAATAAAAAAAAATGTACCTGAATGTTGCGGCCATGGTGAGGCCACACTCGGACCGTTGTGCTTTGATTGTACCGATGCGCCTGTCCCAACGATGCGAGCCAGCCGCCGGTGCTGCTACACCGTTGGGCGTTGTTTATCCAAAACCATTGAATGGGTTTGATCGGCCGCCAAAACGTTGGGCGTTGTCTCGCCTTGGATTGCAGATTATAATTTTAGGCGTTGGCTCGCCTTAACTCGAAATCCAGAATTTAGTGTGAGACGTCTTTCCGCCGATATTCCACTTAACAAAACACTAAACGGTAATTTTTACACTATTTGCCGTATGCACTTGGCGAAACACACTTACAATTAATAAACACATTTTATTAAACACTTTCTCTTTATTTCGCAAAATGAGATTTTTGAATATTTTAATTTAAAAATTTGTTCAAAAAGTTTAAAAAATCACTCGATCGATTTCGACTTATTAGGTCATCATCAGGAGCATCTACTGATTAGTAAAAGTATTTTTTTTTTAAATATATAGAAGAACAAAGCAAAAAAAAAATAAAAGAAGGAGGGACAAAAAATGGGCAATAAAAATTAATCTATTGATCGTCCAACCAACTGTCACTCATCCGGAAAAATAATAAAAAAGGGGGAGAATGACTGAGGAACAAAATTCAGGGTATATTGAAGTCCGACGTATTAGTCAAATTATTACGAACTTGAGAATAGAAAAGGGCGGGGTCTGTAATTGGTGAGAAACAAATTTCTCTCTGTTCGTTAAGGATGTTTTGGTTAAGAAATATTGATTTTCGAATTTCGTAAGATTCTAAGGTATCTAAACGTCTTTCTTTGGGTTGTATATGTAATATGCGTAAACAGTTCAAGCTAGCTGTATGATTTTCTAAAGTTAAATGGTTATGGAAAGTTAATTGATTGCAACCAGATAAATGTTCTTTAGCTCTAACTCCAAAATTGCGCCCAGTCTGTCCAATATAGGAGAAACTACAATCATTGCAATTAATCCTATAAACACCAGACTTGGAAAGGCGATCAACCTTAGGTTTATTGTTAAAAAACATTTTCTTTATTATGTTATTATTATAAAAAGCAAAACAAGCAATATTGGTATAATTGGACACGATGTTGCTAATATCGCCGTTAAAGTTTTACGCTTAAGCTTTTTATTCAATAAGATTAATATAGTCCTAGTTGCATATCCGTTATTCGTTGCAATTTGTAGAATTATATTAAGCTCTGTGTTATAATTTGAATTTGTCAAAGGGATATTTATTAGCCTATCTATGAGTGAATGGAAAGCTGACATTTTAATATTAAAGGGATGGTTTGAAGAACTAGGGATAACAGCGTCTGTATACGTGGGTTTCCGATAAATTTTCAAGTCTAAATTGATTCTTATATATTTTTTTTCTTCTTTTTCTAACGTAAAATCAATTTTGGGATATTGAGAATATCCCACCATACATTTTACACAACAGTTTCTTTTTATGATATACATTATTGGATATTTAAATGTATAATATATTATACACCAAGGTTGAGAAGTATGCTATTATATTTGAATTTTAGACTTATAGATGGCAAATGGGTAAGAAAAGTATTAGGCAGATTGTGACGATAAATGGAAGAATTTCCTACGATTGTGTATTTAATGTGAGAGTGCTGAAAATAGACCAATATACCCTCATTACACAGTCAGTAATAATGCCATTATTTTCTGGGAATGAGATTAATAATGATCATGTAATGTGTGATTTTGAAGAATGAAGTTTAGTAATGAAGTAAATCCGGATTTTCTGATTTCGAGACATTATTACTTGTGTTTGACATCAATACTGTCATTATTAATGATAGCGTAGGAGTTTCGTCATTACTAGTGTTCATCATTACATACTTTTCTTTAGTTGTACTCTATTTAAATATTTATGTATATAAAATTGTTTTTCAAAATTGCCGATGGCAAAGGAAAATTTGTCGGTTATAAAATTTTTTTTAACGAATATCAAAATGTTTATACATATATTAATAGTTATGTTAAAATTGTATTTTCTTTTATCACAAATAACCATGATGATGATGAACACAATATGATGAGATTGGTATGTTGGGTTGGAATGGGATTCTTAAATGAATTTTGGGACAAGTTCAGGAATATACATATAAGGCCCTTTTTCAATTACCGACTTATTTCAGACTTATTGACTTATTTGACGCCATATTGAATAAGTCAGTGAATTTGTTGTACCGACTTATTTGTGACGTAATAACAAAACAACAAAACTAAATTTCTATTATGTAGAAGAAAAAATGTTCTTGACAAATTGGTCGTTGCTACTAGATTTGAAAAAAACTGCATGTATGTATTACATTTAGCCAAGACACATTTTGGAGACATTTCTGTGTAGACATACTTATTCAAATAAGTCTCCTCGCGAGGTGACTTATTTGAATAAGTCGGTGCCCACAAATAAGTCGGTAATTGGAAAAGGGCCTAAATACTATATTATATTTTAATACGGTTGTGATAAAAAAATATAATTTTAACATAAATATTAATATGTAAAATATTAATATATATTCTATCAACATTTTGATGTACATATTAGCTATGTATACTTGTTAAAAAAAATCAATTTGAAGATGACGATTGAGATGACAATTTTTTTTTGCCGTCAACTGTTAAAAAACCAATTTTATATATTTAGAGTAAAACTAAATTCGTATACAAAACGATTAATAGAACTCAAGTAATGACGATAATATTGACGTGTAGGAATGACCGTGTAATCATACCAAAACTAAAGAAAGGACTGACGCAAGTAATGACATTACTGGTAATGACATTATCACTGACCGTGTAATGGAGGTAATATACGGAACAATCACAATAACACCATTACAATCGAAAAACCAAAGTAAAATATTCTATTATAGCTCGAGCGACTATATAATCTGAGACGTGGAGCGTCGAGGGTTATCGTAAGCGAGGGCTATAACTGCACTTCTCAAGCGTGGTGTATGTATATACTATTTTTTAAGGGAAACACTTGCTCTTTAATAATATTAACTATGTCGAAGTAGCCCGAATTTTTTACTGAATTGTAGTAAGCGTAAATTTAAAATAACACTGCATTTTGTTTTGTTATTTTGAATCTACTTTTTCAATATGGGGAATAATCACAATATCTCTATCCATTAAATCGCATTACACCTAGTGTTCAAATCGGAGCATCGTTTGGGATCATTGGTGATCAAAATATAGCTCTTTCGCATAACTATTGATGGATTTTGCAGTTTTGACGAAGTTTTGAAAATTTTTTTAGAATTAAATCGTCTCTGGATTGTATATGGTTTATTTATTTTTATACAATTTACAATTTTGCAAAACCGCACACACATTTTGAGCACCAAAGCTCATTCATAACGAGGATGCGGTTCATAGTTTTCTCCAAAAGTTTTATGTGCAATTTACAGGGTCAATTATAAAATGGATGTAACTCATAGCTCCATTCATTATTGTCTTCAAAAGTTTGCAGTTGCTCTGAATTGCACAAGAAGCATGCACATTCGACATGCATATAGCCATTGTAACCAACCAAGCAGCAAATACATCGAATATGGTGGCAAAAATCGTCTGGAAATTTCAAAATTTAGCTTGGGAGATTGATATTTATGATCCCGTTACCAATTTCAAGTAATTGAGTAGAAAATCTTGCAGCAGATGTACCATTTTACATTTGAACTCTCATATTTGTTGTTAATTTAAATGTTTGGACGCTGCGCCATAAAATAAATGATTTTAAACAGGCGTTTATTTCGTCCGCATGCGTTAATCGCATCGCGGAATAACTGGCCATGTTTGTCTAAAATCGCATGACAACAAAATCAATACACCGCCAAAAAATGGTCGTTTCCTTTACGATATTTAAGTGTATAGTTCAGGGCTTCTAATGAGTATTTGTGAGCCATTGTACATTAATCCCAAATAGTTATGACATTGTTCAAGAACTTTTGAAATGATGGAGTGTGGCTTAATATTGCAGACTGCATTTGAACGATTAATAATTTTAAAGCAGAATGTGCTGTTCCCCCTCGCCCCAGTAGGCTAGCAGCTATTCTAAAAGATGCTACAGCCAAAGCAATATTGCTTTGTGATCGTATTTTAGCTAATATTAATGACATTAATAATGTTTTTCCGGTTCCGGCTGTAGCCTCTAAGAAGGAGCCACCTTGTTGTCAAGCAACTGCATGCATAGCTGTATCAACAATTAATTTTTGCTCTGTGGCCTTATTCTGGCGTTCACGGGGAATTGGGAAAATGTTTTGCTGTAATTACAAATTGCACTAATTCTCAAAAATGTATTTCCCTTTCCCACATGTTTATACTGGCAAACTGGGAATAATTTTTTCGGGAAAGTTTTTGTATGTAGGTTTTTGTAAACTAAAACACGTATTGCGACCATATTACAAGCTTGACTTATTTTTAAATGCATATATATTTATTAGAAAAAATAATGTTTAAAAATTCAAAAATGCACGAAATACAATTGCCCAAAAATAACTTCAAAACTACTATATAATGGTAGAGGAAAACCAGAATAGGACCACTGGTAATAATTTTGGTTCATTTGTTTGCACGCATAAATTCAAGCCATTGATGTTAATGATTTGAAATCATCATGCAAATGTCCTTTAATTTTGTCAATGCTTCATTGTATACATCAGGTGTGAAACCTATGTTATTATCTCCACGTACAGTGTGTAGAGCATGCAAAATATCTTCACTGATTGCATCCTTATATTTTTCCCCTAGTTCACTAGGATTATTTGGAGAGCAGGTTGTTAATGTAATACCAAATAAACGACGTATCTGACGTGAACTTGAAATTAGTGCCGCATCTGTCACAGTTAAATCCCAATGCCCATCGTGTTCTAATAAATCTAAGGCTCGACATGAACTTTGATAAGTTTCACGTAAATAACCATTAATTGATTTAAAATAGACTAATGATATTGGGCCGCATACATTAATCAAAGGTAAAACCTCAAATAAAAACATTCACGTTGTCTAGGATGAACTGTAGGTTTATAGTCTGCAGAGTGCGTTTGAAGAAAAGGTGCCAGAATGAGCTTCAACTGGGCTACCTCGTTTGCGTGGCTCCCATATTTCTCTTGATACTTTCCATGTGAAATAAGTTTGAATTTCTGCATATATTAAAGCTTTTACAAATCGCCCATAGTCATTGTTTTCTTGGCATAATTGAAAAAACTCAGGCAATGTGTTTTTTATGGTGAAGCTGCACATTTCGCTCTGTATTCGACATTCATATGCGCGTTATGTCTATGAAAGTAACGTTGAATATGGTACAACTCATCTGCATGATTATTCATTCTTATAAAAAGGAATGTCCACCATCCACCAGAATATCCACCATTTCTTGTTATTGTATTTGATATTAAATCCCTTGGAAAACGTTTTGTGCATATACCATTTCCCATGCAGGGCGAATTGATGTTGCGCAGGTACTATCACATGGGCCATGAATCATGTTAGCCGTAACAATGTGAAATAATTCAGGACCGACATCTGCATCTGGTATTTCCGCAGAAATTGACAAATTTAAATACTTAAGAACCAAGCAAATGTGTGCGTGAGGAAGGTTCCGTTTTTGCCACTCTATTGAATATATGTTGCATTGTGTTTAAATTAAATCGATTAATGGCTTCAGCGCCATCTGTTCGAGAATAACATAAATTCTTTCTATACGAATAGAATAAGGTAAAACAAAAAAAAAGTCAAATGAAATCAAGTTGAACAGAATAAATTAAAATTACTACAAAAATTAATTTTTTTTTATTTATCCTTTGTTGTTGCGCGAAAAATTATGCATATGCTCGTCATATTATTGGTTCCGGGATTCCTCTATAGCATTTTGATTTTCCATTACAAGTCATTCCATATATCTAATTTAGCTTGTAAATTAAACAGAATATTATGTTGACCAAATTAGATATTTGGCAAATTTCAACAAAAATTAGGTCTTCTAGTGAATATCAACTTTCAAAAAATACTTTTAAACATGTTTAAATAAATAAATTTTCTTCTTAGAAATTTTTAATATTATTACTGCCGTCAACCACCAAAAAAAAAACAAATAAAACTTCTTATCAAATTTACAGTACTTTATTATAAAAGAAACGACAACAACATTAACATCCTGAGGCTGAAGCTTTTACCTGAATAGAATAATTCACAAAACTTTTGGATAGCAAAAAAATAACAGGAAAACCTAAGAAAATTGTCTGCCTGACTGACTTATATTGAATGAGATAAGACAGTAGAATAACATGAACTTATTATTATGTACCGGTGGATGAGGCTGTATGCGATTGTGATACCAATACGTTATGTGTCTAATTAGAGCTAATATAGGGTTACCCATACAAGGTTATATAAAACATGACGCAATAATAATATTTCTAATCATAAATCGTCAGAATAATACCCATATTCGACTTGTATTTTGAATTTTGATGTCCTTCTGGAATCCTTTTAAAAAATATATATTCATTTCACATTCTTAAAAATTTCTTAAAATACTTTTTACTTACTTCGGTAGTAGGGCAGTAAATGGAGAAAATACTACAACCATCAAAATTTGTGTATCCTCTTGTACCAGTTAACATTTAACTCATCTATCTATACATCGTAATTTTTTTTTTTTTTTTTTTGGGTTGTACAGATTATCCTATATTTTTTATGTTTTTTGCGAAAATCATAGAATTTTTACAAGCACACAAAAATGAGCTTTCGTATAATATAATCACGAATCTAATAAAAAATCTGTCAGCATAACTGAATTATCAAACCATCCCGTCCCCCTGCAATCATATCTATTTATCTGTATATACAACATTCTCATCCTAACAAACAAGCAAATCTTTTCTTTTATACTGTATGGTAAATCTGATACAAAACGACAGTCTGTTTCTGTTACTACTTCTTCGCGTTGGCTTCATAGAGTTTTACCAGTTATTTTTTCTTGTGCTCTTAAAATATTCTTTATCTATATTATTTTGATAAGAAAATTATTCTTACTATTTTTTGTAATATATATAAATGTATGTATATGTACGTATGTTATTGGTGTGTAGTCTTGGAACATTATGATGGTATTAGACATTTCCTTTTGTCTCTTCTTGGAATTGGAATATATTCCGCAAAACCAAACGAATAACAATAAAATTCAGTTTGGTAAAATTCAAGATTGAATATGATGTATGGATCTGACGTATATGAGTTCATTTCATTACTGATTCGTATGTTGTACAAACATATGCAGAAAAAGACAACTGTATTTTGTCTAGTTTGCTATTTGATTGAAGAAGTTAATATTGTAATATTAAAATTGAATTGTGTATGAATAGCTTTGAGCTATTTGTTTTGTGTGTATTATTTGGTAAGATAACTGATGCTTACCAAGTACAGACAATTTTGATATTATTTTAAAATGTTGTGAAGTATTTCAAAAATTTAATTGGCAGAAGACTAATCTTATTATAAATAGTTTTCTGAAGCGGAAGCAGGATTCAACTAATAAAATACGATCACCTTGGGTTTCAAAAATCCGAAATTCTCAAAGATTTACTTATAATTGATTGAAACTTTTGCACAGGCACCACGGTTTTTTAAAATAAATTATAATTTTTCATAAGCTAAATTTAATTTCAGGAACACACAGGAAGTGGCAGCTCCCACAGAAGTTTTACCGATTTTCGCAAAATTTTTGAAAAGTGTATCATTTATGTAATGATTATGAACTAAATGACTTTAAATTAATTTTTCAATAATTTTGGTCCAGATGAGCTTTCAAAAATGACAAAAACATATGTTTTCCAACTTAAATTCGGAATCTGTTCAGCCTAGATGGATAATTTCAACAGGGTGAAACTTTATACTTAATCTTTTTCCATAAATTGGGATGATCCAGCAATATTTGAACGAAATTGGTTCACCGGGAGTAGTATAGCCTCCATAAGAGCTTTCTCGTTTTATGATATGATATGATATGATGATGATATTTTACAAAGTAGCTGTTAAGCTGGTATCCTATAACATACTACAGGCAATTAAGTATGTCCAAGACCATAATTGGATACATTCCTTTGATGACGCAGCAATTGAATGACTCGAGTACATGCACTATTATTTCTGCATTCGATTATCGCTTAATCTCTCAAGAATTGTATCAACCTGAGACAAGATTCGGTGACCGAACTGACTAGGTATCCTAGTAAAATGCTTGCTTTCTAACCGGTCGAGAATAGTTAACCGATAATCGTTAAAATTTGTTACGTCTCAATATTATTTTAAATAGGCGTTACAGCTTTACTGCAGACTCGTGACAACTTTAAACTAATTAATTTTAAAATGTCATAAATAATATTTATGTTTATTAAAAAAATTTATAATACAAAATATCTTTAAGATCATTATGCCATCTCTTAGCAAATCTATAAGTATAATATTGTAGTGTCTATAACTATTATTAGTGTATTGCTTTGGCAGCATTTGTTTGTGGTTTTTTTGGTTTTAGCAAAATTATTTTTTATATCAGCAACAATTACAATTTGAAAATTTTACTAAGCAATATAAAAGTCATAAAAAGAATGACGTGCAATTTGGAATTGAAACCGTTCGCATTCTGTCACAGATTGTAAGAATATGTTAAACTGGTTGACTAGAAATGAAAAAAAACGTGAAAAAACTTAAATTAAATCAAAATTATCTAAAAATTGTAATCTATAAATAAAAATACTGTATTTATCAGGGTTTTATAATGCGCTCTTCAAAATATTCTATTATTTATTTACTGTGGCCCTATTCTGGCAATTCCCTAGGAATAGGGAACTGGGGAAAGATTTTACATAGCTTTTATCTATAAATCAGTTTTTTCTGGCCTGCTGAGAAAATTTTTTTAATGTAAATATTTGTAAATTGGGAATAATTTTTCCATATCAAAATTAGGAAGGAAAGTTATTCTCAATTTTATTTTGTTTTCAAAAAAATTACCACTAACTTTTAACCTTAGTACGCCAGAAAAAAATTATTTAAATAGATTTATATGATAAGTATTTCCCAGTTCCCTATTCTCCCAGGGAATTACCAGTATAGGGCCACTGATCGAACAAATAATTTTTACTACTGATCGTCTCGAATAGTGAATAGAAAGCAAAATTTTACTGATTATATTCATCTTGCATATAATAGGAAACAAAAAAATGTATTCTCTATTCGCACTGTAGTGGGATATTCTATTATCCATTGTGCATATCCACACTAGGGTAACTTTTCTCTAGTAACTTTTTTCGTTTATTTCCCCATTACTAATAAAATCGGTTTTATCTGCGCCGCAATTTTTTTATTTTATTGGTAAAGGGGAAACAAACGAAAAAGTTACCGGATACCAGTTACCCTAGTGTGAAATGAGCCATTGGCTGATGGCACACGGGGCATCAAAGAAACTGTATTATTCTTTGTTTCTTTCCCCGTTTACCTATCATACCGGTTTTAATTGCGACTTAAACAAATTTTAGGTGCAACTACACTAACACAAACATCAATGAAATAAAAAATATTTCAAGGACATTTTTGACTCATTTTAGTTTACATTTTATTTTCGAGAGAGCAGAACAACACAAAATAAAACACACATACATAAATATACATTATCAATTACGACTAGTTGGCCTTGAAAAAATAATCAATTAACCAAAAATCTCATGTGGAATGGGATATTGGCTGATGCCACACGAGATTTTTGGTTTTTTGATTATTTTTCCAAGGCCAGCTAGTTCTAATAGATAATGTATATGTATGTGTTTTATTTTGTTTTGTTCTGCTCTCTCGAAAATAAAATTTAAACTAAAATGAGTCAACAATGACCTTGAAATATTTTTTATTTCATTTATGTTTGTGTTAGTGTGGTTGCACCTAAAATTTGTTTAAGTCGCAAATAAAACCCGTTTCTGTGATACTTCGTGCGCCATCAGCCATTCACGATCGAAAAGGTGGAGAAAAAATTAAAAAATCATCAATTGCGAAGTGAAAACAAAGTGAAGAGTATTTTTGAACGTCAAATTTATAAAGATAAATTTATACATACATACGAGTATTTATATTTACATTATATTTAGGGCTGTTTTCGATCAAATTCCATTTAAAAAATGTAAATATGTACATCATTTGATAACCCACACCAGTGACATCTTACAAATGTTCATCTTACGTTTTAACAATTTTGTACTAAACAAAATTTTCGTTTCGTTTTCTCACGTTTTTCATCATATCAAATCATGATTATACTGAATAAAATGTTTATAATAAAATACAGTAAAAGCTCGATTTAACAGATTAATTGGGGGAGTCCGTTAAATCCGAATGTCCGTTAAATTCGAATGTTTTTAAATTTAATCGACTATAGATTTTGCACTTGTTCTGGAATATGGCCACCTAGGACAGAGCTCGTTTATCTCTTAACCGATTATGAAGGGATTTTGTTCCTTGGATGAAAATGAGATTCACAAACAGTTTTTGGAAGAAGTTCTGGAATATGGCCACCTGGGACGGAACTCGATCAATTCTTAGCTGATTATGATGGGATTGGGTATGTTGGATGGAAAAGGGATGATTAAATGATTTTTGGAAGAAGTTCTGGAATATGGACACCTGGGCCGGAACTCGATCAATTCTTAACTGATTATGATGGTATTAGATGGAAATATGATAATTAAATGATTTTTGAAAAAGTTCTGAAATATGGCCAAAAGTCGTTTAAGAATCTCATGTCCATCCGAATTTCTAATGTGTTGTAAAGCTGCTTGCTTAAAACGTTTCATATTAATTTCTGGTCTTATAGAATTTGGCAAGTCATTATAGATTACTAAACCACCAAATAATAATATTTACATTATTGTTAAAAACAGATGTTGTAAACTGAGGGCAACGAATAAAAGAAGTACGTCAAACGTTATACTCATGAACATCGCTGGATCGAATTAAGCTAAAGTTATGTTTAATCGAGTTATTTATAATTTTGTAACATAAAATAATTAATATAACGGTTGAAAGTGGGTAAATATATTACTAGTTCGAGTTCTCAATGGCACATTTAATACAAATTTTATCGCTCGCTTTTGTAAAATAAAAAGTGATTCTAGTAATATTTTTGTTGCTCCGTTCCATATCGGGTTTATATATAATAGACGACTGTTAATATACGCATAATAAATGTTGGTCAATAATTTACGAGGCAAAATATTTCGTGATTTTTTTAAAAATATAGATATAAGGTAAGATTTTTTTTCTAATAGTTTCAACGTGGCTATTCTATTTCAGTTTGGCATCTATGAGCAGTCCCAGATAAGTAAATGTAGTAACTCTAATCAATATTTCATCATTATAGATCAACTTAGTATTTAAGAGAATATCTTTATCTAATGTTCTATTTTTAGAGACGATGTAATTTGTTTTCTTTACAAAAGCTTTGCTTAGATCCAGAAACATAACAGAGACAAATTTGTTTTTATCCATAGCCAAGCTGAGATTATTAACAAGATGTAAGCAAGCCGAAGTCGTGCTGGAGTTTTTGGTGAAACCAATTTGGTAATTTCAACTTTTTCGAAATTTTTTTGCGGAATATTTTTATGGTCTTTTATTTAGTATATTTTCATTATTTTGTGTTAAAATATTTTATTTACAAACAAATTCTTAAATTAAATATTTCTACTTTAATTTAAAAAATTTTAATATTCAATGACCATTATTTTTTAATTCTAATTAAAATCATGTTGTAATAAACAAATTATATAAATAATTCAAAAAAATTTTTCACGGCAAGCGTTGCAAGATAAGCAGTTTCAAAACACATATAGTTGTCAAGTGTCGTCGGTCTTGTGCTTCTCGTCGAACATAACACCAGGTCGTCTTCTATGTGTCCTGCACGACACAACTGCTGGTATAGTTACTCTAAAGTACTAGTACCTTACATAAATATCTGTATGACACATTACAATGATAATGATTTGGTATACATATTGAGGTTCCAAGAATTATCGGAATGCTGAATTTCAAATAACTATGAGTACTTACCGCAATTGTTAAACACATATAGATGTATGTAATTTTACCTTTTTGTAATTTAGCAAACCGTAGACATCTACAAGAATTTTTCACAACAAAAATGTATAAAAATAAAAACGTCCAGATTTTTTTTTTTAATTTAAATTTTTTATTAAATATTTTTTTTTTATTTAGTTGTATGTTAATATTTAATTATAATAATTTTTCTCTGATTTTACGAATTTTTGTTGTGTGTTTATTTCATTAATCTTTAATATTTATTTAATAATAATTATTATATTTTGTTTATAAGGTTTTTCCATCTTCAATTAAAATAATAAATCCTTTTTTATTATTAATTTATAAATATATTTATGTAGACGTGTGTAATAATAATCGTGTCAGTTTACAGTACAGATTTTACAGCGGGTCTCGTAAATGGACGAGCAAATGAAATCAGCCACAAAGGTCAGTTAAACAGTTCCAGTAAAATTATTACAACCTTAAACTAAATTTAAAGACATTTTGATGCGAATAAGGTCTTCTATTCAACTTATTTCATTTGACGATCCAATTACAAGACACTCTGGATAATGTACATATACAACTTTCTTTTTGTTTATAAATATGTATAATGTAATTAATAATTATTTATTTTATGTTAATATAAATATTTAAATTTAAATTTTATTTTAATATTTACAACAAAAAGAAATTTTTAATTTTCATATAAATTAATTTTAGTTTATAATTAATTCTTATATTTTATTATTTATTTTATTTAAAGTCAATGTTCTGCTTTTTTTATTTAATAATTGTATTTACAAAATCAAAATTTAATTTTTATGGCAAAATTTTCTGTTTAGTTTGTTTTTTGTGTTTTAAACAATTTATTCCGGGTTAGCAACGATTTCGATATTACTTCTCCTATGCGGAGGAGATTCAGACATGAATAATTGGTTTTCCTTGTAAATTTGACTTCTTTATGTTAAATGTAAAGAAAAATCCCTGAAATGAAAATAAAACAATTTAAATAAATAAATATTATTTTATAATTGAAATTTTAATTGAAATAAATTTAATTTTGTCTTCGAATTTTTTTTTGTATATACATAGCTGTTGTCGGAATAAAATGTAACGTATAATCCAATCACGATGTTACACAGTAGAAAGTGTCAAGTAATTTACATTTATGTATGCCGAGCAACCAATTCATCGCTTGGTTTGTAACGGTAAACAAGAAGAAGAAACATTTCATTACAAACAAATGGGTTTTAATTTTAAATTTATGTAATTTTATATTTTATTTGAATGAATCAGGCCGTATGCAACAAAGCACACAAATTAGTTTCCTGCTTTGAGGGTTTTTGTGCAATTTTTAATTTTAATATTTATGGATGGAACGACGAAAGTTACGCTACAAACAGTCTGCATTGACAACATAAAAATTTTAAATTAAATTTATCGTTGAACACCATCACAGCTAGATCTGTATAGATATAGAGAAACATATAATTTTCATTTATTTCGTTGGAAATATCTGTAGTTCGTACGTAGGGTATATTGACGCCTACATAGCGTAAAGGTAAATTAACTAAAAATATAATTATGTTAATTTTTATCTGTTGAAAGTGTTACACAAAATAAATGAATATAGAATTGTTAGATATATGTATTTGTATATACATTTCATAACTACTAGTTAGGTTGCTCGCACATAGTTTTTAACTGGAATAAATATTAAAAATCCATTTAAGTTTGTGGAAAAAACAGAAATAGGAATGATAAAAAGAATATATGTAATTGCTTTTCCAGACAACGCCGTTTTTTACATTTGGTATAAATAGATTTAAGAGCATTTAATTGAAATTTATTAAATTTCGAACTATAGTTGCGGAAGGTAATTTACCTAAAAATTAGTTTTAAGCTAGTGGTCATAGAAGGGCCGCCAAAATTATTTGTATACAATTTTGTTAGTATCAAGGGAGTAAAATGGGAGATTATTGTTCGAGTAAAAAATTACCCCTCAACTGAACAATACCAACAATAGTCGACGTTTTCTTCCGAGGTACGATAATTTTAATACGACTTTGGTTTTAGGAAAAATATTATGTTTTTATCAAGAAGTTTGGATTGATACATTTTGCTTACAGAAATCTACCGACGATAAAATTTTTATATTCCAAGGAAGTTTTCTTTGAAATGTGGTTTTTAAAAAAACAATGTTTTATGAAAATTATTTAATTTTTGTAATTGATATCTAGTAACTTTGCTCCCTAGGGATAAAAATTCCTCATTATTTACTTATGTTTGTTCTATGACATAGAGATGAATTTTGCTTTAGATTTTTGAACAATTACAGTGCTACTTTTGAACGCAGAAGTAAAAATACATATGCACATAACTAACTTTTAGTCGTGAATTCATTACTATTAATTTAGCTACTTAAGTTTTAGGAATTTTCATTACATGAATTTTAATTACTACCTTAACGGTTAAATAATGCAAAGATAGTAGCACTAAAATAGCCATACAAGTTGAAACAAATTCACCTTAAATGCAAGTTATATTCGTTTCTCACTTAATGGTAATAAACTGCCGACCACAGAGATTGATCATCTGCTTGGCTTAAAAATGTAAATGCAATGCGATTTAAAGTGATATTCTATTTTAAAAATTTTTGTGTCGGTAGTTTCCCAGATCAAAACTACAAGATGAAAAGAGTATAATCCACAACTCATTTGAAAGAAAATAACTTTTAATCAAGGTGAGGTTACCAAGATTTTGGGGAGGTTTGGTTTCGAACTAATGAGACATTGATTTTTTTGTATTTAAAAAATTCGGTAGTCTCATCATACTGCAGTGACCAAACTACAAAAATTTTGAAAATACTTTGAACTAATCAAAGTATAATCACAATGCCATAGCGAATTTTAATGATTCGCTACGCAATTCCCAACCCCTTCGTAACCTCGAATTTTATTGTATGTAACGCATACATGCGATTTCTATATGAAATTTTAGGTTATTCTGGATAATAGCCAGATAGTGTTTTTAATCAAGGTGAGGTTACCAAGACTTTGGAGAGGTTTGGTTTTGAACTAATGAAACATTGAATTTTTTGTATTTAAAAAATTATTACGACTGAATTTTGTGATAAATCAATTAAAAAGTTTTTTCTTCTTAATTAAGCTTATTTTTCGGCGCTGTTAACTTTTTATTTTTATTGGTTTGGCAACATTATGATAATCACCGATATTTAAATCTGAATTATCGGGATGGATATTTGGTTTATATAGTGCCAACAATAAGGTAGAACTTTTAATAACTATCTTTATATTTTGTTTGATCGACCATATCACTCCGATTGGGTTTCGATAGACATTCAATCTGCACTTCTAGAACGGTGAACAAATAATCGAATTTAGAAAGCTACAAAAGCAACGGTGAATCATTTTAACTTAATTAGTTCTCTACACAACTCGATGTCAAGCTACCGGTATGTAAATTGAGTAACCATCACTTAGTTATCGAATATATAATTAAATTTTTGATAATAGAAATATAAATATTTAAATATTTCTATTTTAAACAGAAATATTTATCCAAACGGCGTCCCAACCATTACAATATTTTTAATTGGCACACATTTAATGGACTCGTGTTGAATGCAGAAGGCAACTCTAGTATTACGTTTTATTAAATTAAATATTGTGACTATTACCTATTCAAGTATTGCTCGAGATTTGGGCTTTGTGATGACTTCTGGTCTTAAGTGGCATGAGCAAGTTAACCTTATTTGTCACTTTAATCAATTTGCGCGAAATTTTTTTTCATTAATGGAGTTCAAACGTAAAAGCACGCATCTTAAATTAAAAAAGATTTCGAATCCACATTAAATTTAATTATTTATGTAAAATGAACACTAAATGTAATGTTATGGAGATTATCCATTTAGGGACATTATGATTATTCCACATATTGATAAAGTAGCACGCATCTTATTTCTATCACCGATGATTTGTTTGCACCAAATTTTAAAATTTTCATACGTTTTTATATAAATATCCTCGATTTTTGGGTCTGTTATATTTTCGACTATCTCACATATATTAGGTTGCGTGCCATTCATCAATCTTCATTTTTTTTAGTTGAATGCCAATTTGACTCAACAAAATAAAACTTCAAATAACAAAATAAAATGCAGTGTCATTAATTTACGCTTACTACAATTCAGCAAAAAATTCGGGCTACTTCGACATAGTTAATATTATTAAAGAGCAAGTGTTTCCCTTATCAAATTGATTTCAACAAAAAACTATAATGGTTATATACACCATGCTTGTGCTATTATAGCCCTCGCTTACTATCTTCTACTATAAAGATAAACTCGCTCGGGCTATAATACCATACTTCTCAACCTTGGTGTATAATACATATACTACTATTAAAAAAAAATTCTCTTTATTTTTGTCGAATGCTGTTATCAATAATATTTAATACATACTTCTATCAAATGTGGTTTAAGTTACTACAATTCAAATTATTAGTTGTATTTCATATTTATGCATATTATTAGGGCTGTGACAACATAATTTATATTCATATTAAAAAAATAAATGAAATAAGAAAATTAATAAAAAAATTAGAAATTTGGTCGGGATTAAGGCCCAATGCGGAATAGCTAATTTTGAGAGGAAAAGCTCGAAAATTTGAGAATTAACAGATTAATATTGATCTATGTATTATACCGCTAGAATGGAATTAATTTTGCTTCCGTGATATAAGCCATTCAGTTTTTAATCTTTTGTTATTGACGGATAGTATGGTTTGCTTTGGGAAAAAACTTAATTTAAACGATATGATTTGAATATTTACTATTGACATTTTATTAATTAGTAGTAATAATTCATAATAATTTTAAAAATGGGCGTAACTTAAACATTTCAAAATAAATTATTATGAAAAACACGAATAGTAAACGAAAATTCTTTATGTGAAATTAGCGGACCCGACAAACATTGTTCTGCAAACGTTATCTCGATATTCGGATTTTCGATTAACTACATACTAAGTGACATTTGACATATCAATGTTTTCGTTTTGTCACTGTGGAATTTGTTGTTGTCCAAAACAACATCAAAAAATAAGTGGAATTTTTCGTTATCCTGCATCGTTCAATTCTCGCGTCTTGGCCGAACGGTATTTGGTGCTTGTCATTGGCACAAAAATATATTGCTGTTGTTGTATGTGTGTAAATGTCTGACAGTTGTGCTCGTTCAAATGTATTAGCCGTACTGAGAAGACTATGTGGAACTCAGCTGGTCCGTGAGCTCATAATGGATCTATAGATGGCTAAAGATGTGGCGACTGTTACGACTATCGATTGCACAATATACAGTGATAAATATTCGTAAAAGAACAATTAAACTCGTTCAAAAATTTATGATTAGGACAAAAATTATGTCCACTATTAAAACTAAAAGTTTACTGTATTGTCACCTTGCGTCCGCATATTATGTTCGTGAACAGGGATCAACTAACGGTACTTTGTTGGAAGAAAGAAAAATCGTTTAATAAAATTTAGAGTAATTTAGTTAAACATTCGTATAAGGACAGCTGACAAAAACGTGTTTTTACGCACTTAATAAATATATATTTGTTTTAAATATTTGATATTCAATGTTATTGTAAGTATATTACGATGCTTATAAAATGGATTTTTTTTTCAATTATTATTTATTGTACTTAATAAACACATTTTTATTAATCACTTGTTTTTGTTTCGCAGAATATTTCAAAAAGTTTAAAAAATCACTCGATCGATTTCGACTTGTTAGGTCATCATCAGGAGTATCTACACAGAGTAGATACTCCTGATGATGACCTAACAAGTCGAAATCGATCGAGTGATTTTTTAAACTTTTTGAAATATTCTGCGAAACAAAAACAAGTGATTAATAAAAATGTGTTTATTAAGTATAAGTGTGTTTCGCCAAGTGCCTACGGCAAATAGCGTAAAAAGTATATTATTTATTGTAATAATATTTTATTATAGTGATGCCAAAGAGAAAGTTCTTAAATGACGAAGAAAAAATTTCCATCAGAATTTTTAAAGAACAAGAATTTACCATGTGTCAATCTGGTACTAGAATTGGTTTGTGGTCTAAAAAAGAAAACAAAAAGAAAAAGTAAGTTACCCTGTGTTGTTGTGTCCGGCGAGGTAGTTATGTTATTTATTAATATTAAAACAAAACACAATTATTATTATTATAATATTTATTATAAGTTTGTAATTATTACATGTGGTTACAATTAACAATTTAAATACAATGATGTCAAGTTTCTCCGCTCTTGCTTACAGTAATATTGAACGTGTGTTCTCTTGTTACTACGTTCATACTATTATAATCAACCCAATATGCCCGATTACATTTATGTATAATCCTATTCACTACATACCCAAATTTCAAATTAACAAAAACAGCAACTCGTAACAAGTCACCCGCCAATCAAATTAAAACAAAATTGGGCTTACCTGTTACAAAACAACATATTGCTCTTAACACTCGAACACCAAAAAATATTAAAGGGTCGAAATTGCAAAGACTAATTTCTTCTATAAACATATTGAAATGCGGCTACTGTTGGCCAGGCGACACATGCATTGGAAAGATAAATCCGAACAGTGATTTTCTCGGAGAGAAAAAAACCAACCAAGACGGCCCAGGCCAGTACTCTTGCTACTGGCACGATATCCGTGATGAAAATATATTACAGCCTAAAAGAAATTTCGGTGGAGGTACAGTAATGATGTGGGGAGCTTTTCACTATAGCGGGAACCTACCAATTTGCTTTATTACCCCCCGAATGAATTCAGACATGTACAATGATTTGTTACAATACGATTTGATAACTTTTCTTGAGGACTACAACGACAATGATTTGATTTTTAATAAAACAATGCTTTCATCCATGCATCAAAGCAATCAATGGAGTGGTTTTGTCAAACACAAAGAAATGTTCTTGATTGGCCTGCATGTAGTCCCGATTTTTATCGATGGATAATTTATGAGGCATACTTGGAGCGACGGTTTAAGAAAATGGTCGGCAATTTAAAACGGTCATTGACTTAAGGCAGTGCATTTAGGGCTGTTCAGGCGAAATTGAGGCAGAAACTTTAAAAAACATGTCAAATTCAATGTCAGAGCTCATAATTGAAGTCATTAAATAATTAATACACAATATTAATTTTATACTTTCTTTATTATGATGTAATTCTTTACTGTTTACGAAATAATTTTTTGTTTTTAAATCATACGTATTAAACAGAGACGTATGATTTAAAAGCAAAAAATTATTTCGTAAACAGTAAAGAATTTTATTTAATAAAAAAATCAATCGTTGTTCTTATACGAATATTTATCACTGTATTTTTTTTGTACTGGCGGTATGAATAAATGACTTATCATATAATTTCAATTTTCGAGTTTTATGGTCTGGATTTATAGAGTTGAGTCAATACACTTTTATTGTCTTATATTGGCTGTTGTAAAGTTGATTTACATAAATATTGGCTAATACACGATGATAGATATTCATTATGTAGGTATGATGTTCATAGACAAAACAGAGCCATACTACGAAACTAAGAATAGTTTAACCCTACCGGAAAATGTTCATCAGATCTCAAACACAGTAACGCAAAGCGTACAACTTTACACAGATTCAACCTATGTATTAACGAATACTCGTACGTACATAGGCAGGAATACCTAAATAGAGATTGTTCATTTTCATAGTATTTACTTCAACACACACACGATTTGAGGTATTCGGATTTTGCAACGTTTGCTTTCTGCCCTACAGAGGATACATCCCGATAAAAAAAATCTCTCAATTATCTTGCTTTACGAAGAGCTTAAAAATAACAAAATATACTACCGTTTTCAGCATTATTTCCTTCACTTTGAAAATTTAGAAATATATATAATATTTTTTTGTTGTTATAAACGAATGCTAATCTTCGTTGGTTTTGAAAATATCTTTCTTTTAGTAGAGTTTTTTTTTTTTTTTTGATACATTCTTTTTCTTTATAAATAAACAATTGTAAAATTTAAAATGAAGTAATCGTTTTTCTAATTGCACAATGGTGTAGTAGTGTGGTTACATTAGTGAAGTGATAAGTCATTTTTTTCTTTTTTCTTTTCAACACAAAAGGTTTGTAGTGTCTCATTTTATAGTTATATGTCGGCAATAAACCCTCCTATATCCACTGCGGTCTATCCTATTCAATTGTGTTGTCCGAGACATGTAACACGACTCATGAAAATGGACGCTTTTACACTGTGGATCCCCTGAACCATATATACACCGAAGATGTGCTGCAAGTAGCATCCACAGAGGAATGTGACGCCTTACCAATAACATATTATTCAAATTTGGACGTTTTTCATTTTGATTAATTAATTTTTAATCGCAAGTTATGTGGTGGCATTCCCGCTAAATCCAGTGAATTCAATTGAATTCACTGGATAATTAACTCCTTAATTATCCATAGATTTGAATGACATTTCATTGCCTTTCAATGACTGTTGTATTTTAAAACTAATAGAGTTATTAATCATTGATATTTTTTGCGGCCACACTAGCTCGCTCACGTAGCCACGCATGCTTAAATATTTAGCACGCAAATCAGGGAATATGCTTTCAATCAAAGCATCTTTCGTGGCTACCGTATTGTCAGACAATTTGATGCATTGTGTATTTCCATGCAATCGAATTTTTATATTGCCAATGTAAAGCCGTTTTTCGGAGAATGAGAGTGCCAATAGATCGTTTTGTAGTTGAATACGGATATTCATGTTTAAGCGTAATGTATAGACATTTTGCCATAGGTATGATATTTAAAGCATGCGTTAATGTCTCTCTGGTGATTACCAGACAGCAACATAATACCAGACTTTTCGGCGCTCTACCACCGAAAAGTCTGGTATTATCGTTGAGATCTTTCATCGCTCTATCGAGAGCTTCAAGTGAATGGTTGAGGATCATAATACGCCTTGAAATTCATCCCAGATAATAATTTTGCTTTTTTGCAAAACTTTAGCCTTGCCGGAATTGAAGATCGTTAATGATGTCTGTTGCTGGGTTGAAATAGCGTATCGAAATGAATAAGTGCCATATTTGAAATGAGACGGAAAAGTTGTCGTCAGCAATATGACGAATAATTGGCGAAATAGATGAGGAGAGGAACTCAGTTCTGCATCTGCAAGTGTGAGATCCCAAAGGTTGTCATCTTCCACCAAATGGAAGGAAATCGGTTTAGGAACGTTAACCAATAACAAACTCGAAAATAAGCATTCTCGTTACTTCGGATGGAATGCGTATAATCGGCCTAGTATTATCCATGAATATGCCGTTCGAATCCTTGGACTGGAATGCTTCGCTCTTGTGGGTGGAGCTCACATTTTTGACT
This sequence comes from Nephrotoma flavescens, assembly GCA_932526605.1. Lineage (NCBI taxonomy): Eukaryota > Metazoa > Arthropoda > Insecta > Diptera > Tipulidae > Nephrotoma > Nephrotoma flavescens. The sequence continues at coordinate 106,605,214 of OW052222.1, forward strand.
GTTTGTTCTACGCAAAAAATTGTAGCACATCCGTATACATTAATGTCTTTGCGAACTGACCGAAAATATTTGGTCGGTTGCATAGTTGAAAAAACTCAGTGTTTTTGGGGCAGTTAATGCTTATTGTAGAGCTGTCTCTTCAGTAAAATAAACACGCTGCCCATTTTCAAGGTGCACGGCTAAATGTATAACAGCAAGGTCTCTGTCGTTTATGGGAAAACTCAAAATGCGCCAAACTACTACACAATTGATATGATTGGCAGAATAGATACGATTGGCAGAACAACGCCAACAAGCTACAATGCAAGTAACTTGCGCATGTAATGATGTGTACGTGAAATACCACAAAATTTGACATCAACGCCACCTATGATACGAAAACATAACCATATGACCATATAAAAACATAACCACTCTCGAGTAGTAAAATGAAGACTGAAGATGGACGATAATCCGAAACCGGTCTCTAAATAAAAACTTAAAATTATCACACAATAAAGAAAGTCATTATCTACTTATTATATAAGAATGTTTAATCAAAAAACCAAATTTTATTTGTTTTAATATTTATAATTCAAATTGTGATAATTAAAATTTGAAAAAGTTTACGTAAAAAAATCTTTTACAAATAGTGTTAATATTGATTGTGATAAAAGCCACGAGAAACAAATTATGGATTTCTTCCAATTTTATTCCATTTCATTAAAATCGATCCAGCCGTTAGGAGGAATTTAATTTCATGCACACGTACAGAAGAATTATATACACCCACGTCCCGCTATGCGTCTATTCGTTGTGCGTCTATTCGCTTTTGCGTCGGTTTAAAAAAACCCAAACACCCGCTCTGCGTCGTTTTTTCGTTATGCGTCTTCCTTTTTTTCTTATATTTTCGAGTTTTGGCATACAATTAATAAGAATTCTCGTTGCCATGAGAAAATTTAGTAAGAATAATAATGCATACATAAGTATTTAGGTATTATTTTAACATTATATGTAATTATTATATTAATAAAGTGATATTATTTGGAACTTTATCTAGATAAATGTGTAGTAAATCGTAATTCTTTTTGAAAACACATATATTTTAAATTATTCGCTATGCGCCGAAATTCAGTTTGCATCTCTACGCGTGGAATCGAACTGCGACGCAAAGCGAAACCTGGGTTATATAAAGATTATTGGAGGCGGGGACGGGGGATGGTGAAATTTTGGGGGTATATGTTCTGATATGCGAACAATATAAAAAAAAAATAATAAAAAATTAAATTTCTTAGAATCCGATCGCAGTGCCACCTACCGAGTCCAATTGTGAATGTAAACCATCCAGGGGCCCACCCAAACACACAAAATTTCATTAAAATCGGTCCAGCTGTTTAGGAGGAGTTCAGTCGCATACATACGTGCTGAAGAATTATATATAAAGATTTAAATTTGTTAAGGAATTCTAAATAAAATTAAATTTACTCGAATTTTCTATTTTGAAATAAACAAACACACATTTTTGGCGTTTAGATAATTAATTTATTTCCCGGCCGATGTCTAAAATTTAACTTTGTCTATTATTTCAATTAAACCTCTCAACAGTCAACTATTTTGTTTAACACATTCACTATCAAGGAACTATCAAGGAAGCGTCGATTGCATACCGTTGATGTAAACCTATGTGATTTAAGCAGATTACAATTATTTATTTTATGAGGTAGGTAGTTGCAAATTTTAGTACTCTACATATCTTGTACCGAATCCGTCCAAATAATTAGAAAATACTTTTTCAGATATGAAAAAAATAATAACATAACGAGAAGCACATATCCTATTGATTTTTTATGTTATATTCCCTATAGTAAAAAAAAGAGGGTGTAATGAGTATGTACGTGCTCAATGATGTTGATTCCCCATCATCGACATCCCCATCATCATCATCATGAACAACCTCATTTCAATGATGAGATTTCTGTTTCCCGTACATAGTCGTACTGCTATATTGGCTCATACATATATTGTTTATTTAATTTTTTAGGTTATGTTTCTCTTTATACTTTCATATAACAAATAGCGCATAAAAATAAATTTTAATTGAATTTTTGTAGTTGATCTGAATAAAGTGGATAATTAATGATAATGACTTGTAGTTAAAATACGTGATAATTGTGTTATGATAAGCAATAATCATGTAATGTTTGTGTTGTGATTTTTCAATTTAGCCCCAAAATCCAATATACATATACGAAATCCCAACCTACCCAATTTCGCATGTTTGTTCTACTTGTATTTATAGTGGTTTGAATATACGCACTCATTTGCACGCACCAAAAATATAAATTGACTTACACAATTTGTTGTTTAGAGATGAAGTCATTGCGACGCGTTCGATGCTTGATATTTGTTCTGTATATTTTATAAAATGGATGCTCTTGTATTCTAAGTTACTTTTGTTTCGTTCATTTGTATGTACATGTTACTTAAGAATACAACCGATGAATTATCGCTAAAATCACAATACCATAATGGATTAATTGATAGGACGGTTTTATGAAAATTCCATAACCATGTTCTCCATGTTGCATTGCCGCTGGATTTTCACCTAGTTGAAATAAATAAAATAATCGTCAAACAATTTTCGTATACCGTAAAGTTTTAACTTACCATTTAGTATATGCACTAGAACACTGGCAGGTACAGCATTATTTGGCGAACAAGTGTAATTTCCTGAATGTATGATTGATGTTTGCATAATTAACAATTCAGAATATCGATAATCTAGAAACGTGAGATAGAAGATTATGAAGTAATTTAAAATAAGTAAACTATGATAATAATAAATTCAATTTAATAGTTTTTTTTCCTTAAAAAGCTTCAATGTTAGACGTACTTCGTAAAAACTATATATATACTCGAACTTATATACAGAAACGTAAATTCAAACACGTTCTTGCTCAAAATGGCAGTAATAATAATAATAGAAAATTTTCATTTTAAACTACAAGAATAGTTTTAAAGTTTTTAATATCGCACGAATTTAATAGGGTTTGAGCATTATCTCGTAATAATCTCAAATGATGTCCTAATTCCTATTTTCCTTGAGACTTTTTTATTTTTCTTATATGTCGCACCCAAACTGGGTGGTTAGATTTTAAATTGCACTAATTTCGTTTTGCTTCTTCTACATCACACTCTACTCTACTCTACTTAACAGTTCAGTCGTTTACTAGCTTGTGCTGCTATATTCGTTGAAATGTATATTTTATATTATTAATTGGGTTTGCATGTTTCGAAATATCTTATGTTACACGATTAATAGAAAATGTATGTGACGACGAAAGACATTTTTCAACAGTTTGGATGCTTTGATAATAATAATTATCTTACTGTCTACTATTATTCTAAAATGAGATAACAAGTTTAGTATTAAAAGGAAGGGTGTTAACTTCTGTATATTTACAGAAAATACTTTCTAAGCCTTTCTTTTAATTTAATAATTTTTAATTTTATTTATTTTCTAAAAAACAAAGATTGAAGAAAATCAATTAATTATGAGTATGTACATATATTAAAATAACTACAAGAGACATTTACGACGTGTAAATTACAAGTTTAATAAATTAAGAAGCTAATTCGGTTACTTTATTTTAAATAAATCTTAATTTGGCTTATAATTTGTCTATAACTAGTGATCGCAAACTTTTAAAAATATGAGGTCGATCAACATTCACTGAAGAGTAAAGTTTATCAACACATACAATTTAAAAACAAACATAAGACTGAGTATTATTTACTGATTAGGATTATCCGGTAGTGCTCCACTGCCGACTGCGTGAGGTCAAAGAAATATTGCAATAAATTTATTTAATTATACAACTTATGTCACCCAAGCACAACGGGTGTGGAACCAAATTCTGGACAAGTGTCCCGAATAACGCTGGGCATATTCCTACAACCAGTTTACCTAAAAAACATGAGGTAAGGATAGAAAAGGTATTGTTTTCGGTTGCGACGACCCGGTTATAGATACCTAACTATCGTAAGACACAAGACAACACAATTCTAATCTACTAGAAGGGGAAGGATAAAGTATTAATGGTTAACAATGGTGTTGGTCTTCGCATCGATTGCTTGTTTAAGTCAGCAACCTAATAAAAAAAGGGTTAATATTTCGCGTGCATTTACAAATTTCTTGAACTTTAATTGTAACTTATTAATTTTCGGCTTCCAAAACGATATAATTTAATAATTTAATCTAGCTCGAACTACTGAAGTTAAATCAAATTAGCTTTTGGTACTGAAAGTTTCCAACATATTTATTATAAAAATTATTAACATCATTCTTGAAGATAAATATGGAACTTTGGCAATAGAGAGCTAGTTTCACATCAAGGTGACCCTGAGAGGTAACACAGGGGACTCATTTAAACAAAATGAAACTTTATATTTAAATAGGGATATCTTAGTTATTTGTGACAACCTCCCTAATTAAAAATAATGTGATTCCTGAAAAGTGCTGTTTAGGTATCGGCAGCTTGAAAACTCATACATCAAATGAATTTCCTGAAATTAAGATTATTGATTTGTTGGTTTTTACCATTTTATGCTGGAGTGAATACAAGTTACTTATAGCAAAGGTACCATTACAACAATTATCAATGAAAATATTAACTGTGTTTTAAACCAATTATTGGGTTTATGTAGGGAAAAATTAAAATGTTGATAATACAAATATTTTTATCTTAACAATCCATTCAGCATGGTGATCTGTACCAATCACCATTCTTAAATGTATTATATTATTATTTTTACGCTTAATCTAAGTTTAGAGTGTAGTTCATTGCACCCATATAAGCTAAACCTCCTAACTTGGTAGCCTGCAAATAATTATTGGGTAATAATTGGGTATTCATTTCATAAAATTTCCAAAATGAGTTGAAAATATCTATTTCAAATAGTTTTAATTATTTATTTATTAAATTTAACAGCCAGTGTTTTTAAAACCGACAAAGATAACCTGCAACCTGGAAGAGTAGCAGGATCGCATAAACGCCTCACGAAAACCCAAAACGGCGGTCAAATAAGAAAAATAACAACAACTCAACCGACGCTTTTCCACTGCCAACAGCTAACATGAACCCTGACAAATTTCATTATAACGAACCATTTTAATTGAGTTGAGCGGTTTTATTGCATTTATTTCTTCTTTACCAAATTTCATCATAACAAGAAAATTGGCAAAAAATCTAATGGCAAAAAATCGTAATTCAGTCAACCTAAGCTATCACGATTTTCGTCTTTTTGTTTACGGTGTCAATACTTTAGCATTTGGACAACGTTGTGTGTGATATTAATTGTAGACGAGCAATTAATTAAAGATGAATGAGTTAATTTAAAAAAATCATTAGAAAATTCTGGCAAAGCAATGTTTTGAGGTATTAAATTCCTCGCACTGTCAACGACATTATTTATTTATTAATTTTGAAATAATTATTTTTTAACAAATGTCACACAATTTTATTAAATCAAAGTGAACCAGTCAGCCTTAAGTTCTTAAGTTAAACGCTGATTGCACCACTTCAGTTAGTGCTACAATCACCAAAATTGTATAGGCTTCTCGTCACAAATAAACAACTGACCTCTAAAATTTAGGTGGTCGTACCGCTCTCCTAAGTGGTCCAAAATGGAGCACAACTTAAGAATTTAAGGCTGACTGGTTGAGGCATAATCCGTAATACAGTATGGACAATAAGATTATGATGCACTCCTGGTCAGTCCTGAATTTAACCACACCATGCTCCTCTTGGTCTTCGAATATAATGGGTCAGACTAGATTCGCTACAAAAATATAGATTACCATTTGAATTAAAATTATATTTAGTTATTTTTATTAATTTTACCTTATCACATGCGTCATACTATTTTAATTTAATTACAATACCTACCCCTCTCCTTTCAATTTTTAACCCCCAGGGTCATTGTGTAAAAATACACACAATCCTTAAAAAAATGTAATGAAAGCGGAACCAGTCAGAAATAAGAACATAACAAAAAAAATACGAATTTTACCGAACCCAATTGTTTTTCTTTTTTTTTGGTATTCCAACCAGCCAAAAATAATAATTTTAATTAGAATTTAATTTGAATTATAGATGGAAGATCTGCAAGAATCGCAACAATCAGTTTCGAACTTAATGAGATTATTGATTTGAAAAAATCAGTCATCTCATCAGGCCGCGGCGACTGACGTTGATATTTTTACATAGGAATATTGTCTATATATAGAACAATACCATTGAGTTGTACTACTAGCGAATTACTGCACAGCGTACGAAATTCGATTCTTTCATATTCTCCATCTATACTTCAATTTTACCAATTAACTTTTCGTTGTGTACGAATTACTTTTTTTTTTTTGATATTTTATGTTGTTGTTCTTTTATTGTAATGGTTTTGTTTTGTGCTTCCACCCGTATTAAATTTTATCTTCTTTTGCTGTGTATAAAACACAACAACAAATAGTACATATTTTTAAGTTTTTCTTATTTTCGAGCGAGAAATAGCGCGCACTATTTCTTATTAAGTGACAGCTCTAATTTAACGAAGAGGAAATTCGGTTTCTTACATGAAAATTAAGTTTGACTGGGTAATAACATTGAAATGCCATTATTTTATCGCATTCTTATTTTTTTATTAAATTAAGTTTTTATTTCTGACTGGTTCCGCTTTGAGAACCTCCTTAAGTTCTTTCTTGGCAGTTTGGTTTCGTATTGATACAAAGTTGGTCCACTTATCAGGTTGCAACGACCAAACTGCAAAAATTCATATCTTGCTTGAAACCTTTAGTATAACATAAGAATATACCGATTTGGTGAATTATATCACCTTATTAAAACTTCTGGAAAAGTGAATGTCTTTGTATTTGTAAATAATTTTTTGTCTAAAAAAGCCGAAAAAAATTTAAAATAAAAAATAAATGTAGGCGAATTTTAAAATGTTTTTAAATTAATTTCAGTGTACTATAACAAAAAAAATAAAACAACGGGATTTCTGACAAAAACAATAAATATAAACATTTTCATAAGTTGTCATTATTATTAAAAAAATTGTTTTAAAATGCAAGCTCTTTTATTTTGAAATAATTATTCTGTTTAAATAAATAAACTTTTTAATTTTTTTTTTTTTGTAAATCATTTTATCAAACATGTTATTAAAATAAAAAAAAAACTATTTTTTTTATTTTTTTTTTTTTTGCAAATGCTTTTTTTATAAAAAATAATTTTTATAACTTTTAATAAAAAATTTATAACTTTTAGAAATTAAAAACTTCATTTTTTAATTTTACAAATCAAAATTTTTCTCAGTGCAGTATTATTTTACCATTTCCCAAAATTTATTTTCCCTTATAAATATGAAAGAGCACGAGTATTAATGACTGACTGAGAAAAATTTTGGTTCGTAAAATTAAAAAAAGTTTTTAATTTCTAAAAGTTATACATTTTTTTGAATTTAAAAAGTTTTTTCAATATTTAATGAAACTTTAACAAACTACAACTATAAATAGCCTTTTTATTTTAATAACATATTTTGTAGAATGATTTATAAAATACTTTTTAAATTTAAAAGTTTATTTATTTAAACACAATAATTTATTTCAAAAGAAGAGTTCTAGCATTTTAATATAATTTTTATTGTTTTGCCAGAAATCCCGTTGTTTTATTTTTCAATTCGTCTATATTTTATTGTTTATTTTAAAGTTTTTTCGGCTATTTTAGACAAAATGTTATTTACAAATATAACGACATTCACTTTTCCAGAAGTTTTAATTTGGTGATATGATTTGGTGACCAAATCGATACACTGAGAAAAATTTTGGTTTGTAAAATTAAAAAACGAAGTTTTTAATTCATAAAAGATACAAATTTTTTTGAATTTAAAAAGTATTTTTTTTGAAATTAAATGAGATTTTTACAAACTAATAAATAGTTTTTGTATTTTAATAACATATTTTATAAAATAATTTATAAAATACTTTTTAAATTTAAAAAGTTTATTTATTTAAAAAGAACAGTTTATTTCAAAAGAAGAGTTCTAGAATTTTAAAACACTTTTTTGATATTAATGACAACTTATGAAATTGTTAATATTTATTCATTTGCCAGAAATCCCGTTGTTTTATTTTTCATTTCGTGTATATTTTATATAATTCGCCAAATCTATATGTTCTTGTGTTATACTAAAGGTATGCAGGTTTAAATTTTTGCAGTTTGGTTTTGGTCGCTGCAACCTGATGAGTAGAACAACTTTTTATCAGTACGAAACCAAACTGTAAAGAACTTGAGGAAGTTCTCACTTTATTTTTAAGGGTTGTGCTTGTGTGTATTTTTATACAAGGACCCTCTGGGGTTTAAAAATTGGGGGGGGGGGGGCTAATTTCTACTTTTTGTGATAGACATATTATGTTATAAGTAGATGAGCTCTTGGTTTTGCTGACTTGAACAGTCGCAAACATTGTGAATGTCATTGTATTTGTAAAGTGTATTACGGATTACTTTGATTTAATAAAATTGTGTGGAGTGGCATTTGTTAGAAAATAATTATTTAAAAATTAAAATAAATCTTTCAAAACTAGCCAATAGTTTTTTATTTTTAATAAACAATCTCTTAAAATTTAAGAAAACTCTTTGACAAAAGTAAAGAAAGTATTTTTGAAAATAAAAACAATTTTTTTGTTTTTATAAACAAATTTAGCGAAAAAATTTATTTTAAAAATAAAAAGATTATCCTTTTGATTTTAAAAATGAGACTTTTTCGCTTAAAAATTATGTGTAAATTTTTTTGATTTTGTATGTATATTTTTATTTTTACTGGTTTTTTTTCTCAGTGTATGTTCTTGTGTTTCACTAAAGGTATGAAAATTTGAATTTTAGCAGTTTGGTCGTTGCACTTGCAACCTGATGAGGAGACCAACTTTTTATCAGTACGAATCCAAACTGCCAAAAAAGAACTTGAGGAAGTTCTCGTTGTATTTATTTAAGGGTTGTGTGTATTATCGCACATTGGCCTTGGGGGTTAAAAATTGGGGAAGGGGAGTTAATTTTCTACTTTTTGTGGTAGATACATAATGTTATGACTTGAACAGTCGCAAACATTGTGAATGTTATTATATTTGCAAAGTATATTACGGATTACTTTGATTTAATAAAATTATGTGACATTTGTTAAAAAATAATTATTTAAAAATTGGAATAAATCTTTTAAAACTAGCCAATAGTTTTTATTCTTAAAAAACAATCTCTTAAAATTTAAGAAAACTATTTGACATAAGTAAAGAAAGTATTTTTGAAAATAAAAACAATATTTTTTATAAACAAGTTTGGCGAAAAAATGTATTTTAAAAATAAAAAGATTATCCTTTCGATTTTAAAAATGAGACTTTTCGCCTAAAAAATATATGTATATTTTTTTTATTTTATACGTATATTTTTTTATTTGTATTGTTTTTTCTTAGTGTGAGAAGACTTGATCCCACACAAGCATACTTTTAGCAATATTACAATTAAATTACGGGGCAGCCGATTGGCAATTAACTATTTTTTTAGTTAGTACACAATTGTCATAATATAATACAGATAATCATAAAAGGATTTGAGAAGCTTGTAGTCCAGTTTAACACGCTTTGATCTGACCTTATAAGAAATGGTGAGAAAATCATGGTCAGAAATGTCAGGCAAAGTGTGTTGACTAGACGCCAATACTTTAAAGTAATATGACTCTGGGACAATGTATTGATCGAGCCTTGTACGGTAATGAGTAGGTGAGAACGGGACTGAAACTAAACGGTTGGCTTTTAAAATATTATGAAATTTATGGGACTTATCAAGCAGATTACAATTTATATCGCAAGCAAATATAATAAAATGATTATAATTTAAAATATGCGAGGATAGGAATTTCTGAACAACATCTAAATCGGATTGCACTGGGGTTGATGGATTGTAGCAAACTACAAACAGTATAGTCATTGATGGTAATATGATTTCTGCCATCGAAACTTCAGTTTTACCATAAATGGATGAATGAATAGCCTTAAGTTTAAAGCATTTTTTATAGTAAATGCAAACACCTCCACCCTTTTTATATGTGTTCTGCCAAATCTTAAGATGGTGTACCCATTCAGCGAGACAGATTCGTTATTATTAATCTTATTTGTAAGCCATGTTTCCACGACACAAAATACGCCGAGATCTTTGGAATCGATAAATATTCTCAGTTTATCGATGATATGGCAAAACAGACTACGGGCATTAATAAATACAAAATTAACACATGAGCTATTCTTATTCACAATGGTAACATTCTTATTTGAAAACAAACATTCCCGAAATGAGTCCAGATTGAGAATAGAATTGGTGAAAGACCTAAAATACAAAAAACTATTAGAAAGCCAGGTATTCAAATTAAGAAATTTACAATTTAATACATAACTGATATTACAAAGGCTCGAAGTGGTGAATGAATTATGGTTTTCACTGTATAATTTACTGTGATGGCAGTAATTGTGTAGCTGTTGATCTTCTTGGCAAAAAAAATTACAGTACAAGTCTATTATTTTTGGATAGGGTTGTCCATCCCCATTTGTGGTAGGGAAATTCCTCTGCCGAAGACGACCTTTGGTGAAAAAGTAGGCTTAAGCGAAACAAATGTTAGTTTAGTTTTATCTCGGCCTTTAGGAGCATTAGATGACAGTCAACCACGTCTAGATTTTCTATACATATTGGATTTTAAATAATTAACTAATACAGCCTCTTCTGCGCGTGGATTCAGCCTGCTCACATATAAGACATCATTTTAACTATATGGATGAACTCATCAAGCTTTTGTATGACATGAAATATGGTAATTTCACTTCACGATGTACAGAACCAGCGCAGTTGTTTTAATTTCATTAACTGGTTGTACGTAGAAGTATTTATCCCCGCACATTTGAGGTGAAAGCTTGATTTGCGGACACTGCTGCATGGGCACATCTCGTCCCGACCATTCCATTCTGATTTACATTTTCCCTAAGATTCCGTTTCGTTTTATCTTACACTCAAGTCAATATGATTAGCCGTAATTGTTTTTGAGATGCTCACTGCAATACGTCACGATTGAATTATTCAGACAATACACAAAGTAACAGATTAATTTTTGACAATGATTTTGTTTATAATATACCTCATGGTCGGCAACAAATCAACAGGTGAATGAGCAAATATGACGGGTTATCTTTATTATTCAATTTTTATTGCAAAAATAATATTCATTATTTATCCAATAACACTTTTAGAGTTATAGATCACACAATTTTAATCATTAGAGGAATCTACAATGTTTAGTTATTATAGCAATTCTGTAATAAAGAGACAATGAACATTTTATCACATAAAAATCATAGAACTATTTATAATTACGAGTAATATAAAACTACAATGTTCAATTAAAATTGGATTAAATCACAGCGATAGTGCAAGTATTTTATTTTTAATTCAGGTTAAATTCAAAAAATTATTAAAAAGCACGTCCGATGTGTACGGTAGTCATTATCAAAACGTATTAACGATCGCGCTAAAATAGAGATGCAACGAATTTGCAAAGAAAAAGTGCAACCTGTGAAACCCCACGAGGTAATCAGAACTTCGGTCTGATAATTGATAAACCCTGTAAATTGGAAAACATCGCAAATTTTCAATAAAAAAAAATGTATCGCAAAACGACTCAGGAAAATGTACGCTCAGTATGGTCATCATTGATTTTTAAAACGTTGGTTTATTGTCATCGTGAAAATCACATAGTGTTACCATTTTTTGGGGGCCTTAAATTAGAATAAATCATTTATTCTGACACTGTTAAACAATTTTATCAATTCTTTTATCAATTCAGGAAGAACAAATTAATTCACACTTAATTTAAATTTAAACGTGATCATCAATATGCGGGCAAACAAGAATATTCTTGTTATCGCACTATTACCGGTACACAACCACTTTTACCGAATTAATTTGAAATGAATTTAAATCAACACGGTCCATTAATATTTAAAAGTAATATCAAAAAATAAAAAAATTGTCAACAATCGGTTTCGTGGAAATTTTCAAATAAATAAATTTTGTAATGGGCATAATTCAACAATGTATTCCCTATAAATCGTCTGCTTTGCAATCTAAGGAAAGAGAAATTTCATTTGAAAAATATGTTTGAGTTCTAAATGACTTTTTTAATGGATTTTATTTTCTGGAAGCGTTCCGTGAATTGTGTACTCTGAGAATTGTGAATTTTCAGAATTAACCAGTAACGCGATCCAACATCACATTTACGGAGTTTGCTCTAATGGGCAATAGGGAAGAACCAGTCTTATAAATATTGTGGGCTAGTTAATTGACCTCTCTTTGCTGTAAAGTACTTTATACAATCTTGGCATGTACAATTTTTGTGCCATTTTTTGTGGTTAGTTTTATAGAAAATATTCCTTCAACCTAATTTCATAAATCAAATTTTTTACAAAAATTCAATGATACTTCGTATGTAAATATTCTTACGTATGTATAGTACATTCCACAGACCCTCATTCACCATTCTCTTATCTCAAAACAACATTAGGAAATAGAAAAAAAACATTTATATTCAAAAATTTAAATTTATTCGGATTAAGTACATTTGTGGTTATGTTCATGATGACATAACCTCAAAAAATTGTTATAAAAATAAAAGAGGGATAAATTACATGTAATTTTCCATTTTTCCCTTTCCTTAAAATCAAACATACATGGGAATATTTTATAATCAACAAACAGAAACCTAAAAACGAGACAAAGTACTAGAAAGTTGGGCAACACACAAATAAAAGGGATTTGAAATTCGAATTCGATAACCAGGGAAATCTTTTCTTTCTTCTCTTTTTATGTTTTAGGTTAAATTCTTAATTAACCGAAACAGTTCGAAATCATGAGTACATGGAATGGAAATAAAATTTTTGAAACTGACCTTTCCCTACAAAATTCCATGTTATATCATGTGACAAAAAATAGAGTTTTTTTTAATGAAATATATGTATGTGTTTCATATACACTCCACCGTCACCATAAACACCACCACCTTACACTCTTGTTTGGATTCCATGTATGTTTTTCAGATTGAAAAGAGTTGTTTAATGTTATAGAAAAACTTTTACGTTTCCCCAGGAAAATTCATATTATATTATTGTTATTATTATCATTATTGAAAAGGACGAAGGATTATACCGAATATTTTAAAAAAGGATTTCAAATGGAACACGAGAGTTTAAAACTGAAAATTATAATCATGTAAATTGACATTTTGGTTAGGTATACCGTACGTAATCTAGAGACATTGTACAATGTACATGTGGTTTCGGTTGTTTCGTTGTTGTACGTACTTGCTTCTTGTCTGTGTGTTGTTTCGTTCATTTTCCAACTTTCAGGTCAATTAATATTACATAACGTTACCCAATGTTTTTGTTATTTTTGATGTTTTGGTTTCAGTATACTTTGTCAGTTTGGTGTTTTTGTTGTGGGTACTCTTTAATATAGGGCGGATTTAATAAAAAGAATGTAAAATTAAAATTAATTTTTTGTTTAAGTTTTTTTTCTAATTAATTTTCATTTATTTTTGTCTATTGTGACGCAAAATGGATTAACGGATTAGAAAAGGGGACAAGTATTACATAATGCTCAAGTCAAAATACTTCAATGAACTTTAAAGTTGAGGTAAAAAATTATTAATCCTTATCTCTATGATATTTTTATGATTCTCTTAAGCTATATCTTTCGTATATAAAGTAAAAACATTGTTCACCGTCAACTTAATCGCCAGCATGATTTATAGTGCTGTACTATATACTGGGGCTAGTGAAAATGAAATGCGTTATAACACCAAAAATAATTTGCATACACCTAATATGTCTTACGTAATTTCTTTGCGATACACGCGCCATTTACATAAAGTGGTAGATCTTCTGTGTTAGGAAACGTATTACCTTATTTGACATTTTCGCCGTACACATTATAAACATTTATTTTATGATAAAGACAAAATGACAAGAATTGTCTAATATTTTTCGTTTGTTTTCTACGGAATGAAATGAAAATCAATCATCATCCGCCGAATTATGAAAAACAGAACTAAGAAGAAAATATTTTGAATTTATCCCCGTATCAGTGAGAAGAACGAAAATATTGTGTTTTTAAGGAAAGTAAGATTATTTCAAGGGCATAATGATGAATCGAATTTAAAATTGGATTTTTACCTCGTTTTGTTTCTCTGTATTGCGGGAAATTAGATTTCGACTCGTTTCGAACTTTGTCGGTGCGAGTACAATAATAAATGAGTTTTGTGTATAAAGAACGCAAAATATGAAAATCCAGCACATCTGGGTAATTTGGTTAGCTTAAGACTTAGGTAAATTATTCATTGTATCAGATGGATCATTAAACTTACAACGCAAATTTCAATTTATTAGTCTAAAATCCAATTATTATTGAATTGGTGTATACTTAGTAAAATTAAATTCAGTGCCTTCAATAAACTTGTTACAAAATATTTGAACCAATCTTTACATTTGAACACATTTGAAAATTGTTTAAAATTGGATTTTTGGACTTTAACTACAATTGAACTATTTAATTAGCCAACTAAATTTTAATGGTTTACAAATGGTTATATGATTAAAACTAAACAATTGTTTCCATCTAAAGCTTAGTACTCAGTTCAAACTGAAATGAAATTTTAACGCGGTCTCCAAAAATATATTTATTTTCGCGTGAAATAGAAATGAAATTTTATTTGGAGAATTTTTAATTTTAACGTATAAATTTGTAGACATGCATAAATTAATTTCTTTATTTTACGTAAATAATTTAAATTAAATTGACTTTAATTATAATTTATGAATTTGTGGTATTAAAAAATTTGTTTTTTGTCAAAAACAAACAAATGTCAAAATTTCGCGTGAAAATAATGTGCCGAGACATTATTTTCACATGAAAATAATTTGGAGAGTTTATGCGCGCCATCTTTGATGTATTGAATACACTTGGTTTTTTCGTTTGAGAACTGAGTACTACAAAACGAAAACAGAAATGAAATTTTTCAATTCTAATTTCACTTTGGTAAAATCGTATGGAAATTTCACGTGAAATCGAACTGAGGCTTAACTATTCATATTTGTGTATGATTGAAAAATTCATGAGAACACAATATAAAAATATAATAAAAATAATTTGTGTATTGGGAACAACAACTAAACTTGGGTATAACATCGTGGAATATGTAACTGGTAATTAACGATATAGAGGAACCGACAAACAAACTGCGAAGACCCATTTTTCTTACCTGTACGAAGAGATGGCGAATAAAGGACAATGAAACACAATTCGGCGCTAAATGAATTAACGTTAAGCATAAAAGTAAAGTGCAAAAATGTATGAAATTTTTATTCGAATCAATAAATTAATTTTGAATTTTGATTTATAGATGGAAAATGTGTAAGAATCCCAACAACAATCAGTTTCGAACGGATGAGATTATTGATTTGAAAAAATCAGTCTTCTCATCAGCTCGCGACGACTGACGTTGTATTATTTACATGGAATATTGTCTATATATATAGAGCAATACCATGTAGTTGTACTACTAGCGAATTACTGCATAGCGTACGAAATTCGATTCTTTTTTACATTTATCATCTATATTCTATTTTTGCAATTAACTTTTTCGTGTTTACGAATTTTATTATATTTTACTTTTTGGTTTTTTTGATAGTAATGTTGTTTGTGATTGATGGAAAATAATGTCACTTAAATGACTGACCCCCGTTTTCAGCTTCGCAATGATAGGCTCGCTTTAGAACATTTTCCATAGCATCTTTCTAAAATTTGTAGCTGTGGCGTTCGAATTTCTGCAACAATGTTGGCATTGAATTCAAGGATTGCGCTGACAAATTAATTTCCGAATTTCTGGAAATTATTCACTCTCCAAAAATTTGCAGTGAGGGCAGTGGCTCTATTCTGCTGAAACCACATCTCAGGTCTGTTTTCAAGAGCAGGACGTAAAAAATATTCTTCATTTTCAAAGAAGTAAGGTTTAATGATATTTTCAGATGTAATGCCACACCATTGTCATAATGGGGTGCAAATAGCGTTAATGAATGGATCTTGGATTTTCAGAATCCCAAAACCAGCCATTTAAATTAACATAAGCTTCATCACTCATAATCAGATTTTCTATAAAGTTGATTTCATTCAAACGGGGGTCATTTAAGTGACATTACAGGGTGGCTGAGACCAAGTGTTACCAAATGAAAACGCTGTAATTTTTTTAATTTTGATTATTTTTTATTGAAATTTCGTGGAATATGTTGAAAACATATTACATTTTATGAAAAACATGTTACTGCTCGATATGACCTCCTTTGGCTCTGATTATTTGATTCAGTCCTCCATAGAAAGCATTGCATGCTGACCGAACGTGGGCTTGCGGAATTTTATTCCATTCTCGAACAAGAGCTAACTTCAATGCATCAACACTTTCATATTTTTTAGTGGACACCTTACTCTCCAAAATGGGCCATATGGAGAAATCCAAGGGATTCAAGTCTGGTGAATATGGTGGCCATTCTTTCGACGAAATCAGCCGCGGAACGCAATTTAGTAAAAATTGCTGTGTCGCTCGAGCTTTGTGTGACGGTGCCGAGTCCTGTTGGAATATCCAACGGTTCGTAGCAAAGTGTTTACGTGCCCAAGGTAGCAAAGCATCATTTAGGATCTTTTGGCGGTACACCTCTTGGTTTACCTTGACTCCATGTTCGATGAAAACCAGAGGAGTGCGTCCATCTGAAGTCACTGCGGCCCAAAACATAACATAAGCTGGTGATTGCTTGCGCATGGCAACTCTTGTGTCCAAATTATCGTTGGACTTGTGCTCTAACCAAACACGATCATTTTGTTTATTCACATACTGTTGAATGGTGAAAATTTTCTCATCAGAAAGACAATTTTTGGCATCTCATCACGTTCTGCCAAGGCCTTCAATGCTCGTGTTCTTTCAAGCCTAACTTTTTTTTGTGCCTCCGTAAGATCTTGAACTTTTTGTATCTTGTGGGGCCTCAAGTGTAGTTCATTTTTCAATATGGTTTGAATGCTGTATCGTGAAACATGTAGACGTGCGGCTAATTGATTGGCACTTTGACGAGGATTTCGTTGGATTCGTTTCTTCACCTTTCGTATCATTTCTCTTGATGTTGCTTTCTTTTTAGGACCGCCTCTGTTGCGTTTAGCGATGCTACCAGTTTCGTTGTATCGAGTTATGGTTCGACACACAAACATTTTATTCACATTCAAATGCTGGAGCTGACGAACTATTGCTGTTTGTGAATTTCCACCCAAATACAGTGCAATTACACTATTACGTTTGGATTCCATTACGATTTTTTTATGAAGATATTAATTTAGAACAATTATTTGTTGACCACATGTGAAACAACTAACCAAACTTCAATCTTTCAAAAAATTGACACGCGAAAATGACAACTACACAAATGACAGCAGAGTGAAGTCAGTAACATTTGGTCTCAGCCACCCTGTTCCATACTTGGTGTAAAAAAATTTCCATTTTGTATATTTTATAATGCCGCCCCGGTGGCAAAGTGGTCAGCAAGTGGCTGGTTTAGGATCAATGAATTAATCACTCATTATCCGAAATAAAAATATGATTATGGAACCTCATTTGAGGCGGCCAAATCCCTTGATGGGATATAGTGCCAGAGAGAGAGAGAGAAAGAGAAATATTTTATAAGCTGAAAAAAAAAATATAAAAACGAAAAAGTTATTAAATTTTTAAACCCCATGGTGACTTTTGGCCCACAATGGATGTACCTGCTAAGTTCAGTTCGATTGATTTTTCGATTGAATTATTATATTGTCGTAAATAAATCACTAAAAGCAAAAATTGAAACGTTCTGTTACCCATTTGCTAGTAATGTATGCAAAATGCGGCGGTGGAGTTTCATAATGAAAACACTTACGGCGTTGAAAATCAGAAATTGGAAAATATCTAGAATTATTTTAAACATACTGTTATCAGCTATTTGTTGTGTAAAAATGGAATTATAACTTGACACAATATGTATTATTATCTCAATTTAAACTGGAAAACGGTGAGATAGCAAAATCCAACTGAAAAACAATGGTTAAAACAACAATAAAAAAATTATTTATTAATCAATAAATTGCTCACCAACCTCATTTCTCAATAAATCCAAGTTTTCGCGTGCTGTGTGGCCATTTTGCTGAAACCACATATCGACCAGATTCAGTTCATGCTTTTTGGGCAACAAAAATATCCGAAATCATCGAAAGATATCGAGTGCTATTTGGCGGTAACGTTCCGGCCATCTTCATACCGCACCAAAAAATGTTCTTTTCAGGGTGCATTGGCAGTTCTTGCATTGCCTGTGGCTGCTTATCACACCAAATGCAGCAATTTTGCTTACTAACGTACCCATTTAACCAAAAAAGAACGAAACTCATTTTTGGAGACATCTTTTCGGTAAAAAAACAAATTTTCTTCAAGATGTTCTAAGGCCGACCCACCAAAACTTCGACGATGTGACAAATTATTCGGTTTCAGCTTTTGCACGAGCTGTATATTATACGCTCTCACACCAAAATGCTTGCGTAAAACCTTTCACGTAGTCGAATAACACATAATACCAATTGCTGTGCCCTGCGATGAATGGATATTTTGTCGTCTTCAACAACAATAGCAGCTGCAGCAGCAATATTTCCATCTGTAAGCACTCTACGCATTCGATTTGGTGGATTTATGTCCAATAACGTGATACTGGTGCAAAACTTTGCCACAATGGTTTGAATTGATTTCTCAGTAGGTCAGTTATAACGACCATAAAATGGACTAAAGCTCAAAACAGAACAAGAGCGACAACGACGAGCGACAACGACGAGCGTCGACGAATAAATAAAAAATATCGCCGCGATATCGCTGTAGCTAACAGAACAAGAGCGTATGACGATAGAAAAACAACCACAAATGACATAACGACGACATATTTTATTTATGCCAAAATATATTCTAACTGCGAGTTCATACGACGGATAAAAATTTCGGATTTTTCTATCCCGGATTTTTTTTTCAATATTTTCAACTTTTTTATATGAAAAGAGGCGTGCCCGTTGTATAATTTACGTGATGTAATTGGTTAAAACGATGGAATGCATTTGCGCCCATCCCGTTTTAACCTGTCTTTGCGCATACGAGGTCTAAAAAATGCACCGGCTCGTATCATTCTCGCTTCAGTGAGAGGTAGAAATGTCACGCTTATAGCGAGTTTAACTGATCAGGGTATTTTCCATCATAAAATAATATCAAATTCGACATGCAATGGAAGTAAGTTTTGTGGTTTCCTCTCAGAGTTAGTTTCAAAATTGGATGGCACCAATAAATATTTTACAATGGATAATGTCCAGATTCATACAACGTCAGAAATAAAGGAGCTGATTGAAACATTTCAAAACCACATCCGTTTCTTCCGCCTTACTCCTCGATGTTAAATCAAATAGAAAAAAAACGCTCTAAAAAATTAAATTCAAAGCTCAAGATTTGTTAGTTTCTATAATTTACCAAAATATTGTCGATGTGATTACACAGAACGTAAATTCTGTTACAGCCACAGACTGCTCCAACTTTATCTTGGATATGTATATGACACCCCCATCAGCAGCATTTTAATTTATTATGCAAAATGGGTGATGTTGATCTCGTATGGAATGGGGTACATATCCAGTTATTGTATACTTTAAATAAAATTGCTTTATTTTAATTTAGAGATAAAAATTGTATGGGTTTCAATTTATTTGCAAATAGTTCAGTGTATTTTGCAACAGGTTGCACTTAATTTGCAAAATGTCCATTTAATCTGAAAAACCTATATATTTATTCTCTAATATTATATTTTAATTTAGTAAATATAAATTTCAGTTTTGTAGAAATAGTTATACAAAACAAAAATTAATATCCTTTGTAGAATATTTAAAAACCGTATTTTAAATAGGAAGGAATGTTATAAATGTGTAATATTTTAAGACAGTCCGTTTGATTTCACTGCCCTTACATGGTTCGGCAAAATTACCATCGGCCTCTTATTACTTTTGCGTTAGCTTAATAGTTCAACAATGAAGAATACTTAAGACAGTTCCGCAAAATAACCATCAGTCTCACTCTATTTTTGTGATTGCTTATTAGTAGAACTGTGAATGTAAAAAACTTCAAGACAATTTCTTGGCATGTACTACCCCTACGGCCTACATAACTGAAAATAGCGATTATTTGTTAAGGAAGGTTGAATATAATAATTTAGATTTGAACGAACGCATACATTTTCTATTGTCAAATTTGTAGTTTTTCATTGCTCTCTTTCTCCCAGTTCTTGAGTTCTTCCAGTTTTTGAGTTAACCTCATATGTAAAACTAGTTTGATGTAATTGGATAAATTAATAAAATTGTATAACATATAAAATAATAATTTAATTAATTAATTGATTAAATTACAATTTCTCTCAATTATTTTAAATCAAATGTACAAGTAAATAAAATTGTTAGTTCATGATATATGATTAATGGTACCTGCGATATTTTCAATCCTAATCATATCTGCATGAGGGAAGAAAAACTCGCCAAAGAGTGATATTGTGAATGGATGTACTGTTTAATGACGATGTGATAATTCTAAGGAATCTGATTTTCGGAGCGATTCTGTTAAATATCGATTCATTTGTCAATAAGCCAGTAACATCAGCTAAAGGACAAGACAGAGAAAGAACAGAAAGTAATTTCAACTTATTTATACAGCCGTTTTTCAAATGAGGCTTCCAGGCGTAAATTTAAGTATTCTATGTACTTTATGCACTTTGTTTAAGCGCATTCAAACACGAAATTATTGAAATTTTTTGATTTGAATCAACAATGGAATTTTATTAATTTGGTGCAGTGTGAACTTAAATCATAATACTAGTAGTTATGTATTTTGTTTGAATACTCATGCTATACTAGATGAAGTTATTCATAAATTAAATTCATTACAACATAGATTCCATACATAGTAACTGCCATCTACTCATTTGATTTACTGCCGAATTTGCATAATATTTTCAAATTACCTATTTCAGTTGTAAAAATTTAATATAAAGCTTTACTTTGGAACAGATCCTTCTCTTTTATTGTGTAATTTGTAACTTAAAACTCAGGTGCCAATGCATTTGAGCTCAATGCACAGAGTTAACATGATTTACTGTGTTCTCCATTTTCAGGTTATTATTTGTTCAAAAAACAAAAATTTTCAGAAATCTGGTTCCTAAATTGGGAGACCGCCATATCGTGCAAATTTAATTTCTCATTCTATCAATTGGGAAAAGCCCGAAAAATTTAGCCTTCTGCGCCAAATTTTAGTAATTAATTTAAGTAGTATTAAACTTTACCCAGGAATAAAAAATAATCTTTGATATCTGATTGCAACTTTGATATTACTTTAATCTTTCATAAATGCATTAAATATTATTTTTGAACTTGTATCACAATAAAAGTATTAAGCAAACTTTTACAGCTATCGTTGAAATAATGTTGAAATAACAAAACTTTCCACCTTTCACCATACAAATTTATACATCAATTTTGCCCAACCCCAACACAATTTCTCTACTAAAGCTTAGAAAATGACCCACACAATCTATAATGTAACACAACAATGTACAACATTATCTAGTTTTAATGTCCATTTAAATTAAAAACTTTTTTTGCCTAAACTTTTAACATTTCTTATCCCAAAGTTCGTCGATAAAAATGAAAAAGTTTTGCCGGTGTACAGATATAGATAAAAAAAGAGTATAAAAATATCCAATATTTATGCTTTTATAACACTATAGTTTTTCCAAAAGGATTGTCTTGAACTGTTTAAGGATTAGAGAAGACTTACATGATGTAAAAACATTAATATGTTAGTGTACCTATACATTTTATGTAGAGAGGAAGTTAAAATTTTTTAAATATTTTTAAATACAAAGCTCTAATGATCAAAAAAACCATCATGGAATTTAAAATAAAATACAATGACCTAAAATGTTCCTTGCAAAAAAGCTTTAGTTGGTATGTGTTCACATTTTTTTATAAATGAGACCAACGAAATTTTGTTTTTTTGGTTTTGAAAACCAAAAACCCGAACAAGCCAAATAAATAAATTGATACGATTTATTTTATCAATTCCGGGATAGGTGATTGGTATGTACATATGTGCGGAACGGTATTACTCGTATGTATTATGTATATTGCAAACAAAAAGTTTTGTCAAATTTTTGTTGCTGTGTCGATTATACATGCAAACCAGGAGAGTTATGTATTTCTGTTTACGAAAAAAGCTCTGCGTTATTTTCATATGTAAAGCTTTTTGATAAATTGATTTTTTACCCTTCAAAGTAAGTTTTGTGTGTTATGGTTTTGTCAGTTTCGATTTTCTTCTTTTGCGGTATGTGTTCGGTGACAAATGGATATAAATAATTCATGAATCTTTTTGATTTAAATCAATTTCGAAATATTTAAAATGAGTTTCATTTCCAGGACACGCGCACAAAAACTATTAAATTGAATGTAACATAAAAATTCTATAAAACTTTTATAATATATAATATAGAAACGTGACATTTTTACCTGGTTCCGTTGATACATTAACACCACGATGCAAATCATAATTAATCATACGATTGTTATGATACCAGAATAGGTACGATGGTGATTCCATACTTTGTAGCACCTTGCACGAGAGTCGTAACGTTGATCCGGGTTTAAGATATTTTTCCGTTGGTCCAGGTATTTCAGCACGTGCTTCAACCACATTTAAATGTATAAAAATTGATGTTGGTGGATGGGTTGATACCTGACATTCATATATTCCAATATCACGAATTTGTACAAATTTTATTTGCAATGTCCAATCCTAGAAATAAAAAATGTAAGAAAATTGTAAAAAATCTGGTTATGGCAAAAGAAACTAACAAGTAATTTAAGTCCTTAAATTATCATTTCTTATATCATTACTATTACTGTTATTGCAGTTGTTGTTATTGTTATTATTATATATACAGTAATTCTTGCTTCCCTACGATTCTAAATGATAAAATTATGTAAATTCTGATTAGTTGCTAAGTAGATTAAAAGAGTGAATAAGAATATTTTATCGCTAGCAACGAATTTTAAATGAAACTTTTAGAGATGCCTGTTGTATTTTTGGAGGTTCATTTTAACTTGTTTTCATTCGTTACATTAATTTTCATTACATCAGAATACAAAGCGAATGAAAAGAATTTTAAGATAAAATAAAATGTAAAATTAATTGAAATTAATTGGCTTGGCAAAATCATGATATCTGGAACATGTTTGCGCTTATCAAACCAAATTTAATTGTACATCCTTCCGGAACAATTCCGCGGATTATAGTAATAGCTCTGTTTATACTGATTTCGTTATTCTAAAATCTATTTCATGCTAAAATCGCCAACTAAATTAAACAGTAAACTTGAAGATACGCAATTCTACAACTAATACAAATTATATCACTTTCTGATAAATTGAAAGCCCGTCTCAAAAACAATAGCTAGTGGCAAATACAATTTCAGAAACACGAATTCGTTACTATTCTTTTACTCGTTTATTTACTAGTAAAATATTACCCTTCCGCATCATTTAAACCGGTGGTTAGATAACCAAATAAATGTAACAAACAGTACAAAATGTATATACATTCTGTCAAAAAAATAACGGGAATTGGTCATTTAAAAAGCCCGCTAAAATTTTGTCGCTAAGTTAGCACAACTATTCTCTACCTTGACGTGAAGTCTGAGAAATTTTTAGAAAAAATACCCAATAATATTTTGCTTCTAATTGATGGAAATTTTGTCTTCTGGAATCTGTTTTATTTTATTTTGTTTTCTTATGACTTTTTTGAGTAAAATAAAAATTGTCTAAAAGAAAAAAACATGCTGCTGTTTGAGACTGTAAATGAATGTTTGAGACTGTAAACGAACTTACTCGATATTTCATTCCCATATTTCATTTCAATCCAATTTAGAAATTATAGAGAATTTAGAAACCTTGAAACTGATGCTGCGGAAATTGCTGTACGACAACTTCTTGTCGATTTATAGAGAGAAACGTAGCCAAAAATAGAAAAATACATATCAGGCGTAATTTTGGTCGTTCCAGGTCAAGGAGAAAATAAGGTTTTACAGTAAAAAATATGATTTATTTCAAAAGATATATTGCAACAAAAATTATTTTACACTATATTCAAACTTAAAAAAACTAAAATCTACGAACAAAATGGAGTTTTTAATAATGCGTGTTACCTCCTCTTGCCCGCATTACTCCATAAATACGAATGTTTTGTTTAATGTTTTCTTATACGCCGTTGTGACATATTCCACATACGAATTAATTCTTCGTACGCTTTAAAAAATGAATTTAGTAATTGTTTCTTGAATTAAGTAAAGTCTGCTTTAAATGAAAAGGGACAAAAATTGAAAGCAAAATATTTTGTTAATCCATTTTATTAAGACCGGTTTTAATATAAAAAATAATAGAAATTAATTAACAATAATTCTAGTTTCATTCTTCGTTTTTTAATTTACAGCACACTACGATTTCATTTAGTTCAAAGGACAATTAGCAATTTCATTTTTTAAAGCGTAGAAGAATTAATTCGTAGAGTGTATGTTTGCATAAATAAATGCGTGGCATTATCATGCATAAAACAAAATCCATGCCTAATGTACCTTTTCATGGAAAGCATACCACTCATTTGCTGCAAGAGCGACACTCACACAATCCACAATTTTTAATTTTTCAGTAGAGCGATCTGAAAATATCACTCAAATTTGTTTGTAAAAATGGCGTTTTTCAAAAGTTAATAAAATTATATTCTGATTAGTAAAATAATTTTTTTTCTCAATAGGATCTTAGTTTTTATAATTTTTTAATATTTTGCAAATTTTCTTAGAATAGTTTCCGATATCTTAAAATGTTAAATTCGTTCGAAAATTGTTATTTTTTATATGGAATTTTACCAAATTTGCTAATAATACAAAATATTAAAAATATGAACTATTGGGAATCGTTTGATTCGAATTTCTTAGAAATGGGTGAATTTTGAGTTGCTTAACATTTCTTTCACATTCACTCAGAAAACAGATTACTACCAAATACTTAGTTAAGGGGACATAGCACCTTCAAATTTTCAAAAAATCGAAATTTTTTTTATGATAGAATATGTTAGAATGAACGTTTAAAAACATGATTTTAATGATATAAACACGAAAATCTCAAAAAAAAATTATTTATATTTTTCTTTTATTTATTGCGAAGCGCGCCTTATTTAAAGCGCGATAATTTAAACGCAATTATCTCGAAATGACGTTTTTCAAGTTGGTGTACAAGATTGAGAAAAAACTACTTATCCAATCGTTCTAAAATTTTAACACGTTGATCTACATATATTTCTGCTCAGAATGAACTACGGAAGGAATAATCGGCTTTCAATTTTTTGAGTTACAACTAATTGGGGGGGGGGGGGGGACAAAAAAGCTGCATTATCGAAAAAAATGACGCCATTTTTTATTTTTCAACCAATTTTTTTCCTTTTAGTTCATTCCAAGGGCGATTTAATGCTGAATAAAACCTCGTTTTTTTTTACGTTTCTGAGAGCAATTATGATGCACGCCACGAATTTTCAGTATTTTTGGAAAACCCTTGTAGCAGACGACAGTGGGCTAAAAAACATCCAAAATAATTTTTTTTTGTATACTTTCAGTTAAATAAAATGTCAATGGAAAGTTTCATTATGATATCTCTTTTTATTCCAAAAAAAATAAAAAACTTTGAAAAACTTTTCAATTTTGAAGGTGCTATGTCCCCTTAAATTAATTTGATTGTTTTAACACAAAATTCTGAGCTAGATAAACCAAATCTCTTATTTAATTTACAAACTTGGTATTTTCTTACTTGATTACTAAGAAAAGTGAGTGAAATTTGAGTCACCAGGATGTTGGTACGTAGTTTTGTTTAATTTAACCAAAAAAAATTTGTTAGGTGGACAATATTCTTGTTATAACTAACCAAGTATTTTGATTTATCTTAATTAGTTATTTTGACCTATTAGTTTTGTCATATAAACTAAGACTTTAATTCTAGCGAATTAATTAAATTCGCTAAATCATTGTGATTATACTTTGAATGTAAGTTCAATGTATTTTCAATATTTGTGTAATTTGATCACTGTAGTCTGATGAGAAACCCGATAAAGAATTCAATGTTTCATTAGTACGAAATCAAACTTCCAACGTGTTGGTTTGGTAATCCCACCTTGATGTAATGTGTTCAACCTAAAACGTTTGCAACATTTACCGCTGTTTTGGATACATTTATTAAGAAAATTTGGTAGAATTAACAAGTCATTATTAAAATAATTGTTTTCCTTGGTTAATTTAACAAAATAGTTAGTCACTGTTACCAATTATTTTCCATTTCTATCTTTATTAAATTAACCATATGTTTTTGGTTATATTAACTAAGTTAAACATTAAATAACCACGAATTGGTTATTTTAAATTATAATTTAATTCAACTAATATCTTGTTCATTTTTTTAACTAAGAGATTTGGTTGATCGAAAATCACCAAGATTTTGGCAAAATAGACTCAGATTTTTGTTTCTTT
This sequence comes from Nephrotoma flavescens, assembly GCA_932526605.1. Taxonomy (NCBI): domain Eukaryota; kingdom Metazoa; phylum Arthropoda; class Insecta; order Diptera; family Tipulidae; genus Nephrotoma; species Nephrotoma flavescens. The sequence goes on from OW052222.1 coordinate 106,632,026, forward strand.
TGACCCAAGTTTTTCTCTGAGTATACCGTGTTGATGTTAAAGCTGGGTGTGATATTACTACCAAATCTGTCTTGTAATTCCACGAAATACCCGCCCACACCATTCTCTATGAAATGTTACGATTGGCATCACGCAATTGAGGTTTAATCTTTGTCCTGGCGAACACCAAACTCTGAATCGGCCGTCTGATGTATAAAAATTGAACCGCGATTCACCCGAAAAAAGGACATTACACCAGTTCCTTTGGGTCTCCCTCTGAGTTTCTATACTGCAACACATAATTTCCTCGTTGCCAACGATCATTATCAGTTAGATACGGAACTCTAGCTCTAACAGGTCGACGTGCTTCTTAGTTTAAAAGCTTTCAACCGATTTATTATCATTTTTTGTATCTGGTTATATTCCTTTTAATTCTTAGCTCTACACGATAGCTCTACACCTGCAGCCCTATTCCTGAATACGATACGAAAACGAAAGTATAAGATTCCAATTCAATTTTAAATAAGAATCGTACGAATCTGATTCAATTCAAATATGAATTTTGCATTTTCGTTTTCGTATCGTATTCAGGAATAGGGGGGCTGGTGTAGTTTTTCTTGATCGACCACACACTAACATTACAGATTCTTCAAATAACTATGCGATAAATTAAATTATTGTTTCCCATAAAATGCTGTAAAATTTAAAAAAACTTAAAATTGTATCGTAGATCTCTTTTGCAAGATTAAAAAATGTGCTTGTTAAGGTTTATACGCTTTTTGTTATGTTTCTCGCTAAAACTTTGATAAATCGACATACAGAAATTTCCACAGCATCATTTTCAATTTTCTAAATTCTCTATAATTTCTAAATTGGATTTGGGAATGAAATTTCGATTAAGTTCATTTACAGTCTCAAACAGCAGCATACTTTTGTTTCTTTTCGACAATTTTTTATTTTACTCAAAAAAGTCATAAGAAAACAAAATAAAATAAAACGGATGCCAGAAGATAAAATTTCGATCAATTAGAAGAAAACTATTTTTTGAAGGTGTTATTTCACCAAGATATAAGCGTTCAAAATTGGGTATTTTTTCAAAAACAAATTCTGTTCCTTTTTTTGGCGCAATATAGATATAGATATGAATAATAGCCATGCTAAATTGGCTTTAGTAAGTAAAGTAATCGCAAGTACTCACAACTAATCAACATTTTTGTTTTCTTATGTTATACTGTTAACTAAAAAGTTTGCGTTCCATTGAACATCTTCTACAACTACTTGCACGGACTTTGATAACGCCAAAGGAGTCCGGCTAATGATGTAATTTGGAAGCGATTTAAATTTATCATTATACCATGGCCATTTATTATGATACCATGGCCTTAAAATAATGTGTTTCAACATATTTAGGCCTGAATTATCAAATTTATTAAAAAAAATCCATTTTCTTGTAAAACTTTAAGAGACGGGTAGATGTGAAGTTTAGTTCTCATAGCTCATATCAGTTTCAACACCCAAGGTATTTTGGAACCATAGGTTTTTGAGGGAAAATTAGGAAAATCCGTTAACGATTTTTCAATTAAAGGTTTCAAAAATAAAAATATTCATAGTCTACCTATTAATAAAATGGGGACCAGTTTGAGAGCTTAGTGTTAGCGCATTCCAAATTTATTGTCAGTAGAACTGATTTTGTAAAACAAAATTTGAAAGATCGCAAGTTCACCCTTAGACAAATACTAATTAATTGATACAATCTACGAAACGATTTAAACACAATGTACATTATAATAGTTCATACATCCTCCAAATTATTATAATTGAACTACCATTTAGTCAAGTAAGCTTATGTAGTACTAACGCACGTAACAAACCAACTATAACTCATTTAGTGAACAAATTACTGCTGTTGTAGTACCTAAATTACCCGTAATAGATCACAATAGATAGACCATTAATATTAAATACCGCGTTGAAGTATTTATCTTGAATAACAAATTACTCACCAACGTAGCAAAACTAAGTAATTCCACCTTTTCATCAATATATAATTTCTTGTATACTTGAATGAATACGAAACTCAAACCATTTTCAATGATGCCTCTACATGGTACCCACACATTCATATAGAGGCAATGGAAAGTTGTTTCCTCATTTTCCCAACACTATATTGATGCTGTACACATTTTTTGTAAAGAATAAAAACAAAACAAAAAACGAAAAGCAAATACATAAACATGAAAAATTTAATTTTCTATCTAATTATGATTAATAGGGAAAATATTTTGGCAATTTCTTTGAGATCTGTATGTATATAAATTAGGGGAGATACACAAGTAGGAGGCGAAGGCCCTTATAATTCTCGGTGTATGTATATCTCGCACGCTTTTTTATAACTTTAGTGGCCTTTTTGCTCGTATATACCATGTAGACTGAAATAAATCGATTGCAAAGTGTTAATGAACGAGAAACTTATCTACATTCATTTTTAATATATTGTGCGATTATTCTGAATGAGAGAGCATGGAATCGTCATTGATCATTAATTTTCTGCGTTCTCATCGTTTTTATTACATTTTCACTTGACTAAATATTTAAAAATATAATATTAATAAAAATTAACAACAATTTTTCATTTCGTTCGACTCCTCATCCAACACAATTTAATAATACATAATTATATAATTTTCCATCTGATTATATTTTGCTCCTTAAATGGTGTGTATGTGTTTGTGTGTGCAAAGTTGTAGTATAATTAATTAGAAAAAATTGCAGATGGCAACGCTAACGACATAATTACAAGGGCGTGAATTTCACTGATGATATTATTATCAAATTTTTATAAAGACTTGTTTCGGCGGTATTGGCTAGCTAATTTATATGGTTCAAAAACACAATAAAAACTTTACTTTTAAATACAATCGTAAGATGAAACCATTGCAAAATTTTGAAAATTAAAACAGTTAAAGTAAGATGAACATAAATTATTATTTCTACTATTTGTGAGTTACATTAGAAACCGGCTCAATAGAGATTCAATATCTCGGGGATTTATACTCGTACTATCAGAAGTTTCTTGTCATTTATTTTTCAAAGCTGAGAGTTACATTCAGTTTTAAGAGAGTACGAAACACGTAACAAATCAGTGAATTTCACCAATACTTGTGTTCATTAAGTTGAAAGAGTAGTTTTTTACTGAACTATTCGATTCTGCTATTTGAAGCTTTTCCAAAGAATCGTTGGTTCATTTTACAAAAAACAGAATGCAGTCACAAACAAAAAATATTTTTTGTGTCTTACTTGTTGCAGACCAGCAGTAAAATCTAACAAAAAGATGCAGTGATAGACATTTATTCAAGCGCGTTATTTTTTTTTTTTAATTTTTTTTAATATAAGCACTTCTAGTTTAAATTATGCATGCAATCTTACATCTGTTGTAAGATAACATTGGTGAAAATTTAAGCTTTATTTCAATCACATTGAAAATTTGAAATTTAGATAGACTTACGTACAAACGCAACAATACAAAAAAATAAACAAAATTAAAAAAAAATGGCAAGGTGTAATTGTTGTGGCCATCGCCCGATTTTCTTTTACGACAAATGTACATAGATCTCGAATACACCACGCTTAATTTGTAAAGCAAGAAATTGAATCTACCGGATTTCTGATAAAAATTGTCTTGTAAAATCAAAAATCATTAATTCTGCTTAAATTTCAGAAAACCAACAAGGTCAACCAATGTAGAAAAGTAAATCTTCATATATAGCAAGAATTTAAACAACTCCTACGGAAGCAGCCATTTCTAACACACAGATACCCACCACATTTTCCATAGTTCTCCCAATTTATGGAAAAAGCTTTAGTACAAAGTTTTAGTATTTGTAGTCAATCCGCCTGTCTGTAGAGATGTCTTGGTAAAATAAAGTTTGTTATTTATCAAAACTCGTCATTTCCGGCACAATTCAAAATATGACCTGAACTAGTTTTGTTTGAAATTATTTTTACAATTTTTTTATTTTATATAGTTTGTTTTGTTAATGCTATTATATACTTTTCAAAATATTGCAAAAACGAAAAAACTCCTTTGGAAGCTGCTACTTTCGTTGGGTCGATTTCGACCCAAAATCACTGAGATCTTCCGATTTATAGTAAAAGCTAAACTATTAGCTTTCATCCCGATGAGTCAATCCGTTTGAACTGTAGAGCGAACACAAACATTTAATCAAAAGATTTGAGATCAACAATTTTCATGATAACTATACAAAAAAGCAACCTTTTGTCAAAAATCGACCTTCCTGCTTAAATTTTGGAAAATTGATCTGAACCGATATTATTGAAAATTTAATGTAGAATCTTATTTAGTTTTTTCAGAATTTTTTCAAGAAACGAAAAGCTCCTATAGAAGGTGCCGCTTTATTAACTTGAGTATGAAATTTCATTCCGATTCAATTCCCTGGGCTGTATAACACCAAATTTTTGTTGAAAAACAGTTTTTTTGTCAATAATCGTTGAAAAAAATTGAAAGATTTCATAGAACTGTGGTTTAACCCGGTCCTCCAATAGTCGCAGCTTTTATGGGAGCCTTTATGTTATTTTCGAAGCGCTCTCAATTCTTTCGAGGTTCGCTTTTCACGTCCTACTTTATGCATTGCTTGCCAAATCGAGGGCGTACAGCTATAGGTGGAAGATGGGTCGGCCCATGAGTTTTGCACTCCGACAAGAGGTGATAGTTGAGTTCCATTTCATCACAGATCGTAAACTGTTGATGAAAATTCCCTTTTGCATCCTACCCCTATCAAGATTCGAACCCGGTACCTCTCGATCCAAACGCCAAATCTTTAATCACTGTACCGTTTGGTCGGTGAAAATCGTTTATAATCTAAAAAATTATAAATTAGTTTTGCAACAATACCGTTATAGTTTAGTCTTAAGCGGAAAGCGTTTTCCAATAAAAATTCGACCGCCAAGATGGACGAATTGGTCGGGATGAAACTTCATGTTTAAGCCGTTTCCACAAATTGGAATTTTGGACGAAATCAGGCTACCGGAAGTGACAGCTTTCATAGGAGCTTTTCCTATTCTCCACCGAAAGTGCTAGACTCTGCACAAGGAAAGGTGCTCTTCCGGTGGATCTTGGTCAAATGTATCTCGGATCTCCAAATTTATGAAAATCGTTTAAGTATGAAGTTTCAATCCGATTAATCAATTCGCCTCGGATGTATAGGGGTCAAATCTTTATACATACCATGCAACATGTTTTGCAAAAACCGAAAAATCTCCTTCAGCGAAAGTCCTATGAAATAATAAACACAACTTTTTTTGTTTAATATTTGGTGTGACTCCCACTGATTAACTTTAAAAATTTGATTAGGTATAGATTTCTTTGAGTTTTAAGAGTTGTTCGATCAATTTTGGGCCAACATTCACCGATGAAAATTTTTAATTCAATTACTGAAACATATTGTCGTTCTCTTCAACACACTTTTCGGAAGGATCCTCCAAAGGTCTCGATGTTGCAATCGCATCATGACTAGGTTGGACTCAGCTGGTGATTAAAGAAGACTAAGTTTTCCCCGAAAAACCACTGTTTGATCTGCATTATCATCCCAATAATTTAATGAGCGTCTTCCAAGACTTAATATACAAATTGAGTTCATTCAATTTATAATAAAGCAGATGCGAAGCTTCTTTTGGTTAGAAAACCTCATACCATAACACTTCCGCCACCAGAATTTCGCTTTAACCTAACCCCGTTGTGTTCCTTGAAACAGAAAATCACTCTCTCCCAATCTTAAAACGATTATGCTTGTGCATGGCGGTTGGACGCGGTTTGTTTTGTATGTTGGTTCATTTAATGTTTGGAGAACTGTTTAATTGCAAGTGATTTATCGAGTTGTCACGAATAGATCCAGTTTTTTTCAATTCCAATTTGCCTGTATGATAACCGCTTTTTCATGAATTTGGCCTTTTTGGCGATCGTTGGGGCTTTTATACTATATCTTTTACCATTTTCATTAAAATTTCGAACAACGCATTCAGAACACCGAATTTTCAAGGCAATTTCTCCATTGGAATATTGCACCTCTTTATAATTTGTATAGACAGCTGCTCCTTTTCAGATAATATTTTACCTATAAGCAATGCTGTAAATATACCTTTTGAATTTAGACATGTTACAAGATATTTCAATTATTGCGTCAAATTTAATAATTTTATGACAAAATTTTTTGATTTACTCAGTTAAATATCACGGTCAAACTGTATGCGCGTTCAAATCAATGTCTCAACTTAAATTTGCAACTTCGGGGGTTTTTATTTCTATTTTTGGTAATTATTATATGCTCGCTTCACTTCATACTTTCATACCAGTAAGGTTCCCAACTAGCTCGGAACTTTTGGAAACTATTCGACCAAGAATTGTCTAGCATTTCCAAAATGTCAAATGGATTCATATGAATGAGTTCTTCAACTTAATTGTCTGGTTGACTTGCTTTATCAACAAAGAAGTAGATGAAGCTTCCCAACTTATTACAACAACCATTTTATTAGCGATGATAATTTCATTCCGTCATCATATAAGAAGACAAAAACTCGTAAAAATAAATTGATTAAAGGAATATGCCAGTCAGCAGTTGCCATCACAAAAACGATCCATTTTAACTACTTCAATTGTTCTTCAGATGAAAATCTCGCTGGCCTTCGAATACCCAGAAACAGAACAAGTGCTACAATAACTAAGGCCCATCAAGAATATGATCATATAATGTTGGTATAAACATGAGAAGAATTTTGGACTCCACTTTAAATACTCGATCCATTTTACCCTTTGCTGATCTGGTTAAAAGGAATTTTGCTTGTAAAACTTCATCTTTATCTTCTTTCATACATCAAATTTTTTAGCATACCATTTTTCGGCAGCTTCTGTTCTTCCAACATCTAACCATAGCCCTTCAGTTTTCCCTAAAGTTGACTCAACTATGCCCAAAATATAATGCTGTATAAATAGCGGAAATTTGAAAGCGGACAATAATAGATTACGCTACTCGCCGAAAGTGGCAGCACTATAACAAAAGAGAATATTTTGTTATATAATTACCAGTGGAAATTTTTTATCATTTTGTATCTCTTTTTTCACTTAATAAAAATCCCAGCGGAATAAAATATTAAAAGTGATCCTTAAAATGACAGATTGATTGATCTCCGAAGTAAAGGAACTCGGTAAATGAAATCTTGATAAAGCAAGTTGAAAATTCTAATAAATAAATGTTCCCCAAATTTTCTGTGTAGTTTCAGTATGACTATTAGAAAAACAACCGAGAGTATTGGTTACTAGTGGAGGTTTTAGAAATATTGCCGAAAAACTGAAAATAACGTATATGGCCGCAAAAAATCCAAAAATTATAGTGAAAATTGTAATCCATACATTTTTCACAAATTTTCCATGATCTCAGTATGACCTAAACTATTAGAAAAACAACCGAAAGTCTTTATTGATTACTAGTGGAAGATTTTGAGATATTGGCCAAAAAGTGAAAATAACGTTTATGGCCGCAGAAAATCAAAAAAATATTATAAAAATTTGAATCAATAAATTTTCCCCATATTTTCCATTTAGCCTCAGTATCACCTAAGCTATTAGAAAACAAACGAAAGTATTGGCTACTACTAAAAGCTTCTGATAGATTGGCCAACAAGTGAAAATAACGTATATGGCCGCAGAAAATCATAAAATTACATTGAAAATTGTAATCAATAAATTTTACCCGAATTATCCCAGTATGCGATGCAAATTTTACAATTATTAATTAAGAGACAGCCAAGTTCTCTCAAGTTTAAAATCCATTTAAATCTTGTAGAATGTACAGATATCATTTTTTCATCTAAAATTTATATTTCAATCAAAAATCAATATAGAAACAAATTTTTATAAGAATTGGTTACGGCCAAGTTAGCATCAACAGATCCTAGAATTTTGTCTATTACTTACTTTAATATCCGTGATCAATACTACAATCCAAATTTCATCGTAATTCGTTAAGAAATGGCGGTAAGATGGAATATTGGTAAATTTCAAGATTTCATTTACAGAGTTCCTTTACATTGGAGATCAAACAATTTGTCATTTTAATATATCGAACATATAATGTAAATTACCTTTTGTTATAGTGCTGTCTCTTGTGGTGAGTAGCGTAATCGCTATATTATACAGCATCAAAATTTGTTCGTTCCAGGGTGGTTTCCAAAATTATAACAGAACTAAACCGAATAATAAAATAATTGGACTTGACGGTCCTGCAATTGTCTTTATTGTTACAGCTACTTTACTAGGTTTCTTTGTAAACTATTTCACTAGTTAATGAAGACAGTGCCTTTGATTCAATTTAAAAAACGGCGAATATTCAACTGGTCCCAAAAAGGTGATAAATCATCTCCGACAAACTATCGAAAGTTGTTTTATTATCTGAAAACCCGCTCTGCCGATGCACTTATAACTTACATAACTTATATGTTTTTGAATATTTCAATTAAAATGCTGATTGGCTTAAATGTTCGTTTAGTAAGTAAACTTTATTCACTGAAATTATATGGCAATTTATACCGAAAGATTTAGGTTATTTTCGGTGGAAGTTCTTCATATAAATACAGGAGGCTACTATTTGGATATATCGGTAATGAGACTAAAGATATTGGCTTGCACGTCATCATTTAACGGTGTATATACTGCCAACTTCTATTATCCACACAGAAAATAATCCAAAGGTGCTAATCACATTCTATTAATAATTCGATTAAGACACATGCTGTGTTGAAGAATACATCTTGTTAAAATCTTAGCTCTTCCATTTTAATGTGATTTTTTTGGAGAACGAAATAGTCAGTCAAAAGTAATCATGGCTCTGAAGCGGTCACCGACTGCGCAACAATCGAAAAACAAGCCTCTAAACCATGTATTTTGGTAATAAAAATTTACTAGATAAAGTAGCGAGATGCGCTTCAGCAAAATTTTTGGTTGCATTCAAACTTGTAACAAATACAATCGTAGACGGTTTGATTGACCGAAGTGAAACTTCGAACTTATACATTTTCCATAATGTTGGCGGTCAAAATTATATTTGGCTGAAATCAGAAGTGGCCGCTTCCATGCGAGCTTTGTTCTTTTTTGCATATATTTTGAAAACTATACCATTTATAAGAAAATAAAATAACTAACTAACTAACTAACTAAGTTAAATTTGTTTTATTTATTTATTTGTTTATTACACAACACATAACTCATTTTGTTCTCTTCGATGCACCATGCATCCACACGCCTCACTCTGGGCAACAGCTGCTCATTCTGTTGAAGCGTACGGCAAGTTATAGATCAAATAATTTACAAAAACAATAATATTTACAAGAAATCTCCGTTAAATAAAAGTATAAATATTGTCGGCTTTGTGGCTGAATCGGACAATAGATGTATTACAGGTGCAGTACTTTGATTATTCAACATTCAAGAAAACTTAATGTTATACTGCAACCAATACTGCAAAATACTGCAACCAATACTTTGCTTTCACTTCATTGGTATAGTTGTAACGATTTGTCTAACAAGCATCCAATGTTGTAGAAAGTACGGTCTAAACAAATTTTTATTATAATTTAAAACTTTGGAAAAGTTACTAATTAAAGAAAAAATTTTCAACGTCAACGAAATTTGCGATCATATTGGCCCTTACCACTTTTCGAAAAATTAAATAAAATTCAGTTCTGCTTAATATATCTTCGTGAGGAAATCACTTTCTACATAATCATTTAAAAATTGATTCAAAATTATTAACTGTCATCCATAATCATGAATTTATACATAATAAATATTATAATTTTGTCATAAACACCTTGGAACCTTAAAAAATGTATAGCGGTACCTTACCTCAGAATCTTGCAAATGTATCGCACTAAATCGTTCATCACTACTGTACGTTGTTGATCCAACTGTTATTAAATGATAATCCTTTCGTCGTATCCATGAAACCTTAAAAAAATAGAAAGCAAAATAAAAATGTAATGTTGTTATATAAAATATAAACAAGACTAAAAAAAAAGAGTTATAAGAATGTACGAGTACCAAGAAGAAAACATAGGAAAGGATATTAATTTAATTTTTCATCGTGCTATATTCAGTCAGTTTGAAGATGGGATAAAAGAATGTTTCTCGTACATTTTTTTTTTTGGATAAGAAAATTAAAAGGATATTAAAGGAATGGTATATGTATTTACACCAAGGGCGAAGTGGGGATAAAATTCAGTAATTTAGTTGTTTAACACAAACTATAGAGAATATCTATCTATTTTTATATTTATGTACGGATATATAGAGAACGGAACTGGTGTGTTTTGTATGGTAGATGAGAGGTGAGTCGATGTCGAAAAGGGCATTCATATAAACGTACCCACACACACACATACACACATATATATTTTTTTATATATTAAAAAATAAGTATGTACAGGGATATTTATTACATACATCTTTCATGTTGTTGTTATGTAATTTTTCTTCATTTTCATCGCTTGAAGATTTAAGATTTTTTCATCTTTTATTGTTTGAAGTTAGTATTCATTTTTGGTATTCTTTGTGTTTGTGGAGGTTAATTGTGGTAATTTGAAAATATTTATGTCCGTCACCAAAAAAAAGGTAAAATGTTAATATTTGAAAACATTAATTGTTGATTTAATTGAGTTTAATGTTATATTATACACATCTATATCGGATTACATAGTAGGAGGTGTAATGAAATTTTACCACTCACGTGTACCTCGAGGCTTGTATATGAGTGTAACGTGGTGCGGTTTATATTAAGCTATAAATTCTATATTATATACCCATTGTTTTACGACTTTTGCTCTATACCGTTCTCATCGTTCGCCTGTCCCGTTTAGTCTACGTAATATCATATTTAATTCAATTAACTAGCTAATTTGTCATGAAATCAACATAAAAATAATCCGCAAACTTTTTCACGCTGCTTTTACTTTGCGTTGTTTTTATAACTCATTAAAAATATTAATGCCACTTTATTTTGATTTACAACACTTTGAACCATAAATCTGGATCTTGTGAAACACAGGTATACGTATAGAGTAGACATAAACTAAATACTTCTGTATGAAATGTGTTTTATGCTTGAGCCAAGTCATTTTTACACCGAGGCAACACATACGCGCACTAAATATTTTTGTCGCAAGAAATATACATAGGAGAAAATAGTTTGGCAATGGTGATGGCAATGGTGGCAATCTACAACACAGAACATAATTAAATTATATATACATTTATAAATGCCACTCGTCGTGTATCTGAGGGGGTGTGTAGGTTGGTTTTGTCGAGTAAGTGTAGTTTAGGTTTTTTGTATTTTTACATAATACATAATATTGTCTTATGGTTGCCTTAGGCTGTTTTAATTGAATTTTTATTACAAAAGCAAAAAAAAACTTTATGCTGAGTTATTTAGACGAAAATTAAAAATAAAAGCTTTCGTATAATTGTTTTGGTTTTCCTTTTTTTGGTGTCGAGTTTGTGTCTCTTCCTTTTGGGTTTAGTGCTTCGGCTTCTTCATACATGTAATTCATGAATAATAATAGAATTTTTATTTCTTATTTATTTGCGGGTTTGGTTTTCGGTTTTTTTGTTGTTGGGAATACAACAATACTCTTGTATATGTGGTGTTATTTTCAGAGAGTACGAGATTGGGAAAAATAATTTATTATTAAAGCTTTTTATGCCTCATGATAGACTAAATTTTTACATACATACATATATACACATTCCATTTACTATAAACATATGAGTACATAATTACATTATACATAGACATAATATGGAAGGATTAGTGAAAATTAGTTCACGATAAAATCAGCAAAAATTAAAAGATATTTTGGTGTATGTCTACATGAGTGGAAATGTAATATGTATAATATATCAATATCATGTTTTATATTTTGGTTAGGTTAAAGAAATGATTAGAGAGATTAAAAATATTATAAGATTAAAGTTTTTAATAATCAATTTAATACGCTTTAAATATTTTGCGGCATAAATAATTATACGGATTAAGTGAAACGAAAATTTTATTTTGCGATGCGGTTGGATTTTCTGGTATGTGATGTGTTGTTGGAAAATTAATGTGCCCTAAATTTAAGAAAGTAATTTAAGAAAGTAAATTTAGCATTTAAATTTTCATTCGAATTGTTTTTTACCAAATAAACTTGGCATCAATAATGAGGATATTTCGTGAACTAAACCCCATCCATTGGACAGTAAGAAAATTTAAAAAATTAATTCGATATTAAAAATATGGAACAGATTGGCGTGGCCGCCATCTGTGGGGTTGCTTAACTGGGAAGATTAATGAAAGAAGGCTGGACTGTCAAGCAGCAAAGACGCTTGTTGAAATCATTCTGTACTGTTTCAAATATCTGAGAACTCACAAAAATGAAGTAGTGCACACTACTAAAATAATATTATGAATATTTGCACAAAAATGTTATTAAGATAGGTGAGCCCAATTAATTGAATTACAAATCCATTAATAGTTGCGTGAACTGCTCTTGTTCATCATCCACATATTTTGTTAGTTGTTTTATCAATAATTACTATTTGAAACGCCGTAGGGTGATTAGTCAAGAAGTTGGTGGAACTATTGCTACGTCTGGCACACAAATAAACATAATCATGTGAAAAGATACGAGATTTATCTTTTATTAAGTATTATTACACCAAAATTGACAAAAGTTGTAACCGATTTGTATTAATTCGGTCTCGAATACAGCACACTTGATTTGGTACAATTGTTCTTTCTAATCAAAAAACATTATCCCCTTTTTTTATTTGTAAATGTTAAACTTTTTATTATCATTTCAAAAAAATGAAAAGCCCTCGGGTAAGCTATCACACAGATTTTCAAAAAATTTCGCAAAGATCTGAACAAAATTATTGTTTGAAATTTAATCTACAATATTTTTGTTTCTTCGTGCTAATTAATGCTATATACTTTACATAATATTTTCAAAAACGATAAAGCTCTTATGAAAGCTAGGAGCCACTTCCGGTGAACCGATGTCGACCAAAAATCACTGGGCCCCCCCGAATTATGCGAAAAGTTTAAGTATTAAGTTTCATCCCATTTCAATCCGTAAGGGCTGACCGAATCATTCCTGCAAATCAGTTTTATTTTTTCAGAAATCGTCATTTCTGCAGACATTTTGAAAGACCGATCTGCACCGGTATTGTTGCAAAATTAATTTATAATCGTTCAGCTCATAGTCGGTTTTCCAATATTGGATTGATTTATATTATCCGTTCCGTTCACAAAAGAAAACATTGTTACATGTATTTTGTATAGGAGTACAGTAAAACCTCGTGTTTTGTACAAATATTTGTGTTGAAATTATAATTAATTACTTTACATACTCTACAATCGGAATAGTTATTTGTCCACTTCTTATCCACTCACTTTTAATAATTATCAAAAGAAAACACTATAATATTTTATTTGAAATCTATTCTTTATTTGTTAATGGCTCGCTCGTAAGTGATGATTTTTTGTTATTTTGCTTTTCTTATCAAACCGGTAGCACAGATGCCTTCTATGATAAATAATTTATATTAACTTTATTCGGTAATTATTTATGAGCAAAATAAAAAAAGTTGACATCTATTGGCCACTAGCTAACTTAATAATAAAGGCTACATCACATATAATAAAATTAGTCTATTACAAATTCAATCTAGTTTTAACAATTTATGAGCTGTCAAAGTAATTGTAAACAAAATTAAGAAATTACTTGTGTATAACAATTTACATCATTAATCATTACTATATGCTTTTTAATAATGGTGTTCTGTAGATTATCTTTGGCTATATGTGATATATGCCAACTCAACACCTCGATATAACGGCCTAATTCGGACGAGGGCAATCCGTTATAGCCGATTGTCCGTTATATAAAAATAATATTTTTTTAACTGTTATCGCCGATAAATGAGCAGGTGCATTGTCCAGAAGCAATAAACATTTCTTGATACTGTATTTCTTGATGAGTTCGGACTGCAAGAACAAATTTTTGTAGGAACCGATCTTGGAAAATGGCTCCTGTGGACCATACTTTCTTAGAATTATAATACAATACGGGCAGGCGGTGCATTATTCCTTATAAAACTCTAATGTTTATTTTATTTATTTTTATTTATTTATTTACTGACATACATTTTGTGAACCCCGCACCTTAATTGAGCATACAAGCTCATTCGTTTAAGGTATGAGGCTCATGATTAAAATCAAAACTTGTAGTGTAATTTTTATTTCATATATGTTAAGCAGGAATATGTATTTCAGGCAACCGCTTCTAAATATTTTGTACGACCTCAACCTGCTTTGGGGTACATACAACAATTCACCGGGCAGCGCCGCTTCACTCCAGTAGCAACAATATAATTTTCCAACTTCTCTCGAATGGTAATTTTATATACAGCTCCCAATAAAGCCAGATGAAATTATTTGCTTTTTAAACATTATATTTTCTTTTTTGTATAAAAAAATTCAAAAATATAAAATATCTGATATCTGCCTGACATGAAAGTCAACTCTAGGATTGCGTGCTCTACCAACAATAACAGGAGTTAATCGGCGCCTATTGGCGTTAGCACAAAGTAGCGCCGAGATTCTCACCTTGCTGATTTTCCTTCCGCGTATTGTGTCTTCGTGTCTTGATGCTTGCGTGTTTTGAGGCGCCAGTACAAACGCGATAAAACCGATCGCCATTGTAAATTTGTGACTATAACAGCATTTCATTTTTAATCGACACCCCTTACTTCAACTTTTCTGTAACGGTTAATTTTTGTTGTAGAGCAAGTGTAGCACGAGTCCGTTTATCTATATTTTAGATGATACAAGCTCGCTGTTTTTTAAGTTTACAGAGAAATGGATAGATTTACTAATTTTAGAAAATGTAACAACATAAATGCTGCTTCTGTTTTCTAAATTATTTTAGTTCTTTTTGCCTTAAATATTTATGTTTAATGAGATTTCCCTTTTTATATCCCTTAGTACATATATTATTACATATACTAAAAAAATTTTAAAAATTTGGTCCGGTTTATCCGAAGTCCGATATATCGGGGTCCATTATATCGAGGTTTTACTGTATTTATATTATCCGTTCCGTACGTGTAAAAACTGAACAGAACGGATAATATAAATCAACTCTAAATGACATCAGTTTTCCAAAACTTAAGCGGAAATGACGATTAGATAAAAAACTATTTTTGAACAAAAGTTCGGCCCATACACAGCCCAGATGAAGCTTTTAATCGCCATCCGTCTACCGAAGTATATTGAAAGTCTATAACATTTACAAAAAACGATTAAAACCAAAAAGATTGTGAATTAATTTTAAAAAAAAAAATCGGACCAATTTATTAATTTTTCCGGAAATATCGAGTGATAGTTTTCATAATAAAAATCCTTATTTCACTAAAATTCGGCATCTCTACAGTCCTGGTTGATTGACTATTCGAAACGAAACTTCACTCAGAAAATTTATGAAAGTTTTCAATTTAGAAATGAAGAATGGTGTATTCGAGATATATGATTGTATACATTCATGGTAATAGAAAGTCGGGTGTTGGCCACTACTCACCTCTCCATTTTTTACTATGGAAAATAATTTCTTCTCCTCCTACATTTTGAAAAACTGATCCAGGTCGATATTCTTGCAAAATTAATTTTTGAATCATTTAGTTTTTAATTGTTTTTCTTGGGATCTCCCGATTTGTGAGAAAAGCTTAAGTATATAAAGTTACTTCCCAATCAGTCATTCCGTCTAGGCTGTACATGAGCTGCATGCACTTTTATGCATTTATGGTAATTTCACAAAATAGTTTATTTTATGTATAATTATAATATGTCTCGACCTTATTGAATTTTTATACTATTCAATAAAATTTTATGCATAAAAAATGTACTACACTCTATAATGTCATGAAGTATAGGTTTTCCCAATGCATTCTTTTGTTGTACTACATAATTGCTTAAGAAAATATTGTGCCACTTCACACAGTTTGCTATTACGATTCGTTTGTTTTTCGCCTATTACCTCTTCGCCAATAATCAAAATTTTAAACAGGGGGGTTTGTTACAGCAATAATTTTATGTGCGGCTCGTGTTGTATTACTTACTAAAGCGGTAACCATAAAAAAATTATAAACGTAACTTTAAAAAATTTATGTTTGTGATAAACGCCGTTTCTGTGCTTTCACCCATGGAAAATTTAATTTAAATTAAAAAATTTAACGGAGCTTCGTTAAATATGGATTGTCACTGAGTAAAAATTATTGGAGTGAATTTTTGCGTCCAAACTTAAAAAAAAATATTAGCATATGTATCGTGCTATCTAAAAAACAAATAGCTGTCAATATTCAACAATATTTACATGTATACTCGTTACGACTAGTATATGTGTAACAAATTTCGATGTTTTTATGCTTAACCACCCTGTTAAATTAAATAAACATAGAAACAACAAACAACTGGTTTGATTGTAATCAGTTGATCGATGAGTAAACACACACACGCTATGCCTAAATTAAAAATCATAACAACAAGATTGAGTATAAAAAATTTCGTGGATCAAGTGAACGAGCGAGATTCAGAGATAACGGTTGGCTGTGCGGTCCGCGGATTGTATATTAAATTTGGAGGACACCATCATATACATCTGGTTGCGGTTTGGAGACGTGTATAACTATTAACTATTGGTGGCATTGTCGCCGGATTATATTCGATCATTTGGAGGACACCATCAAACATCAGATTGCGGTTTCGGGTGACGTATACAAACAAAAATTAACTAAAATTTTTCTTTTTATTATATTTTTTATATCTATATATTTTATATTTCCTTTTTCATTTTCGGATCATCTTATTTCGTATTCTGTTTTGATTTTCATTTTTTTTCTATTTGGTTTTGTTTGTTTAAATTACCGACACATTCATAGATGCTTAATTTGCAGATACAGCTGCACATACAGCTAAATAGCTGATAGACAAGGTAATGATTATGGATTAATTAACTTTACGCAAGAAAACAGTACTTAGTAGTTTCATATTTACATAGATCGGTTAAGCATTTCGGGTAAGTTCATATAGGTTTAGTGAAATGATTATGTTCAAATGTTCAATTTTTAAAATAATTTTTAAATTGCCCGTCACGAAAAGATTGAAATTTTTAGAGGATCGATCGATCTTGGGGCTACGACGTAGGAATAACTAACTGAAGAAATAAAAATAAAATGTTTTCGAAACATTAACATCTGATATCGACAAATTTTAAAATTTAATTTGTTGTGTAACACATCGGAACCAAGTGCCTAGTGGATTGGGTCGAACCCTTTCTTAAAGAATTGTTTATTACTTATGTTAATTACTTATGGGATAATACTGTTGTATGGCATTCAATTGAATCACAAGATCAAACGCGTAATAAGGAGGAGTAGGGATTATTTGATCAATAGTAATAAACAAAGTTACTGATAAACATTGACCCAAATTCAAGCCTCATTTAATTAAATTATTGTTTATTATTATTTAATTAAATCATTATTTCAAACCTCATCCCTAATCAGTATAGGTTGAGTCTCGGAGACTCATTTTAAGTTTGATCTGTAAAAAATTATCTTAAAAACTATTTTCATACATTTTGGCCCAAACGTATTTTAACGTGCGTTATACGTGATCAAAAAAAGTGTAATGCCAAATTTATATAGGTAACGGTAAATGTCCTGAGACACCATTTTCAAATTTAAAACAAATCCGTGCACGATGAGTCTCATAGACTCATTCATTGTCCTATTTAATACAAATGATTTAAAAGCAGAATTATTTGTTTTAATATTAACGCAAGTATTAATGTAAGTTTTATGTATCGTTAGAGAACATATGCGCTGTTGTATATTATATTTTAGCTAGTCAGTGAGAAAAATCTTTTATACAAATGTGTATTACTGTTGCGTGGTACTCGTTCAGTTATCTTGTAATTCTAATTTACATACCAATAAAGTGAATGGCAATTGAACATGTATGTTCTATTATTACAGGGAAAGCTTCTGTGTAAATTGTCCATATCAGAATAACGGTAATTTTTATATATTTGAACCGCCGTGGTTTCCATTTCACAATATTTTATTGTATTTTTTTAAATAAAGAGTTAAAAAACACCTTTTAGAAACCACAAAAATAAAAATAAAATTCAAAAAAAAAAAAAATTATTATTTTGAAATTTTTAATTTTATTCTAAAAATAAAAACTTAACGTTTTCGACCAAGGTAGCGATGTTTTCGCTGTTGTGAAAAAAATGACCTGAACGCGACTTTGGATATGCTAAACTCATACTATCCAACAATTAAGTTTACCTCAGAGGAAGAGAAAGATGGCGTTTTACCTTTCTTAGATGTTAAAGTGATAAGAAACGGACAAAAATTAGAATTTGGTATATATCGCAAAGCAACAAACACAATGCGACTAATTACAGCCGATTCACACCACAACGGGAGTCATAAAAAAGCAGCGTTCCATTCATTGGCGCATAGATTGTACAATATACCCATGCAAATACACGAATTCAAAAAGGAAGAAAAGTACATCATGGAAGCCGCAAGAATGAATGGATACAACATGACATTTGTACAATCTATACTGGATAAACACGAGAGAAAACATCACATCCGTGCACATACAACCCTAATGGCTATCGGTGAACTAAAAACAAAAAAACGAATATGTTTACCATTCTATCCAAGTATTACAAATAAAATTGGAAACCTTCTCAAGAATTTCGACATCGATTTGGTTACAAAAAGTAGGAACATCGGCTCAATTATTTGTAATTATAAGGATAAACCACCTTCTCAAACAAAATCGGGTATATATAAAATTTCAAGTACCAAATGCGAACACATATATATTGGACAAACTTCAAGATCGTTTGAGAAGCGCTTCCTAGAACACACAGCTGCAACTAAAAACAAAAACATAATGAAATCAGCTGTGGCTGAACATATGCACAATAATAAACACCATGAGATCGATGAAGAGAACTCAAAAATCATCCAAAATGTACACGAATCTTGGAAACTAGATGCTTATGAATCAATATGGATACACAAACACAAAAACCATTTAATGAACAATGAGGACGGTCCAATACAGTCGAATCTTTTCCAAGTTATTAATCCATCGAATTAAAATTAAAATTTCTACAATTTTCACTAAAAATATGTAATATTCATGTTCCGTTTCATAATTTGTATTATATATTTAATTTCATTCTTTTATTTACTTTTAATAATTTGACATATAATACATATATAAACAAACTTTTCAGATCTCTCATATTTTATTATAATTTTTTATGTTAATTATCAAAAAAAAAAAAAAAAAAAAAAAATTGTATTCTCTCAAAAAATCATGTACGGTAATCTGTCGTATATTTTTATTTTTTATCTCTGTAATTTATGTATTCAATACCGTATACAAATGTAATGCACACAATTTATGTACCAAAAAGGGGAAAAAAAATTTAGTTGAAACAAAACTCTGATGATGACCATATACCTTTGTCGAAAACGTTAAGTTTTTATTTTTAGAATAAAATTAAAAATTTCAAAATAATAAATTTTTTTTTTTTTGAATTTTATTTTTATTTTTGTGGTTTCAAAAAGGTGTTTTTTAACTCTTTATTTAAAAAAATACAATAAAATATTGTCAGAATAACGGTTTGTAATGTTTTATGAGAGTCAATATAACATTTTAGAGAAAGAAGCGCGGCATATCAGATTTGGAAGTATTTTGGCATCCTCTATTAGATAACATTCTATGCAAAGCCATGACTCACAAAAGATTTAAGTTATTGTTCAAATATATTCGGTTTGACGATAAAACAACTCACACGGCTCACAGTCGAACAAATGAGGGATGAAAATTTGATGCATCTGCGACAACACCACAAGCAATCCTCTGAAGGGGATTCCGTATATTTGGGGAAATAAGGACTACAAAAGCAATCAACCTATAATCCACTGTGATTAGACAGTTATGCACTTCATTTGATAATTCACAGAGGAATACAGCATCTGATAATTTTTTTACCATTTTTTACCATGGAGCTGGCACAACATTTGCTAAGTGTGGGGTTGACATGTGTTGGGACTGCGTAAAAATAAGAGATGCATACCAAATAAATGTCTTCCAAACCTTCGGCGTAGTGTAGAAATCGAAGGTGTTTTGTTTCTGAAAAACGTGACTTTGATGAGCTACGTCCCAAAAACAATCGTGCCGTAATTTTATTGTTAACGCTGTACTTCGATGATCATGACTTTCTTTGTAAAAAGAAAAACAAATAGATGGCGCATCGCTCAATTTTATATTTTAATTTACGTAGCTGGAATAACAGCTAAGAGGTTTGGATAAATTTATATCCAGGAGGTTACCTACCCCAATAACTATTTATGCAAAATTTAGTAGTACCAATTATTCAAAGGTGTAGTTCTGCGCGTCTTTTCAAATTAACTAAAATTGTTCTACATCAAATTTTAACCAATAGTAGTTCGATTGAAAATATTGAACCTGCATTTAAAAACGTAGGTATTAATACATAAAAAACGTAGGTGCTACCTGTGCCCTCCTGAACCTATAGCCGAATGAATAAACAACTGTACGGGAGCTGTACTAAAAATATTTGTTCTGAACATTCTCAGAAGGTCGTGATTTGCAGAAACTGGATAAATAAATGACTTTTTAATTGCTTCATTCTATTCCAACTGAATTCTAGTGTTGAATTTGTAAAATAAATAATGAAATATATAATAAAGTTGATTTTAATGTGAAAATGCCATATGAGTCTGACAGACTCATCGCATACGTTTTTGTAACTAAAATGACCCATACTGATGAGGGTTAAGAAATTTTGGTAAAGGTTAAATTTTGACGATTGGTAGTTCAAAGTTTTAATCAACAATAACAATTAATTTTGTTGGAAGTTTAGTTCTAATTGGGTTGCTCGGATTGGGGAATTATAGCCCAACTTGAACAACCTTTGGAAAATGGGCTACATATATACATATTTGATAGCGTGATTTGAATTATAGGGTTTTTAAGCATTTTTGTTAAAAAAATGCTATATGGTTTCGGTTTGCCGTCCGTCCGTCTGTCCGTCTGTCCGTCTGTGTGCACGATAACTTGAGAACGGATGGAGATATCAACTTAATTTTTTCACTAAAAGTTCAAGCAATTCATGGGAATGATCCCTATTGATTTGGACATTTTTGTGTTTAGGGTGTTCGGAGATATGTAGGGTTTTGTTAACCCCCCTCCTCAAAATTGATAGATTTTTTTTAATTTTTTTCTATTCTATTTTGATTTCATCGAGCATGTGAATGTAGAATAAGAATATAACTCGTCTAGATGTGGGTTTGTGTGGGTGGTGTAGTTATGGGGGTGGTAGGAGTGGTGGTATGGGAGGTGGAGGGGTGGGATGAGGCGATTTGGGTTTGGTGTGAAAATTTGGGATTTGGTGGATGAGGGTTTGTTTGGGTTGTCTGTGTGTGTGTGGAAATGGGTATGGAGGTGATAAAGGGTGATAATATGAGTGGTACGGTATAGGGTGGTGCGGGTGAGATGGGTTTTGGGGTTTTAATTGGATAGTGGGTGGGGGATGGTAATAATGTTTAGATGTGGTGGTATGTGGTTGATTGTGGTGGTATGTGGTTAGGCTGGGTGTAGATGGGGTTAGGTGGGTATGGGAGTGGGTGGTCGTAATATTTAAAATACGCCAATCACACGGTATAGAAGTTCTTTGTAGGCTACAAAAATGCTTAAAGAGTTCGGCTCCGAACCTTTCCCGTCTTTTTTTTTAATGTAACAAGATCAAACTTATTGCAATGGAATTGACCGAAGTTTTGTTTCATCTTAACCTTATCAGTTCGAAACTAGATGTTATACATTTGCTAGAAAACTTTATCGACAATTTGGCTTCAACTAATAATTTGATTATAATATAATCCGTCTTATCTGATCTGAAAACTATGTTTAAATAAACTATTATAGTTATTGGGGTACAATGTAATTAGTCGTAAAATTTCTGCTGGTCTGAAATATTTAAACCTTTTAAAAATGAACTGCTTTCATCCACAGAAGAGGCCTAGGTAATCAGACAACTGCTTATTTCACATGGTTTAACTATATTGTTCACCATGATTAAAAATTATGATTTTCTAATAGGTCTGAAAAGATGTTTCATGAGATTAAACAACTCAATTTTTCAAATGTGCATAAGGTACATTCCAGAATTTTTCAGACATTTAGCATCCAATGGAAGTGTACCTAAACCGCTACACAATTTTCTTATGTGTGGTTCCATGAGATTAAAAAAATAAGATTTTTTAATAAAAAAATTATTATTTTGAAATTTTTAATTTTATTCTAAAAATAAAAACTTAACGTTTTCGACCAAGGTAGCGATGTTTTCGCTGTTGTGAAAAAAAATGACCATTGTTTTTCTTTTTACATCGATTACAATCGGTGATGTTAATAAACACAACTAAGACCCTCTGATGGAGTGCAGAATTCAGCGCCGACCCACCGTCCATGTCAATGTACAGGTTGACATGGAGCTTGCAATGTGCAGGTGGTAGGTATACTGTAGTTGTGTGAGTAGGTGAATAGGTGAATGGGTTAATGATGTAGCATGAATGCGTGGTATCACAATGGGCCAAAAATGGCCTAACTGTAAACCACTGAAACCAAAACCTAACCTACTTTTCACGCATTTACATAGTTACATAATTTTCTAGTGCGTCTCATGGAGTATTCTTCATTGGAGTTGCTGGATTGCTTATTCCGCAAATTGGGTCTATAATAAAGTTTGTAAAATTTTTGACTCGCCGCCTTAGTTCCTGGCTATTTCATATACATAATGCATAATTGAAAAATTTAATTACTTAATTTCAAGGAACATCCACAACACACATTCGAATATGGAATTTTTATTTTTTATGTTTTTGTTAAGCGTTTTTATAAAAACGAAGTAAAAAATTAAATATTTGATATATACCAATGCTGGGTGTCTATAAAGTAGCTGACACGAATCATACCGTTGGATTCCTTCATCAAAACGAATATGGGGTTACTTCTACCACTTCGCACGTTAGAGCCCCCCTATCAAGTTATATATGTTTAAAGAGGAGCCTACTAACACTGCACCTTTTATTAAAAAAAACTTCAATATTTTGAGAAATGACCATTTTTATTTTCAAGTACTAATTTCATTGCTGATATGTATAATGTATATATATAATGTATAATAATTATGTTTATTTAGTTAAAAAGTGTCTCATATTTAAACAAAATTTTTTTAAGAAATTTTTTTGTTTCTGTACCATTTAACAGAAACAAAAAATGGTCTTAAAAACATAGTGTTAATAATTACTCTACGTCAGTAAATATTTTTTGATGGAAACATAGTTCAGACTCAGCTTTCAGAAAAGCTAACTATTTGTCATATTTTATCTAAAAAAATTAAAATTTCACAATAAAAATTTTGTATTTCCTTTATTAGACTCCAGTATGTTGGTACTAATTATTTACAAATATTAACAGTAAATTTTCAAAATGATCACCATTAACTGTTACACATTTCGAACACCAGTTCATAAACGAATTGCGAACTTCTACAAATACAAATTCTTTTCGTTTGATCCCACTAATTAAAGTTTCTTTGTCTGGGATAGATCAAGAATAAATGTTAGTTTTTAAATGGACCCAGAGGCAAAAATATAATGGATTTTGATCCGGTGATCTTAGCGCCCACTGTATAGGTCCTCTGCTGCCTTGGAAACAAAGTATTTATCTGCGATCGTACACTTCTTGCAAAATGTGGCGGAGCCCCTTCATGCATAAACCCCATACACCGCAAACTTATCAATATAACTTCTTCCAAAGGTTCCTCAAATTAGTTTTTTTTAATTTAAATATTGTGGACAATCTAATCTATCTGAAAGTATGATAGGCCCTAGTAATTCATCTCCAAAGATACTACACCATACATATGTTTACTGAGAATTTGTGTTGATAACGGTGTACAATTTTTAAATAGGGATTGCTTGGTGATCATAAACGTGAGTTGTGTAAATTTATATATCCGAGTAAAAGCAGATTCGTCAGTAAAAATTACCTTCTTCGGGAACCTAAAGTCTTAAACTTGCTCCCAAATTCACAAACATTTTGTCTTAATATTTTGTCATTTTCCAAAATATTTTAACCGTTTGATAACGAAAAGGATGAAGATTTTCTTTTCTAATTTGGCTGTGCACTATAAATTTAGAAATTCCGGTTTTCGCTGCAATTTTCCGAAAGTTAATCGTTGGATTATTATAAACTTCATGCAGCACTCTTTCAAGGTTGTGTTGTGATGTTGATGTACATCCTGGTAGTTTGGTCCGATTATTTGTAAAAGAGCCGTTTTCCTGCAAATTCCGGTCTGCATAATCAAAACTGTTAGCTAATGCACATCTACGATTAGGGTATCGATCTCTATATATCCATTGAGCAATCGTCCATTAGTTTCGTACAAAATACGTATATCATATCCACATGAGCTATAATGATTCATGTTTTCATTAACCTATACTGTAAACGCCTGTACGAATCGATAATTAAACCAATTTGCAAGTATGATATCCCACTCTGAGGGTGTACTAAACAATCAAATCGTTTAATTATTCAACTTTGTCAAAACAAATTTCTACGAGCAATAACGAATGCTTACCGCTACGTAACCAACGAGGAATTACACAACGACCTAAACGTTAAACGGGTTGATGAAGTGATTCAGGAATTTGCCATCAAACATAAAAGATGATTACTGTAACATACCAACAGTGAAGCAATACAACTTCTTGACATAAATAAAGATTCCACATTCGCTCCAATTATTGGTTTCAAATAAGTGCGTTATCATTATTAGTAATATATTTTTATGTGATAAGATTGTACTATTTAAATAAAAAAATAAAAAAAAAAAAATTATAAATTTAAATTTTAATTTTAACTACCTCACGTTTAAATTCACAGATTGCGAAATGACTAATTTACATTCAATCATTTTATGAAACAAAACATTTTGTTAACAGTCTACTAACGTTGATCATTTTCAGAATTCACTGTAAATATTTGTAAATAATATTATTTAATTCAAGTTCGTATTTGTTTTAAGTATCTTGGTATACTTGAGTCTAATATAGGAAGTACAAAATTTTTATTGTGAACAATAATAGCTGCGTTGCTTTCAAAATTTTACAACAACAATTGCATTGTATTAAGCCGATTGTTTTAGAATGTTAAGAAAAAAATTTTTAGGATTAGGGGAAATAAATCTTTTTATGGTTATGGTGTTTATCGCAAGGCGGCTATTTTTTAATTTTTTTTTCGAAGGGTTGTCATCTTGTAAAAAAAAGACAATTGGCATTTGTTATTTGACAGAAAAATCCATTTAATTTGTTGTGTAAAAAATTAATAAAAAAAAATTAAAATCAATACATATTTATAAAATGAACCAAACCGAACAATCTTTAATAATTCAAGTAACTATACTTTGCGAATTATAATGTATTTAACGTATATGAAATACTAGTGCAAACAAAAATTTATTGTTCGTGTTACGATCATCCCAAGCCAAAACATGGTAACTGAATAGGATTCTTGTAGTGTTGTTGTTTGTTGACCATGTTTTGGCTTGGGATGATCGTAAATTAGTTTATATTAATAATTTCTTAATTTTTAGACTATTGTTGATAATATACAAGATAGTGAAGAAGATGCACCTATGTTAGAAATGAGCACGTCATCCAGCGGCACAAGCACATCATCTGATGATTCTGATTCATCAAGTGACGAATCTTCATTCTTCAGCCAGACATATCCGAGTGGAAAATTTTATGAACACCGTAGATAATTATTCTGATGAGGATTTTCGGAAACATTTCAGATTATCCCGAGAAACAGTTTCTTCGTTAGTAGGTATGTTATTAGCAAGACATGATATGCTTTAATCTTGAAACCAAACCTAAATTTGAAGCATAAACAACTCATTTCTTACCTTATTGATTTAATTTCAGAATTATACCAGGCGTCGGAAGCTTGCCCAAGCCAACACGGAGGCCGTAAAAAGCTTGGAGCAAAAAAAGAGCTATATTTATTTCTGTGGTACGTTGGAAATACCCTAACATACAGGCAAATGGGTAATCTGTTCGGAGTAAATCAAGTAACGTCTTGGAAAGTCGTGAACAGAGTTTCATCGTGGCTGGTCACTATCTCCAATAATTATATAATATGGCCACGTTCAACTGAGAGAATCGCACAGATAACTGCATCATTTCGTTCGCTGTCAGGAATATCTCAAGTGATTGGGGCGATAGATGGGTGCCATATTAAAATCCGAAGACCACTCACCAATCCAGTGGTTTATTACAATCGTAAAGGCTACTATAGCATATTATTGCAGGCGGTAGTGGATTCATCAAAACGGTTTATTGATGTGTACTGTGGTGAACCTGGTTCGATGCACGATGCACGAGTTTTAAGACGATCCCCATTGTTTCGGCTTGCTGAACAACAACAAATTTTACCAGGACGGACATTCTTATTGAGAGATTCAGCATACCCCTGCAAAAGTTGGCTGGTTGCGCCCTACAAAGACACGGGAAATTTAACGGATCAGAATAAAAAATTTAATCAGATCCACTCAACGTCACGCATTGTGGTTGAAAATGCTTTTGGGATGATGAAAGGGCGATTTCGTCGACTGATGCATTTCACTGAGCATCTGGAATTGGGAACGGTGAAGAATATTGTGGTTGCTTGCTGCGTTCTACACAATATTTGCGTCAACAGTAATGACAATTGGTTTGACGTCAGCTATAACGAAGAACCTGTAAACATCTATCCTGATCATGTTCCAGGAGACCGGAGGCAAGAGCTCGTAAATGAGCTAATCGAAAATTGTATATTATAGTATGTAATGACGAAAATTGTATATTATACATACTAAATCATTTGTATATTATACATAAAAATCAAACAAATTGTACATAAAATTATAATTATACATAACTATAATTATACATAAAATCATAGTATATTATAGTATGTAAAATCATAGTATGTAATGGCGTTTTTGATGAAAATTTTTGTTTGATTTGAAGTAAAACCAACACAATTGTGTATATAGCACAATTGTGTTACCGGGGAGAAAAGAGATAACAAGGAGAAAGAATTATTTTAATAAAATTTTAAAAAATCAAACATTCCATATCAGTTTTTTTATTTAATTCAGCACAGTTTTATTCATCATAATTCAATTAATTCATTTTATTTTATTAACTAATTCTTAAATTTAAAAATTTATAGGCATCATTTATAATTTATTGTTTCTTTAATAAATTTATTAATTCGTCGTTCATTTTACGACGTTCTTCATGCCTTTTGGCCATAGCCGCCTCCTGCTCTCTTTGCATTTTCATTTTTTCATCATGCCTCTTTTGTTTCTGTTGTTCATACAAAGCCCTAGTTTTTACTTTTTCTTTATAAAGTTTTAATTTTTCTTCTCGATGTACCTCCTTAGCGGACTTTTTTTTTCCTTTGGTTTCTGTTTATTTGCTTCTCCTTCGGGGAAGCTGACTTCTATTATGTCATCGAATGACAAATCGGGCTGTGATTCCACGGTGGAGTCCATTGTTACAGTGCGGTTTTGTGTTACTGTCGTGTTACTGTATCTGTTGTATCTGTGTCTGTTGTGTTACTGTATCGGGCTTGGGATAACGCACCCTGCCGTTATTGTTTCATGGCCGCTGATTTCAACTGATCTTTCGGAATCATACAAATCCCGAAGTAGGTCTCTGAATGGTTCAATCGAAGGTGCAGCACCGGTTGAGGCATTGTTGTCAATTGCTGCCTTATATGCGCATTTCATGTTTTTTAATTTCGTTTTAATCTCGTTTTCCGTGTATGGTACATCCTATAACAAATAAAAAATGTTAACAAATAAATTAGTTACAGATACCCATAATAAATTATATTCATTTGTATATTCTTACCGCTACGCCGGAATTAATCATGTCTTCCACCAAATTTTTGTGGACATTTTTTTTTGGTAAGATGATTAAATTCCTCTTTCCTTTTTATAGCGAATACCAGCAGTGTACGGGTTTCAACGCGGCCCCATCCGCGTCTGATACATCTAAAGAAATTAAGCGCAATTAAAAATAAATCAGTATACTAAAAACACGAAAAACTTACGATTTTCCCTCAAGTGTTGCCATTTAAATACTATATATATATATATATATATATATATTTATATATATATATATATATATATATATATATATATATATATATATATATATATATATATATATATATATATATATATATATATATATATATATATATATATATATATATATATATATATATATATATATATATATATATATATATATATATATATATATATATATATATATATAAATCTATATATATATATATATATATATATATATATGTATATATATATATATATATATATATATATATATATATATATATATATATATATATATATATATATATATATATATATATATATATATATTATATATATATATATATATATATATATATATATATATATATATATATATTTATATATATATATTGATTTATAAATATAATATGTATATATATAATATGTATATATATATATTTATATATACATAATATGTATATATATATATATATATATATATATATATATATATATATATATATATATATATATATATATATATATATATATTTATATATATATATATATATATATATATATAAATATATATTAATTTATAAATATAATATGTATGTATATATATTAATTTATAAATATAATTTTATCGTATAGTTCACTTTATTTTAATTAAACGAAAAGATATTTAAACTGTTTGCCGCATTAAATGTCGTATCTTTTATGTTAATGTTCTGTAGATAATTTGACAGAAATTTTGTTATTGCCAACACAGAAGAATTAAAAATACATCAAAAAAAATAAATCCAAAAGTTGTTGCTTTCACATTTCTTAGCTAATCCGATTAGATTAGTGAAAGCAACACTACTAATTTGTTTAGATAAAATATCACAAATGTAAGCGTTTCTGAAAGCTGAGCCTGAACTATGTTTCCATCAAAAAATATTTTGTTAAGAGCTGAATGGTACAGAAACAAAAATTATTCTTAAAAAATAGAATTCTATAAGTTTTGTTTAATTTGAAATACTTTTTAACTAAATAGTCATTTATTATACCTTATTTAAAAGGAGATATTATTAGCTTTCTAATGAAATTAGTACTCGAAAATAAAAATGGTTATTTTTCAAGATATTGAAGTTTTTTTTAATACAACGCGCAGTGCTAGAAGGCTCCTCTTTAAACGTCTATAACTTGATAGGGGGGCCTTAACGTGCGAAGTGATAGAAGTAACCTCAACTTCGTTTTGATCAAAGAATCTAACGGTAACATTCCATTCAGGTCAGACATTTTAGGGACACCTAGTATAATAAAAAGCCAGAATATACAAAAGTATTTTGTATATTCGAAAATTACAATGAGTTTGTGTGGGTAAATCCAATTAAAATTTTGAAAAAATGTCCATGGGAGTTTTTTTTGTGTACAATAAATCTTAAATATCTTCAAAAAACTCAAGCTTCACTATAAATATTGATCTTTTCGTTTACCGTACAAACAAAATAAATCTTAATTTGGGGACCTTTCGTTTATTTATAATGTAATTATGATAGCAACTCCTTTTTTGCCACAATAATACGTGCACCTGAAAAGAATAAATCTAAACATAGATTTGTTTGGATTTGTGATGGTTTTTATTGGCCCAACCAAATATAAAACAAAATAAAATGTGGTATTTACCGATTTTGTTTTATTTTGTTTATATTTTGCCTCACTTATTTTTTTTTACAATCACTTGTTTGCATCTAGCTCTATGACAAAAAATTGTTCCTTCTTATTCGATGTTTAATAGTTAACCAAACATCACTCATGTCCACCGATTTTAGAAGATATTAAGGATTTATCACTAACAAAAAACAACCCAATTCAATTTTTTCGATAACAATTTTTGTTGGATTCACCCACATTACCTCAGTTATAACGAATATGGCTTTTCATTATATTGGTATTGATAGTAGCTTAAAATATCTTTTGTCCACGACTATTGGTATAAAATACTCACTATACTTTTCTTTTTTCAATTATATTGGGGTACATTATTCCAGTGATTAATCATTATTCATTACTGACACTTAAACCATTTATTTTATTTACATTTTTTGAAATTTTATCTAGTAACCTTTCCTAACAGTATTATCTAGAGCACAGACAAAAACACACAGATCATGCATTTGGAACAATTGTTTGTTCGAATATCGAGGAACTCAAGCACTTCTACCGAAAAAGCATATTATGCAATAAATGGTATACAATTGTATTTCGCATCGTACAGCGGTTTTGTGAGGGATTTGCACTAAGGGTTCTCTAATTTCAAGTTGAACAGAAAATAAAATATGTTCCGAGTGAATGATCTATGCTATGTATTCTTATCTCGGCCTACTAGTAGATAAGAAGAGACTACCAGATATCAAATATGAAAATAAAACCAATCCAATTGAGAATAAGTCAATATATGCATGTGAATAATTTTTACGAAAGAGATGCGTTTGTATTGTTGCCCTCGATAGCTTGCTGTTATTCGAAGGCCCCGTGTTCGATTACCGGTAGTGATCAGACAAAAGTTATTTATTTTAATTTTACTTAGTTAGTTAGTTTCACACAACAATGTTTAGACTACATATGATGGTGTGTAGTCCTTGAAATCAAAAAAATGCGACTTTTGACTTCCTTGTGTGTTTCGAGTTGAGTTGTTTTCTTCTTTCCATCTTCTCGTCTAGATTTTTGACGGCGACTACTCCAATATGTAGGTTACTTATTTTTCAATTATTGAAAATAAAGTAAAATTTCGAAACTACAAAAAACAAGAACGAATCTCTAAGTTACGACTAGGTGTTTTTAATGTGTCATGTGTTAAATGTATGTGTTTCTAAATTTCCCAAGCCATAGATGTAGGCTTTTCTCCAAAACTATTTTTTTATTTCTTGCGTTTTTTCTAATTGTATTTGAAAAAGTAAAAGCTTTTGTCGATTTTTGATGGTATTTTGACTGAACGTCTAATTTATGACAATTCAAATTAATTTCTCAAATGACTTTGCCCATGTTGAGTTCTCATCCATGTTGAAGAACAGGGGTCCTATTTGAAACGCGATATTTCAAAACGCGAATTATCGCGATACAGTACAAAACGCGATATGGTTACTTTATTATTATTATAGTTATAGTCTTATTTTAACTAAGATCCGCGATTTAACTAAGGTCCGTTGAAATCCGGAAGACGTTACTGTTATTTTTTACTTACACATTTGTGTACAGTGGACTTAAATCAAAGAAAAAAAATTTATCTGGCCGGAAAAGGGATATCGTACCGTATACTATATCATTTGGTACACTATCGCGTTTTGTACCATATAGCATTTTGTAATATATCGCGTTTTGAAATATAGCGTTTTATAATATCGCGTTTTGTACCATATAGCGTTTTGTACCACATCGACTTTTGAAATATCGCGTTTTGTACCATATCTCATTTTGAAATATCGCGTTTTGAAATATCGCATTTTGTACCATATCACGTTTTGAGCCATATCGCGTTTTGAAATATCGCGTTTTGTACCATATCTAGTTTTGTCATATCTCGTTTCGAAATATCGCGTTATGAAATATCGCGTTTCGAGCGGATCCCGAAGAACAGCTGTCGAACATGTCATGAACCCTTCTTTTTCATGATAATATCATGAATAAACCCTTCCTTTTCTCTACTCTCTTGTCACTCACTTTTCACTTTTTAACATTTTATTTGTCGACTAGGTCAGTAAATATTTTTTACCTATTTTACGAGGAGAACACCAACTCGATGATTGCACAATAATATTTTCAAGGCAAGATCCTAATATATATTGTTTTTATTTTTAATAAATTAAGAATATTATTTTTCATTTAAATAAAATGCTTTCATTACATATGTCATGTACAACACGTACATGAGTGAGATAAATTCATGACATGAGTGATATAAATTTATGTATGTATATGAACATATAAATACAAATAGTATCTCAGACATGTCACGTACCATTGATATAAGATGTATCAAGTACAATTC
Source organism: Nephrotoma flavescens (assembly GCA_932526605.1). Classification (NCBI taxonomy): domain Eukaryota; kingdom Metazoa; phylum Arthropoda; class Insecta; order Diptera; family Tipulidae; genus Nephrotoma; species Nephrotoma flavescens. The sequence goes on from OW052222.1 coordinate 106,664,436, forward strand.
ATCTCAGGCTTATCACTTAAGACTTATCTATGACTTCTCACTTACGATTCATCTCATACACGTCACAAACGATCCATCTCAGATGTCATAAACGAATATTACTCCTGTAAATTTCTATACGTGTCATATTTTACGGCCCCTGATGAGTCATTATAGTTGTCCGCAAGTATCATTTTCAATAATTAAATTGGCATCTCACATTGTTTAAAATATCGGAAATAGTTAATTGCCGTGGAAAATAGTTAATTTGTACATTGACATGGAAGATGGGGCGGTGCTTAGTTCTATACTCCAATAGATGGTTATAGTTATGAATTTTAACATCAACGATCGTAATCGATCCAAGTGCCGCAATTTATCACTTATCAAATGGCTTGATCCGTAGGAGCAATAATCGACTCAAAGTCTAACTTTTTTAGTAAGGTATTTGTTAAGAGCGTATATTTATTTTATAGTTGTTGAAGTTTCAAATTTATCCGAGGTTTTTTATTAAATTTAGTACCAGTTCCGTTTCAGATATATTCGTTAGATTACGAAAAACAAATTAACGATAATTACCGAAATCGGTAAATTCTAAAATTGTATAGGCAGGTATTTAGAAATGATTCAAATAATGAAAAGCGCCCTTGAAATATCCGAAAATATTTTTAATGGTTACGAACACAAAACTTCTGTATAACTGCTGTATAATAATTAATTTTGTATAACAATTAAAGCTCAACGCTACACTATTTAACAAACCCGCCCATTTTTTAAATTCACTTTTAAAAAATACTTAAATATTTACTTTACTTGATAAAATTGATAGACGAGCAGATCAAGCAACTGCCTTTTTGAGTAATGCCCTCCAATATTTGGTTTTTAAGGGTGAAGCATATTTGATGACCTAATATAAGTTTGCAGAATTAATGAGGTATGAAGTAAGCTTTAAGGACTTAATGCAATAAAATGCAATTATTCTACATTCATAACTAAAATATGTGATGATCCAACCTGCACATAAAATTTGAAAAGGTGGGAAAGCATAAGAACATGATCGAAAAATTCCATACTATTTTTGACACACTACGATTTGTTGCAGTGCGCAATTTGTATATAGTTTTAAATCCTTAGATTATACTAATTAATTTAAATGCGTTTTACATAACTTTGTATCCAATTACTACCTAGCAAGTACCCTTCCAATATTCATTCATAAAATACAGAGGAAATAAATAAAATAAAATCAAATTACGAAATTACAACCAGAGACATCATCTAACTAAAAACTGACATGTACGTAATTAATTTTGGTTAGATAAATTCGATTTTTAAAATACTGTTCGTATTTTATAAAAAAACCATTATCTTTTTTAGTAGAGTTTTTTTTTTATCAAACGGTCCCACTCCTGGAAAATAAAATAAAATCATATACGTGCACATACTCGTTTGTATATGTATAAACTAAAATGTTTGTTTTCTATTGCAATAGCAAATTTCTATTGCAATATTTAAGTCTATGAGTCAAAAATTCAAAATAAAATATTTTAATTTAAATTACACAAGTTTAGACTTACCATCATTCCTTCGTCTAAATTCCGAACCGCACATGGTATCATTGCAATTGAACCAACTTGATATGTAACTACCGTTGAATTTTCTGTACTAAAATTCATAATTTTTATTTCATTATCAACCAAATTCGTTTCAGTATCATCGTTTTTACTACTACTATTATTATTACTAGTCTTATTACTATTCATATTATTATTACTAAAATTTGTTAAATTTGTTATTGCAACCCCGCTTTGTGTTGATTTAGCTAACTGTTTATTATTACTACTTGATGTAGTACTGCTTGATGCATTATATTGTTGTAGTTGTTGTAATTGTTTTTGTTGCAGTAAAAAATTATTTAGATTTTTTATTTGAATTTGTTGCAATTGCTGCGGCGGCTGATATAATAAATCATTGTTACTATTTACATTTTTATTATCACTATTACTATTTTTTAATTCTATACTAGTTAATGATGATACAACTAATTTACTATTATATTCTTTGGTCGGCACTATTGTATAATTTAATTGTGCCACCAGCACTGTCGTTGTTAAATTATTATTATCATTCCCGCGGGTATGTCCCGTCGTATTTGTTAACATCGTTGTACTCCCCCTCGTCCCAATCATCATCGTTGTCGTGCTTTGAACGATTGGTGTGGTTTCCGCTGTTGTTACTATCGATGTAAATGTATTCGATGCTACTGCTACTGATTCTGTTGTTGTGGATGGCATGATATTGGTTACTAGACCTGGAATGAAATAATGATATAAATAATAAAAATTTATTTTAAATTAAAATATCACGCGTAACATAAAAAAAACGTTATTGGGAATAACGCAAACATGAATAAAAAAAAATTCAAATGAAAAACCGCGTGTTAATCGATACAAATTATGCGTTACATGAATTTTAATTTTTATGTTAAACGTTTAAATATAAATTCTGTGTACAGGTACACTATATACCCAATGTTAGAGGTATGAGGGTTTTACAGCTTTTAGTTTTGTGTTTTGGTTCGTTGTGTGTGCACGTACTGTTAAATACATTGTTTAATGGCTTAATTAATCCTTGATAAAATTAAACAATTTTTTTTGTTGGTATTTAATCGAATTAAAAAAATATTTGTACAAATCGGATTTTAAACTTTCGTGTTTTAATTTTTGTTTTTATATAATAATAGTTTTTGATTAAAATGAGCTTTAACCAAAGCTTTAAATATGGTTTTACTAAAAAGTGTTGATAACATGCATTTTACGTCAACGGATCGTTTTACATGACACCATTTCACAGTTGAACGTAATATTAAATTGTGACTTTCCACTACAAAAACATTTTCCGTCAAAAATTGTAATCTGTTATGATGAACAGACTGCAAATATTTACCCAATAATCTTATATCAGGCACTGTCTTTAATTATTTGATAACACAGATCCCTTATTCTTTATTATTTATCCTCAAAATAAACATTTACAAAATTCTTCCTTGTACTCGTACTTATTAAAATTCAAAGTGACTTACTAATAGCCCCAATTGTACTAAACTAATAAAGTTTGAAATTCGAAATATAGCAAGGCATCGTGTGTATTTATGATGGTACTAATAAGATAAATAAGGGCTAGTATCTAGATTATCGTACAAACCTCTGGCAATCTGATGTTAGGGGCGGTAAATGAAAGTATATCATAAAGAGAAGGATATCTAAATTTGGGTAAAAATGTGTCTTTTAGAATTGTCTTACTGTAAAGAAGGAACTAAATCAAACTGGCATAATTGTGCTAACCGTTTCGTATAGTCGCCCTATTAAATGACAAAATATTTCTAATGCAACTAATATTTTACTCGTATGTTATTTCTTAAATAGCTATCATATATTTGAAAATAAGGTTTATGGTATATAAAATAAATACTTTAAATCAGATGGAATTTTCTATTTAGTTTATAATATTCCCGCGTTCAGAAAAACAGCTAGGCCTCTTAAAAGTGCAAGGAATTTTTTGAAAACTCAATTAAAACAATTCTCCTTTTTTTAATTTGAAAACGTTATTATTAAATATTAAAACGTTAATATTTCATAATATTATCGATAAACTTTATTATATGTATTGTTATTGATTGATCAGGATGATACTTGATATTCAAGCTTTCTCCATAAATTTGGAGGTTTCAGCGATGCTTGGCCGGCATGGATGTCAACCGGAAGTGGAAACTTTCATAAAAACAATTGTTTACACTATTTACCGTATAGGCACTTGGCGAAACACACTTACACTTAATAAACACATTTTATTAAACACTTGTTTTTTTATTTCGCAAGAAATTAGATTTTTGAATATTTTAATTAAAAAATTAGTTCAAAAAAGTTTAAAAAATCACTCGATCGATTTCGACTTGTTAGGTTATCATCAGCAGTATCTACAACTTAAATTAAACTTTTTGAACAAATTTTTTAATGAAAATATTCAAAAATCTAATTTTCAAACAAATTTTCAGAAATTTAAAAACAAATGTTCAATAAAATGTGTTTATTAAGTGTTCATAGAAACTTTTTCGTTTTTTGCAAACATTTTGAAAAGTATATAGCATTTAGGAAAATAAGTTTAAAAACCAAAAATTCTAAATTAATTTTCAAACAAAATTAGTTCAAAACATCTTTTAAATTTTTCCGTAAAGATTTTTGAATAAAAAATCTTTATTTTACCTTTATTTGATACTTCAAGTTTTTCCATTATTGTTACGAAATTTGGTGTCAATCTGTTTATCGGAAATGATATTTTCAGTAGGAGCTTTCGCAGTTTTTGCAATGATGTTGAAAAGTATAGCATTTTAAGTATAGCATTTTCAAACAGGAATAATATTTTTGATAATACAAGATATTTCCGACAAACAAATTTCCGGTAAAGTTTTCATATTTTCGAACACATTTTGTTTGAAATTTGTTTTACAATCTTTGCGTTTTAAGAATATTTAGGAAAGGCTACGTATATATTTTTAAAATATTTGCAAAAAACAAGCTCCAATGGAAGCAGACAGTTCCGATGGACCGATTCCGGCTAAATATCACTGGCATCTCACAATTTATGGAAAAAGCTTAAGCTTGAAGTGCAGTTATCCCGATTAGTCAAACCGTCTGGGCTGAAGAGAAGACAGACGTTTAGTTTACCGGAACCATACACAGACACACACACACATATATTTGTTAAAAGCTTCTTTTTTGACTACGGCGATATGGTCAATGGTAAGTCTGCAATAATCTCGAAGTCAAAATTTTGCATGCTTACTATGCTTATTTCATTACGCAAAAAAGTAAAATTTGTGGAGCTCACGCGCTTTTCTAAAAATAATGTGTGAATAAATCATTCCATTATTTTGTGTATATGGTATATGGATTTTTTCGTATAAACGTAACATCGGCTTCAACTTTTTTAAATCAAACATAATTTTGTCCTAACGAAAATTTAAAATATTGTCCGCCCACCCTACCCTAATCAATTTTCATATTCACTACGAGCCATTAAATTCAAAAAGATGGATTGACCCTCAGAAAGAAATTCTAAGCTAGCTTTACATAACAAATTGCTATACTATACCGGCAAATATAAAAACCTATGTGGACTTAATGTATTCAGCTCAGGGGCTGTACAAAGAAAACCAATGTCAATATCATCCAGATATTGCAAAACAAAGTCATACGTTGAATAGTTAATGTGTCGTGGTACATAAGAAATGACAACCTCGATAGAGATCTGAAGTTGGATTTCTTCAGTGAAGAAATAAGCAAACATGCGAGAAAACACATTTTGCAATCCATTTCCGCTGAATTACGGCACTTACTACAGTAATTTAAGGTATTGGTGAACTCTTTAGGGCTTTGTGGGTGCAAAAGAGTTATAGCAAAACAATCTCCATCTTAACTATGACATCTTCTCCGACATATCCAAAGCGTTAGCGGTTATTGAAGTTTTCAACTTTTTTCCTTTTTACGCTATTTGCCGTAGGCACTTGGCGAAACACACTTATATAAGTGTGTTTCGCCAAGTGCCTACGGCAAATAGCGTAAAAAGTATTAAGTTGGCAGATTTGGCCACCCTCGCCGTAATTTATCGTCGTTTGTATATATATATATATTCAACTTTTTTCTTGAAGAACATAATTTTTAGAATCTGCTTCTAAGCATCCAACCCATTATTGCCTAAAATTAAATGTTGATAACGATTACATCGTATAAAACATCACTGTATATGTCAAATGGCACAATGGGATAGCTTATTCCAAAGTTATCATTCTTAAATGATGATCATCTAAATTTTGAGGTTTTAAAATCTCTACAATATACTATTTATCTAAGAGCCAGAATTGGCCAACCGAAACTCCACTTCTGCACGTTAGAGATAATCAAAATTAAGGTTGCGAGGACCATCTTTTAAAAATGTTATTTCAGTGGTATATATCACCAGGAATAACACCTGGGGCCTAACTATTGAATTCAACATTCATTTTCTACGGCTACCGTTTTCCTATAGACAACTATAAGTGGATCTGACGGCAAAAAAAATAAGCTTGTTCCGGATATTTTTGTATGTTAATTTTTATTTTCATAAAGTATGCCGTGCTAAAATTTCATAGAAAAAAACCCGCAATGAGCTTATTTTTAATACGCTAGATGTCACATTCCCAACTTTAACAGTCGTCAATAGCAAGTGTGGAAACAAAAGAGAAAAGAATAGTAAAAATATCATACATTTTTCTTTTTTCTTCCTTTGTCTACTATAGGAAAACGATAGCGTTCGAAAATAAACGTCGAATTCAATAGTTAGGCCCCTGAACTCGTTAACTACCACTGATATTCCACCACACATCATATCTTATTATGGGAAAGAGAATTTTCTTCCCCATTATTCGAAATATGTCATATCAATCTTTACAAATTTTTTTATAAATTTGTACACCTTTAACCATTTCACTTGCCGAGTGTTTGATGAATATTGATTACTATTTAACACTACTTTCTGCAACACACCATCAACGTTATGAAATTCAGTCGAATATTATTTTAAAATCTCGACAGGGGGATTGTTGTGCACCCTGGGGCCTAACCTAATTCCACGGCCCTTAATTCAACGTTCATTTTCGAACGCTATATCGTTTTCCTATAGCAGACAAAAGAAGAAAAAAAGCAAAATGTATAAAATTTTCACTATTTTTTTCTCATTTGTTTCCACACTTGCTATAGGAAAACGATAGCCGTCGAAAATGAACGTCGAATTCTATAGTTAGGCCCCTGATTTCAAATTGAAATCATAATAGAATTGAATGTCCTTTATTATCAAATTCTTGATTTATTTATAATAAAATATTCTAAAGCTAGTTAAAGCATATTTGCTTTCGGACTTAAAATATCCTTTGTCCGGTACATTAGTTACAAATTTGACCTGGGTGGAACGGAACGCTTATATGAGGACTATCTAAGAGAGTATTAAGTTAAACTTCTTATTACATAAACTTCCACATGGACATACCATTCGCCTGTGTATTGGAGAGGTCTTGTAGCTGAGTTTTACACTTATTTCATTAAATAGCTCATTGTTAATGTAGAATATAGAACAAATTCATTTAAAATTATTTGCCTGTTGTTAGAAAGGCGGTTTAAATCTTCTATGATCTAGCGTAATATAATAATTTGTCAGTTTTACCTAACACCTTCGCATCGTGTCGTCTCTTACAATGAGAAACACCATTCATGTCAAAAGGAAATATTTACTATTCATACGGCAATACTACATACAATACTAAATACGGCATTCGTTACAGTTTTGTACGAGGTAAAAACTACACAGAATAAAATAATTCAAACAACACTGCGCAAAACAAAAAATGCAACAGTAAAATTTTTAGAAAAAATCCTATTTTCAAACGCTTGTATCTTGGTGAAATGTCGGTTTAAAAATTTTCCGGCCCGTTTTTTTATTATTTTTGTTTTTTAAAGTTTTTTTTTTTGGAGTCAAACAAAAATGTTGCAATAACTCAACAGCGATTTGTCGTATCAATTTCAGTTCTCTCATTCTCAAAGTTTGTAAATTCTCTAAAACATGGCTTTTTTGTTCGTTAGCAGTCTTATGCCTCAACCAGTCAGACTTATGAGCTTAAGTTACACGCCGATTGCACCACTTCGGTTAGTGCTACAATCACCAAAATTTTACAGGCTTCTCGTTACAAATAAACTGACCTCTAAAATTTTGGTGGTCGTACCGCTCTCCTAAGTGGTCCAAAATGAAGCACAACTTAAGAACTTAAGTGTGAATGGTTGAGGCATTAGAGTTCGCCTCGTTAAAAACATTTTTCTTCGACATGAAAAAAGAAATCAGAAATAAACTAAAATAACAAACAAAGGACCACGGCATCGGAAAGTAGATTAAAGTTATTGCATTTAAAAAGTAAAAAAAAAAATTTAAACCGACATTTGACCAAGATACAAGTGTTTGAACGTAATGTGCTTTTTTAAAAATGTTACTTTTGCGTTTCTTGTTCTGCGCAGTGTATTTTAAATCATTTAAATCGGAGTACAGAATGGAAATTTTATTTCAATGGAAAAATATTTGTCTGTTTTTTCAAAGCCAATTTAATGCTGGCCTATTAGCTAAAACGATGATGCAACGCTGTGTTGATTATACTCTGTTAAGGTGCCTTTTTGGTTGGTGTTCGTTCTGACAATTTGTTCGACCATATTGCTCAAAAATTACGATTTTTTTCTTCTGGATTTTTCCACAACAAAGATCGAAAATTTGTCAATTGTCAACTACCTACGTGACGAAAATTTGTAAACGTTATTATTTTAAGAAACTAAATTACCAATTATGTGATCTGCGTTCTGACGTAATGATGATATTTCTTCATCTCGCCTGGAGGTTTAAATTAACATTTTTGTTTCATGATAGGACTTGTTTTCACTTTTGCGTAGCTTTATCAAACTAGTTTTATTTTTTTGAATTTTTTAACAATATTGATTAAGTGTAATAGTTGTTGATAAACTGAGGAAGGACAAATTTCCGAAATCGATATTTAAATTCAATAAAAATTTTTGTTTATCACTATAAGGAAGACTATAAAATTTATTAAGTCTTCCTTATAGTGATAAAACATATATTTAATATTGTCAAAAAATAGAGCTAGTTTTCATTTATAATTAATTTAAATGAACGTTTCTTACCTCCAAAACGCCTAGCATAGCAGATGATTAGCAATTGATTTTAAAACAATCGTTTTTGCAACTAACTGAAGAATACGAAAAAACCAGTCTGGTGTGTACGAGAAGAAATTTGTCGAATAAAATTTGGTCCAAAATAATCAATAAGACCTTTTAGCTTTCATTCAATAAAATGTACGAGAAATAACAAACAGACCTGTGGCACTATTCTGCCTTTCCCCAGAAAAAATTAATTAGGAAAAATATTTTCATAGTATTTTTATTAAAATAATTTGTTTCTATCATACTATGGTAAACAGTTGGCGTAAATTTCTTGAAAAACAAAATTAAATTGGGAATACATTTCCTTTCCAATTTCAATACGCGGAAACTATTTCCTAAATTATAAATGTGTAGCTTAAACATGAATTATCAGTAGGCCAAGAAATTATAACTTTGGCACAAATTATATGTAAATATTTTTCCTCATTGATTTTGCCTTGGGAAAGCCATAATAGTGCCATTGGACATCAAAACGCGTTCGCGAAGTGTTTTCAGAAGCATTCTAGTAGGTTTAATTTGCTTATCAGAAATATTAATTTCACAAAGTGGAATTAAAAATTCCGAATAATTACGTAAACTAGCCTACTAGACTGGAACGAGAATTTAACCTTTGACTGTATGAAATGGATTATGAAGTTGCCTGCTCAAGCCAACCTTCATTGATGGCCTGAAAATTCGGTTTATTTAAATTGAATTCGTTCATATTAAGTCTATTAATTATTTTAAATCTTTAGAACCTGTCATTCGTAGTGTATAGAAGTTATTCCCAAGAAAGTCGATGTTCCTGATTCGTCCAAGTTCTTTATTACTGTTATCTGAATGGATCCTTACTTTAAATGATTTTCTCTGAAATACATAGATGAAATTACTGGTTTGAATTTTCTTGACAAATTTTTGTTAATTTAAAATTTACATAAGTAGCACAAGACAAACACGCATCAAACCAAGGTCGTCTTGTCCTTGCCTTGGCTAGTCAAATTTTCTTATACCGTGTGTGCAGACGATAGATTATGATCTGGATTAGTATAGTAATCCTAATTTATTTTGTATTCTGCTCGAGTGCGGTACTTTTTAAGATTTCGGTACTATTAATGTGCACGAATGCAAGTTTCTCGAGATTAGTTACGAACAATTTAATTAGCTGAAAATAATACTATCTTTGGAAATTTTTAGGCGTTTCTTTTTATTTTTATATTGATATTAACAAAACCCATTTACACTAATAAAAATTAACCATTTAAGTGACAGCTTTTTTCAAAAAAGTTTGTCCATAAATAAATTTCTTTAGAAAATAATTACCAAGTAATCTGAGTACAATGTTTTTTTCAATTTTTAATAATTTTTTTTTTTGCATATATCATGACTTATAATAGTTATAAAGACGAGCAAGGCTCGGGCAAATCAAAAAACAATCGAACTACGAGCCCCCCGTCACGCTCAGGCAAATCACTCAAGTGGTTAAACAAGGAAAATGCTAACCACAGAATAATTATTTGTCATGTTTCATGCAAAAGCCGTTCTAACCTTTTTTTGCGTCTTTTATTCGTATCGATAATGGCTGCACTGATACACATTAGCAATTAACCTCATGACGTTACTAATTTAGATCACTAGGTAACGAGTTTGGATTAATCTAGATCATAATCCATAATTAGCGCAGCGAATTACCTTCCAACATTTGATTGTTTATATTCCAATGACTCGCGTAAATAAATTATGTTAAATTGGATGTTGTGATCAAAGTATCAAAGTATTTATTTGCAATCGTTTTTCAGACAAGATTAAACTATTTTTATTCATTATCAAACATTTAGGTTTTTCTTATAGGGAGTTTGCTAGTTATTACTCCGTGCTCCAAAGCATTGTAGAGGTGGTCGTAAAACCGATTTTCAAAGTACATTATCTTCAGATTAAATTACTTTTCTTCAAAATTCTGCGTCTAACTTTTCAAAATTGTTTAATAAAATTGAAATAATACAAATAAGTTATTTACCCAACGTAGTCTAGTGGAAGGTAAATATTTTAATACTTTTATTTATTTATTTATTTTATTTAATATAAATGTGTGAAGTTCTTATGAACTTATACCATTAGTGGCAAATTACTTAATTTTAATTTATTTCTAATTTTATTTATAAAATTAACCTATAGGTGTGCAGCAACATACTAGCGATTCATTAACTTGAAATTGGTGAAAAAATGATTAAAAAAAAAAAAGAAAAATAGAATTTTGATATGATTAAGCTGAAGAAAAGTATTTTTTCCGAAACACAGCAGGGGATTTAGATTTCTTAACGTCATTACTTAACGAATTCCACATGCTAACTCCCCTCACAAAAAATGATGAATTCATCAGATTACATTTATTAATAGCCGGAGTCAAAAGATGAATGCGACGATTGGAAGACGAAACTAATTTCTCTATAATATAGGTAGGCTGTTTATACTTTAAGAACTTAAAAATGTATAAACAAACTCGAGACTCATAGAATTCAGCAAGAGAACAACCAAGTAATGAATTACTAAAATTCGAGATGTGGTCGTACTTTCTCAGCTCGTATACGTATTTCACACAACAATTAAATATCAATCGAAGTTCATTAAAGTACTTCTTCTTTAATTCAAAGAAGACAATATCTCCGTACAAAAAATGTGGGAGGATGTAAGATTTCACCAATTGGATATTGAGATTGGTATTGAAGCACTTCGTGGTAGCCCATAACATTCTTAATAAAAAAATTACTCGATTACAAACTGTTTTGATGTGGTAACTCCAGCATAAGCATTTGTCAAAAGTTAAGCCTAGATTATTCGCGGAATCAGAGAAATCTACCTCCTCTCCTAGTACACTGATTTTAGGTAGGTTGTGCGTATCACGAATTGTAGAAGATATAATAATAGATTTGGTTTTTCCACCATTAAGTTCAAGATTATTTTCTATAGACCATTTCCGTAATCAATTTGATATCGAAATTAACAGTTCCGATAGAATTTGTTATCTCGTTGGGCCTAGAAAATCTATAAATTTGCAGGTCATCCGCGAAAAGGTGATATTTGCATTGAGTGATAACTGCAGGTAGGTCGTTTATATACATCATGAATAGAAAAGGACCTAACACCGATCCCTGGGGAACACCTCAATTAGTATAACAAGAGCTTGAGATTCCTGAATTAGTTCTAACCAATTGTGATCGATTTGATAGATATGACAAAACCAAACGACAAGCCGACATTGAAAATTTAAAACTGTTACGAAGTTTGCTAAATTAAATTACTAGTTGCTAGTTTAAATTACTTTTCAATATGATAATTTATTTCTAAGCATACCTCAAATGGTGGTTTGTCTTCAGACCAGAATTCAGAAATCACGCTCTAGTTTTATTATAATCACTTTTTATAATGTTTCTTATCTGCTTATGTATACTTGAACATATTTTTTTGTCCTAAACAAAATTTTAATTAATTCTGTCACTAGTTATCCGAAGCTTTCATCAAATTGTAGTTAACTTGGTACTAAAGATTGTCTAAGCTGATTAAAAATAAATATGTTATCATCACAGAGAATCTAATTTTTTCCTACATTTATCCTCTCAGCTTCATTTCATGAAAACCTTTTCGGTCCATAAATAGAATTAATATGCCCCTTTTTCTTGGTGCCGAATTGAGTTATAAAATTTACATTTTTTTGCTTGTCTGGGGTATAAAAAGATGTTATTTCTGTAAAGCTCTTTTTTTAAATAATGTTATTTACTTTTGTGAAAACTACCAAAAATGAAAAGGTACAATGCCATGTTTTGAAAATTATGAATTTTGATCTACTCATTTTTGGGTCTTCAGTGAAAGTATCGTATCCAAAAATAAACTGGATAAAAACAAGATATTTATCTAAAAGAACTGTAACCTCAAATATGAAATACAACAAAAACTTATTTAATTAATTAAGTTTCAGATTATGTTGGATAATTAGATCAAAGCTTTTTATTTCTTTTTCTCTAAAATTTGAACGTGTTATAAGTTTCCGTACTTAATTAAGCCTTAATTCAGTTATTTATACTTATATCTGTAAACACATTTTCTTCAAAAATTTATTTTTACATGTACATATATCGAAAAATCGATAAATTATTTAATTAAAAAAAAAGATCATATTGTATCACCATCTGATATTAATTCCTGGGAAATTGTTTGTTTTTCATTCACAAATTATTCAATAAATTTAAATTACGAACTTCCTTATCAATTATATTTAAAAATAAAATAAATGAGCAATAACGTTATCATAAATTAAAATTTATGGTTCGGTTAATTGGTGAAAGGATATTACATTATGTTTATACTCGTACAGCAAAAAGAGGAACGACGTGAAGGGAGTTTCAGCATCATAAACTCAACCGCAAAGTCTTCAAAAAATTTTATCGGCGTTCACCATATCGTACACTACCATCCATATATTTATGGAATATACAAACCTCGTAAAAATATAATTTTTTTATCGATTCTTGCGATTCGCCACAGTACATCAAAAATAATACAAAATGTTCATGAAATCACTCGAAATCATCATAAATTGGTTTATAGCAGCGATCCGATATTATTTCACCTTACATAAAACAGGCAAATATTGTATACACAATCAAAATTCATGAAAATATATTACATTTATAAAAGCACATAAAATTATTATTGGATCATAAAATACAAATCCATTTACTCCTTTTTCGAAAATATTTGTACTCGTACTTTTATTGAGTTTGCAATAAAAAAATCTGTGATTTATGAATTAAACGTTTACAGGGGACAACAATTTAACATTCAAAATTACAAAATATTTTGAAATATACATTTAATATTAGTCTGACCCCCATATTCACTTTCAAAAGTAAATACCGATTTACTGAGAAATTCATTATGCTTAAACCGTAGTCTATTTAAGGGTCGCTCAATTGAATCTGGATCTTCACAATTTTTATAAAACATTAAGTTCCATGTATAGCTATAATGAAAACGTTATAAATGAAAAAAAAAATGCGAGGTGACCCAGATATTATTAAATGTGACGAGTCTACGGGAGTAAACTAGGTAAAAATCTAGTTGTTAAGTGACACGGCCAGACGATCCGATGCCTGATCAGAATCCAAAGCCATTTGGCAAAGCTCAGTGTGGCCATGGTATCCATGCACACCAATTGTAAATAGCCTTACGTTTAGGTTTTATGGTAGGTGACTACAACATTAGCGTGATTTCACACTATGTGATCTGATGTAGGCTTGCGCGGGAAAACAAGTTATCGAGAAAACAGCTGTTAAACAACCTTCACTTTTTCGATTAGACTTTTTTCGAATTTCGACTTTTTTCGATCGAAGTGATGGTACAACATACTGCCCCTGGTGTCTTATTATATTCCAGGACGTTAAGTGTTGTTTCTGGTCAGAATATTATCGTTGTTAATCGCGCTCAGTTAAGTTTACAAATGTTATCATTGTTATCGCGCCGGCCGTCTTTTTCGTTGTCCCGTTAATGAATCGTTTCTGTTGGTAATCTGTTTTCTCTTCATTTTTAGACAACTTTTCAACAAATTATGACTTTCTGGTTTTCGTCATGTGAAAGAGCGTCTCATACTCTATCCGAACCGGCAAAATAGTGAAAAATGATTTTTTGACACCTAAGTCCTTTTTCATAGACTATAGGTCACATATATTAACCGAGGAAAAAGCCTTCACCTGGTAACCTAGTGGAATTAATTATAGGGACGGAAATCGGTTACCTAATGTATGTAAAACGAATATATGTCACACAATCTGGAGAGAATACTGACATCAACTAAATGGGGTCAGTATTTTTTTATTACTTGTTAAAAAAAACGGTTGAAAATACAGCATGATCAAAATTTTAAAAAATAATTTAAAAAAAATATTCTGTGTACAATAAGAATAAGTTTTTTTACTTGGTGGATGTGGTGGTATTATAGTGATGTAACAGTGATAGTAATATGAATTTGCATAATACATGCGATAAAATTTGATAATTCCCAATCACCAAATAAATTCAGAGAAGTTAAATTTTTAATCGATGATTTATTTATTCAGTCGATTTCTCTTTCACCTATAATGCATCTGTATTGTGGCTCGAAGAGCTAATTTATTTTGTTTTAATTAAATTATTTATATTGCATAACATTTGTTTGTTGCAATCACCACTATCGGATGTACTACTATTGAAGTATTTTACTACTTTGACGATCAAAGTCTCCTCGCGAGGTAACTTTTCAATTTAGTTGTCAAATGTCATTATTTGGTATTTCAGCAGCACAACTGCAAATAGATTTCATACTCCTTGAAACTATACGGATTGCATTGTTCTGGATATTTTGTGGTCTGATTTATTCTTTGAACATCAAAATCATAAAAATCGGTTTTCCTGGCTGATACATAATTTAGCAATCGGCATTAGCACTGTCCGTTTGCTAAAGTATGTATGTGTTGTGTAATTAATAATTGTGTTCATATTCATTTAACTAAACTCGACGTGCGCCCGTCAAAGTGAAAATATTCCCATGAAAATACAAAAATTTCCCTCTTATGCTGTGTTTCTGAGGTCGATTTTTTCGGCTAAATTATGAACTAAACTTTTTGATGTGACCTTACGCTATTCGCCGCCAGGTTACAAACGAAAAGTAACTTTTCAATTTAGTTGTCAAATGTCATTATTTAGTATTTAATGCAAATGTGTTTTTGTGTACAAATTTGTACGTGACTCTTTTTTTTATTTTTAAACATTTCGTAGTTTATATTAACATTTGCAAATAATGCAACTTTCATATCCCTTTTCTACCAAAAAAAAAAAAAATTTGTGTCAATTTAAGTCCAAACCACACAAATGTGTGAGTAAAAAAAAGTACTATGTAATGGCGTTTTTGATAAAAAAAATTCGCTTGATTTGAAGTACAACCAACACAATTGTGTGTACAGTTATAGTGTTTTTTAGGAGGAAAATAAGTTTAAAAGGAGTGCACAAATGTGTAAGTTGGTTCAAAACACATACAAAAATAAATTTTAGGCATGATTCCCACACTATTGTGTGGGCAGGCAGGAAAAAAGAGGTATCATTTTCCATTTTAATTAAATTTAATATTTCTTTTATCCACGATTAATCGACCATTTAGTATTTGACTGATCTGACTATTCAGGCACAGCTTGTTTTGTTCATGTTACTGCCACCTATGAATTTTTATTGTGAATTACTGAGCAATTTAGTTTAGTTCATATTTTAGTCGGCAGCTCTGGTTGGAATACATATGGTACTTCCAACAAACAAATGTTGTGCAATGAAAATAATTTAATTAAAATAAAAGAAAGCCAAAAAATTGCTCAATAACTTAAATTACAATATTTTTCCAGATAAATTTAAAATTCATGTATATTACATATACATTTTACAGGGCGGTTTCTACAGTAGATTCAAAGGATTCAGAACATTTGGGCGCATCTAATCAAATAAAAGAACAACGAAAAAATATAAATATATGACTACACGTCATTAATATTGTTTTAAGAGAATTGATACCTTTTCCAAACGTTTGAGAAGGCCTTGTTTAGTAAACAAATGCGACAACAATCCCTGTAACAGACAAACTCAGTTTAGTTGGATTTGATTATGTTGTTGGGTTGGAAATAGTATGTATAATGGGTTGAAAATATTTTGTGTGTTGACCAAAATATCAACAGTGTGATGGATGTACGTTGGGTGTTTTATGTCACATATACATAGATGAGTTTTCTTGAGTAATAAAATATTAAAGGATTTCGAATTAGCAGTGAACGTTTCTGATTTTATCGCAATAAATGAAAATTGTTAATTACTGACGATTGAAACAACACGGATTCCACGTAGCGTAGAATCAAGTTTAATGTTAGTGTTTTTCGCTTAGTTTTTATAACTCCCATTTACCATATTTGTTTACAAGCTGATTTTTACTGCGAAAGGTGCTTGATCTACTTTTACAATCGACAATGGTTGGCTTATTTATCAGGGTCGGGATATTGTACCATCACTATTTTCGGCTTAGTTTGTGACTCATTTATCTAGAATTACACGTTTTAAATCGTGATTTCCACCGGCCATATTCTGGATTTTCCTGGGGAACGGGAATATTTGCATAGAATTTTTGTCCAAATGTATAGTTCTAAAATTTGTAAAAGAAAGTTAATTGGAAAACTATTGTTTCACATTTTTTTTTCGATTTTAAAAATAATAATTGGAACCATTCCTGAATTTTACATGATATCTAAAATGATAAAATATATTGTGTTTACTGAATTACTGATTTTTCGTTACGCTACCAAAAACAAGTAGACATTTTTTCCTCTATCGGTTTTTTCACTTCATTAGTTTTGTATTTGAATTTCGTTTTGATTTTCGAATTAAGAAAGTATGTAGGTAGTGTGATAGTATAAACCACTTTGTATGGAGAGACACCCTGTACATGCAAGGGTAGCAAAATATTCAATTTGTAAATAGATAACTAAAAAGTAAGGCACAAAGGCTATCTTCGAGAATCATCTGTGATAAAATTGAGTGTTTAATCGTCATTGTTGAAGGCTCTTTCTCTAAGCTCTTTAATGGTTTGTACAATCATTCGAAATTAAAGGAAATTAAGGAATCTGAAGCTAAAGCCATGTTACTATCAAAATATAGAAGTTTTATGATGTGCCGTGCAAATTAAAGAACCTAATTTTTCTAAATAAATAAATAATAAGGACAAAGCTGTAACTACTATGGCTGTAAATCTGAAAATTTGAAAGTGGACGAACATATATAAATAACATATGACACGTTAAAAACACCCAGTCGCAACTTTTTTACTGGTCACCACCAGGAATCGAACCCGGAACCCCCGAATAATAGAGCAAGCACTCTACTTACTAAGCTAACGAGGGTGACTAGATCTGGACCTAACTTAAAACATGTCGAACTGTTAGAAAATTTGTTAAACTTCTGGCGATCTGTTATTTTTACCCGAACAGGGAACCGGCAACGTTAGCTCAAACCGATAAAATTCGCTATGCCATTGTATGCCGTTTCTTTATTGAATTCGTTAATGTATTTATTATTCACACCATAACACAATCCTTCTCAATATTCACATATTTTTTCTCTATAACATTTCCATTATTTTTCAAATTAATTGCCTTGTGAGTCAAATCATATTAGCAGAGCCATCTACGATTTAAAGAACTGTAATATTAAATAGTGTATTTTTCTATGGGTGTTTTCGTTAATTCATTCTTTAGAAAGAATACAAGGAATAGAATATTGATCACGTGACCTAAAAATATTCCAAACGAAATGTAATAAAAAATTGCAAGGGTTGTGCCGGTGCTTAAAAGTGGCGATATTTGGTTTCAAACTATAGGCCAATTTCAACATTATCAGTATTTGATAAAATTTTTAGAAAACTCATTGCTAGCCATTTGATTCACTTCTTAAACCAATCAATTTTTTTAATTTCATATCAATAAGTGTTTAGAAAATGCGCTGGTACTGAAGTGGCTTTGTTTTAAATGACAAATCTGCTTTACAATCCTTTTGATAGTGGTGAATATGTTGGTGCGTTATTCCTGGATTTACAAAAGGCTTTCGATACCATTGATCATAGCTTGCTCCTTGAAAAATTATAATACTCTGGAATTCGTGGGTTAGCGTACAATGGAATTGTGAATTACTTAAAAGATAGACAGTAATTTGTTATGATAGATGGTATTCTTAGTGATATGCTAGATGTAGAATATGGTGTTTTTCAAGGTAGTGTCTTGGGTCCTCTGCTTTTCCTCATATTTATTAACCACATGCCAAGGTTGCCTTTGGTAGGCAAAATTCGTATCTTTGCAGATGATAAAGCATTATTTTATGAGACGACGGATCCTAGTACTATTGTCGATAATATGAAGGAGGATATGAACAATCTACTAGATTATTTGAAATCTCATATGATTTCACTTAATTTAACCAAAATAATATACATGATTGTTCATTCGCCCTAAAAATATTGGAGTTTTGGCCTCTTTTGCAGGGGTAGCTCTACCATATAGGCGAAATAGACGGCTGCCTAGAGCGCTGAACTGTTGACAGCGCCTAAAAATTCGGTCTTTATACTTTTTTTTATTTTTCTATCAATTAAAATCTAAAATTTATTTAGATAATATATTCGTAATTTACGATATTAGGTCTACATCTAGTAGTTACTAAGTTTGAAATTCTTTAACTTATCATAGTGTTTTTTTTTAAATTCAATATAAGTCTACCTCTTTTAGCACTACACTACACTTTTTACAATTATTCTGTATGCTTGGCCAGTTTTACAGTCCAAAACTACATCCATTTTGCCCGCACTGTATATGTTTTTAAGTTTAGTACTACACATTTCTACAATAAAATGTCCCAAGTTTTAGTGTATCCATTTTCAAATGTCAGTTAAATTTAAATTTGTAACCAAACAATCAAAATTAAGTACAGAAACAACATTTTCATTTTTTAGATAATTTTAAGCAAAATTAAAATAGAGGACACATTTATCTGCACCAATCGCTTATAGTCGATTGTTGTGTAGGAATGTGCAATGGCAGCTATTTTCTGTAAAAATGATCACCGAAAACTGTAAACCGTCAATTTTCATAACACTAATGACCCTGTTACAGGACTAGTGTTTGGGCGCCTAACATCCTCGTTCTTAATCACCTTTAAAAATTGTATAGATTACAGAAATTTGAAAACAATTTTATTTTTATAAATTTCCATAAGTCATAGGTAAATAAATTTATTAAGGATCAGATGTAAATAATATACCAAAAAAAACTATTTTTCCTCGTAGGTCGTATCTCGACCAATGTATTTCAAAAATAATGCAAATTTACTCACGCATAGACAAGTAGCATCACAAATTCATTTTGCGTGTAATCGCGTAAAAACGCTCAAAAACTTCACAAATTTTAACTTCTCTTCCTTTAAGGCTGTATGCCAAACTTAAAGTAAAAGTCTATTTTAAGTATATTTTTCAGTAAATTCAATTATTTTTCAAAAACTGTATGGCAAACTTATCGAAACATCTGTCCTAAACCCGAATTTTACCATAGTAAATGTTTTACCATAAGTTTGGCGCACAGTCAAAGTACGATTTCATGGAGCAACAGTATTTTCTTTTATTGTTTTTTTTGTGCTTGGGTCGGAAGGGCGCAACAAAAAGAATTACAAATTTTTTCCAGCCGTCCCTCCTTTTTTGTTAGAAATGATATTGTAATCAATAAAGTTGAATCATTTAAATATCTAGGAGTCAATTTTGATACAGGTATGCCCTGGAATGAGCATATTTCAGCTTTATCTAAAACAATAGCGCCGTTCATTTGTGTTCTGAGGAAGCTCAACATACTTTGTGTCGAGATACGTTTTAAATATTATATACTTCTCTTTTGTACATGCTCAAATGAGCTATGGTATTATCGTTTACGGAACAGCAATTAGAAAGTTATTGAGTAGAATGCAAGTAATATAAATAAACGTGTAAAAGCTATATGTAAACTGCAGCGGAAGTTTACATATAGCTTTTACTTTTATTTCCTACACTACCCTTATATAAAACTGAGTCCTATGGAATATTACATATAGAAACTTTACATGATTTTCAGATTGCATTATACATGTACGAAGCAATTAATGTGGCAACGGTCCTGTCTAATTTAGAGTTTAGCGAAACCAAATACGAACATTTCACTCGATTTGGCAAAAACATTTCTTGTGGTAACATCAATACTGAATTTGGTATGAAGTCAATAAGGTTCGCCGGTCCAATAATTTACCGGAATTGTTAAAAAATCGTTTGATGTTAATCACTTTAGAAGATCCAATAAAATTTAAATGGAAATGCGTCAAAAAGTTATCAAAAACAGTATAAATCCTAAGAAAGCGCCAGGTCATGATCTAATAACTGGAAAAATGATCAAAAAATTACCAAATAGATGCATAAAATATATAACATATATTTTTAACGCGATTATGAGATGTGGATACTTTCCCCAAAAATGGAAAATATCTCAAATTATCATGATTCCTAAGCCAGGTAAAGACGAAACCCAAGTCTCGTCGTACAGACCAATAAGTCTACTTCCGATTATTTCAAAGCTTTTTGAAAAGATGCTACTATACAAGAACTAATACCTATATTATCTGAAGGTCGCAATATACCAGATCACCAATTTGGATTTAGAGAGCAACACGGCACAATAGAACAGGTGCACAGAATTGTAAATACAATTAAGGTTTCCTTAGAAGAAAAGAAATATTGCTCGGCAGTTTTCTTGGATATTGCGCAAGCTTTCGACAAAGTATGGCATGAAGGATTAAATTACAAAATTAAAACTTTTGCCTAAACAATTTCATGCAATTCTTGAAAACTACTTAACCCAAAGGATGTTCCAGGTAAAACAAAAAACGGCCACTAATGATCTAACCGAGATAAAGGCAGGAGTACCGCAAGGTAGTGTATTGGGACCTGTGCTATACTTGTTATTCACAGCTGACTTACCAATAACTGAAAAAATCGTCACTTCAACACACTCAAACAGCATCGAGAGAATTACAAGAACATCTACAGAAAATAGAAGATTGGTTAAAAACTTGGCGGATAAGGACGAATGAATATAAATCAACACATGTAACATTCACACTGAATAAACGTACATGTCCAGCAGTAAAATTAAACAATATCACAATTCCTCAACAAACAAACGTCAAATATCTCGGTCTTCATCTCGATAGAAGATTGACATGGAAAAAGCACATTAAACAAAACGCAATCAATTAAAAATAAAATGTTCTAAAATGTACTGGATGATCGGAAGAAAATCGAAACTCTCTCTAGACTGCAAGGTTCTACTATACAAAGCGATCCTAATCCCCATATGGACATATGGTATCCAACTATGGGGCTCAACTAGTGCATCAAATATAGATATCGTACAAAGAACGCAAGCAAAGATACTTCGTAGCATTACAAATGCCCCATGGTATATTCCAAACAGCAACATCCATAGAGACCTAGGCATTAAAACTGTTAAAGAGACAATTAAATCATGCAGTCTAAGATACCAACTGAAAGTGGAATCACACCCTAACGAATTAGCTAGAGATCTACTAAGGCAACCGAAATATGGACGGCTTCGCAGAACAGATCCTCTAGATTTAATTAACTGAGAAATATAATCTAATAATTTCGTGCATGTTGACCTAACACTCTAAAATTAAGTAATTAAAAATAATTTAATAATAATAATGCATAATGATATTAAGTATTAACATAGGTTAAGGCTTAAGTTATTTTTTTTAAGAATTTCAGACTTCTTGTTAGTTTCGTATAATGAAAGATTCAAGAATAAAGCCTTTGGCAATAGTTACAAAAAAAAAAAAAATTGTGGCACACATATGTTAATGAGTGACACTTATATGATATCATATAGTAATAATAAACAAAATTACCAATTTTTAAAAAAAAATATATTTTTGGTTTATGGCAAAACAATACATAAAATGTGTTTATCGGTTTTTAAAAATAAAAAAAACAAAATAAAATAAAAATTACACATTTTCGGTGTTATACATCACAGCTTAAAAATTAAATCACATTAAAATTCATTATAATAATTCAACTGTCCTACCCTATTTCATTTGAAATATCGTCCCCAAAACGGTTAAGAACATAAACTTGTACAGTCATTTCACGCAAGTGTCAACGACACATCTATATAAATGTTGGGTTAGCAATTAACGCACATTAAAACAACTTTACCCTAATGTGAGTGACGTGGTACCCGGGTACCTTTTGTCCTTTTAGACTATATTTGTATGTTTTACTTCCAATAAAAACTTTAAATTTTATGAGAACTTCTAGTTCAATTGGTATAGATTAGGATCATACTTAAATATGAGAAATGTTACAACTTGGACGAACGTGGAAAAAATAAGTAATCACTCAAATTAAAATATTTTTTCTTCACTCACATAAGGGTTAAATCTATTTCAAAATAAAACGATGTTTTTTGCCGACTTGTATGACCATGAAGAATAGGGTTCTGGTAGAACCATGTTTATATCAGTAACATGTACAGTTGGTATATCCTCTACACCAAGTTTAACGAATCGTGTTCCAGATAATCGGAAAAATCTTACTACAGCCTCTTTATCATCAATACTTAAAATTTTCCCAACGTAAAATATATTTTTTTTTTGCCCGAAATCTTTAAATTTTACTAACACAAAATCGTTTGCGACTGTATTTCGCTGTTCATCGAATACAGGCAAATTATTAATCATCGTCAGAATCCTGCAATACGACTTCCATTTCTTCAGAGGCATCAGATTCATAACTAATTTGTTATGTTACTAATTTGCGGGCTTTATTTTGTTTTACGATTATTGATGTCAATTTTCCTCTGTGCCGCTAGCGGCTTTAGGATATTTTTTGAACATCTCAAGTGATATAAAGCCAATTTTTGGCCATTCGGTGTTTTCTAATATATCGCGTTTCGGTGAATTCACATTTAACGGTAGGTAATTAAGATTTCCTATCGTTACCAGTGGAATTGCATCCACCCGTACTGGTAAATTTTCTACAACAAAATTTAAGTAGAAATTACAAATTATAGTATAATAAAGAAATCATTAAGCAGGGGTAGAGTGTTACAGTATGCTTAAATGATGAGATAATATTTGATGGTGTTAGTGCATTTTCGTATGCATTATCTACACTGGCCGCAACATTGTAAATAGAAAACGTTTTTCCAGGATTCGGTATCATCCATGAATCAACTGATGAATTGTAGGCCGTTTTAAACGGTTTAAAACAACTAACTTCTAGCGGTTGTAATTTAATCGAGGAATGCGGTGGAATTGTTAGAATAGTAATTCCGTTTTCATTCGCTGGATTTAGGGCTTCCACACTTAAATGGGTCTCATGGTTATCGAATATTAATAACGTTGGATTGTCTGTAGAACTTGACGTATACTTAACAAAATATTCAATTACTTTAACAAAGAAATGGCCATTCATCCATCCTGAAGGAGCGGCCAACCCTAAAGTACCAGCAAGTGCACCAGATAGCATATGTTCTTTAAAGTGAGTTCTAAGAAAAACCATAACTGGAGGTAAATATTGACCTGTTGTATTTAGTATGAAGCATGTTGTTACTAAATGGCCCCTCTCTGCACTGGTTACTTTATTGACTTGTTTCGCACCTTTTTCTGACAATACTTTTTGATGATTTTGGACTGTCATCGTACTTCTTTCGTAGAAGTTATAGATTCGGCTACCATTCTTGAAACCCGTATCCGATCTGTTTAAAACACTTGACCAATTCTTGAAAAACAAAGACACGTTATGTCTATTAAAAGATGTAACACGGCTTAGGCTACACCCTTCTGGAGTCCAAAGTTATGACAATGGATGCCGTTTTCCAAAATGGCGCATCCACTCTACTCCAGCTAATTTATTTTCAATCCAATTTCTTGGTATTTTTTAGTTATTTATAACCACAGTTTCGTAAGCTAGTCTTCTGCCTGCCATTAGGGCTAACCATATAAAATATTTTTGAGGAGTTCACGATATAGTCGACCAAAGTTTTTTCTTCCTCAGTATTGAATATTTTATTTATTGAATAATTTGGTACTAATCTTGTTTCCCGATTATCTGCGTATTTTTTTACATACCGCGACAATGTTTTGAAAGCCAGCCCTTTTTACAAAGCTGCTTTACGAGTGCTCATTTCATTCTGAACCAGTTCAACTGCTTCCTGCATAACACATCCGGAAAATTTCCTGTATGGCAAGCGTTCAGTCATGTTTTCTAAACTAATTTTTAAAAATACAAGTGTTATTTTAAGGATTTAAATAAGTTAATATACGTTAAATGACACACATAAGTTAAACAATGACACACTCTGTTACTGTTCAACAATTAGCTGTGTGTCACTGTTTAAGGTATGCACTATGAACAATTGTTATTTTTTAACAGTATTATTTTTATTACTAATATCATCATTGATTGATTGATTGGACTGTAGAACCAAGTACTTGACAGGTGGTCCCGGATAACGCCGGGCCTATTCCTACAGCCTGTTTACGCATAACAATAGGAGGGATAGGAAAGGAATTTTTTTTTTTTTTTTTTTTGGGACGGAACGACCCGGTTTCAGACACCTAGCGATCGTACGGCACAACACAATTCTAATCTACTTCTAACTACTGGAGGGAGGATAAAGGCTTAATAGGTTTAATGGATAACGATGGTATTGGTCTTCAACAATTGCTTCTTTAAATCAGCAACCTGAGGGAAAAATTTTATTATTTCACGTACATCCTGAAATTGAATTCTAAATTAATGCTTTTCGGCTTCCTAAACAAGTTGATTGATTGAATCAGCCCGGTTACAAACACCTAGATAAAGTCGATAGTTAGTAACACATTAACAAGGCAATTCTAATCTACACAATCTGCAGTTGGATGCTTCATTTGCCAAAACGATTAACTCCGTAAAACAAAAAGTTGATAAAAACTGAGAAAATACGAAAATGGTTTTTTTAAATTCCTCATAAATTGCAACTTTAGTTACTTTTAATTTTGTCATTTAGTGGTGTTAACACTTCTTATTCCAAAAATTTGTTTTGAATATATACCGTTAGGAGCCAATCAAGTAGGTTGATATTAAAATTTACAAATATTCTAAAAATGGAGTTAATCGGTTTGGCTTGTGAACCATCCATTAATATTTCAAAGGAATATTATTTCACCTACATCGGTAGATTTCCTGAAATTTAATTCTAAATTAATATTTTCCGGCTTCCTAAATAATATAAACATTTATTAATTTAATCCTAATGCAATTCCACAACTTAAAGTAGAATTTCCTGAAACCATAATTGTTTAAATTATATTAAAAATTACTCTAAAATCCATAAGTATTTAATAAAAAATATGTAAGGCATCCCAAAGGCAATGGTACATATTCGAGTAATTACCAAGTAATTTATACTGCACAGGACATATTATGCCGAGCATGGCAATGGAGCTTTATCGTTCCTCAACCAATTTCTGTCAAATATGGTGTGCAGAATTGGATTGGCACTATAACATTATGCTCAATGGAACTAGGCCATTTCTCAACAAATGATGGTCAAATTCAGTGTGCAAAGCTGAATTTGACGAAATTTTGGGTTTCGGATATAACGAATTAAACCAGGCCGCCTCCTAACCTACAACTTTAAAATTCATTTTGCAGTGCTGGGCTAGGATTCTAATAAGAAAGGTCAGCTTAAATTGGTATTTTAACGTGTCTCTTTGATGAAGTTCTACAATTCGACCATTCTAAATGGAACTTGGGGATCATATTAATAAATATATATTGTCAAATCAGGTATTCAGAATTGGGTGGGGATTTAAAAATGGTATTTAGCGAAGTTTTGGAATTCGACCGTCCTAAGCAATTTATTAATCAATCATGTTCGAATCTTGTATGTTGAGCTAAATTGCGACTCCAACATAAATCCCGGATGAAGTTCTGGATCTTTCCACAAAACAAATCCGAAAGCAATCGGCCAACTAACTATCCAGTTCGTTTATTCACCATAGCTGAAACAAACTTCGCTTAACCCGCTAAGAGATGAACCAGTCAAATCCAGCTTCCCAAAACTAAAGTTTGCTAGAATTCCAATCCAGCCCAATTCATACCCAAAAATTAATTTATGTATCTTCTGCAGTATATTTCGCACATTTCAGTCATTCAAAAAAGATCAAGGTTTACGTGAGGTGGTGGCACGAACGGAAAATAAAACCACGCGGAATGCTTCTTACATAATTGGTGCATGAGCAATTCATTGAATACGATTTAGAACTCATCAATACTTGTGTCTGACGTTCCCATGCAATTGCGAACCTGTTTCGAGAAATATTGTCGAGTCGGATAAATTCTTTCATAGAAAACAGTGCCAGCAGTAAGCAATCTAAATGAATAACCAACATTAATAGCCCGAGGCACATCAAAGATTTACTTGTCGTTACAACGAATATAAAAATTAAAAACCATTTTCCCTTTGCCATGCCGTAACACATATCGCTCATGACATGAAAAAGAGACACAACTCAAAAATTAAAATTTTGCAGGAGAGCAAAACCAAAAAATGCTAATTACGTTATTAGATTCCAAAATCCTAAAACGAAGAATGGCACTTTGTGCTCTATCATTTTCGATGAAGGAAAAATAAAACTGTTTTTATTGAGGGATATGGATACTAATATTGCACATCTTTCTAGTGAATTAACGGAAAAAGTTCATTTGTTTTCAGTTGTGTCACCCGTCCATACCACGGCGATACAAATCTTTAAAACTTTTCAAAATACAAATTTTTACCGCGCATTATTATTAAAAATAATTTAATTAAATAAATTATAAACCATTTAAATAGACTGTAAAAAAAAAAATAAATAATAATAACACCTATCAATGTATGTACATATTATTATTACAATACATACATGAATTTAAATTACATTGGGGAAATCACACGATGACTCATTTGAGTTGAGACCGGTTTCTAACCTCAAAAAAAACCATTCACGCGCACACACGTCACATGAGTCCCAGCTCATCGATAAATTTCTATGTATGTGTAAAAAATTGTAGGAAAAAATCATTTTAAAATGTCTTCGCATGGTTCACCCAATATAACATCGTGTACGTCCACACCGCGGCAACCCCTGTCCGTCTCCCCGATCACCCCACCCATAAAACTTATAATTGTATAGGTAAAGTACAAAGCAACGAAGAAGCTACCGGACTCAAGCAACCGCAATATGGATATGCACATCGAAAATGTTTTACACAATAACATAAATGATAAATGGATTTTACACATATACAATAATACATTGAACTAATTATTAAAATAATTATAAATAAAAACAGTCAATTATATTACATATACATATTATCCACATCCCCTTTCCTGTCTGCCATCACAATTGTGTGGGTAAGGCAAAAGAATCATGTCAAAAACTTATTTTTGAAATGCATTCTGGGCCAACACACACTAAAAAAATAAAATAAAAGACACAGAAAAAAATAAATATATACAGAAGCAAAGCTGCATACAAAATTTTTACGCATATTTTCATAGTAAAATATGGGGTCACGATCCGGTTTTATGTTTACTAAATTTAAAATTACGGTTATAATCTGAACGAAAAAAAATTGAAACAAAAACAATATGAAAAGTCAAAGAAACGCTAAATATTCGAAGAGTTGGTTATTCTAAGTTTATTATTTTAGTCGTAAAATGAGTTTGTATTTTGGGGTTACAATCTAAAAAAGTTGTTTCAAAATTTTGTATGCAGCCTTACCTCTGCCTACATTACCCCTCTCTATGTAAAAGATTTGTTTGGCAAGAAAAGGGATATATACATATATATTTTACATATAGTAGTATTCAAATCTCGCTGGAATTCTGACAGTTCTCGCGCAGAAGTAATATGGCGGGTGCACAGTGATGTATTAAGTATAATATTCATGTTTTTTGTTTACATTTTTACGTTGTATTTGTATTTAAATGGAATAGGAATTTTAAGATACAATTAAAACACAAAGTTTAGATTTTATAAATTAAAATGATATTTAATTCGGTAAGTAAAGTATTAGTTCAAAATTCCATTAAATTGAAAACTGAATTTACTTTTTTGTTGTTGTGGTTTTGTGCGATACGAATCACATTTGGTTATTTATTTTCCCTAGTCCGTACCAAAATTAAATGTTGTCATTGTTTCCAAAAGGCGTGCAATATTTTTTTTTTTAGACCTATTAATTTTCACTTGATATATGATTGTAATAACATAAATACATAATAATTTAGAATGTTTTGTGTATTAAAACTGAAATATAATTCTTTTTCATGGTTATTTATTATTTTATTTAAGTTTACTATCTAAGATAAATGCGACCCATCAAAATTTTTATAAAAAAAAATTCTACACCACTGAGAGCTGCGCAGAATTTTTTTTTTTTTTAAGATTTGAATACTACCATACATACGTAATACACACACTCACTTATATATACCATATATCACATACAAATTTACTCATTCATTTCAAAACAAAAAATATTCGAAAATACAATTCCCATAATAACAAAAACACACACGCGCGAATACGCCTCGTAATTTCAATGATCCTCTTTATTTTGATCATCACGATAAAACACACCGCATTCTTTTTATACATACAACAGTATATACAAAAAAAAATGTATGTACATAAAAACAAGAATATTTTCTCTTTTACATTTTTAAATATGTATTCTTCTTGTATATACTAACAAAAAGGATACAACTCGCACTCATACACACGCAAACCGTACCATATCACTACTACGACGATATATTATAAATGCGTTTTTCTTATTACAACAATTAATAAAACACATTTAAATAAATAAAACTAAAATTTTAAATTTAAATTAAAAATTCAATAAAACATGAAAAACAAATAATAAAAACACTTCCCTTAAAAATCCTTTGGAATCGCACAGCAAACACCACGTACACAAAAATGAGTGTAATACACCCACATTGCCGCGCACCACACAATCTTTTTTATCTCTTTATCAGTTAAAAAAAAAATTAAAATTAAATAAATTTTAATTATAATTTATATTATATCACTATAACCGCAATCACTTTAAAATAAAAAAATTAAACCACTTTAAAAGAAATTTTAACTTTCACTACACAGAGAAAGACAAAAACGCGTCTCTCTTCTACGACGATCAAATCCAGAATCATTTTTATTACTAATATCATCATTGTCATTAAATTACAAGTTTGTCTTATTCAAGTACACTTACTCACGTGACTTCTTTATTAATTTATTTAAAAATTAGATTAACCTCAAAATTTATTTAGTTAAATCAACATGTCTCAAACATGTCATTTTTCGACCACATTTAAATTCAAACTGAAATACAATAAAGAGAACGAACAAATAATTTCCAAAACGAAAAAAAAACAGAAAAAACAGTAACGTATAAGATTTTGATTGTATCGCTGTTTATGCTGTGTCACTGTTCGGAATATACAGAATGAATTAACGAAAACACTCTGTTTGAATCAGAAACAATGTAAATAAAATAAAGAGAGGCAAATTTTAAAGTTTTTCTATAGAATTGAACTTTCTGTTTAGTTGTGCGGATTAGTAAAAGGCACGCAAATTGATTTGCCGCAAATTGTGCAAAAAACCAATTAAAAAGTTCCGTTTTATAAATGAATGTTGGCCTCATCGATCTGAATTGGGGAATAAAATGATGAGTTTTAATTGCAATCAATAACCACAACCTTTCTAACAACAAAAAACGCGAACTTATTAACACCTCGATTCCGTTAGTTCAGTTATAGTCGTTCCAGTCATAATAAAAGTCTGTTGTATGAAAAGTTATCCAATTTGTACACCAATAAGTGGCATGAGGCGAAAGAAACAATTAAATTTTGGTTTAGGGACATATTGTATTTAGAGGTGTCTAGCAAAAACATAAACACGTCTGTTTGGGTTGACGTAAATACGGTAGTTAACATAATACATATTTTGGCCAAGCACTGGTTTTATAGTAAACGAGTCTTAAAACGACTAGCGGAAGCAGGGTGTAAATTCGTCGGTCAAATTAAAATTCCTTATGAAAATTTTCACATGAATATGTTAATTTCGTAATTATGTGTTAGTTATGGAACCATTTGAATTGTTATTATATTTAAATTGCAAATTCAAATTAATCTATCGTTTTTATTTACAAAAATGTATTTAAAAAATATTAATTTACGCTGATTCTTATGAGAAAGAACAAAAGCTGATCCTCTCTATTTAAATCTTTCTATAAAAAAAATGGCAGAATCTTACAGCTCTTATATCTAGGTGGCTCTGATATGAGTTCTAGTCAAATTCATCCATTAATTTGGAACCATTCATTGAAATAAACAATTTTTACATTTTAAAATTAAGTTATTAAAATTTTCGGAATCCATTCCATACGTCTCACGGACTCCTTGGCTTATTTTCTATGTAACTAATTTGTGTAATATTGAAAAATAAAATCCAGTTGAAATATAACACGGAAAACAAAACAACATGAAATCAATTTTTCATTATTTTATCATTATTTTATCTCATTGACAAGCAAAAATCTCGAAATCGGAACAATATCAGTCAATTTTTGTAACAGTTTTAGAAAAAATCCAAATAAAAATAATCGAAAATGTATTCCTTGTTGTTTGATTAATTGAGAAGGATTTTCGTTTATTTCATTTTGTGTATTGTGAGTCTAAAAAACTTGGGGCTTTATACAGAGATATAAATAAAACTCTTTGTAACATACACATGTACTTATAAAACATCTAGTAAGTGCTAATCTAGTGCTAATTCCTTTTCGGTACTAAATACATATATTCAATATGATCATCTACGTATCTAATGACTTATTCCAAAAAATAATTGTTCAAGTTAATTTAGTTAATGCAAAACATCGAAACATCGGGTTGAATAATAAAGTATGCGAAAATTTTGTCGAAAATCTTTAAATAAATTTTTTATTATTTGTTTTGTTTTACAAAAGTTTTTCGGTTTAAATAATACAATTGAAAACAAAGCTAAGCTGAAAGAAGCTTAATGAATGATTTCTATGTTGTGATTTTATGTAAGTTTTAAACAGTATAAAAGCCAATGAAATAATGAAAACAATCAAAAGCATTTTGGTAGTTCTACATAGTTTTTTAGGGAGTTCTGCTAAATGTTGTTGCTCTGAGAATATCAAACAATGGCGTCAACAATGGTTTTAAATGGTGTGTGGTTTGGCGTATTGTATCCAAATCGTCACTGTAAGAAAACAATAAAGTTGAAGTTCAATCTTTGAATTATTAAACATTCCCATAACTTTGCTCTTAAATTAGTTTTAGTTCGTGAACTCATGAACAAATTGTAACTCACATGATACACACACTTTCAAGGTGTATAATATTCTCTTTGTGTTGATTTTCAAAAATCGCATATCATACTTAGATGTTGCGGTTAGGATTGACATTTAGGCCGGTAATTTGATAATTAAAACTGGAAGAGAATTAAAACAAATTTTCTTACACCATCACACACTATCTTGTATAGTATTTATTTAGTCACTGGATGATTTAAAGCCAAATTGCCTGACTGTTTAACACTAGAAAGACTGAAACTTAGTATATACCTATATTGTCCAAAAGCAGTCAAAATGACTGCTTTGTGAAAGAATAAATAATTCCTAAAATTATTGATTTACAATTTATATTCTTTTATAATATTTAAAGTTATATAATATGTTACTATAAATATTAAGTAATAAAGAAAATTTACTGCACTTGTAACTCAAAAAAAGTACATTTTTTGCAAATAAAAGTGGATTTTTTTTCATACGTACATTTTCTACAAACATACTTTTTACAATTTTCACAAATATTATTTGTTTTGTGGGTGTTCAGGGACTTAGAACTTAGAACAGCCACTCTTTTATTTGGTTTTCTTTTTTTATATTGTAAGAACACAATTCTTTGATTTATAAAGCAGAGTGGAAAAATGTTATCCTTCTTTTGTTTGGCTGCGTTTGGTAGTTCTATTTTGTTTCTCAACTAGAGTTATTTTTTAGCCAATAGTTTTGTCAATAATTTTGAGCGACATGCTATAGGGAAAAAGTTCCCGGTCGTAATATTTCTTCCACATCCTGTATATGGCTGGAAAACTTTCAGAATAACGTATTCACTTAGAAGTATTGACGATGGTCGTTGTTCATTTTTCCCCAAATAAGGAAAAACACATTCAAAACATATTTGCTGCTGACATCTGTTGAAAGCCAGAATTTGTGGCCAACTTTATTGGGTTTATTAGGCATGTACTGCGTAAACTGGCAACTGGCTTTTGAAGGAAATAATTGCCCGTCAAGTGTTATATTTTGCCCTGGTTTATAGCAAGCTTGACTGTTTTAATGAACTTATTGCATATTTCTAAAACCAAGGAAAATTTATATGTTTTTTGGCGCTTACATCTTACGGTTCTTCTGTCAAAACGAATAAATTATAGGATTTGCTTAAAACTTTCTCTGGCCATAGTTTTCCTAAAAAATTCGGGAACCCACTTTCTGACCATAAATTACCATTCTGACCATTAACTGTATTTCCGGTAATGAAATTATCCAATCATTTTTCAAAATTCAACGTCCTTCTTCTTTGCACATTCTATATGCTTCATAATTTGGTCATCTATTATCACCGAAAATTCACTAATAACATAATCTGCCATAATATTCCTTTCTGCGTAGCTTGTAGGCATTTCCACATCCTGGAAACTACAAGGAGATGGTAAACTGCCCGGAAACCACCTTCGCCAAATTTTTACCTCACAATACCATCAGCAGCTGTTTCGATCCTACACCTTTTTCTGGGCATATTTTCATTTTCATCATCACTGGTCGATGCTTCATCGCTATCTTCAGTTTAAGATGCTTCACTTTGAATGTCAACCGTTTGAACGTGAACTATTCGACATTTTTTCATGAATTTAGGGCGGAAATGATATAAAATAAACAATTGTATTTTTTTCGAAGAAGAATCACTACATATAGAGATAAGAATAACAAGTACTAGTGTTAGCTTACTGGACAGCTGCAACTCATCTAGAGCATGTTCAAATCGAAAATTTATGCAACGGGAATCGAAAAAATGTGAAATGTTATTTCAATACAGGGCCACATTGGTCATATAAAAAATTTACTGAATTCAATAATAAAAATCATTTACTTGTTTTAAATTCTCCAAGCGGTCAAAATAACTGCTTTTGGGCAAAATAGGTATAACACACACATATATCAGAAATAAAGAGGGGGAGGGGGGATTTAAATACCATCATTAATAAATGCATTTATTATATAAGTTTAGACAATGAATAACCCGACTATCTAGAACTAGTCATATTTTAAGGCAGTGAAAGGCGATGACTTTTCTATAGATCGGCACTTGGACATTATAATAATTTTTAGAAATATAAAACTACTAAAGTTCTTTCAGAAATATTGTACAACAACAACAAAAACTTAATCACAAATAAGCATAAAGCAAAATGTAAGTAGGTATTTATAAGAAAAATAAATCGTAGTTTTTAACTATTGTTTGGATATCGTTTCATTTCGTACGTCACAAAATTAGTAACAGCCTCGAATCTTCGCAGTTCAAAACTGCAACTCAAAAATCTCGATAGTTCGAACGTCACACATATTCTGTTATGTCTTGACTAAAGCTTTTGCTTTTTAAACAGAAATCAAATGAGTTCCATTGTGGCGCCATTCCATTTCGGGAACATTTTGTTTTTCTTTTGCAAATGTTTGGCGGTTGATTGATGGTTAATGACGTCAACCAACGTCATCAAATTAAAAATATTTGATGGAACTCAGTATCTTTATTATGTAATAAGAAAACAAAATTATACTATGCAAATAGGACCCCTCAAACAATTTTGTTTTTCTTTTTATCGATGAAGTATCGTATAACCAATTGGGACGGGAAGGCCATTGTATTTAATAAATTTTTGACGTCACCCAAAATTACTAGTTTAAATAAAATGATTTCTCGGTGTCACAAAAATTTCTTTATGCGGTGGTAACTGCGCAGTATGATTTTGTTTTCTTAATCCTAAAAGAACTGTCTACCATTGACCGTCAAACAACGGTCAAAACAAGTATTTTTCAAATTTGGGAGCTAATGCACAGTAGTGCTAACAAAATGACTAGCTTCCCGATCGACTAACAGTTTATTACATTCTGACCTCGAAATTTTTCTTGGCGATGAGAATAAAAGTTTATAATACAGTAACGAATTAATAAAATAATATTTTATTGTAGTTCATAATTATGTTATTGATTTGGCTGAATTTGCGTCAAGTTGAAAATTGCACTCCGTGAAAAGTTACGTTGTTTTTTATTTGCAGTATAATCTGAATCTAAGATGTTTTCGTTTAGTTTTACCACTATGCTCAGTATCAAACGTCAAATAAATGACGTATGTGAAGTTATCCCAGAATTCTATCCCAGAAAATAAAAAATAATAATCAGAAAACACTAACATATCAATAATCAATTTGCTCTTGTGTGAAGTTATCCTAGCACAGGTTTTGATTCATTTCATTCAAAATACTATATTTGTGAAGTTCGCCCAGCCCGGAATTTTTATCAATTTAAATGAAAAAATGAAAAATTATCAAATTTATTTAAATTATATAATAATCAATGAAATTCCCAGTCCAGAGTTCATTTTCGGGAACTTGCCATGGAAGGATTTTTTTCTAATTCAGCATAAATTTAGCCACTAGTGTATACATTTCAAAATCATGTAGCCTTGGTTCGAAACATTTTTAGTTTCGGCAAAATAATCTTAAATTTATCGAGCGGGACCAAATATTAAATAAAAATCAATGAAATTCCCAGCCCAGAGCTCATTTTTGGCAACTTGCCACGGAACAATTTTTTTTTACATTGCCTGTAATTTTCCATTACTTTATGCAACTCAAAATTTTACAGTTTTTTTATACGTTATATATATTTTAATTTTTATTATTATATGAAAAACAAATCGATTAATAAATTTGATAATTTTTCGGTTTTTCATTTAAATTGATAAAAATTCCGGGCTTGGGTTACTTCACAAATATAGTATATTTGAATGAAATGAATCAAAACCTGTGCTAGGATAACTTCACACAAGAGCAAATTGGTTATTGATATGTTAGTGTTGCCTGATTTAAAAAAATTATTTTCTGGGATAGAATTCTGGGAAACTTCACATACGTAAATTGTAACATTTTTACCATGAAACCCAACTTAAGCTCTACGATTGCCTACTTCTGATTAAAAACTGCAGATTGTTTTTTTTATTTATTATTTTTTTTAAACTAACAACCTCAAATCGGTCGTGAGAGTTTTAAAACGAAATGATTTAATATTCCAAATATGTAAGTTGATAAACGCAACCGATTCAAAATAACGTTTTCTGTCGAATAACGAATTCTTTTATCGGATTAAATTCTAATTTTGTGAATTTAACAATATCTCAATTCCCAATTATTTTTAAGACCATCGATACGTGTCTAATAATGTTAATAAGTTTTATAGAGTTAAAATTGCATAATTATGAAACGAGTTAATGAAATAGCAGCCAGTTTTAATTCAATTTATTTATGTTTTTCTAATATGACAAGACCAACATGTCTTAGGCAAAACGCAGCGGAATAAACCGTTAAAAGTTGCTTCGAATATTAAATAGTTATTTGTTTAGCTAAACGCTTGCTTAAACTTTATTCATAGCCACGGCGAAAATAATTAAAAAAAGTGAAAAAATTTAATGCAAAACTTAAATTACTCCCGATGTAATCAACGGATAACGAAGCAACGTCGAACTGCTACAGTTACTGTTTAAAGAGTTGAGTTCTCATCTATACATGCCACAGTAATTTTAACTTATAAGGGCTTGCATTTAAGAATAATTACATTTATTTAAGACTTTGTACACTAATTGTAAAAGTCTAGATATCGTATAAATTATAAACGTTTAACCAAACTTAAATGAACAATGGAGGTAGGTTAATATATGACTATCAACGTAAAATATTTAGCTGCTCATAATTATATTTATAAGCAGAACGTTTTTTAAAAATCAATTCAATATTATAAAGTTAGATTGACCTTAAAATAAAATGAAGGTAAAGAAAAAATTGGGACACAACCATTCTACGATTGCTTCGGTTGCGAAACAGCGTGAAAGTAGTTGAGAAGAGGAAGAAAATCGGGTGATTGAGCTTCCCACTTCACAATCTCTACATTATTTCCTATGAAACACGCTATCGCTTTTTTTGTGGTGTGCTTAAGGTTATTATCTTCTTGAAAACATTCAATATGTGATCGAAAGCATCCTCATCATATAATACCAAACTTGCATTCGATGGCCGCCGTACATACTGCCGGCCATCAGAACCAAAAATATTTACTTTTGTTTCAAACGACCATAACACTTTGTCCATTTTTCCGGATCTGTATTCGTCACGTGATTATTGCTAATTTTATCCTTGATGGCAAGTTATTTTCCGACAAGAGTGTGGCGTTGCTGTACAGCGTCACCTCTTTATTTTTTTCCTAATAACCGTTTTCTAACAGTTCCATCATTTTTAATTCCATTGGAGATCATAAACAACGTCAATTTCGACTAGATTTTTCGCTTTTAAGGCATTTAATTTCATATTAAAATTCATGATAAATTTTTTACTATTTCAGAAATCGGGGTTCCTTCTGATTTTAGTCTGAGCTTAATTTCTCTTTCAATCCCGCTAAGCAATAATCATTTTTCACAAGTTTCTCAAAATAATGGACCAAGTGAATAAAAATAAGTAAATGCTTTTACTTCAATTTCAGAATATATTATCAATTTAAAAGAATATTTGTAGTATAACTAGAAGAACACGGTTTATGAGCCGAGTACTACTTAACTGTTACTCCACCAATTTTAATAATCTGTTTTGTTTAATCTCCACTGATAAAGACATTGACAAAATAAAATTAAAGTAAAAGCATTTACTTATTTTTATTCACTTGGCTCAGTATTTATATTTTGAACTATGCTCCACTATTTTACCAAGTTCAGATTACTAATGATGTCTTGTTTCTTTGAAAATGGCAAAAATTTTTTTTGAATATTTTCAGTTAAAAAAAATTATTCTAGCGACCCATAATTAGAAATTGTTGGAGGGTGTCATCTTTTCCAGTATATTTTCCTCCTAGCATTTGATATTAATTACGATTAAGTTATGGTAAGTTATCCTAAATTTTTTCATAACTGTTACATTCGCTTCACTTAACAATCACTGTAAATATAATTTACTAAATAAATATGTGAAGTTTATAGTGCTAATTGCATAATAGGATTGGTATTAAAAATTATGTTCTGGATTTTTTTTCCCCGAAAAGAGAGCACAGTTTTGGTGGGCCAAATTACGTTTAAATTAAAAGCAAATTAAAAATAAAATCGCCTTATAACTGTTTGAAAGATTTTAGAGAAGTAAATATATCGCACACAACAGTTGAAAATCGTTTAAAATGTCTTGGGCTCATTAACAAACTAACTCATACTCCGAATGATCGAAGAGAAATTCCTCAACGAATCAATATTTACGATACGCATCTCAAGAAAAATTGTAAAAAATTGGAAAACCTACAACGCCTCTCACATTTTTTGTAACTCGTGAAAAATTAGGTGTTGCATTTCCGATACGGCCCTGATCAGACGTCATCTGATATTTTTTTTTTATTTATTTAGTGAAATATTATCAGAAGAGACTTGGTTTCGCTTTCGATATGTAAAATAAAATAGAAAGATTAATAACGCAATACTTCAAAAAATTAAAAAAAAAATATAATTACAGACACATGTAGATATAATATATACCAAACCTAAAAGAGCAATTGAAAATAAAAAAATATACAAAAAATTTGTTCACAAGTAAGTTAGGAAACAAACTTGGAAAATTTATGTGTGTGAATACCAGTTATATCATTGTAAAACTCATTAATACTAAAATTTTCACCAATGATGGTGGGGGCACTTGGAAATCGCACTTGGTTCTGATTTTAGCTGATAAGTGTTT
This sequence comes from Nephrotoma flavescens, assembly GCA_932526605.1. Lineage (NCBI taxonomy): Eukaryota > Metazoa > Arthropoda > Insecta > Diptera > Tipulidae > Nephrotoma > Nephrotoma flavescens. The sequence continues at coordinate 106,703,000 of OW052222.1, forward strand.
TTTAAAAATTATCCTTTATGTAAAAATATGAGTTATATTTCACACTACAAACCCGAAATTATTAATGGACTAATGGATATAAATCATATATAATTTAGAAAAAACTGACTAATTAGAAATAAACCAAAAACATGCATAGTATACTTATCAGATATACGTCTGTAAATAAAACACCAAAAAAGCACAAATAAATTAACACAGACTAAATTTAATATCATAGAAACCGTTCATAATAATTGCACAAGGCGATTATTAATTAGAAAAATGGTAAAACAAGGGTGCAGAACGTCACGTAACAGATGATAAAACTTAATGTGAATTAATAATTATAACGAATTGTTAAGATAAAACTAACCACTAAATCACAGATTATATTACTAAACTAAATTTTATATCACAGGATTAGTATTTAAGAATGTGCAATACAAGAATTGTGCGCTTTATTGTATTACAACCAATTTATAATATTAATAAATATTTAATTTTTATTTAAATAATTAAAATAGATTAAAAAAGATGTTAAATTTTTTCTTTTTGTGACATTTAATTTTTATTTTATGTTTCAATACGGTGTATTCAAAATTACTTTCTTGCAATCGTATTACAATTTAATGTTTGTTTATTTGAATGTGTGTACATACTATGCGTTTAAAAAACTTGATGAAAATCCGTAAACGACAAAAAATGCTGAAATATTCGTTCATATGCTATGGGAAGTGATTGCAACAAGTCCTACTTCCGGGTTAATTCGTCTAAGCGGTGAATCAGTGAAGGCCTGCTTATTTCTTATTAATTTTAGTCGGTTTGAGATGCATTCAATCTCGAAGAATTTTGTACAGGTTCTTCTTCGGTGGGGCAAGCTAACTTTTTTGAATCTTTGCGGGTCGAAAGATTTTATAAAAACTTGAAGAATGGAAAACCCTAGTTTGGTCGATTAGGCGGAAGTTGAATTTCTTTCTGGCTATGTTCCCTGAATGAAGTCTTGTTCAGTGCCACCTATTATAATTAAATTAAGGTGAAAACTTATTCATTTAAAATTGATTATCATTGTTCAATTCTAACAGTTTTGCTAATTTAAGACATTTATGATCGATACCTGTTACCATCTATTTCGTCCACATTCAATCTATCATCGGCATCCTTTATTTCGATGTACTCCTGGCTCCCCCCCCCCCCCACCCATCCGAATTTAATAAACCACTCCATCACATCATCATTGTACCGGCAAACAGAAAGAGATTTCGATTTTCACAAATTACAAAAACAATTGAAATAAAATAATCATAGTAATTTGTGTTTATTTATTATATTGATGAAAATTGAATTTATTTTCATCAATTTTTTTTTCTCATTTTCTGCGAATCATGAATAATAAAACAGATACTCGTATATATAAATGTAATACCGAATTTATGAAATACGCGGCGCTACGTTCTTGCGAATGTTCGCTGCTATAATTGAATAAATAATATTAGTTCGTTTGGTGATAACCATTCCTAAATTACACCCAATAAGTCACGATTATATGTAGATTTTGTTTAAATTAATATTGGTGCGAGAACTGTTGTGCGAACTGTGGATTAGGGTGGAGTGCCATTTCATGACTCTATTATAGCTGGAGTTGCCGAATAGGACTTTAGGGATGGGCATGGGAAATTTAAAAATTTAATTATTACGAGTAATAATGGAAAGGGTATTTTCGAGATTTTTTTATTTTGAATATTGAGTTAGATGATTTGTTTATTTAATTTACACCAAAAAAAGATACATATTTTGAGTTTTTCAGTTAGTTATTTATGTGCTATACTCCCATAAATTTATGCAGTTCCACCAAAATGAACATAATCAATATTGATTGAAAAATCTAAACGAATTATACCAGAATACACAAACTGGAGAACATCTGTTGATAATCTCATTATATGAGCTTTTCTGAATGTACGTATATGCTCATGAAGATGAAGGTACACAACTGCATAATTAATAATTTTATATTATTTATAAACATGTTCGTTGACATAACATGTCCATAACGTACACAAAATATAACAACAAAATACACCATTCTCATGCATTGAGTGACTAAAATGTCGTCTATGTGCATTCAAAAATATTTTAGTTTTGCATTTAGTCAGATACGTACATGTATGTATCTGCTACATACCAACGTAAAATTATTATTTGATTGAAGACAAATATTAGAAATGATGACGTTATTTAGATGATAATTTTTTTATAATTTCAAAAGAAATTCAAAAATAATGAGATGAGCTTTCACAGTCGAATCTACTGTATATTATGAAACAAGTAAATACGAAAATGTATACTTTGTCGTCTTTAAATTCACAACATAATAACATCATCGTGACGTTGATGATGATGAGTTGTATTTATCTTCAGCTTCAAAAAATAAGTATTATAAGAAGAGGAAGAACAACATTATATCAAAATCTAATTTTTCATTAAGGGTTGAATATCATGCTTGATTGATTAAATTATAATTTATGATTTTTGATTTCATCTAATTAACACGTGTCAAATTTTTTTATTTCGTTTTGTATTTTATTTTAAATAAAAGTTAATTTAATATTTAATTTTTTCTTAAGGAAATAATAAAGTCAACATAATTTTTCATTTTGTTGCTTTATGTTCAGTTAAAATTTTCGCTTTTGTATGAGTTTATAATTTATATTCAAGAGAAGTTGATTGGTGCGAGATTTGGTTGAGTAAAAGAATTAGTAATTTAATAAGGTGGGAATGCTTTATTATTACCTTTCCTTTAGTATGAAGATTGTTTAGCACGAATCTTTTAAAAACCGACCAACCCTGGTCGAATAAATTGCACAAATAAGTTCCGGTTAAGCAGCTAATTTTTGTAGTTGATTGAAAGTTCATAGATGAAATGTACCTTAACTTTATGAGTGTAGAACTTAACTTGATGCGGTTGTTCAAATTGTTTTCTGATTTCACCCAAGTTCATATAGGTTATTTTATATTATCCAATGGTCATTTTTAGATCTGAACTAACAACAAATATAATTTCTTGTATATACATAGTTGTTCTTGTGAAATTGACTTAAACTTTCAAGGAGTATTTCTTCGAAGTGATTTGATTTAGTTGGTAGTGATTTGATTGAGCAATATGAGCCTACTTTTAATTTACCATTGCCAGGTTTCCATAAAACGACTAGTTTTAATAAGCAACTTAAAATGTATGTTGTCCATTAAATATATTGAACTAAATTGGGAATGAAAAGAGTCATATCTGTATACCCCTTCCCCTAACCATGCCAGTATTGAGCCTCATCCAATATTTCTGAGTCCTAGCAGAGAATAATCTGATTTATGAATTAATTTTATTTGAAGTTTAATTTACAGTCTTTTAGTTTTAAATATATTTTTCGAAAATGCTGTATACTTTTCAAATCCAATATTTTAAAACGAAACAGCTTCTGTTGAAGCTGCCACTTCCGGTAGAACGATGCCGACCAAAAACCTCTAAGGGGCATCGCAATTTATAAAGAAAGTTTCAGTATGAAGCTTCATTCCTTTCAATCAATCCGTATGGGCTGGGCTGTACGGGGACCAATTTTTTGCTGAAAAAGTCTTACTCAAAAATGTTAATTTGGCTTAAATTTTGAAAACAGATCTGGAATGAAATTGTTGCTAGTATTTTTTCGAAATTTAACATATCATTTTCGAGAAAACGACTAAATACTAAAAGATTCTAAATTAAATTTTCACAATACCGGTAGAGATCAGTTTTCAAAATTTAATTCGCGAATTTTGGCAAAGAACAAAACTTCGGCCCTGTACAGCACAGATGGATTGGTTGACCATCATGAAACTTCATACGTAAGGAATTTTTTACCGAAATCGGTACACCGGAAGTGGCAGATTCAAAAGGAGCGTTTTCGTTTTTGCAAATATATTGAATACATTATTTACGAGAAAAACGACTGCAAACTAAAATATTCTAAATTAAATTTACAGATTTGTTTTCAAAGATTTAAGCGAAAATAACGATTTTTGGCAAAACTGCTTTTCAACATAAAATTTGGCTCTGCTCTGTACAGCCCTGTACAGTACATCTTCATATTTAAGCTGTTTCCAGAAATTAGGAGATCCCAGTGATTTTTGGACGACGTCGGTCTTTGCAAATGTTTTGAAAAGTGTTTAGCATTTATGAAAAACGATTAAAAACAAAAGAATTTCTTTTAAAAATACGGGAAATGACGAGTTTTTATAAAAAAAAAAAGATTTCGCCAAAATTCGGCATCTCTGCAGGCCAGGCGGATTACTATTCGGAATGAAACTTCGTATATAAACTTTTCCCGTTTATTGGGAGATATTTAACGGAACTCTGTGTACCGGAAGTGGCAGCTTCCAAAGGAGCTTTCCAATTTTTTCATTGATATTGAGTATTTACAAAAAAAGACAAAGGGTTTAAAAGATTCAAATAAATTTAAGATTAAATTTCAACAAGGGTTGCTTTGTTGGTTTTCTGAAATATAAGCAGAAACAATATTGTTGATCATACAAGACAGGTTTATTTACAAATTAGTGGTAAAATAATGTCGGGATTTTCCACAATATAGTCACCCTTCATTTTTTGTAGAATTATTATTATTCAGATTTCTTTCCGTTTCCACAGAATCCCAGTATTTCATTTATCTAATAATAGTGGAGCTAGAGTTTCTGCTGCGTTGCTCATGTTAAAATATATAAGGGTCTATCACTATAGCACGACTTATGGACTATACACTCAGAAAATATATGATAAATATGTACATGATTGCATTTACCATATTATGATAATACTAAATTATTGTGATATTCCCTATCTTGCAATGATTATAAATACTATCAAACATACTTTATATGATTAATATTATCATTTAGTGTTAAATATAATTATTTAATATGATATATGATATTCTTGTATCATAATATGATATTCTTGATCATTCTGCTTCGTCTTCTTCATCATAACAATGATGATCACTTGCGAATTTTTTTTCACATTATGATGAATAAGAATGATTAAGAATATCAGATTATGGTACAATCAATCATTTAAATAATTGTTATACAATTATTTACATAATTGTTATTACTCCGAAAATTAATTGATTGAAAAAAAGCTAACTCTAATAGTTATCAGAGCAAAAGTCTTATCTTCTGAACATAATACTCTGAACTCTGCCTCAGAAGACTTTTCAAACTCAGCTTTTCAAATTTTGAAGCTTGCACTATTTTCTCATAAATGCTAACAAAAAACGATTTACGATGTAACTTTTTTCATTCAATGTTTATTATTTTATTTGGACGACATTATTTGATTAAACCAGGGATGGACCATTTGAAACTAAAGGTACATAAACACAATGTTATAACAAGCCAAAGTACACAAAAGTCCATTTATTTCCAATTGTTAAATTTATTGTAAGAATAGTGAGTGTATCTCGAAAAATGCATTAAGTTGGCCTTAATGATAAAATTTGAAATTCGTAGCGATTGTTAAAAAATGACATTGATACTGTAAAAGCCGTAGGATAGAATTGAAGCAAGTCCAGTCAATATCATCCTCATGTATTTGTTTCGAAAACAGACTAAATAATGAAACACACCAAGCAGCAGCAGCGAGCAGCAAATTTAAATTTTGGCTTATTCGCTTATTTAATGATACAAAATCATAGTTTGCGTATAAATATAGGTATTTCCTTTAATGGAAATACCTATATTTATACGCAAACTATTAAGTATTTTGTAATTATAATTGAAAAATTTAAATTTAAAGAAATTGTATTGAATGAAGTTGCATCTGTCGCGGCATCAATAGGTTCCACACCAAGCAGCTTCAATTTGCTGCTCTTTGCTGCTACTCATAACCTCGAAAAAATTTGCACAATTCAATTTTACTACTAAAACAAAACAGTCTGCTGCGCTGCTTGGTGTGCACGCCCATAAGCAGCCGTTAGTGTGGATTGCTTGGAATATGTTGCGCTGCTCTTGGTGTGTTTCATCCTTAAAAGGTAAAAACTATAAATTTATGAACAATTAATATTAAAATTACCAGTTTTAAAATGAAAAAAGTTTCATGGGTACATTTGGAACGAGCTACATTTTTTCCACTGCTACCGTTTGTTACTTTCCCTATTCTCACTTCTTTTCCTATACTTCTTTAATTAGATTTTTCGTTAATATACAAACTTAATTCTAGCAGCCTAATTTTTATAAACAACAATTTTACTAGAAATTGAGCCTACTATAATTTTACTAGAAATAGAATCAATATTTTTATTGGCCAAATTTTGTGTTTCGTTGCCATAGAGAACGTTTTGACGGGCCGTCCTATTCATGTTTAAAACAAAAAATATTTTCTTCTCTCAGATAGCAACCACAAAAGGAAAACTTACAATTAAAAATTTAAACAAATTTGAATTTAAAAAATTATCAATACCTGAATGATCACAATACTCGACAATTAATTGAATTAATAAAAACCACATAAAATTAAACTGATAAAATGAAAAACTTGTTATGGCGGAAGCTGTTATGGCGGACCTGTTTAAAAATATAGAATGTTTATTTATTGCTTGATTATACTCTACTGATTTTTTTATAAGGAACATCTTCAATTACGATATAGATATTGAAATAAGGTAATATATTGCACATAAAGATGATTAAAGTTTGCGACTTTTTGTGTTTTGGGCATGCACAGAACTCATTCAGCATTATTCATTATATTTTATATGGGTACGCGAGAATGAACCAAACTGGAAGATATTATGCTTCATAACAGTACCTTCCTTAAATAAGCACCAAAATAACCAAGGTTAATTTTCATATTCTTTAAATGAAGTTTAAAAGAAAATGATGCCACACTGATTTTATTTTGTTTGGAAGTTCTCAATTCAGTTTATTCCTTTTATATAAATGAGGATCGGAAATTTCGAGGATTTTGTTGTAGAATTAGGCAACGGTGTTTCGTTTATAGAAAAGTGACCAAATTTTCATAAAACCAACCTGTAGCAATTGTGCCGTGGTCATTGTGAATAATGAGAGAATCCACAGAAAAAACTACAACTGTGAAATAACTTAAATTTCATAAGATTATTTTTCACGACTGGAACACTCCAATAAACATCAATGATTTATTTAATAAGGGTTGTGACTATGTATTTCAAGTACTAATAAAACAACGGTTTGAAATCAAAAGAATACTAATTTTTGCTCTTTATGAACCGCATAAAAATAGGTATTTCTGCATAGCCTTACCTAACTGTACTACATACTCATACATCACCCGAGATAAAATTTATGACCTGTCAGAAACATAAAATTTACAACTCTTCAACATTCAAATCGATAGAATTCTTTACAGGGGTGTGGTCTTTCAACCAAACAATCAAAGAGTTAAACCAATATCAATTAAAACTGTAAAACCCAGATCAAAAAAGATACAATTTATGTAATTTTTGTATTATGATTTTCTCAGTAGGTATCATACCTTAAGTAGCTCTGGGTTAAAGCTTTCACACAAAATAAAATTAAGTAATTTATAAAATTATTTCCACCGCATTTTGTGACCAATTTACAAAAAAAAACCTTATGAATATATTATAATAAATTCCATAAATTTCATGACAAAAATAAACTCATCTTCGACCAAAACGTTCTGGTACTACAGGCGTTCATTCTACGTAGAAAGAAAAAATACATAAATTCAAAATTTCAAAGAAGCTTTTACTTTATGTACAATGACGATATTCACAGAATTTGTGTGGACAGTTTTTTTATGCTTGCCAACAGAAAACCAGAAGAAAACTAAGAATCATCCTTCCAACAGAAAATGTAAAAAGCCCTGTATAAATAAAATAAGCTTTTTAAATATATTATGTATGTTATTTGAAAAAAAAATCGTAAAACTTTTTCATTTGGTTGAGGTGAAAGTCATTTATAATATTAAAAGTCATTTTATAAATAATTTGGAAATTATTCTAATTTTGATGGTGGTGTGTATAAGTTTCTTGTTCATTCACGTTAGCCAAAAGCTTTAAATTTTATTTTCGTGAACGTTTTTCGTTTTGTTTTGTTAATTCTGCGTTGTGGGTGATTTGTGTTTTGGGTATGGGCAATTGGAAGGGAAAGTTAATTTTCTCATTTCTGTTATTTTATTTATTTTCATTTTTTGTTCAATTAGATAATTATGAGGTAAATTTTTTTTTCCTTTTTCGTAATTGTTGTCATTATTTTGTTTTTTCTTATCTGCCACCTTATTATATAGATAATTTTTTTCCTGTAGATACACAGTTACCATGCCAGGGGGATAAAAATTCGTTTGTTTGAAAGTTATTTAAAAATATATAATATTGGGAAAGTTATCTAACGTAAAAAAAAAGAAATAACGTAAAAGTTCAATTAAAATAATATTGATTTTTGTCTGGTGTGAAGGGTATTTTGAGGTGGAGAGGTTTATACAAATACTCTTTAAAGTTTCAATGTATAATATAGTATTCCGTAAGTAAAGTACGTAACTCTAGTGGTTTGAAATAACCTTTACATCAACACATAATAGGTCAAACAAAAATCGATTTGTTGTAACGCAAATACTGTTTAAAATGGTAATGAACCATAAACGTCTTGATTTGGTAAAAAGCGAAGACGACCCAAAAAGCTAATGACTGGCACAGTTAAAGTCTGTGTAGTTAAATGATTTAAAATTTATTATAAAAAAATGTTTTCGAATGCCTCAACATTTACACCCGGTGAAAACACAATAAAAAATACTTTGAATCCCTTTTCCGGGAACCGACACATTATTAGTTACCTGAATATAAAAAGCTTCCATACAGAGACGGAGTAAATCTATTAGAAATGATAAAAATTAATCCCTTTTTTGTGTATATTATGTACGTGTATCCTTTATATAAATAATTTCTTATTTTACTTTTTGCGTTTTTTTTTGTGTTTTTGATCCTATAAACAAAACCGCATTAATCCAAATCCTGTTGATTGTACTGTATCGTAATTATTGTTGTTGTTGGTGTGCCCTTTGAATATCGAATGTAAATACATAATGTTATTATTCTTCCGCTTTCAACCCGTAACACGGATGTAAGAGTCTTTTGCCCATTTTTCTATATGATAGAATCCCATCACCCGCAAGTTTTTTTTAATGATAATGATTATTATCGGAATCTGTAGAAAAAGATACGAGAAATGAACAACACAAAAAGTTTATTTCTTAATACCTTTGTCCTAATGTACGAAGAATAAACTAAAGTTTTTACTTTGTTTATTTAGGTAAATATTTTATAGGAGATAAATAGAATCATTGCCAAATAAATGGTACGCTAACAAAACGAAAATTCGCTGTTCACAGAACAGCAATCTGTACACCCCTATAAAAGGACATTATGTTAAATCCATTGTGATTGACCAACACGATATTTGTGTTTGCAAAGGAATTTTTGTATATTATCTACCTTGTGGAGTGAACATGGCTACCAAAAAGAACATTAAAATATATCGACTTCCATTAAAACGTAAAAATGTATAAAGAATGGAAAGGACTAAAAGTAAGTCTATATAAAAAAGGATATTTACAGTTTTAAATGGGCTTAAAGGTATCTTATAGTTATTTGTTTTGTCTTCTATATTTTGTCTATGTTCGGAGAGGGTGTAGACTTTTTTGTGTGCTGTTAATTCTGAGACAGTTTGATTTGTTTTTATTGAGATTCGGAGATTTATTGAAAGGCCCTTATCGGTTTCCGATAAAATAAATGGAATTTTAAAAAGGAAATTTGTAATAGTTTATTGATATTGGAATCAATAAATCTGTTCAAAAATAATAATAAATTGATGAGGTACTACTATTATATGGATTTTGGAGACATAACGAATGGATTGTGAAGAAAACATAAAACGCAATTGCTTAACATCAATTAAGTATTGTCATAGGATCTAGAAGTATATTCCAGAACACCCCTAAATGAAATTGAGTAAATAATATGTGGTTCTCACAAGGGCATGATTCCGGAAGCGATGGAAGAAAACTCTATACTAAAATTGTTTACAAGCGAAGTATTTCTAACTTTTATGCAATTCAATTCGATGTTTTTGTTTAACCCTTTCAGCGCCAAAGAGCGCGATCGCGCTCCTTAATACACTAGTCGAAAATGCCAAGAGTGCGATCGCGCTTTTGCTCCCGCACGAACTAATACGATGTCCATATATCACAAAAATTTTCCATATTTTTATTACTACACACTCGAAAAATAAAATATAATTGTTTTGAAATACTTGTCGTAAATAAAATGCTTCGAAAAATGAAATACGTTTTTAAATTTCTATGTTCCTTTATAGCAGCGTGGCACTTTAGCTAATTCTCTAAAAATCATGTTTCCACTCAAAGGGTTAAACATCAACTAAAATACGAGTATTTTTTACACATTATTATATATTTACAAATCCCCAAGCTATCACTGGAACTACTAGTGCGGTGACAAGAATATTTTTGTATGATTTGTGGCGGGTGGGAAGTGTGAATTAGTTTAAAATTAGCTGGGATGAGTACAAAGGGCCAAATGTCGAAGGGCCGAATGTGTCGAAGGGCCGAATCTGTCGAAGAGGCGAATGTGGAAAGGCCGAATGTGTCGAAGGAATCAATAGGCCCAATGTCAAAGGGCCGAATGGGTACGATTTTTTTCTTGTTTTTAGAAATATAATTTTTTAAATTTGTTTTATGGAATATTTTGTAAATTTTTTTTATTAAACATAAATGAATTTCTTATGAATATATGTATTTTACTATTTTTCATCTTTCGATATTCATGAAATTCCACGTATCCAGTCAGCGATACATTTTGGGGAAGGAAAATTTGGTCATGCGTCACCTGAGACATTCGGCCATATGCCAGCCTTCTGATAATGGGTATATGTACAAAAAAAAGTTAAATTAAATAAAAAAAATATATACATAGTATATATTTTGATAGATTTATAAATTTTAATAATAATAATACATACTTCTTTTAGGAGTAATTGAATTTTGTTTACAGTAATAGGAAAATCATCTTCATTTTCCATTTTTGAAGAAAAATGATCCGATGATGCCTCCAGTACGAAATCCGCATCAAACACTGGCCCGTTGTGGATATGCATTTAAATGTAATAATTTTGACGGTTAACGAAACCATGGTGATGAATATGAGCCTCATTCACAAAACTCTTCACTGTGTGAGATTAAAGCCCTAATTCTCTAAAAACCAAGATAAATTATAATATCTAAAAATGATAACTTTTGCACACGAAAACATTTATCGTAGAAGTCTAGATTTATATTGGATATATATTGGATGTTTTAGTAAATTCGCAAGTGGCAAAACAAATGTATGTCAAAATGTATCTCAAATAATTTATCGTGGAATAACTTTACTTGAATGTGTAAAAGGCTTTCGTTTGGATATTATTAATAATTAATTGCATTTTTTCATATTTTAGTTTATAGTGTTAATTAAGAATTAAATAAGCTCTAACAATTTAATTAACTGCGATACTTTACATAGGTTAGGTTAGGTTAGGTTAGAGTGGCTGCTATCGCACACTTAGGCCAGTAGTGGCCCATTGTGATACCACAGGATCCTATCTCCCCTTTACTCCCGTTGAAACCATCCGGAGCTACTTATGTAGCGTAAAATATCTCGCACTCCACAGCCCGCGAGTTCCGAAAGGCTGTCCATGCTGTACACACCTAAGTACTTATGTCTTCTGCCTGATAGTCCCGGACACGAGCATAGGAAGTGATCTAACGTCTCCTCCTCCTCTTCGTCCAAACAGCTTCTACAGAAGTCATTAGTCTGTAGACCCATCCTTCTTGCATGTTCCCCAAAAAGGCAGTGTCCTGTCAGTATCCCTACGACCAATCCTAACTCCCGTTTTCCTAGAGATACTAGTACCTTGGAGCGCCGCAGGTCCAGTTTTGGCCAAACCTGTTTTGCCACCCTGCACGTGAGAGAGTTGGTCCACCTCTGTAACAATTCAATTCAATTGCTTCCACCTTATCCAAAATTGGGTTGATCTCCCCTGCATACAATTTATATTTAATAAGCTAATCGTAAATCATATTTTTTTTTAATGGCATGAAATATTTTGTCTAGCGGTAAGGTGGTTTGCGCGGGAAAAGCAAGACCATAAAAAAAATTATTTTATTTTTTTGGCGGAGGTCCGTTTATTTGGTTGAACAAAAATCATTAAGTTTTTGAGAGCTCGGGCGAAGAGTTGGTTCCTTTTAATAAAATATGGACAATAATTAACCAAAAATATAGTTCATATAAGTGAAAACGAATAATTCATAAAGTTGGCCAAATTGGTTAAAATCTAATAAAAATACGTGCCTATAGTGAATGCAAAGACTGGTTCAAAGGTTAATTATAAAATATTGTGAAATCGTATTGAAAAACCGTACTTCCCTACATGAACCGTATAATCAAATGATCATACTTAATTACATGTAAATTTGAATACCGTATAATATGTGATTGATTATAATAAAATAAAATAATAAAATAATAAAATTCTACTTATAAAGCCTATGAATAAATTGTATAAGTTTACCTAAAAACTAGAACCAAGTGAATTCGTTAATAAATTGTAATTTTATTGTGACATAAAAATTATGTGTGTTATTCATTTTAAAACACCCACGTATTTCCATGGGTAATGGAAATCAAACCGATATAAAAAAAAAAACCTTTGAAACTACCATCGTAATCTCAGTCGTTTGTAAACCATCAGTATCCTGGATTCATCGTATGTAATGAGCAAAACATAAAATAATTTATACGCTTGCTACAAATTCGAGGTGTAATTAAACGAGAAGCTGTTTAGGAATATTACCACCAACATTTTGGATATTTTCATTTTCGCCAACCGACCTCCAGTAAGCAATTTTGGACGAACCAGCGCACCCGAGGATTACACACCAACGGGATCATATTGGTAACTGTTTTATTATTTAATTTTTACAAAAACCATTTTTTTATGATTTTCTTTGAATTGTTTCTTATTTAAGTTCTAGTTAATCTTTATCTTATTTAATTAGTATTTAGATTTATTAGTATATTGTTTTTTTTTCCTATCGTGATTATACAGTTTATGTGTTTACTAAGTGTTTTCGCGCGGTTCCTAGTGACTAGTTAAAATCATTTTTTTTTTTTTGAACAAGTTAGTTGTGTTCGCTAGCCACCCATCGTGCTACATTATGTTCTAAATATTTCGGGTTGTGAGTGAAGATCAGTGATTAGAGTTAAGGGATGTAATTTTTAAATTTATTTGCACAGCATAAACATGTCTAGCAGGATGTCTGAATTTTATGAATCCCCCCGTTTGCCCTGAGTCAGTAGCCGCAGAAGCTGTGCTCAGACATTTTGCTGGATGTTTTTGTAACGTTCGATAAGTCGTTGGCTGAACGATAAGTTGTTTGTTACAAATGGCGCCCAAGCTTTTGGCTTACAATTCAATGGTGATAACCTTCAGTTATTACTATTTGCTAAGCAACGGTTAATTTTCTTGTTTTAATTTTAAAAATTATTTAACGTTAACTTCTAATCTTTCTAACCGTTGACTTATTTTGCAGAAGCATCAACACATGATCGCATCGATATTCGACTTTGGTGTCTTTTGATTATGATGTCAGGTAATTCTGTGTTGATGTACTGACCTACAGTTGCATGCGCGTATATATTCCTTTTATTAAAAGTTTTGATTAATGTGTTTGTTAACATGCAATTGGAAAGTTCTTTAATTAATTGTAACGTCTATCAAATTCCGGTTATGTGAATTTCGCGTAATTATTCCTCCTTTAGAGTTTTTTGTAGTGACAAAATACGATTTATTATGTTAGGTATCATATAACCTCAGTTTGATTTGGCAGGAAAAACATGTAACTTAATACGCCCGTTAGAGTTTTTTGTGTAGTTATGTGTTTCATTTTGCCAGAAATTCGTTACCTTCATTTCTTTCATATAACAATATTTTTTTTACATCCTTACCTCCTTAAGATCTACTGAACTTCACTCACTTTAGGTATTATATTTACTTTAAAGTTACCATATTTTTGGCTGCGAGTTCTCGAACTATATTTCAAAAATTTTTGTGGTTATTTAGGATAATTAATCATAAGCAATTTACTAGTTGTGTGTTATATTTTTTTTAGTCTCAAATTACTTTGTCGCTATTACTTTCATTATATATTTGATAATTTTAATTTTATATTTCTAACAAGTTTGAATTATATCGGTATTGTTGAATTTACGCTTAGCTTATTCTATACAGTTCCTTTTTTTTTATAAATATGTCTCTGAATTTGGATCATTTAACTCACGACGAATTTCTGATTGAATGCGAAATTCGCAATCTTCGTGGAACGGCTTTGGAGATCTATACCAAACTGAAAGAACAATTAATTTCAGAACAACAAGTTCCCGTTCTCATTCCTACTCGCGCACATGAGGCGGCTCGTAAAAACCCGAAAAGGGAAATTATGAAATGCAAAGCTAAATTACAAAGTCTCAAAAGCGCTATCCAAGACCTTGAAAATGCAACGAACAAAGACGAGCATGGTAAAATTTTGTCTCGAATGCTCCACGTAGAAGGTAGAATGCTCAGAATATCTCGTTCGCGCTCCATAAAAGAGGAAATTCCCGAGTTAAAACATATAATTTTTTCATTGAGAGAATGTTTGCAGAAATGGTATGTTGATGAATTTGACGAGGTTGACGGAGAAACATCGTTTAACAAAACCTTAGAGGTTATTAATATTCAAGGACCTACGGAAGAAGAACTCGAGTCCGAATCCGATGCAACCGAGGTCGATACGAAAAATAAACCTGTTATGGTCATGCCTGTTGACACTACCGTTCAAGCGTTAGGGTCTAAACAAATTTCAGTTCCCCCAGCCGCGTCTGTTCAAACTATCCTCGCAACCGTGGATACGGCCCCGGCTCCCAAGGATTACAGCCTTGATGCAAAATCCGATTCAATCGAGGGTACGAAGAAAAAGCCAGGTGGGCTTGCACCAGTTGACACTTCAGCGCTATCTATAGTGCCTAAGCAAGTTTCATTCCAACCGATCGCACTTACCCAGACCCCTGGTGTAAACTTTAATACAGCTTCTTCATCGAAAGATAGCCGTACCAGTGTTCTATAGCAGAATTCACGCAAGTGGTACAGAAGAGTATTCCTAATATGGAACCCGACCAATTAGATACACTTCTCCAAATAATAAACGAGCGTTTGTTAATATATGGTAACCCTTTCACAGAAGAGCGCGTACCGAAGCCGAATCATAATAAGTTAACGGAGGATAATTCGATACCCGAATCTCAATCCACCAGTATGGAAGTTCCCCCTAAATTCTGTCATGGACACAGTCATAAAGACATTAAAGGTACCCCCGAATCAGCAGTGCCTAAAGCTAATATGTGGTCTCAAATTCCTCCTTCTACAGTCGACGATTTTAGATATTCCAATTCTCCCTATAAACATCTGCATAAATGGAATTTATGTTTTGACGGTTCCTCCACGGAAAAAACAGATATAGACCGATTTTTATACCGGGTAGAACGGTCTGCGGTGCGATATAACGTCTCGCAGGTTTCGTTGGTTGAAGAATTAGGTGCTCTCCTCAAGGGAGAGGCATTAGAATGGTATTGGCTTTTCCTGGAAAGAAATGGTTTAGTTTCGTGGGCTCAATTGCGCGCTGAATTAATACGTAGGTTTCAACGTTACGCAACTGAAGATGATATTCTTCAGGAATTAGAAAATCGCAAACAGCGCTTGCCAAAAGAGTCCTTTTATGATTTTTATAGCGCGTTACTGAAGATTGCAATGAAATCTCCTACGGCAATTTCTGAAAATGAATTATTAAGATACGTTAAAAAGAATATGAGGCCCGGTCTGCAGTTTCATTTGCAGATGTCGGATAAAAAGATAAGTTCCATAGATCAACTCATTGCCGCCTGTGTCAGTTGGGAACAAACCTGGGTTCGAAATGGATACAGTCCTGAAAATTTTCTTCAACTGAATAAAAAATCCCTCCATGAACTTGATTATTTTGGCAATCCGGTTGAATTGGCAGCTCCCTCATATCATGAAAACCATCTTGAGGCTTATCAACTGACTAAAAAGGATAGACCGGCCTTCGTTAATGTCCCATCTTCCCAATCTGGACTTAAACCAAAACCTGTACCTAACGTCAAAATTAATGACGGTGCAAATAATAACTTTATTTGTTGGAATTGCTACGACATAGGCCACGTTTATCAAAATTGCCCCACTCCGCCATCTCACATTTTTTGCTATGGTTGTGGAAGCGAAAATGTACTTAAACCCAACTGTCATAAATGCAATGCCGGAAAATCGGGAAACTTGAATACGGAAATGCGCGCGACTGGGCAACCACATTTCCAAAAGGTCATGTCACCCAGAACCATCCCGAGGATTACAATAACTCCCGCCGAGACGGTATCCTCGAACCGTCCAGCTCAATAATCCCGCTCTCGCATAATGCAAATTTCACAATAGTCAGGGCCCCTGACCATCTTGCGGGCACGTCGCAGGTTACAATGCCTTGTTTCAGTCGAACTTCCCAATATTTTTATAAAAGACGTCAGATCAAAGTCAAATGCATAGAATCTGTCATACCAAATGAAGCCGATGGCAGGCCATATGCCGATGTTCTGATAGCTGGTCGTAATATGAGAGGATTGTTGGACAGCGGCGCAAATATTAGTGTGTTGGGTTTGGGTTCTCAGGATTTTCTGAAATCTATTAGCTCGTCATATAAATTTTATCGGTTGTTATCTTACGTTTGCTCCGCTAATGGGCAGAAGAATGTTATACTCGGGCATATCAATCTTCCCATCACATATTTGAACAAAACACGAATTATTCGATTTCATGTTGCCCCCGATTTACAACAATGTTTATATTTAGGTATTGACTTTTGGAGAGAATTCGGGATAGCCCCCTCCATTGTCAATGATTTATATCAGCCTCTCAAAAGTTCCGTAGATATCAACCAACATGAACTACCTGACAAGCTTCGGTCAGAACTAAATGAAATTATCGCACTCTTCCCCTCGTCAGACTCCCTTGGGTTAGGAAGGACTACGCTTACTACACACACTATCGAGGTCGGATCAGCTGCTCCTATCAAACAGCGGTATTACGCAGTTTCGCCAGCTATTCAATCCGACATAAATAAAGAAATAGATCGTATGTTAAACCTCAGGGTAATTGAAGAAAGCGATAGTAGTTGGTGCTCGCCGGTAACGCTAATTAAAAAACCGAATGGTAAAGTACGGCTATGTTTGGACGCGCGTAAATTGAATGCGGTCACTATGAAAGACGCATATCCGTTGCCACTTATAGAAGGGTTATTAGGGAGATTAGATCAAACTAGATTTATATCTAGTCTAGACCTGAAGGATGCCTTCTGGCAAATCCCGTTAGATAAAGATTCTCGTCAATATACAGCGTTTACAGTACAAGGTCGACCTCTTTATCAATTTCGCGTGATGCCTTTCGGTTTATGTAACGCACCGCAGCGTATGTGCCGCTTAATGCACAAAGTGATACCGTTTCATTTGCAAGATCGTATATTCGTATACTTAGACGACCTGCTTATTACCTCCGCCAGTGTCGACGAACACTTTTCATTGCTTCGAGAAGTTGCGAGACTATTAAAAAAAGCTAACCTCACCATTAACATAAATAAAAGCAAATTTATGCTGAAGCAAATCAAGTATCTCGGATACATTGTTGGTGATGGGTGTTTAAAGGTAGATCCCGATAAGATCTCGGCAATCGAAGAGTATCCAATTCCCAAAACGCCTAAGCAAATCCGAAGGTTTCTCGGTATCACAGGTTGGTATAGGAGATTTATCGCTCAGTATGCTACTATCAGTACTCCGTTAACCGATCTCTTGACAAAGGGGAAAAAATTAATCTGGACTGAAGGGGCTCAACGTGCTTTTGACGAGTTAAAAAATGCGTTGATGACAGCTCCAGTATTGCGAAATCCCAACTTTGCTAAAACATTTTTCGTGCAATGCGACGCTAGCTCCACGGGGGTTGGTAGCGTGCTTTTTCAGAAGGGAACGAATGACGAGGAATTTCCCATAGCATTTATGTCAAAAAAATTGAATAAGACCCAACGAAACTACTCTGTAACCGAGTTGGAATGTTATGCTGTTATTTTAAGTATAAAAAAAATTCGCGCATATGTTGAAGGGTTTCACTTCGTGATCATTACCGATCATTCAAGTCTACAGTGGCTAATGTCCCAAAAAGATCTTTCGGGAAGATTGGCTCGCTGGAGCTTGAAATTACAGGGATTCGATTTTGAGATTCAGCATAGGAAGGGTGCTCAAAACGTGGTTCCGGATGCTTTATCCCGAGTAAATGTTGAAGAAATAGTACCCAATGGTTTCCAAACGATGGATTTGCCTTTGCACATAGATTTAAATGCCCCTGAATTTGTATCGGATGAAGAATACCTCAAAGACATAGAAAAATTTAAAAACGTAAATAATATTTACTCGACTAATATGCGATTAGAAGACAATAAATTACTAATTTGTCCTACATACGGTTCTAAAGTGTGTGATACCGATTTACCAGAATGGAAATTAGTCATACCACAGTCTTTGACACGATCCCTATTGGAGCAAGCACATGCCTCTCCACTGTCTGCACATTTAGGGGTTGCAAAAACTTTAGAGAAACTGCAAAGATACTTTTATTGGTACAGAATGGCTAAAGACGTCAAAAAATTCGTATCTAAGTGCAATGTTTGTAAAACTTGCAAGCCAGTAAATTTCGTCACTCGCCCACCCATGGGAGCCTTTAGTGAGGTTGATCAGCCATTTCAATGGTTGTATTTGGATTTTTTAGGGCCTTACCCTCGAACTAAACGTGGTAACTCGTATATTTTGATTGTGCTAGACAAGTATTCTCGATTTGTTCTTCTGCATGCGTTAAGAACGGCTAACGCCGCAAACGTGGTTAAATTTGTCGAAGGTAATATATTTAATCTGTTCTCAGTACCGGAAACCATTCTAACGGACAACGGTACACAGTTTCTGTCCGTTCAGTTTAAAAACCTGATTGTTAAGTATGGCATAAAACATCTCACCACCCCTAAGTATACTCCACAACCCAACGCCTCAGAACGAGTTAATCGCTGTGTTTTGTCCGCTATTCGCTCGTACATTAAAGCTGATCACCGAGAATGGGATTTTCATTTAGATGAAATTGCATCTGCGTTGCGCAACGTTGTTCACACTTCGAGTGGATATTCACCTCATTATCTGGTATTTGGGGAACACAAAAGGAATCATGGATCTGATTATGCTGTGCGTAAACTACTGACCCAACATGGTGATAATGAATTACTGTTAATGTCTAAACCTACACGACTGAATTTGGCAAGAGAGTCTGTCTTGGCTCATTTACAGAAGGCTTACTCTAAGAATATTAAATATTATAACTTACGTAGTCGTGTTCGGTCATTCAACCCAGGTCAAAAGGTCTTTATAAAAAATTTTGTTCAGAGTGATGCTTCTAAAAATTTCAATGCGAAATTGGCGCCTAAAGCCATTCCAGCGATTATATCTAGACCCGTTGGTCAAGTGTCCTTTGAATGCCTCGATAGAGATGGAAACATTTTGGGGGTGTATCATATTAAAGACATATATCACAATTTCTAGTTAAGACGATCTCACCTACAACCTACTTCTTGATTCTCGAAAATTTGATAAGCCCGGCTTTCTGAGACATCTCAGTGGTGTGGATCGTCCCCACGAGTGTAACAATTCAATTCAATTGCTTCCACCTTATCCAAAATTGGGTTGATCTCCCCTGCATACAATTTATATTTAATAAGCTAATCGTAAATCATATTTTTTTTTAATGGCATGAAATATTTTGTCTAGCGGTAAGGTGGTTTGCGCGGGAAAAGCAAGACCATAAAAAAAATTATTTTATTTTTTTGGCGGAGGTCCGTTTATTTGGTTGAACAAAAATCATTAAGTTTTTGAGAGCTCGGGCGAAGAGTTGGTTCCTTTTAATAAAATATGGACAATAATTAACCAAAAATATAGTTCATATAAGTGAAAACGAATAATTCATAAAGTTGGCCAAATTGGTTAAAATCTAATAAAAATACGTGCCTATAGTGAATGCAAAGACTGGTTCAAAGGTTAATTATAAAATATTGTGAAATCGTATTGAAAAACCGTACTTCCCTACATGAACCGTATAATCAAATGATCATACTTAATTACATGTAAATTTGAATACCGTATAATATGTGATTGATTATAATAAAATAAAATAATAAAATAATAAAATTCTACTTATAAAGCCTATGAATAAATTGTATAAGTTTACCTAAAAACTAGAACCAAGTGAATTCGTTAATAAATTGTAATTTTATTGTGACATAAAAATTATGTGTGTTATTCATTTTAAAACACCCACGTATTTCCATGGGTAATGGAAATCAAACCGATATAAAAAAAAAAACCTTTGAAACTACCATCGTAATCTCAGTCGTTTGTAAACCATCAGTATCCTGGATTCATCGTATGTAATGAGCAAAACATAAAATAATTTATACGCTTGCTACAAATTCGAGGTGTAATTAAACGAGAAGCTGTTTAGGAATATTACCACCAACATTTTGGATATTTTCATTTTCGCCAACCGACCTCCAGTAAGCAATTTTGGACGAACCAGCGCACCCGAGGATTACACACCAACGGGATCATATTGGTAACTGTTTTATTATTTAATTTTTACAAAAACCATTTTTTTATGATTTTCTTTGAATTGTTTCTTATTTAAGTTCTAGTTAATCTTTATCTTATTTAATTAGTATTTAGATTTATTAGTATATTGTTTTTTTTTCCTATCGTGATTATACAGTTTATGTGTTTACTAAGTGTTTTCGCGCGGTTCCTAGTGACTAGTTAAAATCATTTTTTTTTTTTTGAACAAGTTAGTTGTGTTCGCTAGCCACCCATCGTGCTACATTATGTTCTAAATATTTCGGGTTGTGAGTGAAGATCAGTGATTAGAGTTAAGGGATGTAATTTTTAAATTTATTTGCACAGCATAAACATGTCTAGCAGGATGTCTGAATTTTATGAATCCCCCCGTTTGCCCTGAGTCAGTAGCCGCAGAAGCTGTGCTCAGACATTTTGCTGGATGTTTTTGTAACGTTCGATAAGTCGTTGGCTGAACGATAAGTTGTTTGTTACACCTCTCATTTGTCAAGGCAATTGCCTGCTTACTGAGCGCCAATTTGAGTGCTGCTATAGGCCTCCCCAGACCCGCCCTTCCTGGCTGTATCTGGAGAGTCGTGCCGTACCTAGCTAGTTCGTCCGCCCTGCAGTTTCCCGTGACGTCCGAGTGACCAGGGACCCAGATTATCTGGATGCTGAAATACTCGCTCATCTCGTTAAGAGATGATCGGCAATCCAGCGCCACCCGTGACTTCAGACAAACCGCCTCCAGCGACCTGACCGCCGCTTGACTGTCCACATAAATTGCGATATCCCTCACGGATACCACATTATGCTTCAACCATGTCACGACCTCGCCTATCGCCACCACTTCAGCCTGGTACACGCTGCAGTAGTCAGGGAGACGAACGGAAATATTAACGTTAAGCTTCTCACAGAAGACTCCGGCTCCTACCTTACCGTCTAGCTTAGAGCCGTCCGTGAAAAATTGCAGTGCCTCGTTTTCCAGTATTGATCCGTTCCTCCAAGATTCTCTCGAAGGACAGATGGTCCGGAAACCCTTATCGAAGCACAACGTTGGCTTAATATAATCTAGATTCGCCAGTTCTTCCCTTAGCGATCTAGTTATCGTCGAGTGTCCCGCTTGAAGACACTTCCACTGAGATACAGCCGAGAGTCTCGTAGCCACATTGGCTGCTATCTGTTTACCAAAAAAAAAACTTTACATAAAAAAGAAATAAAATTATTTCAATTTAGATTGTAAATTTGTGAACTTAAACAAATGAACTGTTATCGTTGGAATTAAAATATTCTTTCAATAAATTCAAACATTCAAATATTTTAGTGGACCTTATTCACTTCTACCTATACTTTTGCTTAGTTTCATCTCTAGTCTTTCCACAAATACCACAATACAAATAAATTAATAATTTTATGCTTAAAGTATAGGAAATAAATAAATTGTCTCTTTATATTAGAAGAAAGAAGACTTAAGGGGTAGAGTAGCCTAAAACAAGATGTTTTGTGGATTACTGCAAAAGCCATTTTAGTTGCTCATTTTTCAATATAAAAGTCAAGTGTTTAAAGTGGTTGCTTTGACAACATCTAATTGAACAGATCTCCCCATAAAAAGCAGAGCTTTTAACTTATTGTGCACTCGTAATATTTTATTTGATCATTACGAGAACAATAAATATGACAAACTATAGAAATCTAAATTAATTAAGAAATTTTAGAAAGTAAAAATGTTTAATATTTCATTTATAGGCACTTATCTTTCAACAATCTTTCAGATATTACAATGTTTAAATTCTACTAGTTTTATCTTAATAATGAACGAGTACAAAATTTAATTATATGTATTATGCATTAAAACAAACTTTAACTAGCACTAAGCTCGAACAAGATGTTTATTTCTTAAAATCGATTTCTAATGAAACAGTTAATTGATCCAAGTCTCCCCTCCTAAAACTAGATGGTCCTTCCATAACTATACCCCAATCAAATCACTAGAAATGGTTTCGATTAATACATTTTCGGTGCTAATAATGACGTAGGCCCTTTTCCAATTACTTATTTGAAACTTATTGACTTATTTAATATATAGAGCGAGTTTTCAATGAATGTCAGGCTTTTGAAACGGTGTAAGATAGGAAAGAGAAAATTACTTATAATAAAAATTGTTCAGTGTCGAGTGTCGAGCCGTCTAGTGGTGATCTTGAATGATCTTGAAACTCATTAGTATGAAAGATATTGACGAAAGTTAATTTTTTTTAAAAAAACACCCTGTATTTTTGAGTGCACCTTTTGATTAAGCAGTTAAAATTAAATTAATAAATACTTTTTGTTTATACACAATTTTCGTAAAATGTATGGTTTCAGAGATATTAGTAAAATTGAGCTGCATTCAGCAAAACAATTTTTCTAATTTCTAACAATGTTTCGTGTAATGACAAATAAAATAATTCTTCTTTGACTTATTAAGCATATTTTTAATTTATGTACTGCTAAGTCAGAGAAGAAGTTGATTTAGTTTTTTCATTCTTACAACGAAACAGTATTAAAACATAGAGAAAATTGTTTTGCTACAGCAGATGGATTTTACTCATATCTCTGAAACCATTTATGTATGTTACAAAAAAAATTGAATGGTCAAAAGTATTTATTTATGCCACTTAATCAGAAACTACATTCAAAAACTAACTTTCATCAATGCCTCGAGTACTAATGAGTTTGCAGGTAATCACAAAACGTCCCCCGTGACCCTGAACCATTTTTATTATAACTAATTTTCTCCTATATTGTGCCGTTTCCGAGACAAAAGCCCGGCATTTATTAAAAAGCTCACCCTGTATAAATAATGAAAAATAATCGTGTTTGATTTTAAGGATTTATTTGTTTTAATCAAAAATCACATCTTTCACAAATTCAGTGTTCCAAAATTTCCATACAACCTGTATAAATTCATTTATAATATTAAATGCCATTATCATTACTAAAAAGGAATAAAATTTGTAGGGCGCAATATGTCATAGTCTGCGAGCTACAAATACCGTTGTACAAATTTCAAGTGAGTTGAAACAAAAGGTCTCGCTAAACGAAAGGGAACAAAAGAATTATGGGATGGGGTTATAAAAATATTTAAAGAAGGTAATTCCTACAGGGAAATATGGATCGCATTGCCAACAGAACGCATTTTTCAATCGAAATAATGAAAAAGAACGTGGAAATAAAGCAAGAAATAAACAAACTAGCCAGCCTCGCTAGGTAAAATCACAGACAAATCACAATTGTGATTTGTCTGTGGTAAAATGTCGTTCCGAAAGAAAAATTGTAAAGAGGGTAAGAAATAATCCATTCATTTCAATTCATCCAGAAAATTTGCGACGTATATTTCGGAGGGCAGGTTATAATGGATATACTATGTGCAAGAAACCTGTCACATTTGCTAGAAATATAAAAAAGTAAAGAATTTGTGAAAGGGTAGAAAGGTAAAATTATTGGTTTTTGGCAAAGATAAAGATATTAGTTTAATATTTCTGAAAACAAAAACAATTAAACATGGTCATATCATAATAGTAAATTTTATGCCTTCGAGGATATGCGAGCAAAAAATAAAAGGAAGCTACATAAAATAATAATTTCTGATTTTCAATTAAATTTTTATTTTAATTATTAAATGTACTTATGGAAAATATAGATTTTAAAAAAAAAATATTTTTTTTAAAACAAACACGATTTTTACATTCTTTTACGTATTAAATTAAAGCATAGGACATTTTCGACATCGAGATTTACCTTTCGCTATATCGCCGAAGCAAAAAAGTAAATAAATTGGGGGATTTTTAACTGAAATCGGCCTACCGTAGTTTCAACCGCCATAAGAGTTTTTTCTTTTTATGCAAATATTTTGAAAAATATATCATTTACAAGTAAAATTATTATGAACTAAAACGTTCCAGATTTATTTTGCAACAATATCGGCCCAGTTAGGTTTTTCAAAATTTTGAAAGACTGAAACTGGGTGTGGCAGAGTTAAATAGGATTAAGAAGTTTTAAATTCGACTGTATCAATTAATTTATTTAAGATTTTTGCGGCTTTTTGGACAAAATATTATTTCTAATGGCATTTACAATGTCTACGACTTTTGTTAGTCATTGAAAACAAAGAGGCCATTTATTCATTATAATCTGCCACAAAAATTAGAAATATTCATTTCCCCGATTTTTAAACCCAGAGTACTTGTGTATCTTTAACACAACCCTTACAACATAGCGATAATTTCCAAAAGTTCCAAAATTTTTTGATTTGGTGATATAATTCGCTAAATCGATAAGTTATTGTGTTGTACTTTAGGTACAATGTCATAGGTACAATTTTTCTACTATTTGTGGTAATAAATTAAATAAGATTCTAAATTGTGATTTCTATAAATTGAATATGGTGGATGGACCATTTTCTATTTCGGAATATGGCCAACTAGGATAAAACTAGGCTATTTATTGACAGAATTTAATAAAATTATGCATCGTGCATGAAAACAAAATTCAAAAATTCTAAAAGTAAAGCACTGGATATGTCCTACTACGACAGGGTCTCGATCATGTAAGAGACTAACGTTGTCCGACTTCATGAAAATTACTGTTAATAAATGGGTTAGTTGAGTAAAAGTTAATCAGAACTTCCATCCACAAAAAATATTTGCCATATCCCATTTTCAGTCCCCATCATACCCAGACTTACTGTGATCGGTTATACGGTAAATCTGGGTATGGGGACTGAAAATGGGATAATGTAATTATTTTTTGAGGATCGAAGTTCTGACTATCTTTTACTGAACTGGGCCATTTATTAATGGTTTTCATAATCGTTTTGCAGAACAATTTGGACAACGTCCAATAGATTTACACAGAAAAAAATGATGATTTATAACAAGAAAATTTGATTCAATTTAAATCACACATGATTTCAATTATTCGTCATTAACATTTTGGTCTTCATTTAAAATATAAAACTTTAAAAGCAAAACCTTGCTAGAGAAAACTTAAATTTCAAACTATATTATGAAATTTAAGTTTTCTTTGTAAAATTGATTGAGTAGACAGGTTTTTAGCTAGCAAATTGCTTGCTTGCTAGCGGATCGAGTATTCACCCCAATATCTGGTAAACAAAATAGTTTAGACATCTCGGTAGAAAACGATTGTACGACATCTATATGTATGTCAACTAGCTGCAAATTTGCGTCTCCACACTGAGAAAAATTTTAAATTGTAAAATTAAAAAACGAAGTTTTTAATTTGTAAAAGTTATAAATTTTTTTGAATTTAAAATGTTTTTTTTTTTAAATTAAATTAGATTTTTACAAACTAATGAATAGTTTTTTATTTTAATAACATATTTTATAAAATGATTTATAAAATACTTTTTAAATTTAAAAAGTTTATTTATTTAAACAGAATAATTTATTTCAAAAGAAGAGTTCTAGAATTTTAAAACAATTTTTTTGAACTTATGAAAATGTTTATATTTATTGGTTTGCCAGAAATCCCGTTGTTTTATTTTTCAATTCGTCTATATTTAATATAATTCGCCAAATCTATATGTTCTTGTGTTATATTAAACGTATGAATGTTTGAATTTTTGCAGTTTGGTTTTGATCGTTGCAACCTGATGAGTGGACCAACGTTTTATCAGTACGAATTTACGAAACCAAACTGCCAATAAGAATTTGAGGAATTTTTCATTATATTTTTTAAGGGTTGTATGTATTTTTACACAAGGACCCTGGGGGTTAAAATTGGGGAGAGGGAGTAAATTTCTACTTTTTGTGGTAGATATATTATGTTATGACTTTATGAGTAGATGTCGTCTTTGTTTTTGCTGGCTTGCACAGTCTCAATTCACAAACATTGTGGTTAATGTCATTGTATTTGAAAAGTGCATTACGGATTACTTTGATTTAATAAAACTGTGT
The DNA here is from genome assembly GCA_932526605.1 of Nephrotoma flavescens. Taxonomy (NCBI): domain Eukaryota; kingdom Metazoa; phylum Arthropoda; class Insecta; order Diptera; family Tipulidae; genus Nephrotoma; species Nephrotoma flavescens. The sequence continues at coordinate 106,729,794 of OW052222.1, forward strand.
GACTGTGGCATTTGTTAAAACATAATTATTTAAAAATTAAAATAAATCTTTTAAAACTAGCCAATAGTTTTTTAATTAAAAAAAAAAAATCTTTAAATTTAAGAACACTCTTTAACAAAAGTAAGGAAAGTATTTTTGAAAATAAAAACAGTTTTTTAATTTTCATAAACAAATTTGGCGAAAAAATTTATTTTAGAAATAAAAAGATTATCCTTTTGATTTTAAAAACGGGACTTTTCGCTTAAAAAATATATCTATATTTTTTTGATTTTATACGTATATTGTTTTATTTTTACTGGTTTTTTTTCTCAGGGATGTGCATCTGTTCGAAAATTTATGTTATAACTTGTTAATGGTGTTAATGTCAGGTGGAGAGTAGCTCCAAGTCAATTTCATATGCCAAATTTGATTACTCCTTCCACGACGTCCTTCCATTATATCCACCGAATAGATTTCCGTAGCGTGAAAAGTTTCAATCTGGCTTAAATTTCAACTACGTTTAATACAGTTTCGCTTACGCGTATCCGAATCGATATTAAAAATATGTTCATCATAATTCGTTTTTGAGCGTGCCAGATTAGGATTATCTAATCTAAATATATAGCATGTTTGTGTATCCTCTTATGTCATGGTGCGAAGCCTACAAAAAAAAGTTGTGACTAAAACATAGAGAAAATCCCAGAATGGAATTTAATCCTAAATTGTCTCCGATTACTATTCCCAACAAAAAATGAACCTTTATAACACCTTCTTCTGTTTGTAAGTCTATTCCTTCAATTGCTAGTAATTTCCGCTCATCGACTAGGGAAGCAAAAGCTATGTTAAAATTGAAAGACTTTTGTTTTGATTTTATGAGCATTGCAACAAAAAATATTCGGCACTTTATGAAATCCTTGCGGTAATGTTGGAAACGTGTAATAAAACGCAGCGATAGCTTGATTTCTTGAGCGGCTTCCCAAAGGGTTGTTCGTTTCGAAATCATCGTAAAACAGAAACAATGGAATTACATCATTGATCGTTAAATTTGGTGTTTATTGTTTCCATTTCGGACGCTGTTGCAAGGTATGCAAATACTCAAGATACCACTTCCTCCAGAAGTCTTGAACCCGTTGTTGTATATTTTGCAATCTGGTAAGCCGTTACATCGGTATTGCCTGAAGGTTTGATTCTGGAATGCAGGGTTGTCATTTCCTCAAACGTCATAACAGCATCGCGTGTGATTCGATTCAAGTGGTACTTAGTGGATTTGATGTTCGATTGCCAAAGTCCTCCGAAATGAGGGGCACTAGCTGGGTTGAATGAAAACTTAATCATAGTCTGCGAAAAAGTCAGATATTAGTTTGTTTGATTGTTGGTTGAGGAATTGGTTGTAAAGGTGTTGAAGTTCTCGTCTTGCACCAACGAAGTTTGAGCCATTATCGCTAACTATCTCAGCAGGAATCCCCCTCTGACTTATGAACCGACGCAAGGTAGCGATGAATGCCTCAGTGGTCATGTCAGAAACTAATTCTATATGAACCGCCTTGGTTGCGAAATATATGAAAAGTGCGATGTATGCCTTTGTTAACGGAATTTTATTTCGGCCCTGTTTTGCTTTAATATTAATTGGGTCAGCGTAATCCACACCAGTTGTTGTAAAAGGACGGCATGAAGTCACACGTTGCCTTGATAAATCACCCATGAGCTGTGTGGTGATTTTTTGTCTCTGTCAAATGCATCTGTTACATTTTTGATAAAACTGGCGAACTGCATTGCGACCGTTAATGATCCAAAATCGATGTTTCAGAAGACACGAGAGTAATGTTGGCCCTGCATGTAAATTAATCAAATGGGTTTCGTAGATTATCATCCAGGTTAGCCTATGATTTTTGGTTAATATGACTGGATGTTTCATATCGAATTCGCAGTCGAGATTCGATAGGCGCCCTCCCACTCTCAATATCCCGTCCTTGTCTATGAAGGGTGATAGATAAATAAATGGGCTTTTACAATTAATTGGCTCACCATTACTAAGTTTTTGAATGTTCTGTAGAATGTTTCGTATAAATGATTCTGCCTTTCAAAGCAAGTCAATAAAATGCAGGCTTGGATTTTCCTCTTGATGCAATGTCCGCATGATTTTCTCTGGACGGTACATAGTGCCATTGATTTCTGGGAATCACTTCCATTATTTGAGACGTCCGATTACCTATGAACGTGGTCCATCTTCGTGGATGATCTAACAACCAAGCCAAAACAATTTTGGAGTCGGTCCACGTAAAAACTTGAAACTGGTGGCCTTTAAAAAAAATCGAGTAAAAAATTTGATCAGCTTCATCAAAATAAAAGCTCCACATGGCTCGAGTCGAGGAATTGAAATTGGTTTAATTATAGCTACGCGTGTCTTAGCGATAACTAATGATGTTTTGATACAGCCTTGGCTATCTTCAGTGTGCAGATACAGGACAGCAGCATATGCCATCCTCGAAGCATCAGAAAAATGTATTGATTTTGTTGTGGAAGAGATGAAACAATGTCGAGGAATTTCAATGGCTTCAAGTTTTGGCAAAGTTTGTTATATTTCGATCCGTTGTTGAATAATATTTGCCGGAAATTTCTTCGTCCCATCCGAAATTTCGGATCCATAATTTTTGAAAAAGTATTTTCATCAAATGTTTCGTAAGTTCCTTAAGCTCATTAGGGATGGCGGATAAAAACTCATGTGAATTAGATTTCTATTTACGTATAATGAAACCACCTCCTTTCATTACTGTGCCGAGTTCTTGAAATATACTGATTGCAATATTCGGGCTTTCACATCCGAAACGTATCATCGCCGATTTTTTGTAGAGTCCTAACAGCTAGAAATGGTACACATGACATCTTATATATGTTACGGTGTTTAATCGATACATTGTATTTTCTTCGCTGGGATTGTTTCTCCATACGATTCGCTGATAATCATCATCAGATGGAGCTACGAGCACCTATCGGTACTTTTTTTCGACGTCTGCAGAAAACAATTCGATGCTGTCGGAAACGAGTAATGATAGTGACCAAATCGTCTTGTAAGGTGGGTCCTGTAAGTAAAATGTCATTAATTGATAGGCCGGAAGTATCAAACAGGAGTTATCAAAGACAACTCGCAGTTTAGTTGTCGAGCTATCTAACTTTTGTACGGCATGATGTGGGAGATAAAAAACATATTCATCCTTCTTGATGATCTCATTCTTCGGCACCTCAGTCCTAATGTCACATATTCATCCAAGAACCGTTTAAATTCGACGGCAAGCTGAGCGTTACTCTCGAAACCACGTTCTATAGTAAGAAGTCGGCGAATAGCCGCAAATCGTGAATGACCCAATTTTTGATGCGGTGTGGCAAATGGCAGGCGCACAACGTATCTTCTGGCCGTGCTCTGTTGAACAGATTCAATGAAATATGATGCACACATTTTATCATCTGGATTGAGGTTCGATGCAGTTGGACATTTCTCAAGCCCCCAGAATCGTTGTAAAGTGTAGTTTAAATCATCTGCATTGTTAACAGCTGCTGGACTCGAGCTGACTGAATGATCCATTCGTACTTGAGGAGTTCATCCAAAAATGGTAGACTGGTGCGTGTGTCCTGATAAGATAATTTTTTCTGTATTCAATAAATCAAAAAACAAGTCAACGCTAAATAAAATATCAATTTCCCTCTTAGTTCCGAGATTCGAATCAGCCATCTCCAGTGGTTTCAATTGGTTTTCTAATAAGTTATCGTGATAAGCTGGATTAAGTGTATGTATCCGCGACAGCATAGCATTGAAATTCAGACTATTGAATGGTGAATTCCTTGATGATGCATTGATATTAACTATCCCTTTAGTCGTTGCTGCTTGTGTACCGGCAAGACCATTTACAGCAAATGATGAACAGTATGAACGTCCAAGTCTAAGGCGCTGCACTAAATGTTCAGATGCGAAAGTACATTGCGATCCTGAATCCAGCAATGCATTGGCGAAATAGTTGATTCCATTAATATCACGTATGTAAATGAGGGCGGTGGGTAATAACGCGAACCGTGAATTTGAAACGATACGTGAGTTAGTTGTTGGAATTGAATTTGGGGATAAAAGAGCAGTATTTTGAATGTGTGATAGTTTCAAATTATGTGCTTCATCTAATTGTGGTGATGGTTGGTTAGATTGACGAATTGGATGATCGTTATTGTTTGAAATTGTCGATAGTCCGCCGAAGATCTTGTTGATTGGTGGTTGGAACCGCTGTTGGTATATTTAACTGTGATGATGTGTGGACCTTGCTCGTATGATCGTGATTGCTTTGTCTGAGCGTGGTTAACTGAATTAAAGTGACTCGACGTGTTCGATTTATTAACTGATTGTTGTTGCCGCTGTGAATGATTAGATTGATATTGAGAATTAACTGACTCTGCTCCATGAAGTAACGTGTTATGACGGCTATTGCAAATTCGGCAGTTAGATAATTATGAATATTATAGTCATACAACAACAAATATAAATTTATGCATTATACTGGTTATGTTAATTGTTGCGCTGTACGTTATGTCCCTTGTTTTGCAGACCAATTAATGATTAATACGAATCGGGGTGTTATGGCGCAACCACTAACACTTCACCAGGGTGCCAACAGTGGAGATATTTTATATGTTTGCAAAGTAATGGGATTGAAGAAAATCCTTCATGACATTTAAAACAATTGAACATAATTTTAAGTTGATTACCAGTAGGAGCAAAGTGACAATTAATTCTGTTGAAGAAAACAAAATAAAATTTGGCATTCATTGTTACTTGTTGTAATGATTTTAAACAAAAAATGTTTTAATTTTAAGAATTAGAAGTTTGATATTTTTAACTCTATAAAAAATTTGTGATAAGCTGCAAAATATAGTTCGTTTTAAGATACTGTACTGTTTGTCTTAAATTTACTAAAATAGTTTTCAGTAGAAATTTATTTGTTTGACGTAAATGATTTGATTTTTATTTTAACAGAAGTTGTTTGTGTACAACCTTCAAATTGTTTTCAAATTTTCGATTTCAATATAAAATATTACAAATAATTAACTTAAACGAAATTTTGTTAAAAAGAAAATCATTTATTTGTACAGAAAGAAGTTTGATTTATTTTAAGCACTTTTTAAAAACTTTGGGGCGAAATTTGTCACATTTTGATACTAAATAATTATTTATTTCTGTGTGAGCACCATGAAATTGCATGTTTGAGCTAAGGATCTTGGGAATGGCTCGACCGATATTGATGAAAATCCCGTTTGCTAGTTTTCTTCTAATATGTACAATTAATTTGGTTGAAACTGGGATAACAAAATAATGTTCCAGATTTGTTGGAAACAGGATGGTGCCATACTAATCCGCTATGTTACAGAACCATATGAAAAATAAACAATTTGGATGGAGATTAGCAATTTCTTAGCAGAAAATACATTTCCATATTCATTCCAATAAGAGTTCAGGAAGCGATGCTGGAAAAAGGAAGACTTTTATCAGAACTAAGAACCTCTCAACCAAAAGAAATAAACGTTGGATTGCCTGTTGAAAATTTAATTCAAATACTACTTCCGAATGTGTTTTTGCAAACCATTTCCTTTTTGAATGGAATTAAACTCTCAACTCAGTGAAAAGGAAGTTATCCACACTAAGTTATAGCAACAATTTTAAAAATGTTGTAAAGTCAGATAATTGAAATGTACAACATTATTATTTTTCTTATTTGGAAACCAGGCATATTGGCTGGTAAAAATTTGGAACATATGTTGAACCTATATTCTAAATATAATCCTAATGCCTTAGCGAATTATTATATTTCGCTAAAGATTTGTTAACCCCTACGATACCTCGAATTTTATGGTATTTAACGGATACGCGATTTCTATATAGAATTTTGGATTAGTGTAAGTGAAAGCCAGATTTTGTTTTTACATCGAGATCACTGCAGTCTGGTGAGACAACCGAATTTTTTTTAATTTAAATAATTCAATGTTCTATTAGTGTCGAGACCAAACTGCCGAATCTCTTGGAAAAATCCACGCGACGTTACTCAATGTCACTTATTCATTACAAATATTTTTTTCAGTCTCTTTTCTGTCGAATTATCTCATCGAACCACTTTATTTTTGTTCGTTTATTGCTCTTAATTTCATTTTAAGTTCCGTATATTTTATTTCATCTGTAATCCGTAATGATAAATTTTTCGTCAGCCTCTTCACCGTCCCAAGAGCTTTTGAATGTACAATGATTAATTTAAATTAGATGACAATTCATCCAAATAGCGCAAAAAATATACTAAACAATGTCAAAATGCTTAAAGAATTTGATAAATATTTTTAATATTCCCCAATACGCTGCCTACAAAAAAGTCATAGGCGTTGTGTATAAAAAATAAATCTAAAAATGAAAAATTTATTTCGATACAATACATATAGTGAAAGCAAAATAATTTACTTCCCAATTCAAGTACAGTCCCATTCAATCACACGATGTCAGAGCGTGTCAATATTGATAAATTGCAAAACAATCGAAATTACCTTATGAAACTTTAATAGAACATCGAAGCATAATAATTAATGATTGTTTACTAATAAAAATTTTGTCACATAATCATGTATATAATTTATAAGTATTTATATGTATGTACGTTATGTAATCAGTAACGATACATAATGAATTTCAGAACAGTTCGAAGAAATGTGGGAACTATAAGCATTCCATATACATAGAATAAGTAGATGTAGATATTATGAATGTTAAGATTGATCGATAATCCATTTTCAAAATTAACACACAGTATTAGCAATTCAATTATTAATTCTAACGTTGTCGTCTTATCGATAACCAAGAAGAAAAACAAAATAACAAAAACTACCAGTAAGAACAAAACAATGACATCGAAAGAAAAAAAAGTAAAGAAGAACTTTTTTTCGAGTATATACACTATCTGTCGCACTATACCGCACCATCAGAAGGAAAACTTGAATTTTCTTTCGTCTGTTAGATTTCTAAATAAAGCACGTAAAACCTTATATATATTTTTACTGTGAATGTGTTGTATGTACGAATAAGGAGGTATTGTAGTGATGGATGTAGTGAACGTTGAATTTTTAATGCTACGTTTTCCTAGTGCCATTTCAACGTATTGAAGATATGTAAGCGGAATATGCGAGAAAAACAATCAAAAGTGTTTTCACTCCTCCAGTGTTTTCTTGCTTTTATAGTATTTGTGTAAACCTCAACTTTATTTTATATACATTCGTGTTTATCAATTCCTTCAACAATACATAAAATTTCGATAAAATTAAATTTTGAGATTATAGTACGTATATTTATAACCAACTAGCGCAGAGCAGAAGATACTCTTAGTAAATATGTAACAATAAGACATCGAAAAAAGTTTAATATTGAACTTTGCAATAGTTCGCTGAAGAACTCGCACAAAAAATGTTGAAATTTCATTATTTAATTACGAGAAAAGTTTATCGTTGCTTCAGCGTATGGGCGTAATCGAATACGGTGGTTTGAATGGTACGAGCTCGTAATATTTTTTGTTTTGGAATTAAACATTTTTCTTATGAAAAAGGCGCAGAATGGAAACCTTTGATAATTATAGGAATCACGTCAAGTAATTTATTTAAGGTTAAAATAATTCAGTCTAACGGATCTTGCAAAATATTAACTTTGTTGTTACTGGAAAAGTGAAAAATGATTTCTTAAACTAGTCAAATATTTTATGAATTGATCGGAATACTAGTAAATTTAATTAGTTTAAATCAAAGTACTTCAATTCAATTTAATCGTTAACATCTTGACATTTTTAGTCCGTCTGAATTTAGCTAAAATCGCCGGCTTATTGAAGTTCTATTTCTCCTTTTTTTAGTGCTTCAAAATTTTAGGTTCTTGTAAACTTCCACCATGAAAACTTTTCTGCAAAATGGGTCGCCGGGTTGGGAAATTTTCAATCTTTATAAAAAAAAAGATAGATCGCTATACATATCTCGGTTAACATTTCATACAAAAACAAAATCCAAAATAATTACTGTTAACAAGCTTGCAAAGTAGAGATTTCATTTTTCTCCTGATTGGTACCCTTGAACCAATCATTGTACGATGGTATGAAAAATCATTATCGCAATATTGCAAAACTCGACATAACTGTAATAGAAAAAGTTGGTTTTTATATCCATCCAATAATATCCGTAACAAAACTTACAACATCTAACAGAATAACAGCAACACAACAAATCATAACATAAATATTTAAATAATTTTTCAAGATTTGGCAAAGCATTTTTCTTTTCACTTATGTCATCGTGACTTTCCGTTCTACATATTTGTTTTGCTCGTCTTCATATTGAATTTTTCAAGTGTCATGGAAAATTGGATTTAATAATGAACAACAAAAAAAATGGAAGCTCGAAATAAAAAAGGATAACACTCACAGTATGTATAGCTATGTATATACAAAAGTATTGTATGGTACTTGGTTTGTACAAGGACCATCAGCTACCCATTCCAGTCAGTGTAACGCCTCAAATGGTATATGAAACAAAACAAAATCCATAATGGGGAAAAGAGAAAAGGATTATAATCTCAATTTTTCATTTTTGTTCAGCTTTATTATTTATTAGAAGTTTGAGGTAATTTAACCAAAAAATTAACTGAAACTTGAAAGTCACCAAACAATTGTTGTGTTCTCGTATTGTACATAACCCAATATATAAGAAGTTTATGACGGTAGGGGCGTATAATATTTTTGATACTGTGTTAGGTTAATTTATGGATGAAATGAGTTAAAAGTCAAATGACTTGTTGATGAGGTCGAATACACACACATATACGACAAAGCACATTTGGAAGAAAACGTTTGAATAAAAAAAAATACCCAATTAAAGGAATGATAATTGAGGTCGTGTGAATAATGTATTAAGTAAAAAAATAAACGTTTTATAAATACGAACCAACTACTTAGCTATTAATCGTCTTTATCATCTAATAAACTATTATTATGTCGTATTTCTGATATGATATGTATTATATAATAGCAACGATGACACAACAGCAAGAAGTAAAATTCATAAAAATGTCAACAAGAACATTAAAACGATGCGAAAGAAGCCAAACATATGGTACACTGGCATAACGAAAAAAAAATAGAAATACAGAACAAACAGTTTAACTGTCTATTAAACAATATGTCACGAGAAAATATGTAGTCATTAAATTAGTTCATCTCTACATACAAGAGAAAAACGTGTCAGCGAATGTGTTTTATGATGGAAATATTTTATAACGACTTTCAAATAAATCATAAAACAAAATAAGCTTATTACAAAAAAAGAGAATCATGAAAAATTTCCAATTTTCCAAAAGCTTTTGTTTACTCGAATCGTTCCATATACTGTGAGCTTTCACCATTTTTTCCTTTTTTATGAGGAAATTTGTTTGCCTTTATGATTTTGCAAATATTTATTCTATTTTTACATTTCTAAAGAATTATTTTTTTGTTTTTAGTTAATATTTGCTGTATTTGCAGTTGGATGGTCAGGATCGGAAAACTTTTTAAAATTTTAACTACAGTAAAGTTAAACCCAGTAGTAGTAGTAGTAGTAACCATCATACTTTATTGTCTACATTTCTATTGCAACCCAAAATATAAAATCATAAAACTCGAATTTAATGAACAAAATCATATAATAAAATGTTTCCAAAAAAGTTAACGTCATGAGAACCACTTTTTGAAAAATTTAATTTGAAAACCAAAATTTTTCTTGGATGTTTTTAATTTAAAAAAATAATATTTGTTCTACAGGACAGACAGATTTGATTTAGATCATGATTATCATTTAAGCTTTTTTTCTTGTTTTAGTGACATAGCTACTGGTCTGTTCTCGTTTTAAAATGTCAATCATTAATTTTATTTATTTATGCAAATCATAATTCTCTTTTAATGAAGATATTATTTGATATTTTGCTGTGTATATACCTTGTGTTCACGTGAAAACTAAGGAACAACTTCTAGAATTAACTTATTATTCAAACAATGCATAGGCAAAGCCTGCCTATTTAATCGTATTATCAAATACGGTAAATAAAATAAAAACAAAAGACTAAATTTTAATACATTTTGTATGGGAGATTACATTTGAAAAATAAAACATGAATTTATTTTTCAAATGTAAACTCCCATACAAAATTTTATGTAAATCAATGTTAGGTTAGGTTTCAGTGGTTTGACACTTAGGCCATTTTTGGCCCATTGTGATACCACGCATTCACGCCACATCATTAACCCATTCACCTATCCACCTACTCACACAACTACAGTATACCACCTGCACATTGCAAGCTCCATGTCAACCTGTACATTGACATGGACGGTGGGTCGGCGCTGAATTCTGCACTCCATCAGAGGGTCTTAGTTGTGTTTATTAACATCACCGATTGTAATCGATGATGAAAATTCGATTTGCATCTAGCCTCTGATGGGATTCGAACCCAGTACCTCCCGGTCCAAGTGCCGAAGGTTTAACCACTACATTACTTGTCCGGTTAAACCAATGTTAGATATGACATATTTCATTTCATTTGAAGCACGCAATCAGTAAGTTTTTCATTTTCTGCAAATAGGTAATACAAATTAATAAAGGAAAATATATGGGAATATTGTTGTACAACAACAACATTTAAAATACGGAAAATTGATGACGTCGAAATATCGTAATTTAAAACCAATTATTGTTAGAGAGAAAGAGTAAATTAAATTTCAAAGAAAACAATGTGTTTTGCAAAAGCGAAATCAAATGGAAACGACAATATAAACTATGAAATCAAAAACAATGAAGAGTTAAGGCGATGATTCATGTACAAATTTTGTCTGACAGACATAAATCATAATCGCTTTGATTGGTTGAAGGTCGGCCATATTTTTTCGTCGTACGAAAAAAATTAAAAATTGAAAATTGCTCAATTTTGTATAATTGCTTAATGCTATTACAAAATTTTATACATGTATCGCTTAAGTGTGATTTTCGTTTTTATCGTATAAGACAAAATAATATTAACCAATCAGAGCGATTAATTATTATGTATGTCTGTCAGACAAAATTTCTACATGAGTCATCGACTTTAATCATCGCAATTCAATGGCCAAGATAAAGTAAAAGGGTAACCATACAAAAATTAAAACAATTATAAACGTAACTTTAATAAAAATATGTTTGCGATAAACACCGTTTCTGCGCTTTCGTCCATGGAAAAATTAATTTAATTTAAAAAATTCAACGAAGCTTCGTTAAATATGAATTGTCACTTAATAAAAATTATTGGAGCGAAATTTTGCGACCAAAATATGTACCGTATACTAACTAGAAAAAACAACAAACAGTAAATAGTTGTCATTTTAACAAATAGATGTCAATATTCAACAATATTTACGGCCACTCGTTACGACTAGTATGGAAGTGAAAATTTTTATTTTTTTTAAATTTTATAATTCTTTTATGGTTTGCCCTTAAACCGTATAATATCGGAAATAAAATCAAAATAAAATAGTTGCCAACTTTAACTATTTGACTCATAGACTCAATTTTGACTCATAGACTCGAATCACAATTTTGGCGTTTGAAATGTGGAGCCTTCCTCTTCAAATTCCACACCAACCTTGCTCTGTTAATTAATATCTACTACGACTTCACACGGCTATATCTAAAGGTAAACTTGAAATATTTTTTTGTCGTTTTACAACAATCAAATGGTTCTATTTTAATTCAGAGAATTGTTGTTTTTCTAATATTAAATATTTGAATTAATTTTTTTTGTAGTAAATTAGTTTAGTGTAATTTTTTTCGAGGTGATATAATAAATTGTCTCGAAATGTTATATAGTACATGTAATTTTAATTGAAAGTTTCGTGATACTAATTTAACATTACAAAACTATATAATAATTTACTATACATAGCTAATCTCGTGGTATATTTGTTTTATATGCAGCAATATTAATTATATATATACTTGACTATCAGGATCACTTTGGACGGCAGTCCAAACGAGTGACGAAAGCACCTACTGTGCTGGAAGTCGAACGAAGTATATTATACAGCAAGTTTCGAACTTTTTCACTTTGAGGCCGCCAGGATCATGTTATATACCATTGGAAAGGTCTTGAAAAATAAACCTAAATAATGTATAAAAGCATGAATTTCTACCAACATTGAGTAGAGATATGACCTTCCAAAAATTGCCCCAAAAAATCAGTTTTTCGCGTATAACTGCCTCAAAAAATACCAAAATTATTTTCTAACTGGCAAATTATGATTGTAGACGTCAATACCAATTCAACGACACCTCAAACGTCCAAAACGGATGATTTTCATCAAAGTTATGACAGTTTTAAATTTTTCTATGACGTCACCATATATATATGTTTGTTTGTCCGTACCTCTTTTATTTGATCTCATATTTTCAGGGGTTGTAGTACTTAAAAAACTAAGCAATTTTTGTTCTACAACTTTTTGATTTGGCCACCATGTTGGCCGCGGCCGGCCTCTGAACGGCCATTTTTGGCCATTTTGCCACGTCCACAGTGCTGAACCTATTCGACATACCCTGGACATATGCATATCGTTGGAAAGGTATTGACGCCAGCTATCAAAATGCAAAAAAAAGAATTCAAAAAATTAGGTCGGAGGGTCATTTTGGCCAAAAAACTGAAAAATGCGAAATCGGCCGGCCACATTCGGCCAAATTGCTAAAAAATGAGCCAAAGACTTTTGGTTCATATTTTAAGGATTATTAGCCACAAATCTCACCTACAATATGACATCAACCGTTTGTCCCAGAAAACTCGTATATTTTAGATATTGACCTCCATAACTTAAAAGCCACCCTAATTTTTTTGCAAAAGTTTATTTTTTGGATCAAATGCTCCCTAATATCGGTCCGTTGCAGTTCATAATGATAGTGAATCAACGTATTATAATGAAACAAATATAAATACATCATATTATTATCATTGTTAAGAGAATTTTTACCAGTGACTCTTTTTTCATAACAAAAAAAAATGAAAAAACTGACAAATTGATGTGATCGAAAAAATCACCAAAAACATTGAACATTTGAGTCTCCTTGCATAAAACCGATATTTTTTATCATTATGATGATTTCTTTGAAAAATAGATCTTATCTCCCCTCCCATCGCATGAAGATGGAATATCAGCGAGAGGCTACCATTAACTTTTATTTCCAACTAACACACTAAAATATGTATATTTTATTGTATTGCTTAAGGAGTCAAAAATGAATGGTAGCCGCATGCAGTTAGTGACAAAACAGCAAGAAACATGCAAAAAAAATTGTTGAATTACTCAATCGAATTTCTACCAAAAACACATGCATCTGGTCTAAATTTTTACTACTCTGTAACATACACTAAAAACTAGACTACAAATGTTCAGCCGATAGCCTATGAGAACCGGGTGTGTAATAAGATCACACCCGGCATGACCTGTTTGTGGCATGTGGTAAAGGATTCTGAAATAAAATCTACTAAAAGACTACAAAATGAAGATTGAAAAATTGCATGCAAAATAAAGAAATAGAATCGTCTTCCACACACTAGAAACAGTACACCAGAACGTAGGTTATCGTGCTGGACATAATAAAAAAAACTACCTACCTGAACCTACTGATGAGACCTGACCCTACTTTTCAACATAAAAAAGATAATATAAGTCTTTACTATTTCGAGGCCAAGAGCATATACTTTCCAAACATAAATCGTATTGAACCATTCTTCAATAGAAACAATTTTGTTTTATTGTTTTCCATTTTTTTATTGAAACAGTTTCGTTCTATTGTTTTACGTTCTATTATGCCTCATACATAGACGCAGGCCACTTGAGTGACGAATATCGAGAGAAGAAGAACGAATCATTCTCGTCTCGAGCGTCTGTCTATGAAGCACAATAACACGTAGCGGCAACTTGTGTGCTATCGTGTGTGTGTGTGAACTCAAAGTCGAAGTCGACTGACAACAATAAAACGAATCGCAATTCAATTCATTTTCAATTTGCCTTGCCAAAATCATTGATATCAAATAAAAAACCTCTTAACGAGGTAAATGTTCGAGTGACGAAAGCCGAATTCAATTCACAAAATTTCTGATATCAAATTTGTGCCGAAAAAAACAATTGTATTCGATTTGTCAACGATTTTTCGGAATGTTAGTGCATTCGGCGAGTTTGTTTACATTTTTCTTTCTAGCTGTCAAAAACAACAACTTGTCAACGGTTTTTTGAATGTTAAACAACAACGCGCTGAATGCACTAACATTCCGAAAAATCGTTGACAAATCGAATACAATGGTTTTTTTCGGCACAAATTTGATATCAGAAATTTTGTGAATTGAATTCGGCTTTCGTCACTCGAACATTTACCTCGTTAAGAGGTTTTTTATTTGATTAAAATATTCAATAAATATATAATAGTCTTGCCATATTTAACTATAATGGTTTTTCGGGATAATTTTTCGCGCTAACTTTCCAGAGGTGTTGATATTTGACATGCTTTTAGGGTTTGGTGAGAAAAGTTCATAGCCATTGGAATTACACCGATACGTTCTTCCTGGGCCGAGCTGTGGCGGATCAAAGTTTCAGAAACTTGTCATTGAAAATACAATTCATTCAAAAATTGATATTTTTAAATTTTGCAACATAAAAATAATACTTATTACAATGCTTAGAAGTATATTAATTTCTTTAATTCGCATATTTTTTTTTAGTTTTTTTTTTTTTTTAAATTTTTATTTTACTTCATCTTTTATTTCTAATCAAATCATAAATTCCGACCCATGGTTGCATGGGTCGCACGGGTCGCTTACTAGTTGTCTATATATATACATACGATACCATGAAGTTGTGTTACTAGCAAATTAGTGTGTAGCGTAAATAATACAACATCAGTCGTTGTGACCTGATGAGAAAGCTGATTTTTCAAAATCAATGATCTCATCCGTTCGAAACTGATTGTGGTGATTCTTGCACATTTTCCATCTATAAGTCAAAAATTCAAACATATAAATTTAAACCGGAACCAAGTCTTAATGAATTTGAAAAGTTTGAACAGAAACCGGAACCGCTTACAGGAACGTTATTAATTTTTATTAATTTTGGTTTGACTCTGCTCGCATGTCATCTGAAATCGCACCATCCGTAATCAAACTATAAATTATCAAACGATAATACTATTATGTTATATGGGTCATCTAATAGATTCTTCAAAGGTTCACTAGATTCCATTGTATCACAATCGTGGTAGAAAGTGTAATCAGAATCATTCAGTTTACCGGATGAAGTCTCGCTATATTTGTAGTTGTGGAACAATTTTATAATCTAAATTGTTTAATTGAATGATGAATGACGAATTGGCATAATGATTCTAAAATAAAGGAGTGATCAATGGGAGACCAAACAATTGCTAAACAGCTTTTGGATTCGACCCGTATTTTACACACCTACAAGGCTACAAAAGATCACACGGCTTACCACAGATACGTTGCGATAAATACGCAAGCATTTAACGTCCATTGCTGATATATATTTGAAAACATTGTTGCTACTTTAAACAAGTAATAAAGTATTTTCTCTATTGAACGAGCCATCAAATCAAGCCGTTTGATCGTACATTGAAGACCCGCTATCGAACCGAACACTATCTGTGTTTCTTCATCGTTTATCACCGCTAAAAATGAAGCCAGATTCGCAAAGAAAAAATTATTTTGGTAAGTTACTAAGAAAAGCTTGGCTCTGTATTTTTCTTAAGAATAAAATATTTTTAAATTGCATACAAGTATTATGTCTTTCCGGTATTTCAACGATGTTCAGAATCACGTACATACTGTATATGAAAATTTTATAGAGTTTAATATGCGTTTAATAAAGGAAAAATTGTTCTATAATTTTTTAATTACGTATTAATAAATATCTGCGATTCAAAAACATTGCTACTCGCATGCTTTCACAACACAAAAGCGGAACCAGTCAGAAATAACAACTTAACATAATAAAAAAATAAGAATGCGATAAATGGCATTTCTATAGCTGCGTTGCTTTCAAAATTTTACAACCTCAATTGCATTGTATTAAGCCGATTGTTTTAGAATGTTAAGAAAAAAATTTTTAGGATTAGGGGAAATAAATCTTTTTATGGTTATGGTGTTTACCGCAAGGCGTTATTTTTTCTATTTTTTTCGAAAAATTAACTTGTAATAAAATTTGGTATTTCTTATTTGATAGCAAAATACCGAATTTAGTTTGTTCTATTTGATAAAATAAAAAAAACTAAAATAAATATTAATAAAATGAACCAACACAGAAAAATTAAAACGCATTAAAAATTAAAGCCAAAAGTTGTTGCTTTCACATTTCTTAGCTAAGCTAATCGGATTAGTGAAAGCAACACTACTTATGTTATTACCCAGTCAAACTTAATTTTCGTGTAAGAAACCGAAAGAAACCGAACTTCCCCTTCGTAGAATAAGAAAAACTTAAAAATATGATTTGTTGTTGAGTTTTATACACAGCAAAAGAAGATAAATTTTTGATGCGGGTGGAAGCCATATTTATTTTGTGTACATTTTTTTGTTTACTATTTTATTTATTAAATAAAATTATTTTAATATTTTTCTTATTATGTGATTAGTTTTAATAATGTGTGATGAAGTAAAAATTGTGTTTTAGTGAATTTTGTTAAAAATTAATTTATTAATGGTATGATATTATAGTCGTAGTGTAAACACTATTTTACTACTATAAAGTTTTAATTTTGTTTAGTTTATTTCCTTTTTCCATTGTGATGTAAAAGCATCTCGTGTATGTGTACATTTTCAAATATGAAACATATATATATAAAAATATATAACAACATGAACAAGTATGAAATTTCTCTCAAAGATATTCCGCAATAAAAAACAGCTGTTTGTAAACGAACAGTTGTCACTTAAAATTATTATTTTTAGCTGGTTGGAATGCCAAAAAAAAAGAAAAACAATTGGGTTCGGTAAAATTCGTATTTTTTTTTTGTTAAGTTCTTATTTCTGACTGGTTGAGGCATAAGTCATGACTGACCAAATGTCGTTATTTAGAAATAATAAAAATGAAAAATCCTGTAAGAAATTATACTTTTTTGGTTTCCACTGCAACCGTGTTTTTAGAACGAGAATGGAAAGAGACCCATATTGTTATTTAAAAGCATGACATAATACAACAACATTTATAAAATCATTCCTTTTTCACACAGTTGTAAGGGTTTTCTTGAATCCGATTTTGAACTAATTAAAGTTTGAACTTTTCATTAGAAAAGCTAATAGTTCAAATAGACATAAAATAACAAATAAAATTGGCCGTTTTTCATTATTTTTAGTAGGAAATATAAATTTTTTTATCCAATATTTTAAGTTTAGTGGAAAAAGCTCGCACAGGGAGGCTATATTAATCTAGATGGGCCAGTGGCACTATTCTGGCTTTCCCTGGGAATAGGGAATTGGGAAAAATATTTTCATAGTATTTTTGTCTAAATTGAATTTTTCTGGCTTACTAAAGGAATGAGTTTAGTGCAAAAATTTTTAAAACAAAGTTAATTGAGAAACTTTTGTTCCACAAAATTTTTATAGGGAAAAATATTTTCCCATTTAACTTTGTTTCCAAAATGTTTACACCAAACCAATTCCCTCAGTAGGCCACAAAAATACAATTTAGACAAAAAGACTATGAACATATTTTTCCCAATCCCCAGGGAAAGCCCGAATAGGGCCACTGGTATAAGCTTCGAGAAAAAGTTTTATGATGTATTGTTATTAAGTGAAAGAAAGGGATACAGTTTATTTGTCTTATATATTAGAGCTTTCGTGGTTTATATATTACTTGAAGTAATGAGACAATTATTTTTTAAATTAACTCTAAAAGTCGAAACTGCCAATATAGTAAAAGGTTTAATAACAAGTAGTTCATTTGTCCAACTATAGTTTTATTGAAAGTATGAACAAATATTTATTTCATAGGTATTTGTTCATACCTTAAACATGAACCTAAATGTTCATGGAAAACCTGCCTATTAAAAATATAGACGTTGTATAAGATAGTAGAGACGGCAACTCTACCACGAACAAGAGTTTTTCGACTGATATTTTTTGAAACTAGCAGAAAAGTTATGAAATTTTTAAGCTAATCAATGATGTCAACAGTTAGTTTTATGAAAAATCAAAGGATTTACAAAACAGAACGGAACATATATGATTTTGACATTTTGGAATGAAAACTATTAGTTTTGCACATGTATAGCAAGTTAGAAAATCAGGAAATTTTTTAAGTCAGTTTAATATGAAATCGATTAATCTTTTTCACAAAAGTGTTAGACAACCCCTTTGTATTAAACCTGGATTTATGTTTGTTTTGATACGGAACCTTATAATATATCTACATGAGCAATCTAAAAGTCCTCACCTGCGTCGGTAGCCGTCTAAAACTTTTGTTAAAAAACTGAACCGCAGTTGATATTAAAATTTCTGGAGTGCTACTAACGAAAGAGAATATTCCCAACTATCACTAAAACATTAATCCAGAGTAATTACATAGGTATTTTTAACACTTTTGTTAAAAACCTACAAACATTTCATGTGAGAATATCTTTCAAAGTTTATGGAGGGCGGCCGAATAACACAGGCGATATTCATATGTTGCTCATGTAGATAGATTATGATTCCAGTAGCTCTATTCTGGTAATTCCCTGCAAATATCAAATTGAATAAATATTAACAAATAATTTTAACTTAAATTATTGTTTCCTGGCTTCTAAGGTAAAAAATTAATGATTTTTAAAAAAAAAAAACTAAATTAAATTGGCAATAAAATTCCCGGCCAGTGGCACTCTTCTGGCTTGCCCTGGGAATAGGGAATTGTATTATATTTTTAAATATAATAAAATTATATATTTTTCTGGCCTACTGAAGGAATAAGTTGAGTGAAAAGATTTTCAAATTAAAGTTAATTGGGACACATTTGTTCTAGAAATTTTTTATAAGGAGAAATATTATCCCATTTATCTCTGTTCCGAAAATATTTACACTAAACTTATTCGCACAGTAGGCCAGAAAAATGCAGCTCAGACAAAAATCCTATGAAAATATTTTTCTCAATTCCCTATTTTCAGAGGAAGCCAGAGTAGGGCCACATTTGCGATATAGAAATGATATTCTCAATTGACAAAAATTTATACTTTATATTTCTTTTTAAAAGTGATAAAAGAAAGAAAAATGTATTCGAGAACGCATAGAATTTAAATCAACTACAACATTTTATTTTCCCCTACCTAACCCATTTTCATTTTCCCTCGAAACATTTAACGAGTAGAATATTTTTAAAATTAATCTTTAATATATTTTTTTAAAATGAACACCCGGTGTAATAACAATATAGTTGTCGCTTATTTTTTTATTTTTTTAACAAAAACTTCAATAGTATGTGCTGCCGATGATGATATTTTATGTGGTTGATTTTAAATCATCAATCATTAATCATTTTTATTACAGATATTCGTGTTGTTACTGGTATCATTAATCAATTGTCATCAAAATATTATCATTTTGAGCAAGAATTTTTTTGAGATGAATAAAAAAAAGTTTCCCTCGTATAAATACTAAATATTTTCTTATCTGTTGTCGTCATCATCTGTCTTATCATCACTGTCATAAAAATATTTCGGATTTTTTTTTTCCTTTCTCTTGAATTTTATTCGTTTTTATTGACAATTAAAAATTAGACGAGATGAAATGTTTTCATCATGCACTGCGGTATGAAGCTGCTTTTTGAAAGCACAAAATATTTATCGTTTTTATTTTTTGTTGTGAGCTTTATTTTTATGATTTATTCGAAAATCGTTAAGAAATAATACAAATAAATTATTTCGGCTTTTATAGATTTTTGATTAAATATGCTAACCAAAAATGCGAGCGGATAATATTTTATGTTTTGTGGTCGACGTAGTAAATTTTATTATGTATTTTGAGGTCACTAAACACAGTTGAGTTTATAAAGGCAGGATTATATTCATTAAAAATTTTGGCTGATTTAGATTGAAAAATAAATAATAAAACTGAGAATGGTCGTTTAAAAATTTTTATTTTAAAATCAAAATTTAATATTTTTATTGTTTTAATTTTACTGTGTAGCAAATAAAATATGTTATAAATAATTCCGTTCAGTGAATCCATTGTTTAAATTTCGTTATACATATATGAAATTTGTATGCACTATATGTTTACATTCCGTGGTTTCACATTTTCAAGTGCACCAAAGTGTGCCTATTGGACGGTTAATAACCGTTCTTTTATGTTCGAGTCGTATGGGTCCATGATACAGTGATTCCGGGAGGGAGGTTACTAATCCGTTTGTTTGATCTTTCAGAGAAAAAATGTATGTAAGAAGGTGGGGAGGTATTATTGATTCTAAGGGCTATAACATTCGTCTTATGTTATTTTTAATAGTCACGTCACGAACACTTAAAATAATTTAACATTTGATTTACAAAAATTATATTTTATTGTTATTAATTATAATTAAATTTAACATGACAGTGTAGCGGCTGGCGGTGGTGTGGTAAGCAATGCTGCGACGTGTCTTCTATGACGAATGGTAACCAACTGATTTA
The DNA here is from genome assembly GCA_932526605.1 of Nephrotoma flavescens. Taxonomy (NCBI): domain Eukaryota; kingdom Metazoa; phylum Arthropoda; class Insecta; order Diptera; family Tipulidae; genus Nephrotoma; species Nephrotoma flavescens. Next base: position 106,750,506 of record OW052222.1, read on the forward strand.
TATATTTGGTTATCTCATGGCATACTAAAAATTTAAACATCAAAATGAAATTGACTTTAGCATGATGCTTCTGCCTCAACCAGTCAGACTTAAGAGCTTAAGTTGTGCTCCGTTTTGGACCACTTAGGAGTACGGTACGACCACTAAAATTTTAGAGGTCAGTTGTTTATTTGTGACGAGAAGCCTATAAAATTTTAGTGATTGTAGCACTAACCGAAGTGGTGCAATCGGCGTGTAACTTAAGCTCTTAAGTCTAACTGGTTGAGGCATTAGCGTAGTCGTGTTAGATCTGCGTCATTTCCGATGTTTGCGTATGAGTGTTTGTGTTTGTAATTGGGTTTACTTCGTTTAGGCGAATAGTTGATAAACGATATATTTTGATATGTGCGATTAGAATATTGTTGGCCAAAATATTCTAACCGCTACAGCGCCAAGAAATTTTTTCTTCGAACGGAGTGCGAGGTTTGACCTAGAAATTATGATATACATGCAATATTTTTTGATATGTAAAAATCAATGAAATTTCTTCTTTTTTATGAAATATTGGCTGTCTAAACTAAAAAAATCAAAAAAACGTTTCAATAATGTTTTAATTATTTTTGTGTATCGAGTATCTGAAAAACAGAACTTTAATTTTTGAAATTGCGTATTATGTAGGAGAAGGGTGGAATTACTGACAAATTCGATATCCCAGGTATCAGGATTGAAATTTTTCTACCCGAGAGTTCTCGAGAATTCAACTACATATCTCTTAATTGACTATAAACTTTAACAATAACTGAAACCCTCCAGAACATTCAAAACATTTATTCAAATAATTAAAATAATTATAATTCATGAAACTGTGCAGTTCTTAATATCAAAAATTGAAACCTAAATCTGGTATCTTACGTTATTTATCTTACAAAAATGCCACCATAACAAGCGTAACGATTTGCAGTTTCTGTTGAATTTTATACCAATTTACCATTTGCCTCTAATTTACCAATTTACCATTTGCCACACTTGTAATATGTATTTGATTTTCTTTTTGCAAAAGTTTAAGAAACCCATTTTTTCAATCGCGTTTTGTTATAATTTCAACAAATAAAGTAGCCGTTATCCGCTTTATCAATGAGGATAATCGATCAAAAGTACTAATCGCTCTACCGTGTATATTTTTTTACCAAATACGAATGATTCGAACTTGGAGTAGCGTCATATTGAGTTACATCGTATTTTCTTGAAATGCATTGGCGACGCCAGTTTCTCCAGCAATGTGTTTTCTTTGTATCCGAGATAATTTAAGGTGCAAATACGGGTTTCGAATTTGTTTATTTTATGAAATGAATATGTGTTTGTTTAATAAATATGATTAGCAGCTGTTGGGGAAATTTGTAACATTATTCGGACTGCCCTCAAATGGAAGAACATTTTACGAAGGGGAACATTTTTCACACTAGTTTCAAATATTTGTTTGTTTGGTTGCAATCAGTAGCCAAATGTAGGTCTAGTTTACGTATTGAACCATCTATTCACATTGCATAGATCTATGAAATACTGACAATCACTTGTGATCCTACAAAACGGCAAGACGGTTTAAACGCTCGTACACGCTTCGAGTTTTATAGTGATTTCAGGAAAGAGGTAGGTAGATTCGGCAAGTAAGATGATAATCAATACCGCTACTTCTATGGCAGGCTGTTAAGAATTCTCTTGCCAAACAGCCAAATTATAATTTACCCGTTAAATAATCCAGCCATCATAAGTCAAGATATTTTTTTTTTGTTTTTTGTATCTGTTTGTCAACCAAGCGCACTGCAAAACTGGTAAACTGGACCACACAGCTAATTTACTGTACATCGGCATCCCTGGTTTCTTGTTGTACATGGTACGAAAGAAAGATCTTACTTGAAGGCCATGTGGCCTTCGTATGATATCGTATCATTACTCTATACCGCGCATCCAAAACTTTTCATGCATCTATTGTGGACTCACGATATTCTTCAAAATTGACCTCGTTGGGGTTTATCATTAAATTTCCATTGCACCCGAGGATGTTTATAAAATTGTAACCACAATACCGATGGTATCCAAATAACAGTAAAATAAAATTTACATGCAGTGGTGAACTGGTACAATACACTCACCATAAGGTCACTTATCGAGACTGCGGTGAACACTTTGCAAATGAAAACGGGATTACCGATTATCTAAACATTGTACACATTACTGAAGTTAAACGCATTTCTTTCATTTTTGTAACTCGGGACATTCTATTGATACACAAATATCTCCCCAAATTAAAAGAGGCTGACTTAAAAATGGTGTTTTTTCGGAAATAAAACGTTAAAATGTATAACAGTAAAAGCCCGATTATCTGGCATCCAATTAACCGGAACATTCAGTTAATCGGAATTTTAATTTTTAGGGATATTTTTGCATTTTGAAATTTGCAATTGTTTTTTGCACATTTTCATTAATAAAAGCATTAGTTGAAAATTTTTAATTTTCATTTTACAGTAAAAGCCCGATTATTCTGCATCCAATTAACCGGAACACTCAGTTAACCGGAAATTTAACTTTAGGATTTTTTTGCTTTTTTTCTCTTTCACACGCATTTTTTAATTTATTTTGAAATTTGCAATTGTTCCTTGCACATTTTCATTAATGAAAGCATTAGTTGAAAATTTTGAATGGCTTTAATTTTCATATTACAGTAAAAACCCGATTATCCTGCATCCAATTAACCGGAACACTCAGTTAACCGGAACTTTAATTTTACGTTTTTTTTTGCTTTTTTCTCTTTCATATGCATTTTTTAATTCATTTTGAAATTTGCAATTGTTCCTTGCACATTTTCATTAATGAAAGCATTGGAAAATTTTGAATGGCTTTAATTTTCATATTACAATAAAAGCGCGATTATCCGGCATCCAATTAACTGGAGCAATCAGCTAACCGGAAATTTAATTTTTAGAATTTTACATTTTTCTCTTTCTTTTCTCTTTCATATGCATTTTTTAATTCATTTTGAAATTTGCAATTTCTTTTTGCACATTTCAAATAATGAAAGCATTAGTTGAAAATTTTGAATGGCTTTAATTTTCAAATTACAGTAAAAGCCCGATTATCCTGCATCCAATTTCCGGAACACTCAGTTAACCGGAAATTTAGCTTTTAGGATTTTGCTTTTACTTCTTTCTTTTTCACAAGGGATATTATTTTTTTTTATTATTCCGGGATTCATAGAAAATATACTTTAATTTAATTTTTTTTCTGTTTTATGCATTATTCTATTTGAATTGAATGTGTAAAGTTAGGGAAATATTGAATATATGTATTATTAAATATTGGGTACTCGTAAGGGTGTACTCGTATACATAATATGTGAATGAACTGAATAATAAAAAAAAATAGTTTCCCTTCTGAAAAAGAAAAAAGCAAAAAACTATTCCAAAAAGTTAAAATTCCGGTTAACTGAGTGTTCCGGTTAATTGGATGCAGAATAATTGGACTTTTACTGTTTTATGAAAATAAAAACCATTCAAAATTTTCAACTAATGCTTTCATTAATGAAAATGTCAAAAAACTGAAAAATTCAAAAAACAATTGCAAAAATGCATATGAAAGAGAAAAGAAAGAGAAAAATGCAAAAAAAAATCCTAAAAATTCAAATTAGGGTTAGCTGAGTGTTTCCGGTTAATTGGATGCCGGATAATTGAGATTTTACTGTAATATGAAAATTAAAGCCATTCCATTTTTTCAACTAATGTTTTCATTAATGAAAATGTGCAAGATACAATTGCAAATTTCAAAATAAATTAATGCCGGTAATCGGGCTTTTAATGTAAAATGAAAATTAAAAATTTTCAACTAATGCATTTATTAGTGAAAATGTGCAGAAAACAATTGCAAATTTCAAAATTAATTAAACATGCATATTTTAATATTTTAATTACTTCACAAACATGAAATTTATGAAATGCATGTTTTTTATCTTTCTCTGCAACACAACAAAAAACTGTAACAAGAAAAACAAGAAACCATTTTCTTAAAAACGTGAAATTACCCATGCATTTTTATGCGTATTAAAACAAAATGTAAATTTTATGTTAATAATGTGAAATAAAATATGCCTTTTTTAAGTCATTTTGAAAATGAATTAAAAAATATACATATTTGTAAAATGACATAAAATATGGCTTTCTTGTGTCATTTTGAAATTAAATTTGTTTTTGTAAAGCACCTTTGTTAAGTCAGAAAATTTGTTAAAAGTATGACTTAAAAATGGCCCCATTTTTTCATATAAAAACACCATTCTTAAGTCCACATTTTTAATTTCAGATTTTTTTAATTCAGGGAGCCCAAATATAATTCCCCTTGAGAAATTCGTGAATAGGTAAAGAATTTCAGCTTGTAATGAGTTCGTTCGTTTGGAGTGGATTAAAAGTTGATGAAACACTAATAAATGCAGCGAGCCACTTGCATCAGAGTAAACACTATAAACTTGTTCGGTTGAGTGGTATTGATTTACAAAAGCCGCTACTTTCACACACTCAGAAAAAAATATGATAAATACATGATTGCATTTACCATAATATCATGATTGTATACTTTTTACGCTATTTGCCGTAGGCACTTGGCGAAACACACTAGTACTTAATAAACACATTTTTATTAACCACTTGTTTTTTTGTTTCGCAGAATATTTTGAAAATTTTTCAAAAAGTTTAAAAAATCACTCGATCGATTTCGACTTGTTAGGTCATCATCAGTCATCACCTAACAAGTCGAAATCGATCGAGTGATTTTTTAAACTTTTTGAAAAAAATTCAAAATATTCTGCGAAACAAAAAAACAAGTGATTAATAAAAATGTGTTTATTTAGTATGTCATCATTGTATGTTAAATATAATTATTTAAATGATTGATTTTATCATACTATTTTATCATACTATGGTATTCTTGATCAATCTTCATCATAGCAATGATGATCAATGAAAAAAAAAATTTTTTGACTGATCATCATTGTTATGATGAAGAAAATCAAGAAGAATGATCAAGAATATCATAGTATGATAAAATCAATCATTTAAATAATTGTATTTAACTTACAATGATGATATTATGGTAAATGCAATCATGTATTTATCATATTTTTTTTCTGAGTGCAGACAATCAGAAATTCTGCAAGAAAATTTTACAGCACATTTTTTAATCACTATAACTACAAAAATCTAAATAGCACACAATTTTGAGACCGTTCATTTGTATCAACTTTTAAGAATCTGTATCAACCATCAAAAAATTTAATTTTTCCACCAGAAATACAAATGTTTATTTTATTTTCTAATTGGTTCATTTCCTATCTACAACCCGAAACTACTTTCTACTTCATTAAAGTACTTGAAATATCGTTACAGTTAAGTAATTTTCTCCTGTAAACAGAAAATTCAAAAATAACTACATGTACGCAATCTTATCCACCCATCACAAATCAATTTACTAGTGCTGAGTATTCTACAATTTTGACTTTTTTAACCCACCGCTGTTGTACAAGATATAATATCTATAAACACAATATACACCACCTTTACACTCTATCTATAAATAAAACATTATGTAACATCAAGAAAGTGTTTGTGGGGGAAAAGAAAAACTGCAAAACTAAAATTTATTTTTTAGTGAAAAATTGGAAAATATAAAACAGACCAACAATAAAATTTATTGCGCACATAGTTGAAAAGTATTCCTGTTCTTCTCAAAATACACATATACACAATACATATATATATATTTATATATATAACACTTTACAGCAGAACCGTTATATTACATTTAAACAAATATACGAGAGATGAAAAAACAGAAAATAAAAGCTTCAAACAAAAGTAATAATATAAAATGATAGAGCTTTTTATTGGGTGTGGCTGTGAACAAAGTAATAATAATCCTTCATCCATTCCAATATATATTTCGTTTTTACATTTTAAGGATAAGAGGGATTGACATAAATGGCTATTCACTTAAAGTGTTTGGTAAGTTATGTTGATTTGAAAAATGCTCTCACAGCAGCATAAGAGTATCCAAACGGATGAAATTTTTTCTTGCCCTTAAATTTGATCACCACTATATGTATATGAAGACAGAAGTATCCTTCATGCACATTGTGGTGATGATGATCCATGTAAAAAAAGGGTTGACTTGTGATTGAGTTGTCTTATTACTTGGGTATTAGATTTCGTTCACTATATACGAAAACAAGAGGAATTTAAGAATGGGTTAGCAGATCAAATACAAAGATTGATGGGAAAATCCTATTTTTTTGTTGAGGACTCGAAATATTAAACGTGACTGATACAAAATACAAGCAAACGGAGTTTTCATTTGTGTTATTAAGTTTGTTGAGTTTTCTTCTTTTGGGGTTTCACATTATTTTTCTATTTTACTCCCAAAATACGTAAGAATACAGCGAATGTGGAGATTTAATTTATTATAATTTGATTTTTTATTTTATCTATTCTATTTAGGTTTTCGGATTTTTTAGTCGTTTATTAGGTTGTTTAGGTTGTGTACAGATCCGGTAGGCCTATGTTTGGATGCGGAGGCAAACTAATATTTTCACGGAAATTGAAAACGAAAAAAAAAAAAATTGTAATATATTAGATTTTTAAATTAGATTTTATTTGGTTTAGTAGTGTTGAGGTATATACAAATGGAATTAACCGTGTGATTGATCGGAATGAGTGGTAAAAGAATTAATTGGATTTTTCATTAACTTTCGGGTCCAATAATAAATTACCCGTGGGTAATCTTGACACTTTATTCTATAAAATTTCCTATGTTTTGAATAATTTTATGAAATGTTCGCTAAATACTAGCATACAAAATAATAACACCAAACAGAGGTATATCTTAAACGAGCAAAAAATTCTACCTGTTGATTACTAAACATATATAATGAAATGGTATTTTCTTTTGTGGAAATTAATGGTTATTTACACTGAATGATTGAAAATTCGAAATCAATATTTCAATATCAAGGTAGCAAAAAAGGTATAATATAATAAATAAAGGTATTGAATTCAAGGGCACTTTGGTAAAATATGTTTCGATATATTTAGATTTTTGCTATTGTTGTTGTTATACATTTTCATGTTTTGTTGAACTTTGATTTGAGCTTTTCATCTTATATTTTATACATGGTGAAAAGAAATAAATGACCGGTGTAAGGTTAACATAGGTACAGTTTGTATATACATTTAAATTGATTTGTGATTGAAAATGGTTGAAGCAACACGTTTTACCAAACGAGGATAAAAAAGGATATATGATCTCAATTTTGGGCTTCTCAATATTAAATCAATGCCAAAAGTTCAACCAAAAAATTTATATTTAGGCCAATGGAGCTTGAACGATATAAACACTTCTCGAAATTTAGTATGTATTTTTATTATAGCCACCTTTTTCAATATTTATTCTACCATTTACATTAAATTGTATATACATATAGATTCAATATTTTGTGACCTATTTTGAATTCTACAAAAATAGAATCATATGCTTTCAAATACTATTTCAGGAACTTATGAAAAAAAAAATATATTGGAAATTGAAAAAAAATATATTGGAAGATATTGATATTATTAAAATTTGATTTTAAGAGACCCGCGTTTGCAAATCATAATAATTTACTACTTTATACCTGACTTTAGATTAAATGTTTAATAACTTGTTATTACAGTTCTCTGCCGAGCTACGCTTTGACCTCTGTCTAGTTATACGTAGCTTAAATATAGCCCTTGTGTATTTGACCATGCTCGTATACTCGTTAGCAAAATATACTCGTTAGTAAAATTCATAATTTGGAGCCTGCCTCATATAAAATAATATTTTTTGGCCACCTAGTTATCAACTAGCAAAACTAACGTAATATAAACAGCAAAACTAATTTTTAACCCTGCCTTGCGAATAAACTCAAATCAGAAAAAAATCTATTCAAATCGGCGGAGAAGCTTTTCGATATTCACTATAGTTATAGTATATGTATACTAGGTTGCTCAGTAACTTTTGTCGTTCGTAAAGAGATAGCTCTATTAGGTTCGCCATTTTATTTTTCTAAAAATGGTACTACTTTTGTATGAACCCGTGTGAAGTTTCATGTAGATCTGTATACTCGTTTGTATATTCACAGCTGTTCAAAGTTGACGTGTCACAGTATTTTTTTACAATGGAAAAACTTGAATATCCTGCAGTGATAACGAATTCTTATTTTTGGAAGGTGTAGCACAAAAACAAATTCATGAACGATTTGTAAAAGTGTATAAGGACTCTTCACCTTCCATTAGAACAGTAGAAAGATGGGTTGCTGAATTTAAACGTGGTCGTACAAATCTTGAAGATGATACACGTGAAGGACGTCCAAAAAGTACACCAACAACAGAAATCGCAGCAAAAGTACAGCATATGATTTTTGAGGTTCGTCGATTAACTGAGAAAGATTTAGTAGAAGATCTAGGAATCTCATTAGGCAGTGTAAAAAATATTTTGATGAAGTTTTGGGTTTCAGAAAGCTGTGTGTACAATGGGTGCCACATTCGCGAACAAAACACATTCGAATGCGACGTTCTCAGCAACATTCGGAACGTTTTAGATACAAATAATTTTGTGCGTCCTTTCATCACTATGGTCCTGAATCACCAAGATGCTGAATCAAAACAAGAGGCTAAGAAGTTGTGTGGCCCAGGTACTTCGGCTCCAAAGCCAATAAGGGTCCAGAACTCGGGTATGAAAGTGTTAGCACCAAATTTTTGGGAGGCAAAAAGAATTTCGTTCGTGGATAATCTTTAAACTGGTAAAACAATAAACTCAGATTATTATTGTAACATTTTGGACCAGCTGGATGCAAAAATTCTTGAGAAAAGATCTAAAAATGCGTGGGGAACGATTATCATCGAATGAAGAGGTAATAGCAGCCAGCAGATGGAATCCATAAGTCAGAAAATCACTGGAACAAGTATATTGAAGTTCAGGTAAATGAATAATAAAATGTACAGTAGGTCCAACAAGAACGTCTACGGCATAACTGTACTTAACACTATAGAAACAAATATGAGCGGGGCGTAAATCGGGTTTCAATTAATTCCTCTTAGACGCTCTAGAACAAAAATTAATTTTGCTGCAATTGTTTAGCGGATAACATACATGAAAATAATGAGTGCGATTTATAAAAAACGATTTGAAGCGGTGTTTTTAAGTGCACATCCGAGAAGGCCAAAGATGTCGGTTGCAAGTGGGCGCAAAATATATAAAAAAAAGTCGGAAACATTTGTACAGAAGAGGATTACACATTATTCAATGAATAAAAATGTTGACGATTTGCCAGATAAAGGCAAAATCCGAACCACTACAAAAAAAGAGGATGAGACCACCATACAGTTATTTGCTGAAAATACTTCATTTACGCCGGATGCAGCTGTGAACAAAATGGCGAAAAAGAATATTATTATACCATAGAATTATGGATAGATCATAGAATTATGGAACATGGCTACGCATATGGAAATACTTTGGTCAAATCACAGGATTGTCCGAATTGTGAAGCACTCGTATGTATAGGGATGCATCACCAAGCAAAATTTTGATAAATTAATCATTTCCACCGTCTTGTTGGAATCACATGTCCCGTCACACCATATCCCGATAGCGGTTACCAGTACAGTATTGCCTCTTGCATCCTCAAAAAAATACCGCACAATGGTGCCGCTGGTCCAAATGACGCCCCATGCAACAGTTATTCTGTTTGTTAACAAAGCCAGCCAAGACGAAATACGTTTCGTCGCTCATAAAGATTATTTGCCAAAAATAGTGGCTTCTATACCGAGCTGTAAAACCCAAGCACTCCAATTTCACCCCCTTTTCTTCCAGCTCTTGTGCCAATTGAATCTTAATCGGGTAAAAATACAAATCTTCTATGAGAATTTTTAATAAACATGATGGAGTCATTCCCAATATGTGCACGGCGTCGATAAGAGGTACCTGGACAGTCAGAAAAACCCTGCTTCACTGCACCAATCTTTTCTGGTAGACGTTGGCTTAATTGCCGCCAAGTTTTACTTTATCTCCCAGTGTAGGCTAATTTCCAAATTTATTCATTACACGCTGAATAGTTACTTTATTGCTCGGTACATGATTAACACCGAAAATGTCATGTAATTTTCTCCGCGTATTCATGATTGAACAATTATTTAAATACACGTGGCGGCGTTAGATGCTCCATAATAAAATGTAATCGGCCACTCTCTACGACTGTCAAATTCGAACTGATATATTTTATCCACAACAAAATAGAGGACAAACAAATTCGACCTGGAACATAAAAATCACCCTGTACTTAAATAATATGTAGACGTATAAAGAATAGTTATTAAAGAATATTTGCGGCTATAGAAATTTAAAAATAAAATGCGTTATTCGATTGAATATGCTTTATTAATAGTAAGATATTATTTAAAAGAATTATGTTGTTATGAAGTTTCATTCTGAATAGTAAACCACCTGGATTGTATACAAAACTCGACATTTCCGGTAATATTTTAAAAATTATCTGATCAAATTTTGTTTAAAATTTAATCTACAATCTTTTTGATTCTTTGCTACTTACTTTCAAAAAATGTGTTGTAGAATCTCGACTAAATGTCAGATGGTCGTTTTTGTAATTACTTTCGATAGATGGCACGTTAAAACATAGAAAATGTTAAGAATGAAATTTAACCGTTTCGAACGCCATTTTTAAATAATATCTCATTTTCTGCCCGGCAACACAAAAAAAAACATTATATCTATACACCCAATTATGTTCGTAGTACTTCAATTCAAGCGAAATTTTTTATCAAAAACGTCATTTTTTACTCACACTTTTGTGTGATTTGGACTTAGAGCCATTTTTTTTGTTGAAAAAGGGATATAGTAGCAAATATTTTGGGTTTTTTTTGGAATACTTGATTAATTTTGAATCATTCTTAAAGAATATTAAAACAACAGCGAGAACATAAAGAAAAATGATTTTACACACATTTCTGAAGCAAAAACAATATATCAAGCCTGCTATGTGCATTCCAAGTCAGTGTACAATATATCAAGGCGTTCGAACGGGTTAAACAAAATTTAAAAAAAATGGTGCTGATAGTCGTGAAACGAAGCGGACGAATTTTTGAGTTCTTAAAATAAATATTCATTTTAATTTTTGATGTGTAAACATCTTTACGCGCGCCTACCAAAAATTTTTGTATTAGAGTAAACTTGTAAATGAAACGAACGGAAATGACGTACACCTACTTCGTTTGAAAAAAAGCAACAAACTTAATAAAAACAATTTTGTACTATACATGGCATGCTTGTATGGATATGTATAACAGTAGGGAAAACAAAAAAAGTAATTTAAAAATTAAATAGAAACCATCGACATTTCCATCGATCAGAAAAATCAAAAAAAAAATTACGATACGAAATTCGATTACGAAATCACATACTCTTACGATTAAAAACACAGTCAACCTCTAGGAGTTGTTCATCACATCGGCTATCAATGATCCTGTCTTCTACTAAATGGGGTTATAATAACGTCTCGATTTTCACATTGAACTGCCAGAGTCTCAGGTCCCAGTCACGCAGGTATGCTTAATTCATTTGCTTTCAAGTTGCTTGAGACCTGGCTGCGCAATGACGAGCATGTTTATATTCTTACTTTTGAATGCTGCGTTTAGTTCAAGAGAGATGGTCAGTGGGCTGCCGGAGTAGTAATTCCTTCAAAAGATCCATAAAATGAGCATAGTGGATACAAATAGTTTGCCTTACGGACTTTCTCTTGTCATAGGTTGGCCTTACTTTCTCGAAACCAATATTGACGTAACAGATGGACGAAAGCGAATGGAACTATGGGCGGTCTGAGGTATATCGAATGCAACCATCCTGACCGGGACAACGAGAACGATGAAAACGTCAATAGTAAAAAATGTCAAACGACTCTGGATGTATTTCAGTACAAATTCATAAATTGGCAAGAAAGTGAGGCAGCTTAAAGCTGGATGGGCACAGAAAACTAATATCAGCCGATGTTTGGTGCCCATTCCTAGAAAAAGCTCAACAGTTAATCGAAACAACAATCGGACAATTAATGTTAAGCGTAATCATTTTCCAGTCGTACCTCCATGTGCCACCACAATTCATGCATCACAGGGTGGTACCTACAACCAGATAGTCAGTATACTCTTACGATAAAAGGCGCAGTCAACAACTTGTGTATATTGCTTCATCACGAGTAACTAATCTCGAAGGACTGTTCGTCACGTCGGCTATCGATGATCATGCCTTCTACCATGGATGTAAAAATGAGACCTCAACGGGTCTTCTTCAAAATGAGCTATCGCGCCTTACTACAAATCCGCTAAGTATAACAACTCAGGTTGTAATGGCGAATTTTGAACGAGACAATAATAACGTCTGTTTTTAATATTGAACTGCCAGAGTCTCAGGTCACATCAACTCGACCTAACTGACACAGTCACGCAGGGATGCTCAATTTTCTTTCTTTTCGAGATCAGCGGGTACGCAATGACGAGCATCTTAATGTTATTAATTTTGAATGCTGCGTTCAGTTCTATAGAGATGGTCAGTGGGCTGCCAGAGCAGCAATATATAAAAATACAAATGGAACTTATACAGTCACGTCGCATAAGGAAATCATCGATAGACAAACAACTGCGGTATGAGCGTAACAACACAACTCATTGATGATGCATACACGGCTGTACTTCAGCTTCTCAATGGGAATAAAACGCTTTCTGTAACTGTATTCACCTCGCCGAAGAAATCTGTCGAAGACATAATGAAGTTCATACATTTCGTCCTTGCTCCATACTCTAAAAGTATTTCAAGAATTCTCCAAGGAGACTATCATCTTTTGCTGATGATTATGAGCGGGGATTTCAATATTGCTGTTCCTCAAGCTGGACCACTTATAAACTACCTGCAAGACGAATTCGATTTGCACATGGACTCAGATCGAAATATGTCGACTACGAGATATGGAACGACCATTGTGCAGTTTTTCAATGGCTGATGCCACACTAGTGTAACTAGTACCCGGTAACTCGTTTGTTTCCCCTTTACCAATAAAATCAATCAAGAAATTGCGGCGTAGATAAAACCGATTTTATTGGTAGAGGGGAAAGAAGCGAAAAAATTACCAGATAAAAGTTACCCTAGTGTGGATATGCTCAATGAAAATTAGAAAAGTTAGAGTCGACAGTATATGTATCTTATTTCAGCTACCATAATCCAATTGCGTCGATTATACCAAAAGAGTAATAGACCAATTTAACGAAAATAAACAAATGAAAAACCCTGGTTAGTAAAATTGCATTCCTTTTTCCTTCAAAGTAAACTGTACACACGCACTATAGACACGCCATGCTTACACATCACCTTGAGAGTACTAATGAACTCACTCTTTTTTTTTGTAAGTATTGCCAAAGCCATTATTCTTGAATCTTTCTGTATACCAAACTGACAAGAAGCGTATTAATCTTAAAAACTATAATTTTTTTAGATTAAGCCTTAACTTTAAGTTAATACTTAATATCATTATGCATTATTCTTATTAAATTATTATTAATTACTTAATTTTAGTGTGTTAGCTCAACCTCAACATGCGTGTAATTATTAGATTATATTTCTTAGTTTATTAAATATACAGGACCTGCTCTGCGAAGGCGGCTGTATTTCGGTTGTCTTAGTAGTTAGAGTGTAATCCCAGTTCCAGTTGGTATTTTAGACTGCATGATTTAATCGTCCTGTTAACAGTCTTGATTCCTAGGTCTCTATGGATCTTGCTGTTTGAATATACCATGGGGCATCTTTGCTTGCGTTCTTTGTACGATATCTATATTTTATGCACTAGTTGAGCCCCATAGTTCGATGCCATGATGTCCATATGGGGATTAGGATCGATTTGTATAGTAGAACCTTGCAGTCTAGAGAGAGTTTCGATTTTCTTCCGATCATACAGTACATTTTATAAAATTTTATTTTTAGTTGATTTCGTTTTGTTTCATGTGCTTCTTCCACGTCAATCTTCTATCGAGATGAAGACCGAGATATTTGACGTTGGGTTGTTGAGGAATTGTGAAACTGTTTAATTTTACTGCCGAACATGTACGTTTATTACGTGTGAATGTTTCATGTGTTGATTTACATTCATTCGTTCACCAAGTTTTTAACCAAACTAGTATTTTGTTTAGATGTTCTTGTAATTCTGTTTGATGATTTTTGTGTGAAAACAATATAGCTGTGTCATCAGCAAAAGTTGAAGTGATAATTTTTTCAGTTATTGGTATGCCAACTGTGATACACTACCTTGCGGTACTCCTGCCTTTATCCCGGTTAAATCAGTAGTGGCCGTATTTTGTTTCACCTGGAACATTCTTTGGGCTAAGTAGTTTTCAAGATTTGTATGAAATTGTCTAGGCAGAATTGTTTTAATTTTGTAATTTAATCCTTCATGCCATATTTTGTCCAAAGCTTGCGCAATATCCAAAAATACTGCCGAGCAATATTTTTTTTCTTCTAAGGAAAGCTTAAATATCCACGTGTCAGAAAAATATATGTCATATATTTTATGCATCTATCTGGTATTTCGTTGATCATTTTTCCAGTTAGTTGATCATGGGTCTGGCGCTTTCTTACAATGTATACTGTTTTTGATAACCGTTTTGACGCATTTCCATTTAAATTTTACTGGATTTGGGCTCAACGCGTCCCTCGTAAACTGTGGTAGTTCGCAGCCTTCATTTTGTTCGTGTGAGATGAACACTTTTTGTAGATGGTTAAGTTAGAGAAAGCGATAGCCTTTTCTAAGTCACTTCTGGCCCAGTGACCATCTGATTTCCTTATCGGTTCGATAGCTCTGGCCTTTTGAAATTTGTTGTTACATCCCACAGTGAGTAATCTGTTTTTTCTGTTGCTGTGAGCTCACTTAGATAATTCTATATTCCTAAATTTTGTTCTTCCCGTATTACTTCTTTCAGAGCTTTAATCGCTCTATTTCATTTCCATTTCATTTCCAAGGAGATTGGTGAAGGTGCCATAGCCACCGAATTGCCCGCTTCTCTGCCAATAACTTTTGAATATTACTTGAAAGGTTATTTTTTCTGAATTTTTGTTCTCCGGAGTATCTTTTTGTGTAGACATTTCCATTATTTGTCTTAAGTTTTCTATCGCGGCATCAATGTCTTCTGGTGTGCAAAGTGGGACATCCGACAATTTACATCTACTGTGTTTCTATAGAGACCCCATTTCGTTAGTTTGTTTGTTAAACGTTGGGGTTCTCCAGTTTTTATTGCTTGGGTGCTTAGTGTTGCTATTATTGGTGAGTGATAAATCATAACAGTCAACGACTTGAGCTTTGGTGCGTGCTATTCCTCGTATTACATAGAAATCTATTAAATTAGGAATTTTCTTTCTATTTATCATCTGGGGGATTACCAGATTATAAATAATCTTGGTTTTCCCCGATTTTTACTTCGTAGAGTTGCTTGCCCTTGGGTGACGTTAACCTCGAACCCTATTGCACATGTCTAGCGTTGTAATCACCCCCTGCTAGAAATTTCGTTCCCAACTGATAAGTAATCGATGGACAATAGACAACCGATATTACAAATTTCCCAAACCATTCATCCAAACAGATAATTGTAGCTTGGTCTATAGCATATTTCTGGAGCTCGTAGTACTCCAATCTTCTTTTTATTAAGATTGCAGTACCACCGTGTATTTATTAAACAACTAATAAAGGAAATAAAGAACGAAAGCCTAAGTAAGCGACTACAAGGTCTTTCTGAACTAAAGTATGAAGGGTATTCGCTTTGGAAAGCAACAAAGGGACTAAAAAGAACCAAAATGCATGTGTCACCTATCAAAATTATGACGGATCCTGGGCTAAAGCGACAAAAAGAAAGTCTTTCTATTTGTTGCTCATTAAGAAGAAACATTTCAACCGTTGCCGAGATAAACAACAAATGCATTTACAATGGTCGTAAACAAATATATGTGATCTTATTGGTACCTTAAGCTGAAATCAATAATAACTTATGGTAAGTATCAGAAAGGCTCCAGGTTATGACTTAATTACTGTGAAGTAATTATGATTCCTAAACCAGTTAAACCAGCGAACGATAAAAAATCATATAGACTGATGTCGGTCTATCAAAAATATTTGAAAAACTTTCTGGGGACTCAAACCTATAACAGAAGAGAGATCCTTAATTCCACCAAACCAATTTGCGTTTAGAGTAAATCACGCTACAGTTGAACAAGTTCACAGAATAACGGATGTCATTGAGGATGCACTTGAGAATAAGAAGGTATGCTCCAGTATTTTCTTAAATGTAGCTCAAGCTTTCGACAAGCTCATCTAGTTATGTAAGCTGATCGACACTTTAGGGCCAAATTTGAAAATGAGTATTCTGAACTACAAAGAATATCAGCAGGTATACCACAAGTAGCGTACTTGAACCTATTCTGTTTATTTTTTATACCAGAGGTTTACCGAGTATTGAAAGTACCGCGCAGTAGCAACATTTGCAGTCGATATACAGCTCTCTTAGCAGTTGGAAAAGATTTTTCGGAAATAGCAAAGTGTACAAATCAGAACACACGAACACCCGTAGTTTTCCATATGCAAATGCAGCTAAATACCATGGCATCACCCTCGATGCTAAGCTAAGATGAAAAGTACACATCAAGGGCCAAAGGAAGAGTTAAACATAAAATATAGGAAAAGCTGTGTTTCTTATTTCCGATCTAATCGATCTGATCGATCTGAGTACTAAAAAGTTGTTTCTTATTTCAGCTCAGATCGATCTGATCAATTTTGTTGCTGTTTCTTATTTTTCTTCAGATTGATTAGATCGATTTTTTTGATTTGTAAAAATATTCTGATTTCTCGGATAAGTTTTAGTTTCACTTAATTCAAATTCAAACCTATACTTATTGTCATTCTCGTCACTTTTGTTTGTTTATGCAAACGTTATTAAAATGGAAACAGAAAGAAATTTTAATTATTATTTTATATTGTTTTTATTAAATAATGAAGTAATTATTTTATACAGCCATATTTTTTTATAGAGTATTTGCAAGAAGTTGTACAATTTCACATTCGTGGCACAATTTCCTCAAATTAATTTAGCACGTTAATATTCCTTTCTTGTTCGTATACGGTCGTTTGTAATATTTCCTTCGTGCTCGTAATTTGAATCCAAATAATAAGTAGTCCAAATAATAAGAAATGATTTGTATTAATCGTGTATTTTTTGACAGTTCGATGACAGTTGATAAGTTTTTTGATCTACCAAATCTAAAACCTGTTTCTTATTTCAGATCGATCTAATTTCAGATTTCAAAATCTGCTCGATCTACGGATTTAAAAAAGAAACACAGCTAAAATGTATTGGCTTGTGGGTAGAAATGCTAAGCTCTCAATACACAACAAATGCTAAAACCAGTATGGACCTATGTTATCCAACTTTGGCGTTGTGCCAAGAAAACCAATGTACAAATGATAAAATGCTACCAAAATAAAGTACTGGGCGATACTAATTGAACCTTCGTGAAAAAGTTATTCAAAATTTTGGTAAAAGATTGACAGCCGGCCGAGCTAGCAGAGGAGGTCACTTGAACGCCATCCTTTTTCATTATTAATCGCAACCAAAATATTTTAATTTCCAATAAAAATAAATAAAGATTTCCTACAATTTATGTCTTTTATTTAAAAGGACACCTCAAATTTGAACACTGAAAAGTTTTTGGCAAGTTTCAATCAAACCAACAATTATTTTATTCACTCCAACATTAAATTCAAAATTCTTTAATTAATTTGTTTATTCAAGAGCAGATTTCGTTGTTTAAAACCCATTTATGTTGTGCTGTTTACAATATAAAGTATAATAATGAAAAAATCCACTTTGACATTATGCTCAGTGAACAACAGAAGCAATCTGGGAGACTTTTAAACTCCCAAAAAATGGTGTAATACAATCGATAATAAAAAAATAATAATATTTACATTTGGAATTGATCCAAAAACTTAACTGTATTATGTTGGCAAATTAGAGCTTTTCTGTGTTATATTTTACTTTTTTAAATTGTTTATTGTGTTCGTTCGGTATATATTTTGTTGCGCTAGTTAGCTCGAACGAATGGAGGGAAACGATATGTTGTATAAACAAACATACATACATACATACACACACACACACTCGGAGAGGGTGCATGCATATCAGCAAAACAAACAAAACAGTATTTTTTAAATGCAAACATTAAATTTTGACTTTGAAAATTTATATACATGTTTTAGAATAGCGAGCTTTTTATTTGCTGTTTTTGGTTCAAATATTGTTTTGTAAACTTTCCAGAAAAAATATATTGAGTTGACATAATTAAAATACAGTGTGAGTGTCGATGAAATATTACTTGGTGTTTGGCAACAGTTTACAATGTAAGTACACAGATTTGTGCTTCTCTCCCCAAAACGATAATTAGATATTACGCATATAATTAAATGTGATGTGAATTATGTATGTCATTTTACTCAGTCAATTCCCTTGAACTCCCTTGAACAACTTCATCCTCCATTTCAATATGGATATAAATAACATTCTGTATTGTTAAATTATAACATTAATTTTTCAATTTCAATTTTGTTGTTGTTAATGTTGTTCTATGTAAGAAACACGAAGAGGATTTTTTCCATTCAAAACCATTCGAGATTACAAAAAATTTAATATATTTTGATTGAAAAATTTTCCAATAAAAGCAAAAAAATATTGAAAAACAACTTTAAGTTTCCAAGAATTTTCATATTATACAGATATTTATTTTTAATAATAAAAGCTTTTATTTTTAAATTTTAATTTCAGTATTTTGTTATTTATATATTTTGTGAAATTTTAGAATGGGTTCAAGTAAAATCATAAATGAAATCAAAATGTAATTAAATGTCTTGGGATGGCTTCCTTTTATATGTGAATCAATAACCGATAGAAAGCAATTTTTAAAAATTTCAATCAGAACATCACAATATACCATAACATACATACTAAGACAGCGGTCCAATTCGTGACTTATTTTATGGAGACTAACTTATTTGAAAATCTACATTAAGCCTCCTGTCCCACTAGACTTATTGTAAGCTTGTTTGACTTTTATGCGGGGGTTTGTGCTCAAACTGGTAACTCCTCAAATTAGTTCAAACAAGTTTGCAATAAGTCTATTCAATAGGAGACTTATTGTAGACTTTCAAATAACTCAGTATCTACAAAATAAGTCACGAATTGTCAATCTAAGCCGTCTTTAGATGCAGTAAAGTTCAAGAATTAACGAAAATGTGGTATATACCAGTACCATAATTATATATAAAATTTTAATTTAGACTGTGTCCGAATTGTGTGATAAATATTTTTTAATACGAAATTTGTGAAAATACCAGAGTGTCGATTTTGTGCCAAAAATAACAGTGCGAGGTGAGCAAACGGGAAAAACCTAGTATAGTGGTTATTTTATTAATATTAGTTTGCTTGAGCGGACGCGCTTCATTTTGTTTATATATATTTTTTAATTGATGTGTCAAATTCAGTTTCGTGTTGTTCAAATACTTGAAAATGAAAAATCAAAATCACATAGCAAACAATCGGTCCCATTGCTTAAAAGCAAGCGAACAGAAGAGGACGTCAGCATTATAAGTATTCAACTGATTTAACCGGAACTTTTTATTTTGGTCGACATTGACATTGAGTGACATTGGTCGACATTGACATTGAGCGCTTACATGTACCCTATCATGATTAGTAAAATCATCGCCAATTTGATTTAAAAATTTCATAGTGTTGTACGTTTTCATAGCGTTGGCCGCGATTTTACTCAACATGTTCCCAACTGTTGGGTGTCCTGAAATTACCATTTGTAAAATTGACGAACAAAACGCACAGACACATGAGAGACAAAATACAATACAAATATAAAATTGTATGTTATACACTGTATATGTACACAAAATTATTGTTCACCTCGCCTGTGCGCACTGTCATTTTTGGTACAAATTTGACACTCAGAACTATCACAGTCTTCAGGTATAATACTTGTTGACTTATTTAATGAATTATTATAATTAGAAGTTGATTAAAATGAAGTATCTGGACTCAAAGATGGAATACTCAGTAGCATCATTGCTTACACATTTACTTTATAAAATTAATTCAATACAAAGTTAAAATAAAATATGTAAATAAAATTTTGTTTATGATTTTAAATAGTTGATTATTTTCAGCGTAATCTTAAATCTTTAAAAGAAAACATTCTCAATTTTTAAATCAAAATTAAATTAGATAGTAGGAATTTTTATCAAGAATATTATCACAGAAATAAGGCAGGAAAACAACAAAAAATCACAAAAAGAAAATTTTTTTCACAGAAGCTGTTCTCGCATAACAGGTTTAAAGTATCATACAGTAAACGTTCTATTTAAAACAACCGTAGCTTGTTAGAATCGTCACAAGGGTACTGAGATGGTTCTTCTTTGGTGCAATCGAATTTTTGGATAAAATATATTTTAGTTCAATAAAGCTCTTTACCGTTCGAATTTTATTTAAATTTAATTATTTCTTAGATAGGCATGCGTTTTAATAATGGACCCATAAAATTTTTAACTATAAATGGTTGAATAATCAAATAAATATTTTTTTTTTCTAATAATCTCAGTAAATTCTACAACAATATCAATTAAAAGTTATATTACGGAGGGTTGGTAAGAATTATTTTATTATATTATTACTAAATTATTCAACAATTCGTTCAACTTCTAAATCTCAAGAACTTTTTACGAACATCATTCGTGCGTTGATCTAAAATTTAAAACTGCAAACATATTTAATTTAATGTATATAGTATCTGTCCATTATTAAATTAATAAGTTCAGTATTCTGTGGATTCGTAGTTTTGTAACTATCGGCCACCAAGTAACTGACGCGTAAGTAAGCATCGGTACGACTGGTGTAAACAAAATTTAATACAACAACCCCTATAATTTAACAAAACCCCGCGACATTGCTAATACAATAGCAGTGGCATTTTGTAGTTAGTACTACACTAAAATTCCGTGATAGTTTAGGCTCCAAGATTGTTATAAGTAAAGAACTGAGTAAGTTTTAGATGAATTAATATATAGGCTATTTGCAACATACCATACACAATGTAAACAGATTGTTGTACCTGCTCGTATATGACGTCTAGATGTTGGCTTGAAACAGTTACAATATGGCCCGCCTCTGGGTCCAGGACCATGGAAGTATTCGCATCAACCGTTGCATTCACAAAGACTTCAAAATATGGAGCATGTGGTTTATGGAATATGAAAGTTTTTTTCCTTGCTACGTTCTAAATTCTCCTGGTCAGATCACCAAAATGGTTTGGTCTGCAGCTTTTGGTTAGTGAGCTGAGCATTGGTCGAGAGTTTGCATAAGAAGTCGAACTAGCACGCGACTGCTCCTTAGCCAAGCAAAGCTGCTTTATACAAACCAATTCAAATAATGGGCAGACAATAATCAAATTCGTCCTTTATTTGAAACATCGCCGAAGTCAAAAATTTTGGAAATATCACATTTTCCGGGAAAATTTTTAGCTCTTCCAACAATAATTTTTTTTTTCATCGAAAAATTAAAAATCTGGGTTGACATGTTGTAACATCACATTTTCGATACTTTATCGAAGTTTATGTCTCGTTTTGTTAGAACAAAATGTGACCCTATTTCATATTTTATACCATCTACCAGCCTTCTAGATTGAAAAATTGTGATATTTCTACTTCATTTCAATCACCAAATAATTTGTTTTTGATACTTCAACGAAATTAGACAAAGACACCTTGTTCACATTTGTTCTAGTAGGTTATGATAGCAATACAAAAAAATAATTCGTAAACGAAAGAGCTGCCCATTTCAGTTTACGAAAAAGAGACACAAACTTCGATAAAGTATCGAAAATGTGATGTTACAACATGTCACCCCTGCGCTTTTTATTTATCAAATCTTAATGTTAATGATAAAAATTTGAATTAAATTATCATGTAACAGGTAAAAATTATATTTGTGTTATTTTAATTCGTCTTATACATTAGAGGGTGTGGGCTGCTGCACCCAAACCTCCGCTTCTCTTGGAAAAATTAAAACTCAACTGCTTTCATATTAAAAATACAAGTGCTAAAATTGCAAAATGTTTCCAAAAATGTGTATTTTTATGTAGGTATATGATATACTAAAATTTGGAACGCCGAAATTCGAAATTTGCTTATAGTTATTCACATACTAAAATTGGGAACTCCTCAACGCCACTTAGCATACATCTCTTCCGCGCAAGAATAACTCTTAAGCACAAAATTTTTCGAAATTTGTTTAGTTATTCACATACTAAAATTGGGAACTCCCCAAAGCCATTATTTATTATTTTTTAACTTGTCCTCAAAAAAAAAAAATTAAAATTTCAAAATTTTTCCGGAAAATGTGATAATTTTTCGGAATTCGGAAATGTTTGGCTTGCACCTCCTAAAAACGATATATACGCAATCCTACAAAGTAAAATTTAAAAAAAAAAATCATCTCACCCGATTTCCGCGATGTATTCGTTATCTACACTTTAGCCTAAGGGTAGCTTTCCACCAAGGTTATCTTTGCTGTTTTAACAAAGCGATTCACACGAATAGTATGCATACATAAAAATTCGTCTCTCAACACAATTTTTTTTATGCACACATATAAGAAAACATTGAAAATAACAAAGTACTAATACCTAGATGTCTTTCGATTGTATTTTTACATTTTAGTACTAAAATACAATGGAAAGGAAAATTAATGGACTTCCCTACATGATGATATTTGAATTATTTGTTGGAAATTTTATGAACATCCCTACATGATGATATTTGAATTATTTGTTTATGTTTGGTATAGATATAGTTTTAAAAAATCAACCAAAAATTATTTTGTTAAATAATTATATTTGGTAAATACCTAAAAACATATACATATAAACATTTATAATTTATCCTAAATTATTATGATGTGAACCTTAAAGTTAGCACCAGTCTGGTGGAAGGATTAATCCACGTTCAATAATTGGTATTTTGTCTTGAAATTATATGACTAATTAGTTTTAGCAGC
Source organism: Nephrotoma flavescens (assembly GCA_932526605.1). NCBI lineage: Eukaryota > Metazoa > Arthropoda > Insecta > Diptera > Tipulidae > Nephrotoma > Nephrotoma flavescens. The sequence goes on from OW052222.1 coordinate 106,773,749, forward strand.
TTGTCAAATGACGCTTGAGACATTCTGGTATAATTAAAAATGATTAATGGCCATTTAGACTTATTTCATCAAGCAAAATATGATCCATATACATAATTATTTCTGGAATTTCACCAACTCGCTTGCTTACAACAGATGATAATTGCAATTGCGGCCGTACAGACATCTGTTTCATAATCTGAACCCATTTTTTATATTATTAAATTTTTATTATATAAAAGCTAAATAATGTGTAATGTATTTTATATTAATAATTTTGTGGTTATAAGAAAATAGCTTTGACATGCAACATCAAAATTTTTCTTAAACATGAAAACATTCATACTAACATTATCACGCAAAAAATTTTTTTTTGTTAAAATAACAAAAATAATCTTCCACATGTGTTGAATAGGGTGCATTCGCTTATTATATCGGATATAACAGACAGAGTAGATAGAACATTTTCCAGATAACGCCGATTCAGAGAACTCGGAAAATATACATTTCAAATAAAGTCTCATCGGAGAATAAGTGTTATTAAAAAGAATTGCTTTATATGACAAAACAAAATTCAAAAAATTAAGGAGAAGTGAACATATTATCAAATACTTCTAAGAACTTCTAAAAATTTAATTTAATTGAAAATTTAGTTGAAGGCACACCAGAGCTTGGACCGCAGGAATACATATCGGATGGTAGTGAAGAAGATCCCTTGGCTGAAGCACAGAGAAAAAGAGACAATATAAAAAGTTTGTTGTTTTAATAAAAATTGTATATTTATTTTAACAAAAAAATATCACTTTAATTGAACATTGTTAAATAAATCACTTTTTAAATTATTTTGCACTAGCTGCAAAAATTGACAAGCAACACATATAATAAATTCAGTTTAAGTGAGTGGTAATATAATGATCAACAAACCTTTTAAAATTTGTATTATGCTCTTCCAGGAGCTTTATTTCCTTTTTACAATAATCCTGCTTTTCTGTTTCTCGCTGTAAGCGCTTTCGATTGAATTGTTCAGTATTGGTCTTATACTCTAGAACTGGTAACGGCATGTTATCATTAGAGCTCGATTCAGTTCGAAAGCTTATATTGGCGCTCGTATTGGTTCCGGTTGCAGGATCTTCAATAATTGTATCATTTCTTACTATGTCATCGACTATTTCATAATAACTCCAATTTCTCCTATTTTGCCCCGTTGTGTTATTCAAATCCTTTACTATTTTATTCTGCCACAGAAGATTCAATCGATTAATAATAAAATGGAAGAGGCTTTACTCCGTTATATCTGAAGTATACTCGAACACCTTTTACTCCACCTACTCTGTTTGATATAATACTCGAATACACCCATAATATTTAAATTCGGTTGTTGTATTCTGTAGTTGGCATAGACTTTCTAGACACATTGTCAATTATTTTCGGATTTTGTTTTTTATTTTCTCGATTACAATTATAATTTTATGAAAACTCAAGTACTGAAATACAGTATGTGCAACAAGAGCGTGTACGGCAAAACCAAATGGCGTTTTCTTTTTATAAAATACTGGCAAAAAATTTTGATGTACATCAAAATTTTTTGATGTAAAACACATTTTCGCGTTGTTTTAGCGGAAAAAATAGCAAAAAAATTTGATGTACATCAAAAAATGAAAATGTAGATTTTTACCTCCATTTTAACTACCACATACACATATTTATATACATATAATACGTCAATCGTAAATATTGTCAAATATGTCAAACGCGTCATTTGAATTTTTTTCAAAATGGTTTGTTATTGCTTTCTTCATCCCTTTCGGGTTTAGGCACACTACGATAAAAACACATCAATTTTTTTTCGTGTTCTTTTTAACTATCGGAAATTTGATTTACATCAAAAACGTATTTTTTTTTGTTTTTATTTTGAAAGTTTGTTATATTTTCTAGGGCGCTATCAACTAAAACATAGTAAAGTCACCCTTACTGTTAATAATTGCCTGGCTCCTTTTGTTCATACTATTAACCATTTTTTCTGCATACTGTGGTGATACATTTTTCCATATATTCCGAACCACTGGCGCTAGAGTGCTCAAATTTTTTATGTGGTACATTTTCAGCTTAATCTTCATGAGTGTCCATACATTTTGATCAGATTAGATTTGGGTGACTGAGATGGCCAATCCAATATTGTGATGCCCTTTTTGAGTTTAAATTTCGAACAGAGTATGCTATGGTATTTTGGACCGTTGTCTTCTTGCAAGATCCAATTAGGTCTCCCCGCTCCAAACCATTTAAGGACAGATGGTAACCAACCAACGAATAAATTTTATTCACGATAAGTGCGTTTAGGTTCCGTGTGGAAATGATTAATTTGCCAAAACCTTGCTTGGTGAAGCATCCCTATACATGGAGCTAGGGCGGGTGCTCCACAGTTCAGACAATCCTTTTTTTGCGTAGTTCGCCAAACACGCCTTTTAACATTAAAACCCCTAAAGAATGACTCATCGGTAAACACAGTATTCGTAAAATGTTTGTGTTTATGTTCATTCGCCCAATGTAGTCGCTTTCCTATGCATTTTTGTGTTGCCACTGGTTTGACCAAAGTATTTCCATATGCGTAGCCATGTTCTTTCGTATGGTTGTTTTTGGTAAAATAGTATTCTTTTTCGCCAATTTTGCCCCAGCTGCATCTAGCGTAAGCGAAGAATTTTCATCAAATAGCTGAATGATGCCATCATCCTCCTTTTTTTGTAGTGGTTCGGATTTTACCTCTATCTGGCAAATCGTCAACATTTTTATACATTGAATTATGTGTAATCCTGTTCTGTACAAATGTTTTCGACTTTTTTATATAAGTGCAGCAACTTGCAACCGACATTTTTGGTTCCTTCGGATGTGCACTTAAAAACACCACTTCAAATTGTTTTGTATAAATCTCACTCATTTCTTTCATATATGTTATCCGTCAAACAGTTGCAGTTAAACTAATGTTTGTTTTAGAGCGTGCAAGATGAATCAATAGAAAACCAATGTAAGCCCCGCCCATATTTGTTCCTATAGTGTTAAGTACAGTTATGTCGTACACGCTCTTGTTGAACATACTGTATCGGTATAGATGAGGCGCAACACCGAAAACTACTTAATATTAAATAATAGTGAGTGCAACATACATATAGTGGAAGAAAAACAAACGAAACGGGTGTTTGAGCATTGGCGAAGCCTCTGCATATAAAATAATGACTGACCGCGGGGACAATGAATTACCGAAGGCTTGATGCAACATTGTGAAATCTGCTTGCAAAAATCGTAAATCTGCCTTTATTCAATTTGTACTGTCAACATCTTATTTCGTTAAAATGTATTTTAAATTATGTGGTCTACTTGAAACTACACGCATCATTATGGGGATCGGTACAAAATATTACATTACAAAACCTTGCAATTACAAAATCTTGCATTACTAAATATTTTAATTACAAAATCTTTCATTATAAAATATAGCATTATGAAATATATTTCACATTTTAGTAGGTGTAATTAAAAAATATTAAATCCAGTTTGAAATTAATAGTATTTATTTACACTTAAATAAATACATCTTTTATTTTTTGTGATTCTGTTTTTGTAGGTAGCTGTTCACCATTTTTACTTTTTCAATGCGATGTTTCGCTACAATTACTTCGTCTGTGGCACTATTCTGGTAATTCCGCGGGAATAGGGAACTGGGGAAAGAATTTATATGTAATTTCTATTGAAATTTTTTTTTTCCAGCATACTAAGGTAAAAAGCTAGTGTTAAATTTTTTGCTTTTAACGCTATTTGCCGTAGGCACTTGGCGAAACACACTTATACTTAATAAACACATTTTTATTAATCACTTGTTTTTTCTGCGGAACAAAAAACAAGTGATTAATAAAAATGTGTTTATTAAGTTTAAATTTTTTGAAAACAAAATTAAATTGGTAATAATTTTTCCTGCTAATTTAGATATGAAAAAATTATTCCCAATTTATAAATATTTACAACAAACGTGATTTCACTAGTTTTAACTACATACAAAACATTGACAATACACTTGCAACTATTTTGCATGTAAAACTACAAAAAGAATGAAGTAAAAGTAGTATTTTTAAAAATGTGAAGTTGCGTCTCATTCTATCACCTTTTTGGTAATGATAACTGTACTAAACATCGTTTTTCTGTTACAATTGCTTTTTTGTGAGCAAGTTTGGTCGCCATTTTCGATTTTTGAATATTTAAATTTTAAATTTGTGTTAATTTGTGTATAATATTAATAAAAATAGTTGTGCATAATATTAAAAGTGGTCTATGTATAAGCAGATGATTTATGTATAAGCAGATACATTTGTAAAAAAATTATAATTTTTTCGTCCATAGGGTTGTCCATAGGGTCTCTAATTTGGTGGTGGTTCGATTACAGAGGCATATTTTTGGAAAAAAAATATTTACAATACTAAGAGTGCTCCGATTAAAGGGTGGTCTCATTAGGAGGTAAAACTGTACATTCTAACAAATATATCATTAAAATATAATTTATTTGAGATATTTGTTCCGTTTTATTTAATGAAGAAACAAACCTTGTTTTTAAAATTACTCTAAAAGTACTTTTAAACAACTATAAAAAACTACTTTTAAAGTAGTATCTTAAGAAGTAGTTTTAAAGTACTTTTTATATACGGAATAGGCGAATAGAGTAAAAGAGGCAGCAGAATTTCTTAGGTAATAAGAGTAAAAGAGAAACCACTGTAATTTTTTTTATAAAACTGATGAATTTTTCCCTGACGTCCTATCTTTTTTCACAAGAAAACAAGTACTAGTTCTGGAAGTACTTCTACGTTTGCTGGGTTTACATCAAATGTTTCTCATCAGTAGGCAGGGAAAAAAAATATTTGAACAGGAATTACATATAAATTGTTTCCCTATTCCCGGGAATTACCAGAATAGTGCCACTGGTAGGTTTTTTATTAGCTTGTATAACCCAGCATGGCGTTTTCCCACAACAACTTTTAGGCGACGGTGCCACGCTTCAACATTATTCTGGGTTCGTGGAAAACATTCTGTGAATCCGCATTCCCAACAGTCCAAAATTTAGGTGGATATTTAGGGCGCTCATTTAAATCGCCAATATAATTTCTCTTGAACCTACTCCCAAGCTTTTTTAAATGTTCGTCCACAAGCTGACCGAAGCTGGGGTAATAGGCCCCTATTATGGCTCTCACCTCACCTCACCTCACCGAGCGAGTCACCTCACCAATCCAAGCCGCGTGAGTATTATGGTCCTCGTTTTTATTTTGGTGAGATGTGTTTGTTTATTATGATAATTTCTATTAGTTGTTAAGTTGGCAATCACCCTTATTGTGGTTGTCGTGTCGATCGACAAACGACACGAATTTTCCTTGTCGTGTCAATTTTTATTTTGTATTGCGTATAACTATCACGAAACGATTAAAGAGTGTTGCCACGTTCCAATTGAAAAAATATGAGTTATTGTGAATTTTTCGGTTAACTTAGCAGTCGTAACTTAGTTTTGTTGTTAAGTTTTGTCAAGAAGCTGTCAGTTTGTCTGTCAGATAAACTAAATTGAATTTTATTCACTGTTAGGATGGATAATTCCCTCAAATTTTAAATTATAGGTTTTATAAATGGAAAAGAAAAAACTTATGTGTGTCAACTCACGTGTGTAAGAATTTATTTACCAAGAAAAGTGTATCAGTATGAATTTCAATCTTAAAATTTTCAAAAAATTTAGAATCGCTACTGGTTGTAAATAGAACGGTATACAAATTTATTGTTGTATTATAATTAATTTAAATAAAATTAGTACGCCTTTATTAATTTTAATAAATGATTTTATAAAAAATTAATTTTCCTAACGTTTTTCTATAGTTTTTTTTATTGATTACGGCTCACAAACTTGTGAGTCGCGACACGACAATCAATATAGGGGTGATTGTTGTAATTCTTGAACATACATTTTTCACAATATTGACATTTAGAAATTATTATTTTGTGTCTAAAAATATTTTTTTATTATGCAATAATTTTAGAAAATAAAATCCTATATAAAAATTATTATGAAGAAAAAACTTACGTTTTTTGCTATCCATCTTGATTTTGTTTGGCGAAAAATTAGTATGAACTCACCAGAATTTTGTTGGTGTGTATGACACTAGAGTCACCTCACTGCAACAAGTATAATATCAAATATTCCAAAATGGTGTGTTCAACTCACCATTATGACGTATTTCTCGGTGAGTTGAGGTGATGTGTGTACCATAATAGGGACAATAATTTGCAACTTCGATTGGTGACACAAACGAGAGACCTTTGAGCCTTCTGATTTGCAAGAAAAAAACCTCCGAATTTACATATTTGGCTGTTAATTTGCTTTTTAAAACCTTACACCAAATTATTTTGCCAAAATGTAATAAGCAACCATGGGAATGAAGCCTGAGGGAAGAAAACCTGATCTGACGAAACAAATGTTTTCTCAAAATCACACAAAATATCATTTTCCTTAATTGGAAAAATAATTGGTCATAACCATTTTTGGATTTTTTGCTAAGAGAGGAACTATGTACATAAAAAGTTCCATCCATAATCCAACAACTGCATTCTGAAAGAAGTGTTAAAGATAATTTTGTAAAAATAATTTTTTCTCCCTCGCACATATCTTCGCTCAACACAATAAACTCTCCTTCGAGATATCGGAGCTGTTCAGGAATATAAATTTCTTCCAAACTGGTGGGCTCATTCGTTTTACCAGCACGCACACGATGATTTTTTTTTTGTTTGTATTTGCTATGATTTTTTCATTTGTGATAGGTACATGGGAATATACAGATGGAGTTTTAATCACTTCGTGTTTATTATTTATGAAACAGGTTGCAACCCTCACATTACAATAACACTTTTTTACTGGCTGGTCCTAGGTAGTAACTAGACCCGTCGATAAATATTTTTTTCTTGCCTTTGTTGGATATTACTGTGGAAATATTCGTTTCTAGAAAATAATACTGTTTAGATGTAATAAAAAATTCTAACAATAATTATCAATAGCACTGACTTGAGTATTAAAAATATCACTTTAATTACACAGGGTTAACTTTGATTTCAGTTATAATAGTCTTGTACAACCGATACAGTAGAAATGAATCACCACTGCTTTGTTATCATGCATAACAATTTCACGTGCATTTATAGAATCGCGCGTGCGAAATCGTACAAAGATTTTGTAATGCAAGATTTTCTAATTGGAAGATTTTGTAATGCAAGATATTGTAATGCTAGATTCTGTATGCAAGATTTTGTAATGCCCAACTCATTATTATGAACGAGCAGCTCTTGCGTCAAATGAAATGTGTGGGTTTGGAGTGGTGAGTTTTTGATAATAAATAAATAAATAAAGTTATTGAGTTCCCTTATAAAACGTATATTTAAAATAATTTTAGATCAGTCAAAAAATATCCTAATTAGCTATTTTATGCGCATCGTTTGCTAAAATTTAATAGTGGTAATTGTTAACCAAATTTAACCCTTATTGGTATTTTGTATTTGAAAATTGGCCGTCAAGGTTTCTATTTATATAAACGATCAAGAAAGCTTCATAAATTTTCCATGTCCTACCAAAAGACAATCAATAAAAAACGTCTATCGCAAAAAATTCCATTTATCAAAATAACATACACATTTCAAAAGCTCTTCACAAACAACCAAAATTTCCAACCAAATCAAATAAATCACATCAAATTAGAATCTAACAATTAAAACTGTACAAATATGCGAACTGAAAACTTTGAAATAACAGAAAAAGCTCGTAAACCCAATTGACATCAATTAATGTAACAAAAAAATTGATAAAACCGGAAGACAAACATTCCAAATAATTTGGAAAATCGCCAGAAAGCATACAAAAAAGCGTTCAATTTTTTGATTATATTCAAAATGAAAAAACCGGACATCGAAACAAAATCAAAAATTATTTCGAATTGATTTTTAATAGAGCTTTTAACTTTTTTGAGCGGGCGATATTTATTTTTGTGTACATGAAAAACACAATTTGTTTAATTTGATTTTCTCCCGTTCATTTGTAGTTTTGTTTTTGTTAAAAACAGAGAAAAACTTTATTTCACTAACCACCAACGTTAAAAAAGCGTGCGTGGTACAATTTTATTTTTTTGGTTATGTTTTAACTGGAAGCTCAAATATTTATGTAGTTGACATTCTGGAAAATGAATAATAACGGTTGTATGTAATGTACAATTAATAATTGTTGTACATATTTGAGACGAAAATAACGATGATAGAATGGTTAAAGTGGAAAGTACACATGTTCGAACATTCATTTTTATTTCAATTTGTGATTTATTGAGAATGTAGAAACAAAAAACTAGAAACTGATAAGAGGGCTATTGTTTGTTTTATCATTAGTATACATATAAGGAAAATGGACAGTAGAAAAAAAAACATCGACAATATTTTACACATGTGCGCATACACAATAGAAATCATAAATTGTCGCTATAAATATATATATATATATATATACAGTAGAATTCGTTTATAAGCAACCCTGCTTATAATGAACAAACGGATAATACGAACGATTTTTTTAGTCCCTTCAATTTACATAAGCAATTTTTCTTTTTTCCACTACATATAATGAACTTCGTTTATAAACTTATAATGAACGACAAATTTTTCCTACTAGTGCTTATGTAGTGCAAAAATTTACTGTTATAATGACCGTCGATTCTGATTTGTTCCGTTTTTCTTAAATTATATTTGTTTCTATTCATTCAAATACATACATAATTATGAGTATTTTTGTTTTTTATTGTAACATGTGTAATTTTAGGAATATCAGTGCCTCCTAAACTACAGGCCTCTTACTACTCTCATTTTTCGCACATGGCGTCAATTTATGTCTAAACCGAGACTGCGCAATAATACTTTTATGATATTTACACTAACAAAACAACTAGAGAAAGCAACAAAAACGTCGACATAGCGTGTCGTCATCATTTGGTGTAAGCGGCCTGTAGTTTAGGAGGCATTGGGAATATACACACATAATAGTCAAAAAAAATAATAGAAATTTGAAAATTGTCGGTATTTTTTGATGTGTGTGTATGTGATTTTTTAATTTTTGTAAACTCGTGCAAAATGGAATTATTTTAAAAGAAAAAGCTGTACACTTTGCTGAAAAATTAAACGCCAATGAAATGATTTCAAACCAAATTGCGGCTGGCTCGGTTTGGGTTTCAAAGACATTGTAGGAGAAAAAGGTGCTGTATTGGCGGACGTTTGCACCGACTGGATGCCAGAAAAATTGCCCCGTATTATTGATGGGTACAGGAAACAAAATGTTTTCAACCTGGATGAAACAGGTCTGTTTTACAAGTTACTTCCTAAAAAAACAATAGAATTTAAAAATAATTCTTGCTCAGGTGGAAAACTATGCAAAGATCGAGTTACTGTTTTGGTTAGTAGTAATTCTGATGGGACCGAAGCAGCTACCTCTGTTGTTCATAGGTAAAAGCGCGAAACCACGGTGTTTAAAAAATATAAGACGATATGAAAATAATCGGAAGGCTTGGATGACATCTAAATGTGTAATTCTAAATGATCGGAAGAATATTTAAAAGCTCTGGACAAAAATACGTAACCGAAGCACGTAATGTTTTATTCATAGCAGATAACTGTCTATCACACGCAAATTTACGCGCTATTAAGTTGATGTTCTTGCCGCCAAATACGACCGCAATCTCACAGCCTATGGACCAAGGGATTATTAAAATATTAAAAGGTTATTATTGCGAATTTGTTGTTCGAAAACTAATATCCTTTTTGGAAAATGAACAACACATTTTGCTGACAAACGTTAAAATATAGGAACTTCTAAAAGAAGTATATAAATATCAGGGATGGGCGATTACGCGTCGACTACTAGTTTTTACATGATTTCGTCGACAACTCGTCGAAAACGTCGACAACTCGTCGACAACGTCAACAACTGGGCGACAACGTCAAGAACTACTTGAAAAATTAATTTACGCCATCTATCGAAACTTATAATAAAACTCAGCATAAATTGCCTTTACTACTGATTGTATTTGTGAATCATTAAAACACACTGTGCCTAACATTTGTATCATAAATTGTGTAATAAATTAATAATTATCCATTATCGAAATAAATTCTTTGACAATCGAAGAAAGTCATATTATATTTGCGGATTTGAATAAAATTTGAGTCTATCGTGATTTCGCTCGAATGAAATTTTGAAGCTTCTACTATAACTACGCGGCGAATAATTAGTTAATTTATGATTTATGCTGACTTTTTATTTAATTTTGCTTTATTGTAGTATCTTCGAATAAGATAAATTATTCGTTTGCATATCTCTTTCTCAACCAAAAAAATGGCTTTATTAAAGTCCAAACCACACGTACGAGTAAAAAATCATAATAATTTTTTGACATGGTTTTTGCCGTACCCACACAATTGTGTTAGTAAAACACAAAAGGGATACATCTATTTGATAAAAGATGGCGCGCAAAGCATATACTCTATTGAAATATTCAAAAGTTTTAGATATAGATAGATAGATAGATGCCTCTAGTTCAGAGATTTTAAATTTATTTTTCATTTATAAAATGCTTGTAAAAATGTTAGAATTAAATTTGAGTAATTATTCATCAATTTTAATAGTGCGGTTAACGTAAAATAATTAAAAATTTTAGTTTTTAATATCATTTTATATGTTGTCTACGTTGTCTACGTTGTCGACGTCTGAAAAGCAAAAAATCGGTATGTAATCTACGTGCTAGATTACGTGTCGACAACTACGTAGATTACCTTACGTAATCTACCCGAACATCCCTGATAAATATATATACTTCTTTTAGAAGTTCCTATTTTGTAATAGTTTTATGTAATAATGTTACATACATTAAATACTTACTATATATGTGTATATTATATAATTAAAATAATGAATTGAAATTTAAATTATTTATGTATTTTGAAAAGGATGGAAAATAAAAGTTGTTTATTTTTAGAAATTTTTGATCAATTGGTGTAAATACTCGTACATTCCTATTATGCATATACCTCGAAATGCTTTTGAAATGCTCAAGCCAAAAATATACGGTTATAATGAACAGCGTTCATTATAACCAAATATTTGGTTAAAATGAACATACGTTTATAATGAACAAAAATATTGGTCCTGTGACCGTTCATTATAAGCGAATTCTACTGTATATATATATATATATATATATATATATATATATATATATATATATATATATATATATATATATATATATATATATATATATATATATATAGAGATATAGAAGGAATCTATATATATAGAGATATACATTTTGATTAATAATTATAGGATTTTTTCCTATACCCATTCTTGACTCTAAGGACAATTCAAATTATTCGAGTGTACAAAAATATCATCATTCGATATTATAGTGACACAAAAATTGATTGAGAATCCAAAAACAAAAATGACAAAAATTGATGCTTCGTTTGGGGATGAAATTTTTTTTTATGTTTTCTTCTTGGTGCTCATTTAGTTTCATCGTTTAGTATTTTCATTACCAATTAAAATATCCTTTATGCTTCTCGAAATACAAATAAAATAAAAGCTTTACGTAAAGTTACTATACTCTGGCATGAAAAAATGGCAAAACATGCCTTAAGGGATTATTTAACTTTTTTGTTTGTGATGATGATGATGGGGATCATGCTGATGCTTAAGGGTTAAATTGTGGTTAAATTGAGATGAATTTTTGTTTTAGTTATATACGCGAGAAATCTCCAAAGTCAATGCAATTAAATTATAATCACAGTAATAATTGTGCGGTTGAGTGTTTTGTTATCTGTCACAAAATTAACTGTTGTCACTAGATTTTATGTTTTATGTGTGTGGTTACAATTTTGTTGATGGACATTAAACCTGTGTAGCTACTATTCTTTTTATAACACATTACACACAACATAAAGTACATGAGAAAAAATAAAAATTCTAAAAAATCATTCCTATCAATATATTATATATAAATTGAAAGTTTTGACAAAACCACAATTCGGTACACATAGCCTAAAAACAGGACCAGCATGATATCAGTTAACATATTCTTCTTTGTGTACTGCATATGTATATACATTTTTATTTTGTCGTAGGGAATTTAAAATTAAAACCCTCATCCTTAGTCTATCTCTAAAATATATACATAGAAATTATGCCTGTAGTGTGGTAAAACTATATACCGATAAAAATAGGAAAAGCTTCCTATCTATAGAAGAACACAAATTAATGTAATTTGAATATAAACAATAACATCTTGTTATCAAATCAAATTAAATTCTAAACAAAAAAATTTTATTTTTGCTTTTGTGATTTTATTTTAAGCCTTGTGGAAAAAATCTGAATATTCAATACGACTGTATAGAATTGTTATTTTGGTTTGTCTGGCATGTTAATCAGAGCTATTAGACATATTCTGTTTATTTTTTGGGTTTGATATGTATGTGCTAGTGGTGTGCTTTCATCTCGATAATTCCTGTAATAAATTTATAGTACTCTATCTTGCTATAACGTAGATTCACAATAAAAAAATATACTTAAATAGGGTAGTGAACATTGTTAATTGGAATTTAATTCATTTGAGTGTAAGGTTTTAATTGAAGTTAAAATTTAATTTAATTTTAATAGCTTTATAAGGTTTGCGTTACAATTATTTATAAAAATTATTTTTATGTTGTAATCTAATTGTGGTTTCCACTGAAAAAATTCAAAAATAAATGCTTTTTTCTAGTTAATCAACCGCAACCATTTTTAATTGAGACAAGGTGCTACAACCAATATTTTAAAATAGATTAGATCTAGGGGTGACATGTTATAACATCACATTTTCGACAGTAATTTATCGACGTTTATGTCTCGCTTCTCTAGAATAAAGTGGGATACCGTTTCAAATTTTATAACATTTTTCAGCCTGCTAGATTAAAATATTATGATATTTTTACTGTATTTCTATTATGGTGATGTTCTTTTGGATACTTGAAGGAAATTGGAGAAAGAGGTACTGCTCATATAATTCTAGTAGTTTGTAGAATAGAAAAGAAATAATTCATAAATGAAACAGTCGCCAATTTCAGTTTAGAAAAAGAAACATAACATTCGATAAAGTGTCGAAAATGTGATGTTATAATATGTCACCCCAGATGACAATCAAAATTCGTGGGATGTTGAGCTTCCCACTGTGTCAAAGAATAGCATTGAAGAGCCGAAAACACAAATTTTACCAATACAATGATACAATGTGACAAGAATATGCACAAACCAGAGCCTAAATGATAACTAAATAATGTTTACCTAACTATCTTGATCTGAAACATGGAAACATGGCAGGACAGTGATCGGATCAACGAATGTTTAAGTAGTACATCAACTCTTACTTAATCAACAGTAAATGATAAATTGTAGTGAAATTCATTCAAGTATATTGTGTGGAAGAAAACCAAAAAAGCACAAGTAATCCGTGCAACTACTTAACTTAATGGACAAACGGCAATGATGCTGCCATAAAAATATGTTAATGCAGTTAGTTGTTGAATCTTATATTTCTTGGTCGGTTTTCGCAAATGCTTTATTTTCAGCAATATTGCAAAAATGAAAACAACGATAGCTTCCACTTCCGGTGCCAAATTTCACTAGGACCTCCCAAATTATAAAAAATTGGCGTATAAAGTTTACTACTGATCAGTTAATTCGCCGGAAACACATTTCCGCTTAAATCTTGAACTAGTTTCGCACCAAATTCCGGTGGATCATTGAATTTATGGAAAAACCTTTAGTATGAAGTTTCTTCCAGTTTAGTCAATTCGTTAGGGCTGTATAGAAAGGCACAATTTAGTGTTAAACGGTTTTTTTTTCAAAAATCGGGGGTTTCGTTAAATTTTGACAAAATAATGCCGATCGATACTGTGACAAATTTAATTAAAAATCTTTTAGATCTTAATCAATTGTCTCATAAATGATATATGTACATACTTTTCAAAATATTTGCAAAATAAGAAAAAGCTCCTCTGGAAACTGCCCCCTTCCGGAGGACCAATTTCGACTAAAAATCATCCAATTAAGCAAGAAGAATTACTTTGGCGATAAAGCGAATGGTAAATCTGCAAAAGTCTCGAGGTTTAGCATAAAATTATGATAATATGGCATATTGGTAGACTGCTTAGATGCAACATAGTGTCTCTAGTAAAATTATATGATATGGCCAAGTTCCATTTATAATGGCCTAATTCTAGAATTCTACGTCGGGGTTCGTTGGGTCCAGTTGTGCAAACCAAATTTGACCATAATTTGTTAAGAAATGGTTTAGTTACATTCACCAGGGCTAAATCCCGGAACTTAGTTCAAAATTCAAATAAGAATCCAAATGCAATTCTGCCGCATTTTGTAAAGCGGGATATTGAAAAGCGAAATTTCGAAAAGCGGTAATTTGAAAAGCGCGATTCTTAAAAAATCAGCATTTTGATAATTTCGGGATATTGTAATTCGAGCTAACGTACCGATCTCTTGCGATTTTACGATTGTATGGTTACATATTTGTAGATTTTTATATTTGTAAGTATGTACAGTGTTAGGGAAAGGTAGCGCTCTAATGATTTTGATGAAAAATATTCAAAGGGGGTTTCTAAGTACCAAGAGCTGATTGTGGTGGGTTTTGATTTTGGGTAAAATCATTTAGAAAGAAGAGAATCTCATTAAGATAATTGGTCTTTACTCAGCTCAAATAGCTGCAAATAGCTGGGGAAATGAAAATTCTTCGGTGAATTCTTTTTATAAGTTTAATTTTTGACAAAAGTTGGTGAGGGCGTATTTTGGGGTTGAGCCGCCTTTTAAATTTTTAATTTGACTAGAATGATCGTGGTAAAAATTGGTGAGGATGGTTATCGAGTGCTAGGAATTCATATCGCTTGCACTTACGAGGGAACTTTAGAGTATTAGAAAATGGTTTCAATGAGTTATGTTTTGTAGAAAATTTATTCAGAGATTCCTGCGTCAGGATTTCCAAGTTTCGGGAAGCGATAGGAGTCCTGATTTTCGAAACATTGATTTCGGCCTTATCCTCTCTTATTTACGTTTTATTATTATATTGTTTAAGTTTTTCGAGTTCTGCACTTCAACAATACAAGGAGGGCAATATTTTTGTTCATTCACCAATCGTAATCAGATAATGAAAAACCCTTTTTGCGTCCTGCTCCTATCAAACGCCAAAGCTTTAACCACTGTTTCGTTTCGTCGGTACTTAATATTCTTCAATTTATTTTTTGTTGAAAATTGCGAATGGGTTAGTTGAGAAAAAATGACCTACTAGAATGGAACTAAGCCATTCCTTAACCGATTGGGATGAAAATGGAACATATTTAAATGAGCAAAATTATTATATTTAAGCTTGTATTAATGGTTTCGGAAATAGCTCGAACGATCTTCATTAAAGTATTAGAAATAGGATTTTCGAAAGCGGGAAATTCTGATTACGAAAAATGGTTTAAACCATTCTACCTACGTTGAAGCTCGGGTCTCTTTTTAAACTTTTTCGGCTAGGAAAGATTTGATTAAAAGTCCTTGTGAGATCCTCTGGTCGTTTTCTGCATCATGTTATTGTAACATTGTTTTTCTGATGGAATTCTTTTATTTTTATCATTATTTTATGGATTTAATATATAAACTTATTCTTGTTCTTTTTTTAAATTATTTTAAAATACTCGTGTGCTGAATCATATTGTACCATCATGTCATATTGGACCATATTGCAAAAGACGTAATGTGCTGAGAGAAGAAAATAAGCACCATAACAATTAAACCGATTCGCCCGCATCGCGATATTTCGTACAAATGACACGATGTGTTCGTACATCCTCTAAAAAATGTCATAACACAAAAAACAGTTTTGTGATAAATGCATTTTAAATTGCTATACTTGGATTATTCATTTTACAAAGCTAATAATGAATAATCTCAGCATCACAGTAGCGTTAGCAATTGAAAAAAATTAAAATGCATTTATCTCAAAACTGGGGCGGTATGTTGTACCATCACTTCGAATCGAAATTCGAAAAAAGTCGAATGACGGTATATTGTATCAATTTCGAAAAGCAAAAATGATACAACTTTCACTTTTTCGATTCGACTTTTTTATAATTCGCCTTATTTCGATTCTAAGTGATGGTACAACATACCGCTCGTTACAACATACCGCTTGTTTTGTATTTATTGTGTACAATTTCTGCATTGTTTTCGATTAGTTAGGGCCTTATTTTAATTTAATCGAATAAACGTATGTCTGGGGATTACAAATACACAATATTCAGTTTTAAACACATATCACAATTTATAAATTATCAAATAATTTATAGCGCAACAGTTGCCGCAAAATAAAATTTTTCTCCCATATTTATTCTATTTATTTTATATAATAACTTTGAATTAAATTATTTAAAGCGATAAACTAACAAATTCATTCGAAAAATGTCAGAAATAAACAACACAACAATTATTTGAGCAAAATTATTGCTCATACTTCCGGTTATTTTTGTTACTACAATATGTTGGTACGAATTAGATTATTTGCTCAAAAAATGGAAAAATTTCAACTAAACCGAGATCAAATTGGGCGGGACTTAGTTGAATATAAAGATTTGATTGGTTAAAGAGTTGGATAAAAAATAAATAAATAAAAAATAATTAAATGAGTAACTCACGAGACAAAATCGATATACTGATTTCACAAGTTCTTGGCTCGGATGATTTAATGTACAATATTGTATTGCAATGTTTCACAATAAAACTAAGTCATGACCCAATCGATTGCGATGGAACTTAGCTTATATGATGAAAATGCGAATCTAATTTATGTCTATAAACATGCCGCTTGAAAAAAAATATGTAATTCGAATTGACCTAAGCCATTGCTTAACCGATTGGGATGAAACTTTGTTTGAATGTTCAAAATAGGATCCAAAAGTCGGTATCGAACATAGTTCTGAAAATTGAGTAAATTAGACAGAACTATGCCATTTTTAAAACAATTGGGGTATAACCACAGAATATATACACTATAGAATAAAAGTCTACATACACCTGCTGTTTCTAATATATTTCGTAAAATATCATCGTTATGTTGAAAAATCCGAAAGCTTTCGAGCCCTAGCCTTTCAACAGATGTCTTCAAATTTTCTTTCAATATGGTCAAATACTGTAATCGATCCATAGTTGTATCAATGAATACTAAATTACCAACCCCAGCCGCGGCCATCGCCCTAAACCATAACACTACCTACACTACACAATTAAATTCCCTCATTAAAATGTCTTCTAACGAAGTTAAACCTTAATTCTTTGTTCTTGGTACAAATTAGTAGTTTTTTTCGTGGAGTCCTGCTATTATATCCGGGCCGTTTGAGTACTCTACCAGTAGTTTTTGAACTAACGTCTTTTCCTGATGCATTGGTGATCCGACCGACAAATTTTGGGCATCCTATAGCTGGATTTTGTACCACTATTTTCAAAATTGGGCCGCCACATTTTGGTTTATTAAGCTGAGACTCGCGCTCTTCGTAGATTTTAATTATTGTTTGGACAGTAGTTCGGCAATTTCTAAAAATGATTATTTTCTTTTCTTAATTGAACTACCAAATTCCGAATTATGGCACAAATTTCTTTACGCGGTACCATATTTTAATGGATTTCTCACTAATTTAATGGGTAGAAGTCAACGATTGATTGCGAACTGCTGCCTGTTTAATAAAACATAACTAAATAATGGACATAACGGGAACATCGTTTGCATTCGTGCGCAAACTGGTTTTAATGCTAAGTGTATGTAGAGTTTTGTATTTTCAATTTTTATGTTTTTTTTATATATCAGAATATGTAACTGTAAAATTGAAATGTGATTTATAACATTAATTTTTATATCAAAAAGTAAACGTTTTTCAAAAAGAAAATGTTGAAAATCGAATGTATTTTACGAAATATATTAGCAACAGCAGCTGTATGTAGACTTTTGTTCATAGTAACCAGAAGAGACATTGCGTAGGCCAAAAATTTTTTTTCCTATCTTATGTTTTTATAGAAAACATAACTTTTAAATATGAATAGTAATAAATACAGTAATGATTTTATGGTAACTAACTGTTTTTTGTTGAAATATGTCGTCAAAGCTTCATTTTGAGCCCATAATTGTTTATTTGAAATAAAAATATTCAAAAATACCGAACTTTTCCTACCTTATTGTGAACCAAGGTCAAAAAAATGAGTCCGAATTTTTCCATAATAAAATATCGTTATGTCTATTCTGCCTATATTCTGTGGTATAACTCGATTGGTACTATGAAAATACGCATTTTGATTAGAACATAGCGGAGTACGTTGCTAAACCGAGTGCGGCTCCAAAAATTTGAATTCAGCTGGTTCTGCTATAAGAATGAAGAGCTGTTTTAAAATTGTAGTTGTATCAAGCTGAGTACCATGTTTGCTAGAAATTAATTATATTTACCTATGGTCATCATTCTCCACGAATATATTTACAATATGTCTAAACGAGTTTATAATAAATATATTGGAATCGTTTAATTAATTAAATTTATGCAACCCATCGAATATGAGACCCAATGCAATCAAATCAATTTCTTTCAATCCACTTTTTCTGAAAATTTCATAAGCAGGTAGGACGATAATGAAAAACATAAAATTAACATAATAAAGTTAAAATATTAATGTAGGTATAATTGGAAATGACCTTTATTTTTCCTATGAATAAAATGCTACATAAATGCTCTGGTGGTCAGCTTTAATTTGTACATGGAATTTTCAAGGAAAATATCAAATATTAATTTTGTCCTCAATGTACCCATGTATTTATATGTATTATAATTTGGGACACTCAAAACGCTGAGAATTTTAAAACGCTAAGTATTAAACGGGTCTTCAATTTGTCTAAAGAGCTGAGAGACTCACGTCGGACGCAACTTAACAATACATTCGGTTAGACTGTTACAACTGTGTTGTCTGTAACAAGACCTAATATTCGTTTCACGCATGACATCCCCATTTTTAGATTTTCGTGTTTCTATTTTACGCCCGGTTTCTTGCATCCTTGTTTTTGATGTCTGAACGCGGTCCATGGTAGATGGATTCTCGTATGTTTTTGTTTGTTCGGTTGGTATTGAACGAAAATGGGGGAGAAAGAGAGAACAATGTGTAACGAGCGTGTGTACAGCAAAACATTCCATAAGAATTTTTTTCTTATATGCCTCTCGTTTACATCAATGCGAATTGATGTAAACGAGCGACAGAGAAGAAAGACAATTCTTCTGGAATGTTTTGCGCGTTATTCGGCGTGAGAATTTTTATTAAGGGAGTCTGGTTTTGAATTTTATAAAAATTAGAGTGTAGTTTTTGGATTTGAAAGGTCGAGTTTTTTTTGTGGATCTTGAAAAAGAAAAAATTAGAATTTTTTATGTGATTTCTTGAAGACATTAAAGTTAATTTGTTGGTAAACTTTTGTAATTCTAAAATAAATAAAATACATTTTTTCATATGATTTATTGAAAAGTAAAGTTATTGAAGCAAAAGGGGTATCATTTTCCCGGAACTTGTGTGTATTTTTTTGAGTTCCTCCGAAAATTTCCGTGAGACTGCCATTATTAAAATATGGATTTTTTTTTTTTTGTTGGTCATATTTTCTTGGTGTGGTGCGAGTTTAATTTTTTGAGTGCGATTCATAAAACGGAGGTTATAAGTTTGGGACGATAATATAGTAAAATTATATTGTGTGCTCGTATATCTATATAAATATATATTTATATATAAAAGGAAAAAACATAAATTTTTGGGGGTAAATTTACGGTTATTCGATAAAACGAGAATAAAACACTACATTTCGTTCCGAATCTCGAATTTTCAACGGGTACCGTGAATATTTTACTGGTGTCGCGAACAGTTTATGGACGCGGGGCATATCGACGAATTCCGCAACGGTACTCCCAGTCAACGGTAGTTCAACGGGTGCCACACTATTTTGGGCATTTTTCGAGTAGCACCTGTGTCGGTCGGACACAGCGGCGGCGTTGAGTAGCAGCATTGGTGGGGCGCGGAACGGCATAATATAATCAAGCCGCAACGGTCTATTTCGGTGGTCTGCCGCAACTAACGGTAGCCAACCGGCTATTGGTTTTTTTTTTGGATATCGGGGAGAGGCCCCCAACGCAACGGGTTGCCAACAGGCACCTCGTTAATTTTTTGGTAACGGGGTAAGGCCCCGCAACAGTCGGCACCAAAGCCGCAACGGTCCGGGGCGGCGACCCTGTGGTATGACGACCGCCCAAGGTCGCACCGGTAAAATTTTTTTTGGTGATTGGTATTAATTAAGGTACGATTTTTTTATTTTTATTTCATTTCTTTTTTGGTATATTTTTTTTTTAATTTTCTTTTATAATTTTTTTGCATTTATATAATATTTTTGTAATCGAGCGCCGGGTAGCGGTCGCGCGCTCGATGTGCATTGTTCCCCTCTCTCTCTCTCATCTCTCTCTATCTCGCTTGAGTTATTAAAATTAAAAATGAATTATTAAAATTTTTGGGTTGGTGTGATGAGGGTGGGAATTCCCATCCTGTGTCGGTCCCTTGGTGCCCGCATCCAATTTCGTAACCAGGGTTTAACCCTGTTTGAATTCGAATGGATGCGCGCACCAGGGCACCTCTTTCTCTCTCTTATGATTAGTTCGTTGTTCGTTCCTCAGGTTCCGGCCGACGAATTTCGGCGGAACATTCGGGTATTATTATTATTATTTGCGTTCCCCATTTTTATAAATATCTGTATTATCACGGTGTAGGCCAGGAGCCATACATGCCTTAAACCCCACGACCCTAGCACTTCTCGCTGAGAACGTAGCCGGCAAAATATCACCGTGGAGGCCTCTGCATGCGCTTAAGTGAAATCTGCAGGTTGGCAGTAGCCAGCCTGTAACAAGACGTTATCATTGGCTAAATATTTATAAAAACGCAAATAAGTTACAGTAATAAATGTAAGAGTATTAATACCAGTGTGCCCATACAAAGTCAATATTTAAACGTACACAATAAATCTTTTTATCACATAGACGAGGGTAAACACAAAAAACTTTGGCAGAAGCACTAAAATTACCAAAGAATTAGAATTAATATATAACGTATAAAGAAAATCGTGAAAAGAAAGTTTAAATTATGAAAATTATTTCTATGTTAGACGAACCACTCTGCAAATACACATTTTGCTTCATACTCTCCTTTATTAAATTTTATTTACTTGTTCGCCAACTGTTTTTGTTTTGCGTGTTTGGGCCTCCCCGACCTTATTCCTTCGAAACAGAGCAATACAACGATGATAATAAATTTCTATTTAATAAAAAATAAAAAAGCAAATATGATGATGCTTAAGAGCAACTAACCAAACTCAAACCTCTTCACGATGCGAAAAAACAACAGCGCTGACGAAAAAGTACATTCATTTTTATTAACCAAAAGTTAACAAACAAACAAAATTCATAAATAAAAAAAAATTGGATAATTTCATTTTATTTAAAGCTTTTTCGGTTTTATACTTTATTTAGATAACACGAAAGTTTTTGGTTTCTTCTTCCCCTTCTTATGCTACCAGTACTACTTGTAACAGTGTAAGTACAGGGGCTTTTTCAATTGAAGCTTTCATTTTATAATCAAAATTTTATTGTTTTTTCATTTGTTTCGTGTGTTGCCAGCCTTCCTAATGTATATACACACTTTTATACAAACATAATATTAAAATAATTTATTTAATAAGAACAAAATTACGTGAATTAAATCTTCCCTCGTTTCGCTTATATTTCGATCTTTTCTCGGTGCTTTTTCCACCAAAAGTTCGAACATACACCTAAAACACACCAACAAAAAGTTTTGATTTATTATGTATTTGTTTTTATGTTCAAATGTATTTAAGTATGTTTATATACAAAACGATAAAAATAAAGTAGATGAACGATTAAGCCTTAGACGAATTATTATTATATGAAAAAAGACTGCAAATATTTTTAGTAGCTATTTAATCAAATTATTTTATTATTGAGAGAAGAAATGTAAATATATAAAGAAAAAAAATGTACTAAACAACTTGATTTCTTCTCCGAAACAAAATTTTAAAAGCTGCTTTCAAGAATCTGCAGTAAGAAAAGTGTGAGTAGGACTATGAATTGCATTACCAACACAAACGTAAAAATAAAAAGAAGTAATTAATTAAAGAAAATTAAAGCAAATGCAATCAAGTTTATATAATATAATTTTCCAGTGAAATTAACACAGAAAAATATATCAGAAAATTAACATCAAAATCGACATACAAATTGAATGTTGTTTTCCAAAGAAATTCACTTTCACGACAACGTACTAGTAAGTAAACTGAACGTTCCTTTTGGAATGTTTTGTTACTATGTAGTTTAATCTAAATAAACGCTGAATATAAATTGTACTTTCATTTATGTTTTCGCGCGATGTGAACTATGTTTGGAAATCGGCGCTTCTCATTTTTCTTTACGAAACCTAAATAGGGCACACCAATATCGTGGGGTAAGGGTCTACACGTAAACACTAACTTTTTTGTTGTTAAATGCGTCAAACTTTCTTGATAAGTTTGTCGCAATTTTAAATCAAGGTAGCGGACAGTTACCCTAACAATCACACATCATTTACATTTTTGTAGTAAAATAGAATTTCTGGCCTAGGATGTTCTAATATCATCATTTTTCGATATTTTATCGAAGTCTAAGTCTTTTACTGCTACAATTAATTTGACTTCTGTTTCATTTATCAATTATTTCTTCTCTATTGCTCAACTTACTAGAATATAGTTGAACAATACCTATTTCACTTATTTTCGTTCTAGAATCGAAAATATATTATTTGGTGATAGAAATGAAGTAGAACATCACAATGTTGCAATCTAGCAGGCTGATAAATGATATAAAAATTGAAACAGAAATAAATTTTATTCTACAGAAACGAGAAATAAACTTCGATAAATTATCGAAAAATTGTGACGTTAGAACATCCCAGCCCTGGATAAAAGTCTAATTCGAAAAAATGTGTTTTAATTTAAATGGGAACAAACTAAATATATAAGAGGGGCAGTTTATTTACTATTATCAATACTCTCTGCCAAATTTGATATAGGAAACAGTACACGAAGGTTAACAAAAAGTCACCTTAAGCCGAAAATTAAAATATCTAAACATCTTGTTGCTATCTTGTGTATGACATATACCAACGAATTACATTTTTTTATATGTGAGTATTTTGAAAATATAATACGATTAACCAAGCAGATTTCGAAAACACCACACCCAAGCCTTGACAAATTATCCTCGTAATTAGGGAGTGCAAATTTACCAATTTTACAATTTACCGGTAAACAGTAAATTTCGTAAAAGGTCGGCAATTTCTCGAAAATTTGCCGGTAAATTCAATTTAAATAATAATATGAAACAGTACTATGCCTTAGCTATTAAACCAGTGAAAAATTATTAAACCAGTGCTTGAAAAAATTAATGTACTTTATAAAATAAAATAATAAATAAATTCATCACATGGGGGGGGGGGGGGTCATTTGGAAGCTTTCATCCCATGGAATTGATTTTCTAAGTAGCACGGTAACTGCAATATAATAATTTTTTTAAGTTTTTTTTTTAAATTACCCAAAATCTCGTTTTTAAATGGTTACAGAATCATTATTTATACAAATGGTTTAAGAAAAATGACTTATGGGCTTCCAAATCCTAAAAATTTTTTATAGAAGTACGAAAAATGTAACCATCTAAATCAATTTAAAAACAAAACGAATAGTTATTTTGAAATTAGCTTTGCTTTAAAAAATCTCTTGTTTATGCCCTTTCCAAAGGTATGTACTGTCATGACATATAAATCACTTATTTCGAGGTCAAAATACGAGATATTATTTTGTCAGAGTTATTTCTGCCAGGGTTAAGAAAATACCATTTAAGTTATTTTAAATTTGTAATCAACTTCGTTTATTCATCAACTTCAGATTTTGTTCAAAATGACCGCCATTCCGTATAAATGCACTTCATCTTTGTTTTAGTCTTCATGGTTGTTGTGCCACCCTGGTTGCAAAGGGGTCAGCATGCTTGCTTCAGCGATCGGAGGTCCAGGGTTCGATTCCCGGTGGTGACAAGGAAAAAATTTCACGGCTCGTTTAGGAATTTAGGACCAATGAATTAATCACTCATTATCCGAAATGAAAATATGATTATGAAACCTCATTTAAGGTGGCCAAATACGTTGATGGGATGTAGTGCCAGAGAGAGAGAAAAAAAGAGAGAGAGAGAGGTCGTTGTGCGAAGTTCCATTTAATTTTTCATTTTTTCCAATGCGGCGCTTATCCTTTCTGTTTCAATTTTTCTTGTGGGTACCTGTGTTGCGTACACAAGTTTCCCAGACATAGAAATGAACAAATTCGAGATAAATATTTCCGGAAAGGCGTTCTGACAGATAATATGGGCCGATAAGGTTTCAACCAATAACATCAGCCCAAACATTAACGCTGAATTTTTTTTGGAAATAATCCTGTCTTTCCTTGTGTGGATTTGGCCCCCCCCTTTTCTGCCCCAGTGAAGCAGATTGTGTAAATTCACAATTCTCTCACGATTGAAGTTAACTCATTTGTCCGCAAAAACCTTTTCAAAAAGCTATCATCCTCAACATGCAGTATAAATCTACAAAACTCCAGCCGTCTAGCATTATCACCCTTTTCGAGAGCTGAACAATTAACAATTTAACAAGAATAAAGTGAAACATACGGGTACTTCCGGTAGACATTTCCTACATTTTCTTAACCCTGACATTTTCAACATTGTCTTAACCCTGGCAGAAATATCTCTGACAAAATAGTATCTCCTGTTTTGACCACAAAATGAGTGATTTCTATGTCATGACAGTACATACCTTTGGAAAGGGCATAAACAAGAGATTTTTTAAAGCAAAGCTAATTTCAAAATAACCATTCGTTTTGTTTTTAAATTAATTTAGATGGTGACATTTTCCGTACTTCTATAAAAAAATTTTAGGATTTGGAAACCCATAAGTCATTTTGCTAAAACCAATTGTATTAAATAATGATTGGTTTAGAATAGAACCACATTTCAGAATACAATAAAAGTTATTTCGTGCCTTCATGACTACAAACAAAAAGTTATGACCATAGACGAGATCTTGGGTAATTTAAAATTATTACCTATATCTCAGTTATCGGGCCACTTAGAACATCAGTTGAATGGGATGAAAGCTTCCAAATAACCCTCAACTCTCAATCTGCCAAAAATGCTGTTGATCCACACGCCAAGCACCCTGTTCCCAAGTTCATTTCATTTCATTTCATTAAATAAAATTCTTTACATAAATCTTCAGTATATCTACCTAATAATCACTGAGGGAATTCTATACCTTCTATAAATCCCTCGATCGATTAATTATAAATATATTTTTACCGAAAAATCGGCAAATTTGTAAAAATTGACCGATAAATCGTAAATTTATTTTATACGGTAAATACGGTAAATCGGTAAACGGTAATGCACTCCCTACTCGTAATTGACCATTTTTGTACTATTCCAAAATTATTAATAATACTCGTACTATGTTACTGGAATTTCTCATTTTCGGATCTGTGACAGTACTAGGATTACGTAATCTGGGTTACACAATAAACGTAGTAAATTTTTTAACTTTTAAAATTAAGCTTGAAAAATTTGATCTTCGTTTGGATACAGGATTACATTTAATTCAGGGAATATGATAAGATCCTGAAGAAATAAAGTGAACCTAAAAAATAAGTGAACTTCGTAACAATTTATTTACGAGGTTCACTTATTCTTTTCGGCTCTCTCACTCTCTCTGTAGTAACTTTAAATAAAAGAATTATTTATTACATAAAAATTGGCTATTTAAATTTTTCCCATCTATCAGAATCATTATAAATTTTATTGTTTTACAAGTTTTTCAGTCTTTAAAAAATTCTTCGGTAACAATACATAATTAGATCTACCAATTTGGAAAAAATGACGTAAAGTACCTAATAATTAAGCAAGAGTGATTTACTAGCCAAAATCTGGACTATTCAACAATTTTTTTTTCTACATCAATTTTACCAAGAAAAATGAATTTAAAATTTTATTTTTCATAATTTTTTTGTTCACTTTCGCGATTGTTCGGTACAGTAAAGCAGCATCAAAATTTCCTGTACATTTTTGAAAACGCAAATTCAAATTTCCGTGGTAAATCAGTTAGTAGACAACTTGTTTGCAAGGGACGTCGAATAAGTTCGGCAAATCTATATATCAAATAACGGTAATAGAAATGTTTTATTTCTTTTTTTATTTAATATTTTATTTTATTTTGTAATTTCTGAATTAATGAACACGTGATTCAAAAATAAAAAAAGTGAAAAATATTGAACGTCATGCTGAGTATTAAAACGCGATCCAGCAAATCAAAATTATTGCCGAGTGGTACTCGTACCACCTGACAGAATATTTAATCACGTTTATCTTTCAAATTAAAATTACAGCACGATGTTTAATATTTTTCACTTTATTAAATTTTTAAAACACGTGTCCATTAAACCACTGACAGAAATAAAATGAAATAAATGATCTGCATGTATTTTCCCCCTCAGTAGACTAAATAGAGGAATCAAAATTACAAAAAAAGGAAGAGTGAGTGACCAACACCAGACTTTCTTTTACCATATAGTATAAATAAATCTCAAATACACCACAACTTGTTTTCTAAAGCGAAAGATTAAACTTACCGGACTTGTGGTAATTATTATGCCTGTTTAAATTTCAGAAAATCATCAACGTTGCCCATAGTTGAAAATTAAATCTTAAAATTTATTCATGTCTCGTTTTTTGTAAATGCTAAACGTTATGCATCATTGCAGAAATTGAAAAAGCTCTCATGGAATCTTCCACTTCCGGTAAACAAATGTTCACCAAATTTCGCAAGGATTTCCCACTAATGGAGAAAGATTAAATGTGAAGTTTTATCAGAATAGTGAATCTGCATGGACTGTGAAACCCAGAATTGAGGTATTCCGAATTTATTAAACTTCCCCGTATGTCATAATAATTATAGGGGTTTCCCTTTTCCACATCAATTCAATTGTTTAATTTTATTTTTCGAAAGAATTGTTTTTTACTTTCAATTATTTTCGATTTGATCAATTGTTTTCGATTTAATGCGAGTTTTCCGGGATGAACTTTCTAAAGCAACTAGATTCACATTTTAAAATGTTTAATAAAAGTTATTCATATTGAACCGAATTTTCATTAAAATAATCACGTCGATTATAGAACTCGCCGGATTTACTGCGGCGGGAGTCCAAACTACATATAAAAAAAAATTAAAATCATAAATTTCAATCAAGGTTGCGTTGAAAAACAGGTTTATTTTCATATAATTCAGTTTTTGAGATTCGCAAACCATTCGTAATGTTTTAGCTGCGGATTTCAAACGAATATTTTTGTTTGATTTATGTAAAAATAAAACCAGTTTTACATGCAACCTTGATCAAAGTTCATGATTTTAATTTTTTTATATGGAGTTTGGACTCCCGCCGCAGTAAATCCGGCGAGTTCTATAATCGACGTGAATATCAAAAAACACAAAAGACAGGTTTGGTCAACGTATGTTGCTTTTAAAGGCTGCGATTATTAGAAGCTGCGATGGAAGACCTGTTGAATTTAGATAATTAAAAAGTTCAGTTGCTTCTATTCTACCACTCAACCGATATCAGTGACTATGCCAACGAACATATATTTGTTTTTAAAAGAAGCTATCATTTACAATATTTTTGTATTTAGGATGGAAATAGTATCATCCTTCGATGGTAAATATCGCGCTCCTCTAGTCATGCTTCGAGCATCGTGCGGCTGGCTAGCCTGGGTATCGCTGTCAATTTATGGCGCTTATTTATTAGCATTATTTACACCTTTTAAATAATCAAAGGACGTAAAACATGTAGCAAAATCGGTAAGTAATAAAATTCGTTATTTGTTTTTCTTTTATTGTGATTTGAGTTTTCGAGAATAACCGGGATAGATGTGAAAAACGAGGAAATTGAGATGTACAAGCACAAACATAACAAAACTTTACTGAATTATAATAAGAGGGGGAATTATCTTCACGATTATCTATGTCCCCCTCTTTTATGATTTTCAAATATTGTGAAATTTAGATGTAAACATTTTCAATTTTCAGATTATAATTTATGTTTCACTTTAAAGTGAAACCCGAACCATAATAGAAAAACTCAAATCACATTAAAATAAGCCTTTAAAACGTTTTTCACTTTTGCAAAAAATAATTGTATGTACATTAATTGTGATAATTGTGTTACAAAGTCAAATAAACATATCCAATATACATTGTTAAGTATTTTTATTTATTTTGAATTTTACTAAGGATTGTGTGTTTATGTCCCTAAAATATAAACGCTTTCCATTGAAATACAAACAGGAAACTTTTGTACACGTTAAATTAAATATTCGTCAGACTAGAATGGCATAGGTATCTCCTGTTTTAGTAAGTTTGAATCTCATCTTAAGAGTCTACCAAAAATAGAGCTTGATCCGACCTTTTTTTTATGTATTTACAAATATCGCTCATTTAACATAATTCAAAATTCACTCATTTCTAAGCTATTCGAATCAAACGATTCCCAATAATTCATATTTTTGACATTATGTATCAGAACATACTTTCTTATGTAGTTCTTTCTAGAAAATTATGCAAAATTTCATATAAAAAATGAGAATCAGGTAGAATCGCTTTAAAGAATAACAAATATAATAAAATATAAATGGCGCGACGTCTTTTTTGACAATTTCACATTACGTTTAGTTTTTTTTTATATAGGTGAGTAAACGTCAACAAAAATCCAACAAATTTTTTGGATTTTATAATTAATCCGGAATAAAAAGATAAAAAATGTAAACAAAACCATGTTGGATCAAAAATTTACGTCAAAATATTGATCCGGTATCAAGATTTTTGTGCCACAGAAAACGCTATTAGTAACTCGAAACGAAAATGAGTAATGCGCATATCACATAATGTTCCGTTTGTTATGTTCCATTTGTTAGAATTAATATTTTTTATCATTCGTATTGCAGAATCATTTATGTGTTTACATAGAGACACTTACCATCTAAATATATATATTGTATGCACATACAAAACATTTGAAGAAGCTTTTACATACATTAAGTATCATTTTATTTTGTAATGTTTTTTAAAATCAATTGAATCGAATAACAAAAATGTTCGCTTGGAAATTATAAATGCGATAGAAGGTAAATATGTAAACGTACACGTAAAAATAATCAAAATGTAATTTTATAATAAAATCCTTAGTACGATAAAACAAAAGCTCTGATTATATTTTTATTATTTCAAAAGCTTCGTAGTTACATCGTATTCACATATGTATTCGTGTTTCGTGTATATAAAGCCTTCTTTAACGTTTTTCTTTTGTTTAATGTTTAACGTGTGTAAAAAGCAACACCAACGAAATACGAACAATTTAAATGAGTCTCTATGGACATGTATGATTCGGGTGAGAGAGATGAAAATGTAGCAAATCCCTTTAGTTTTACTTTTGTGTATCCGTACTACCGCTATTGTTAGTTTTCAAACTTTAAATTGTATATAGCAGACATTTCGTATTTAGGGGGTCAACTCAAACAATTTATGGGATTTCTCTTTTATAGTTATTTGGTTTTTTCGTGGACTGGAACTACATTTTAGTTTGGCTGCTTTAAACCTAAACCAAATATACCTAAACTAAACAAATGAAATTTAAAGAAATAGCTATTTAAATATTACTTGCTTGCGAATATAATCGGGATACAATTTAAAACTTTTATGATTTGTATCAAATTCCTACTTGAAAACGAACCTGTCCGAACAAATGTGTTGGTTTATTTCCAGAACAACAATTCCAACTTTACTGATAAAATGTTAGTTATTCTTATAGATATTAGTGTTAGTTAATTTTGAAACTTCATCTAATAAACCCAATAGTGTCAGAGAGTCATGTTATGACATAAACATAATTTTTTTGAACTATTGTTCTTAAATTAATCTAAGCGGCTTTGGGATCGTCGATGATTCAAAAATGTATTAACAAATATATGGACTAGTCAATTAAATCAGTAGACTACATTTAACCCTGTGCAAATTACAATACAAGCAAACTAAATTTTTGGACATGTACTTCCAATATGATGTGCTACCTATAAATACAAATATTAATAACTTTGTTTATACTTTTTATTATATGGTTATATAAACACATCAGAATTCTAAGGAAGATCGCAGCCGCAACATTTTTGATCAAGATGTCTCTTTATTTGTCTCGCAATTTTATCAATCATTTAGAACTCATTAGAACGCCCTTTTGCAAAGTCGCAGAAGTTAGCCCGAACCCGATTTTTTTGGTTGTTGTCTAAGATAAGTGTAGTCATCCCGCAAAAGTGTAAATAGTAAAAAATGTAGCCTCATCCCGAAAGTAAATTGAGTAATGAAAAATTAAAGCAGTTTTGAAAAAAAAAATATATTAGTGTGTAAATTAAAAAGTTTCTGAAAGCAGAAGAAAACAATAACATGGATTTTATTTAAATAATATAAAACCATAAAGTAAAAAGAAAAATCTAACCGAAAAGCGATTTTGTGTGTAGTTACCATGGGCCCACATAAAATTCACCTAGAGAAATGGGCGTATACAGCCAGATAGGCCATTGTACTAACTAAGATTTGGAATCTTCTTCCATATCAGATGGAAATAACCTTGTTTTTGATTTGTTTGTCTAACCGAAAAGCGATTTTTTGTGTAGTTACCATGGGCCCACATTAAATTCTGTACTGAAATAGAGGTATAGGCACCTAAAGTCTTTGAAGGCAATCAGGATGAGAACTTTAAGGCAATCAGGGAATTCTCCTATAATTGATATAGCATTATTTATTAAGTTTGTCAAAAAAGTAGCACAGTGTGGATAATGAATCTTGTTGATATAGTATCGTAAGTAGCACGTAGTGGGTCGTAAGTAGTGTATAATGAATTTTGTTGATATAATATCATACCCTGTTGCTGCCGGATGTCGAAGGTTTTGTATTATATTTGTTACTTCTAGGTAATTAGTCAAGCATATTATCCAAAGGACAGAAAAAATACATATAAACAGAAGTAAAACTGCATACAAAATTCTTACACATTTTTTCATAGTAAAACATGGGGCCACGATCCGATTTTATTACCGTTATAATGTTTTTTTTTCTGACACGATACGTAAAGGAACTGAACGGAACGGATAATATAAATCGACCTTAAAACAAATGCAACGTAAGCAACAAAATAATCGTATTCAATGTAAAACAATAGAAATAAGTATTCCGATCAAATTTGTAAGCTCCTCTCTCCGTTGTAAATGATAAAAAATATGCGCTGTTGCAAAAATAGTTTTTGTGAAATTAAAAATTAATTTTAGGGTAATTCTAAAACACGCATTACACTGAATAATTTACATTCATTGCAATGTGGCCTTCTTAAATTGGCCCCGATTTCTCAGTGTTTCCCTTTGTATATGACTTCTCTTTCCACCATTGGGCTTTAAAAATGCAAGAACCACTTTGTTGAATTTGTTAAGCCGACATGTTTAGTTTTGCATAAAATACATATAGTTAAGATTATAAAAACAATTTATGACATGTTACGCTTAGTTTGGCCAATAATACAATAGTTTCGTTTAAGGCATTAAATTTAGAGGCAGTGTAGTGTGTGTATAAGAAAATAACTTATAGAAAAGAAAAAGATTGTATATACGCCGATTATACACAAACTTATTTGGTTACACACATGCCAACCCAAAAGATTTTCAAAAGTTTTCCTTTATATTATTATTGTTTTGTTTTTGCAAAACTTTCACTTTAAGTATAACTTATGGGCTTAACTACTTATTTTTCATTAATCTTTACCCCAAAATAAATGTATAGAAATATTTTAGTTGGCTTTCTCGTCCATTTAAATAATATAATACTTTTCGTCTATAGGTCTGCTAGCCCTATCCACTCCACCCTCATCAAAGAAAAATACGCAAACAAACTTTATACATATTTATTAATGTATCCAACAATAAATAGTAAAGTTTTGTAGCATTGTTTGCATAGAAAACCAACGTAATGAGATATTTATGTCTATGACTATGTGCAGAGATCCCACATCAACTATAGGGTGAGTATTTATTCTATCTTATACCAATATTTAGTTTCGTTCATGAAAACCACAAAAAAACATACATACAATGAGGTCAAGGTCAAATATCTCTTTGTTTACAATAATTTTAAAATTATAAAGCGCCATGAATAACTAGGATTTAAAAACCCTATAGAAATAAAATGTTAATAAAAGAATATAATGAACGGGTGTACTACAAGTAAACACGAAAATAGTGAATATAAAGGGTTGGCTTTTTATATTTCATCTTTCAATATAGAATTATACATCATCATTGTTGGGCAAAGAGTTTTTTTATGGAACTTTTGCTTCTTCGTTTGATATTTTTTAATACGTATGTATTTGAAAATAAAACAATTCGGTAAGACAAAAACAACAACAAAAACAAAAGTTAAAATTTTAATTGAAAACAAAATTTATTTTCCACAAATGTTATGAACAAAACAAACGCTCACCACTGGTGGTAGGTAGGAATAAAAATGGTATACAAATTTCAAGAGATATTGTTTTTGAAGTAGAATGGGAAATTTATTTTATGAAAATAAATTGAAAAAATTATATAGGGAAAATAGACTTATGAATGAAGAAAAGTTTTCAAATTTAAAATGATTTTATGTTAATTTCTATGCTTTTTTGTCATTTTTCATTTGAATTAATCACAAAAACAACATAGCATACCGTAAACGTTAACATGAGAATATGAAGTCGTATAATGGAAAATCACCCACAACCTCTTCCAATTAGAAATTAATTATAAGGAATGACATGTTCTATACCAGGTAGCATCTGAAACATATAACGATGTATGTTATGCAATTACAATATATAACAATTTTCTGAGTTAAAATATACAGATGAACTTTACTGTTATGCATTCACAAACATTACAAAAAATGTTTATGCTTAATACCTCTATTATAAATCTCACTTACTCGTCACCGGGTTAAGATACGTCACTATAATTCAATTTTGGTATTATGATTCTCACTGTGAGTGAGAATCTCACATATACTCACTTAAGAGCGCTACACACGATCCAATTTGGTCGGATGGTTGGACCGATTTGGTTGGAAATCGGATCGTGTGTATGCAAGTTGGACCGATAAAATCAAGTTAGATGTGTTGGATGGAAATTTCATCCGACCGTCCAACCAACCAACCAAATCGGATGGTGTGTATCGTTGTTGTCAAAATTGGATAGTAAATCGGATGGTAAGTTGGATTGAGATGGAAAAGTTGAATCGGTGTAAACAACACCGATTTAGTAACCGACGGTCGGTCCGATCAAATTGGATCGTGTGTAGCGCTCTTTACAGTTTACGGCGACACCGAATGAGAATTTAATAATTGTTTGACATACCATGATTTTTTTTATAATATATCTCGTGGCAAATACATCACACTGGACTAGACTTATACTCATGTACTAAAACTAGCGGATTCATGTACTAAAACTAACTAACCCGTTTATCATTGTTGTGATTGTTCGATTCAGTTGTGAGTTATAGCGGATTAAGGATGGAGGTATTTTATTAAGCTTTGCCTATATAAAAAAGGTAATAAATTACACCAGCCTTATCTATAGTTTTAAAAGATGGAAAGAATATTTACAACAGGCGGATCATATAATTCCAAAGGACTATTTCCGGGTTTAAATAAACCGAACGGTAAACCCAGCTATTCAGGATTGGTTTTAAATCGGAAAAACTGCTGCTCTGGACACCAATGATTGGAATTTGAATGGGTTACACATCATCTTATAAATAAGCTCAAATCTAAATTGAATTGTTACTAAATAAATAAATAAACAAAGAGAAAATTCGCTATATTTTACAATTTTGCTTCGACAAAGCGAAAACGCAAGTCAGGCGGCTGAAAATGTGATTGGTGTCTATGGTCCCAATACTGTCACAGCCGGTTTCATCGATTCCGTTCCAGTAAGTTCGATATCAAAGATTCACCATGGACTGGACGACATTTGAGCTGTCGTAGCATTTTCTACGAGTTACAAGCTGGCTTCAAAAAGAACTTCGATGTTGGGGTGACGCACAAGTTTATGCAAAAAAATTTGCTACACCCCTTGAATCCCTAGCCAAACGGAACAATATAGAGAGATTTCTGAAGCGGACGATGATGGCAACGAGAAATGGGTCATATACGACAATGTGAAGTGGAAACGATCATGGTCGAAGATCGGCGCAGCGGCCCAAACGATGGCCAAACAACGGTTGACCGCTAGGAAGCTTTTGCTGTTTGTTTGATGGCAGTGTGAGAGAATCACCAACTATGAGCTGCTGTTCAATGGCCAAATGTTCAATTCTGACTTCTACTGTCAGCAATTGAACCGAGTGAAGGCAGCAATCGACCAGAAGCGGCCACAATTAGACAATAGGGAGGCGCCGTGCCCCACCAGGACAATGCTAGGGCTCACGCCTCCATGAAAATCCGCCAGAAGCTCCGGTAGTATGCGTCAATAATCTGTTTTTGTCCATGGCAAGCGCTCTTGGTGGTGTAAATATGGCTCAGTTTTTTCTAATAGGAACATGTCGTTTTGGGCAACTGAATGGCAACAAGTTATCGAAACGGCGTATGTTTGAGCCAAAACGAATGATTGTATAGCCATTTTAAATAAAGCCCGTACGTAAAAATAATAAATTTCTACCGAAAGTGGCACCTTCCATTGGAGCTTTTTCGTTTCTTACAAATGGTTTAAAAAATATATCATTTATGATACGAACCACCATGAACTGAAAGATTCTAAAATAAATTGGCAACAATATTGATAAAATCAGTTTTACAAAATTTAAATGAAAATGTAGGTTTTGCGATACAAAAACCTTTTTTCAACAAAAATTCGTCCTCTGTTCAGCCGGATCAATTGTTCAAAATGAATCTTCATCTGAAGTTTTTTTTTATAAATTAAAATATCCCAGTAATATTTGGACGTCA
Source organism: Nephrotoma flavescens (assembly GCA_932526605.1). Classification (NCBI taxonomy): domain Eukaryota; kingdom Metazoa; phylum Arthropoda; class Insecta; order Diptera; family Tipulidae; genus Nephrotoma; species Nephrotoma flavescens. The sequence goes on from OW052222.1 coordinate 106,809,106, forward strand.
TCAGTCCACCAAAAGTTTCAGCTTCCATTTAGGAGAAAAACATTGAGAACTAAAATATTCTAAATTAATTTTGCAACAATACCGATCCAGAACAATTTTCCTTTTAAACGGAACTTACGGTTTTTGACAAAAAAAAAACTGTTTTCTCAAAAAATCGGCCTCTGTACAGCGCAGACGGATTGATGAATCGGGATAAAATTTCATACATAAGCGTTTTTCTTAAAAACGAAAGTCTTAGTGATGTTTGGCCGAAATCGCTTCACCAGAAATGTTAGATTCCCTATGATCGTTTTTTGCAAATATTTTGAAAATTTTATTGCATTTACGAAATGAAAATAAAAACCAAAAAATTGTAATTTAATTTTCAAACAATATTTGTTCAAAACATTTTTTAAATTTTATTGTATATCGTTACATACAATAAAATTTCAAAAAGTGTTTTGAACAAATATTGTTTGAAACTTAATTTACAATTTCTTTGTTAAAAAATATGTTGAATCATACATTTTGGCATTTCTTCCAGTGGCATTTCTTCTTCTGGCTTTCCCTGGGAATAGGGAATTGGGAAACATATTTTCATTTTCATTTTGTCATCATTGTATTTTTCTGGCCTACTGTGGCACTTTCTGGTAATTCCCTGGAAATAGGGAACTGGGCACGTGTTCTTGAAATCAGTGGATATTTTTGCCGGCGGATTATAATTAGCATTAAAATTCTTTATATTATTCGAATTTTTCGCCGGCTACTTTAATCATTTTTTCAAATTTAATAAATCCGCAAGGATTTACCCAGTCGGAAATTTCCACCGGTTTTTGTTTAGTAGTGAAATAAATAATAGAATACTTGCAAGCAAATTTAAAAAAAATTATTAAAGGAACCGGCGAAAATTTCGAATAATATTGTATAAAGATTTTCAATGCAAATTATAATCCGCTGACGAAAATATCCATTGATTTCAAGAATACGCCCCCTGGGTAAGAATTTATATGTAATTTCTGTTCAAAAAAATTTTTTCCGGCATAGTGAGGTAAAAAGGTAATGTTAAATTTTTTGAAAAAAAAAATTAAATTGGGAATAAATTTCCCTGCCAATATAGATATGATTTTGTTCCACAAAATATTTTCTCATTTACCTTTGTTTTGAAAATATTTACATCAAACTTATTCCCTTCGTAGGCCAGAAAAATACAATTTAGACAGAAATGATATGAAAATATTTTTCACAATTCCCTATTCCCAAGGAAACCCAGAATAGTGCCACATGCGTATTAACTATTCGGAATCAAACTTGATACTTAACCTTTTTCCATTAGTTGGGAGTTCCGTGCGAGATTAGGTGGAAATCTGTACCGGCAACTTCCATGGAATCTTTTTTAATTTTTGCAATGATGTTAGTATTAACAGTTACGAAAAGAATTACAAGATTCAAATAAATTAAAAGATTAAATTTTCAACAAGGGTTGACGGTTTTCTGAAAGTTGAGCAGGAATATTGATTTTTGATTATACGAGACAGTTTTACCACCAGTCTAGTAAGTTTAATTTATCGCTTTAGAAATCAAGTCTCTTTGAGATTTACGTATACATTCGTGGAAAAAAGAGTTGGATGTTGGCCATAACCTAGTTTTTAAAATGGCGTATGTAACCAATCGATAAAAATAAGATAAAAATCAATCCGCATTTCATGCTCACTCGCAATAAATTTTTTAAGCATTATTGTTTAAAAAAATGCTATATGGTTTCGGTTTGCCGTCTGTGTCCACGATTACTTGAGAACGGATGAGCATATCAACTTAATTTCTTCACTAACAGTTCAAGCAATTCATAGGATAGAGACCTATTGGTTTGGATATTTCCGTGTTTAGGGTGTTTGGGGATATGCAGGGTATTGTTAACCACCCCCCCTCCCCCCCCTTAAATTTTTAGATTTTTTTTATTTTCTATTCTATTTTGGTTTCATAGAGCATGTGAACGTGGAATGAAAATATATCTCGTGTGGATGTGGGTAGTGTGGTTATGGGGGTGGTAGGAGTGGTGGTATGGGAGGTGGAGGGGGTGGGATCAGGTGTTTTGGGTTTGACGTGGGAATTTGGGATTTCTTAATATTATATTCACTTAGTTCTTATAGGGCATAAAAATGTTTATAGAGTTCGGCTCCGAACCTTTCCTGTCTTTTTTAATTTATAATTTTTGTATAAGGTATTGAATAATGTTAGTTGTCAAATAGAGAAGTAAACATTTTGTAATTATATTTTGTATTAAAATTTTTAGTTTATATATTATATATTATTTTTACATTTACAAATAAATTTTTCTTACAAATGTTTATACAAAAAGGCAAAGTTCCACCGAAGCATCAACAGTATGAAGCTCAAAGTACCGAAAATAGGGTTTTTATATTTATATTTGGACATAAAATATGTTTTCAATAACACGCAAATTTATAGAGTTCCGAATATTTATTTTAATAAATTTTTACAGACTACATACATATATTATTTGTTCCGAATAAATAGTAAACTATTAAAAAATACGTTATTATATTCTAATATTAATATAAAATATTAAACTGACTGACTATGTGATATAAAAACTAAATCAGATGGCCGGTTTCGGACGTTCAACTTTTGTCGATTCCAACCTACTGAATCTAGTAGATCTGATTCAGTAGTTTAGAATCCACAAGGGACGAAGTTCGAAACCGGTCTTCTAACCTAGTTTTATAATTTTTTTTATATCAAATAACATAAAGAAAAACTAAATTTATTTGTATTTTTTTAAAATCAGTTTAATATTTTTTATAAATATTAAAATATAATAATATTTAAAGTGAATATATCACTGTAAAAAATAATTTGGATTTATATGTGATATGGCTGGCATGTAAAAAAATGTACTTCAACAAAAATCTTATCTACTTCCATACTTCATTCTTTTAAACCTAAGAATGCCCAATTATAATGGACAGATTACATTAATTGCACTAAAAGTAAGAGAAAGGTATTGCAAAACATATTATTGACGGCAATTCCACATTTACGGCTCACACAATCTTTATATAAAGAGTAACGTTTGCCAATTTACAACCTCAGTGATTATATGTTACAAATATAACCACCTTCTGCTAAATTAAATTTGGTATTGTCTGTTGCAGGTACAGTGGTAGTTTTTTACCACACGAAATAACTTTAAATTTCCTTTTTTCCGGGTTTTTCAATCTATTTCTTAATTGTTTTTCAAATAACCAATGTCGTATAATATAATGAATTTTTCCAATAGAATAGATTCTTCACTTAGCAAATCAATAATTCGTTTATAGATTTTACATGCACGAAATACTTATTTTAAATATTTGTAAATATGGTAAAAGAATGTTACGATAAAATCTAACCACTTTTCTACATTCGCATTGACACATTTTTCATTAAATTTTGTTTAGCAAGAAAATTCAATTTTTACTTTTTTAAATCTTGTCTCAAATTTGTTTTTCTTCTAGTATTAGTGCTTTCGATAAGTTTATAAAACATTAAAGCACTTATTTTTTACATAAATATAGACTACTCTAATAAAACCGACTGTTTACAACAAAAATATGCATAACACTAAAATATTTATACGTTTTGATATTTTGAATGGGTTCTTTCAATTTAATTATTTAAAATGTAACATTCCAGCCTATGCTAGATAATATTTAAGAAAATACTAGTTGCCCCCAAAAGTTTTACTCCCTTTCAATAAGGTGCATTCTGGCTTTTCGAAAAAAAATATTCCCAATTAGTGCTACCAGCTTTGACATTTGTAACTTCATTTTTATGAAAATATGGTATTACAAAGAATTTTAAATAATTTGAAGTATTCCTCCAATAATGATTAGATTTGGATTTATTACGAAAACGGAAATTTAGAGGGTTTAGAATGCCCGTGAATACAACTACGTGCAAGTGATATGCCATTATTGCAATATGCATACATCGCCGGATAAAATAAATGGAATAATCACGAATAGCGATGTACAAGTTGTGAGTTAATATTTAACAATACTCGATGAGCAGTATAAAGTAATCCAGTTGAAATTAAACAGTATGCAGTGAAAGTGATCAAAGTGGAATAGTGGATTTGGGGTTTAAGTGTTAAGGGTGTTAATAAATAAATAGGTGTTAAAACTCTAAATCTAATAATAATCAAATCGAACGCCCATAATTCGTAACAATATCAACAACAAACCAAATAAATACTGCCCATTTGGTTGCCGCATCGCAAAATGTAGTCCCCAGTTTATAGAATACGCACTTTAGGAAAACGGAGAACAAAAAATTGGAGGGATATGTCTGGGAAATAACTCTTTAAAATAATAGTCCCTTACCATAGTAAAAAGAGTCTGGCTCCATTATTGCGGTCTTGCCTGTTTTATTATTGCGCCAAATTGCTCATAATATATGTCAAAACAAATTTTTAATTAAAACTAGAAAACAACATAAAAATTTCTCAGTATATTTTGCTTAAGAAAAAAATGTAACAAACCTAAATAATTATTATTAATTATTGAGAGAAATTATCGATCGTTGAGACGTTCGGTTACCACTACCGGCCTTCTGCCTTGGAACAGGAGATTAGACCTTCCTGCACTGGAGTAATTATCTTATATTTTACCTCCTTGATGCATAATGTACCATTTTACATGACAGTCGTCAATAGTTCTGTTATTGATGTATTGTAAAGAAATACCCATCTCGTTTGTATTATAAAGATGGCAGAAACCCATTTTTATTTTGTTTTGCTATGGCTTTTATTTTTTTTTCTTGTTTTAACACTAGTTTTATAAAATTATAAAATATCACAAACAATTTTTATTTATTAAATTATGAACATTCCATATAAATTATTATTATTTTGAAATAAAATTTAGCATTCTTATAGTGATAATATTTTTGTTTTATTTTAATGGAATACCGGGTTTCGGATATTCATCCTTCTTCCATTCAAATACATTATCAACTTATTATAAATTTACTAATAATATTCTTTATATACCTTATACTAGAAAGTAGTTCTTGCATGCGTTTGTCATTAGTAAATATGGATTGTGACGGTGTTTGTAAATCTTGAGCTCTTCGAGTCGGTCCATTGCTTTTTTCCTTTTGTTGTCTTGTTATTTTCCTTTTGTTGTCTTGTGTAATACTTGTAAACTGTATGTGTGTTTCTGCTCAATTAAATGTTGAGCGAAATTTGATTTGATGTTTTCATTTTTATATTCTTGTATATGTTCGTGGAATCCTTTTTCAAATGTTCTTCCGGTTTGCCCGATTTGTTTGCCCAATTTCGTTTTCTTGTAGCTGCACAACATCTAAAATAATTAACTTAGTGGTGCCCATGTATTTTAATAAAATACTTGTTGAAAATTTTTGCAACTGTAAGTTGTTATTGTTGGGTGTAATACGTCATAAACTGGCAATAAATAGTACACAGGTGGCTTATTATTATTTCGGCACAATCTTTTTTTAACCGACCGATGAATTTTATTGTACACTCATGGAAATTACTATAAGAACAAGAAATCAATGAATGTATTATATAAGTTTATAATATAAAAGCAATAAAAATAATTTGATTCAGTCTTTAATGTATTCATAAATCATAAAATACTTTATTTATTTATTTATTCATTCCATTAAAAATTTTGGTAAAGGAAAAGCACATATGGAAGCAATATAAATGAACAACAAAAAAAAATAATAATTCAAATTAAATTCTAAAAAAAAAATACTTCCATTAGGCATAAAAACCTCAGATTTTTTCAAAAAACAAATCCACTCCATGCTAGTACCCTCCGTATTGAGCTCAAGCTCATTTGTTACAGAGAACACTGCAAGAAGTGAATACTTATAGACTACATACAAAAATAATACAAATAAATACAAAAGTATTATTACAAAAATAGAACTATATGCATTGTCATTCAAGCGCGTCACGCTAAATAGCACGCTTTAAAAGATTTAGGCGAAGCTGACCTCTTAATATCTAATGGAATAGAATTCCAAAGAGAAATACCCCTAAAAGAAAAGGACGTATTTAAAGATCTACACAGGTTTATAGGGGGAAGTAAACGTAAATTTGAAGAATGGGACCTACTGAACAATAACTTGTTAAATAAATAGGGAGATTGCTTCGTTCTGAGAAGCTTAAAAATAAAAAGACATACACGAAGTTCATAAAAATCTACCAAACTACAGCCAAGGATCAAATTTAAAAAGGGAGAAATATGATCATATTTTCTAATACTAAAAATAAAACGAGTACAAGCATTGATTGAAACATCAACTTTATAATAGGAACATTTGATTCCAGTATCATATTTAAAGCAAAAGCAAAAATAGTTCGAAATATATATAAGAACACAGTAAGTTTCAAATTAAAAATGTTTTTTTTTTTTTGTTGACTGCAAGTCGCTTAATTTCTCTTTTGCACGGCTCAGTGATGATGGGCGTTCATCTGGATCGTTTATTCTGTCCATAATTTGACAATCTTATACAGTTGTGCACAACACAAACGCTTTTATTCATAAGTTGAGCTATTTCTCGAAACGTTTTGCCCTGCTCATGATAAACTTGTATTTCTCCTTGTTCAATTGGCGCTCAAGCTTTTCCCTTAGGCATATCTACATAAGAAACACGTACATATTTTTTATAAAATAACAGCGCCTTAAATTTTAATTTCTTCATCCGAAGATGTAGATATTTTTAGTTTATATAATTAAAAGTAATTAATTTAAAATATTTACCTTAATTTAATTTTAATTATAATTTTTTCGATATAATAAATTTTGTTCTTATAATTATTTCCCAACAAAATAAATTTTGTTCTTATAATTATTTCCAACCGCTCTTATCGAGTCTGATGCACTACTACTAAAATGTAGCACAAAAAGTAAAAAAATCTTTACACGAATTTTAACAAACTTGTCGATACATGTTAAAAAAAATACAAAAATATTTTGATTACGGTAAATTCAGGAAAGAGATAGTAACAAATTTTGTTCTTATAGTAATTTCCATGAGTGTATTTATCAGTTTTTTCAGTCGTAGTATTTTTTGTAGTCGGTTGGATTTTGTTATTGTATACATTCGGAAAATTTTGTTTCTCGAAATACCACCAATTTTTTAATTTTGTAATAAGTTTCTTATTGGTACACACAAACGAATAATCATTTTTTTGTCTCACTAAAAACCAATCCGCCGCGGCCAATTGCTTGTGTTTTAAATTTTTTATAATTAATTTTCTTTTTGTGGAAACCAAAAAATATATACATACATAATATATACATACATAATTAAAAATTGTTGCGATTGCGTATGGGAGTAACTTCCTGGATGAAATTTTGAAATTTTTAGTTGGAAAAACAAGCGGTCGTATTATTTTGTATATGTGGTGTAAATAGAAAATTTAAATAACTTAGTGCGGCTACACTAAGAAATTTGTAAAAATAAATAAATATACGTATAAAATCAAAAAAATATACTACATATATTTTTTCGGCAAAGAATGTCATTTTTAAAATTAAAAAGAATTTTTTTTAATTTTAAAGTACATTTTTTAGGCTAGATTATTTATAAAATTAAAACATTAAATTTTAAATTTTCAAAAATATGTCTCAGATATATGAAATATGTACATATTTATATTTTTTTTATAATAAATATAATAAAAAGAGTATTTTTTTATAATAAAAAGAAGATTTTCTAGTTTTAATCGATTTATTTATTTGCGGAGAAAACATTTTTTGTGATCTTATTTCTTATAATTGTGTTAATTATTTGTTTTACTTTAAATTTAATTAGCTCACTCAAATTATTTTTTCATCATGGAATTAAATTATTTTTTTTAAATAAATATTGATTTGCTGATTTAATTTAGTTTCTGTGGAGTTGGCTAGATAAACTTATGTATAACCGTTTGGAAAAAAAACATTATTAAGAAGAAACCCTGCCAAGCCGAGCCGCCGTTTTCCTGAGAAACACAATTAGCGGTTTACGCGTGATCGGAGAAAAAAAGGTCACCTAGTTTTTTAATTATTTTACTTAGTTAGCTCTCATAATCCATCTTAGGAGCTTAACTCCTAATCCTAGAAGCCCTTCTTAATTTTTTTTAGCCTTTCTGTCAGTTTTTTTATTACCGGTTTTCTTTTAATAAATTTGACTATCGGCCTTGTAAGATTTCGGTTTGACTACGAGTAAGAGGTTATGAATCGAATTTTATTTCCAACTATTTGCTAGATTAGATTCTTTTATTAAGTCATAGTTTAGTTTTTTTCTTCATTTTCTCATCTCCCCTCAGTTTTTATTAGTATTTTCGACTAAACCAATTTATTCGTTTGAAGATTGGCACGCGGTACATTTGATTGAATCGCGGTGATTCCGTTAATCTCTCATTAAACGAGTGTCGTTACTCAAAATAATTTGTTATTCTTGTCAAAATTATTTAAAAAAATATTTGTCCGCCAGGACAAAATCGGGCGCTGGATTGCATAAAAAACTATTTCTCTTCCTTTAATACACAGGGGTTGGGTAGAACCCACTTTTTGCAATTGAGGAACATTTCGGTTTATAGAGATTAGTATTGGTTTGGTTAGAAAACACAGGCCTTACGACTAACTTTGAGAAGCCTCGGTTATGACGCGGGAACTTAAATATTTTGGTTACGTTGTTTGTGAAAATGGCCGTCCTTAGAATTGAAGCAATAATTAAATTTCCAGACATACGGTCTTGGACCAGTATTGTTGCAAATTTAATTTACAATCTTCTACTGGGAAGCACAATCGATATTCATAATTGTTTTTCTCGTGCATGGTAAAGTTTTCCAAACATTTGCTAAAAACCAAAAAGCTTATGTGGAAGTGTCACTTTTAGTTGACCGAATTCGGCCAAAATTATCGGGATCTCCCATTTTATGGTAAAGGCTTAAGTATGAAGTTTTATTTATTAAAAACTAAACACTTGTAATTTGGTTTTAGGAAGATATAGTAACAATTTTATATTTATTTTAGAAGATCGATTTCGAAAATATAATTTTCATCTTCAGTTCTTATTACAACTATTATCTATATTATCTACGATAATAGTTGTAATTAGAACTGAACATGAAAATTATATTTTCGAAATCGATCTTCTAAAATAAAAATAAAATTGTTACTTTAAGGAAAACCAAATTACAAGTGTTTACTTTTTAATAAATTTTCAAAGTGACAAAAGTTCTCATGATTTTTCATGAATATACGCGAATAAACGCATGTTTTAGGCACTGCAGTCGATTCAGAAAGTAAAAATTAACTATTTCATTTTTTTGTCGGACGTTTGAAAAGATACAAAACATTAGAACGAAAACAAGAGATTTTCGCTTGATCAGCAAGTCGGAGTCGTAAGGAGAAAAGCCAGGAGCACGAGAATATCTCAGGAAAATTTAAATATTATTTAAAATGTTAATGAAAAACTAACAAAATTGTTACCATATATTATTATGTATATTACATTATTTCAAAACACCTTACAATTTTTGATTTCGTATTTTACGGCTTGCAATTTGTATTTGCAGTGAAACCATATGACTAAACGGAAAACATATTTGATGTTTTGATCATAAAAAAACTATCTATCTAATATTGCCGTCACGAACACTAACATCCTATCAAGTTAAGTTAATTATAATGTAGAATGACTAGTCAAAGTCGAGGGATTAGACATTTGAATTGAAAGTCTTGTTAGAAAGTATTTCTTGGTGCTCTTCCATTAATGCTTTATTCTGTCTTAGTAAAATATTGTTAGCACTAATATTTACTGTGTTCTATATATAAACGTAATCGCATTTCTACTCGATATTTAGTTAAGAAAATGTTTAAGTTAGTAATACAAAACCTTTGTACAACAGACAAAGCACACGTATTTGCTATGTAATATGTTTAGTTTATGCTTATTTCCAGAAGTAAACTGTAACTAAAAATATGCTAGTCACAAAAAATATTTGTACAGAATTAAATTTAGAATTTATTTCAATGAAATGAAATGAGCTAGTTGTTGTGACGCTTGTTGAGAAAAACCTAATGTCATTAAAACACTTAGGCCCTTTTCCAATTACCGACTTATTTCAGACTTATTGACTTGTTTGACGCCATCTTGAATAAGTCAGTCAATTTGTTCCAATTCATTGCGCCGACTTATTTGTGACGTAATAACAAAAAAACAAAACGCAATTTCTATTATATGGAAGAAAAAATTTTCTTCACATATTGGTCGTTGCTACTAGATTTGAAAAAAAAACTACATGTATTACATTTAGTCAAGACACATTTTTGGAGACATTTATGTGTTATGTTATGTTATTCAAATAAGTCTCCTCGCGAGGTGACTGATGTGCTTCAGCTGATTTTTTTTCGTTCTGACATTTTCGTTCTTAGAAAAAATATTTTGGCGTTGCGATATGTGCTGGTATTACAACTGGTTATCGTTAACAACTGTTCACGCTATGAACAAAACACAACTTCTGACATAAATGACAACTATAGATGTGTCGCACCATCTGTGTGTGAAACCCGGAAATTTAGTTGCACACCTGATAAATTAAGTATTATGTTTCAATGAAGATATTATTTTAAGTACATTATTTGTGAATTACAAACATATTTTTGTTTTAATTTTTATTCCTGTTAATTAACCGATTAACTGGTTATTTTGAACATTTACTATTCGATACACGGATAGTAAAAAAGTCAAATAATTGCCATCTTCTCGCTAAGACGATTGGCCCGATGATTAATTACAATATAATTACAACACTCTGCAACCATACCTACTGAAAATAGTTTTTTCAACGATTACTCTAAATAGAAGGCTTTGATACATGAATTTATAATTTCATAACGATTGTTTTCCGAAGTATTGTTATTCATGTTTGCTTATGAGGCTGTTACATATAAGGCAACAAACTATTACATTCGCATACAAGGCGACGAGCGGCTATGTATTTTATCACTAGCACGGAAAACGAATTGACAAAATACAATTGCTTAAATAATTTTCTCAGTTTAAAACTTTAACAATGCAAATCAATTCTTTTTTTCTAAAAGTTGACATTTAAAAATAAAAATTTAGTTAGCAGTTTAGTTGTATTAGTTTAAACTATTTAATAAACAATTTATCAAATAAGTACTTAAAACAGAATTTTTACAATAATTGCTGCAACAAAATACTATTTTGTGCTCAGGATTGGGATTTTGCACAAAAGGTGAGCAGCGAGTTTACGTTTGATTTCTCGCCTTTCAGTTGTGTCTGACATTTTTTTAGCGATTATGCAGTAATCGACAAAAAAAGCGAGAAAATTGGACGACTACGTATTTAGCTGTCAAAATGTCATTTTGTGTTTAAAACTATTTGTGTCATTTTGCGGTTTAGTGTTGTGTTGAAAACTATTTGTGTCATTTTGCGGTTTAGTGTTGCGACCAGAAATTCAACGGCGGATAATGAAAAATTCATTCTTTCCAAAATAGTTTAAGAATCAATTAAAAAAATATTTCGAAAAATGACCAAAGTCTGCTTGAATATTTTATAAGAAAACGAGCATTTGTGGACGAAAAATTACTACCTGTAGAAATTGAATTTGAAAATCTTGAATAAACAAATCATTACTACCAAAAATAATCTAAGCTAAATTTACTCATCACCCATCAACCACTAATGCAAATTTTAGCACAATCGAGTAAGTTTGCAAATATTTTTCAATCCGTTAAAAACTATATGTCGTTTTCTAGGACGCCGCCCAGTTTATTATCACCTTTTAATTTTTGAACCATAAAATTCATATTATAGTCCTTTCATATGAGAACGCTGTTTGTAACGTTTCTTTTATTATAAAATCTAATTTTAAATAAAATTAATTTAATTATCAAGTGAAATATGTCCCAAAATAAAAATCCCGAATTTGTACCATGCAATAAATGTTGCACGCTCAATAAAAAAAATCTAATAAACAATTCGAAATAAAAATTAAAATTTATGTAATATTTTACCTCTGGGGTCAATTTAGAAAAGTTTTTGACATAGAATAACAATTTTAACAACGGTGTAGCATACTCTCTGCGATAAAACAAAGAGAATTTTATTATTTATTAAAAAGTTAAACAGTATTGTATTTTGAATTAAAAAATAATATAGTTGGTAGACTATTAGTAGGCCAGGTTAATTTGATTGGTTAATTTTTTAGTAACAGGGTTTGTTTACAAAAATGCGTAAAACAATACAACAATAGAAAGCGAAACTCAGTGTGCGTTGAATTTTGTTAACGGTAAGTTGTATTTTTTTATTTCTTTAAGATAAATTTACTTTTAGATAGTAATTGCAATTCATTTTTAGAAAAATAAATATGTTGTATACGATACCAAGAGGAACATATTTTTCCAAAGTTGAAGTGGATAAAATTGTTAAACTTCAGTGGGAAATTGGAAAGCAGCTAACATTTCCTGAGCACTGGATAGAGGATTGTCAACAGTTTATAGATATCTCAAACAGCACGATAAAAAAATTACGAGACCAAAAGTTCGAGAGAATAGTGCTAATATTAGGAGTTAAACGTCTAATATTACGATAAGCTTACACATATCTGTAAAGAAAGCTCATAGGGTTCTAAATTCTGCTGAACATATACAGGGTAAGAAAATCAAAAGAATGCCTGCTTTGAAACTCTAGCATAAATTAGTGCGACTTGAGTGGGCACGAAAGCACATGTGCTGGATAGATAGACCATTTTCTCGACGAGAAAAAATTTAACTTAGATGACCCCAACGGTTTCGATTATTATTATCACGATTGAAAGATTTTGTTATCAAAGCGCCAAATGAGAGGTGTAATGATTTGGTGAGCCATTTCAAAGTTAGGTGTCTTTAATTTGGTTTTCATGAATGGACGCGAGAATAGCAATAAGTGTATTGAATTACTAAACACACAATTTGTAAAAATTGGAGAGATTTTGTGGTTCCAACAACTTCATTTTTCAGCAAGACAATTCTGCAACTCATACTGCACACACTACAAAATCGCTGTTTAAAATGAAAAATGTAGAGTTGTTTGAATGGCGAGCTAATTCTCCCGACATTAATATAATTGAAGACATATTACCCTCAAATGTCTAGCCTTTTCCGAAAAGTATATGCAAGCAATATAAAACCTTCGAAGAGCTTAAAGGCGCAATAACAAAGGAATGGAAACGTATTCCTATAATGTAGATCAAAAAATTGTACGATCTGCCCGAAGAATATTTGATTTTATTAAGGCTCTGGGCCTTAATAATGCGAAATATGGCAGGCCTTTATTATTCATTATGTCGTAGCCTTCAAATTTAGCACCTAATTTAAGCAAGCGTTCCATACTTATAGTTGGAACCCAGTTGGCCTCATATATTTTAACTAAACCGTTGACGTGAATATCTCAGCGCTAGGAAAGCCACGACTAAATACCTTCGACAAAAAAAGCGCGAACATATGAGATTATGCATCGAAAACATCAGCTTCCAAGCGGAACTCTCAAGGGACTGTTTTGCCAATTCCAAGAATCTCACTAAAAACTTCCACCCAAGAAGTACAGCCTTCAAAGACGGGAATGGAGAGTTGAAAACAAACGTGGCTGATGTTCTCTCAGTATGGCAAACCTACTTTCAAAATCTGCTAAATCGGAATGACGACGTGACCCCCATTAGAGCAATAGCTCCTCCAAGTGAAGAGGTCCTTGTCGAATATCCTACAGTGGAGGAAGTAGACGAAGCTATTAGTCGATTGAAAAACGGGAAGGCACCCGGTCTCGATGGAAACCCCGCAGAATTGATTAAACTCGGAGGCGCTACTCTTGCAACAAGTCTATACGATCTCGTCGTCTGTATTTGGGACCAAGAAGAGCTGCCTGAGAATTGGAAGACCGCGCTCATATGTCCGTTGCATAAAAAAGGCGACCGTTTTAAATGTGAAAACTATCGTGGCATAGCTCTATTGAACGCTGCTTACAAAGTGTTGGCTAATGTTGTACTTGCCAGACTCATCCCTTTCGCCGAAAACATCATTGGCGACTATCAGTGTGGTTTTCGACCCAACCGATCAACCATGAACTAGTGTTTCATCATGAGGATGATCTTGGAAAAATGTTGGGAGTACAACATAACCATACATCAACTATATATAGACTTCCGACAGGCATATGACAGTATAAACCGCGACAACCTATGGGCCGCGCTCATATGCCTAGGAATCCTAGAGAAACTCGTTTCGCTGTGTAAATTAACAACGTCTGGGTCTGTATGTAGAATCGTAATTGAAGGAACTGTGTCAGACTCCTTTGAAATAACATCTACCGTTCGACAGGGTGATGCACTCGCGCATTTGCTGTTCAATTTGTCGCTTGAGTACGTAGTGAGAAAAAGCAACATCGCAATTTCGCGCTGTAAATTTAATAAATCCGGCCAAATTCTTGGATATGCAGATGATATCGTGCTTCTTGGCCGAAGACCTAGCGATATCAAAGACAGTTTCATACCGCCCGATCGCTGCGCAAGAAGACTTGGTTTGGAGGTGAACAGCACTAAAACCAAATATCTAGCAACACCCTAGAACATCTCTATGGCAAATCTCGGAATTGGCGACCACAATTTTGATGGTGTCGAAAACTTTAAATACCTCGGGTCAGTTATAACATCACTGAATGAAATGCAGGCAGAAATAAAAGGCCGAATCGCTGCCGGACAACGAGTTTTCTACGCCCAATCAAGATTATTGTGATTGAAACATCTATCGCAGTCGTGCAAGCTTGCATTTTATAAAGCACTAATAAGACCTGTGCTGACTTTCGGAAGCGAGAGCTGGACCATGACCTCTAACGATTGTAGATTGTTATCTTCATTCGAAAGGAAGGTCATCCGTTCAATTTTTGGTCCAATTAAAGTTGCGAACAATGAATATCGGATTCGTATGAATCACAAAATAAAGCAACTCCTCGGAGGCAGCGATATCATCGAATTCATTAAATCCAATCGAGTGAGATGGCCCGGCCACGTTACAAGTTCCCCACAACAACGGATGATAAATAAAGTGTTTTACCAACAACCAGCCGGAGTACGTCGTAGAGGAAGACCCCGACTACGCTGGCGTGATGACATCGAACAAGATCTACGAGCATTAGGATGTCGAAACTGGAGGACGAGAGCAATGGATCGGGATGGATTGAGGGCCATTGTGCGGGCGGCGAAATCCCTTCATATGTGAAAGCCAGAGAGAGAGAGAGAGAGTTGACGTGAATCAATTGCAATGCTGAATTATTAATGCCGAACTATTTTACCACTAATATTCTCGAATTTTGATATTGTTTCAATTTTCGATTATCAGTAAAAAGCTATAGAGCATCCAAACGGCTGTACGATGCCAACAAATAATCGTTTACTTAAATTGTAAAATAATATAATATTAAAGATAACTAAAAATAAATTAAAGATAAATGAATTTCTCGATTGAGACCATTCTTTTGAACTAAACTTCTTTGAGGTTGAAACCGCGACTTCTAATTCTCTATATAACATAAAATACGTCCATCCAGCTATACTCGTGTTAAGTGTTACATACACATAGAAACCTCTTCAGTAGAAAAGAATGTAATAAAATTTATTTTTGGGATAAATATTTTATGAAAATTGTGATTGTGATTAACGAAAATAATCTTAAATACCTTGAGCGCTTCAAGCAAAATGTAATACTTTGATAAGCTTCTTTCATTCCAATGAATTTTATATTTATTTGTAAAAGTAAAAGTTCCAAGTACCCTAAAACTTTTATGATCGGGTACAAAAGAAAAAATAAATTTTATTTTATAATCCTTCCCTTGTATTTACATATGTATATATGATGAGAAATAATACTACAATATCCCAATTAGCTTATGTTAATATTCATGTTACACTACATTACAGCTAAATATTTATGTATAAATCGTTAAAATTATTGAGTATATAAAACTTAGATATCTTATAAAATAAGTCAGCAATAAAAACAAGTAACTCACCTACAGAATTGTTAAAATTTAATATCCTTGTAAAATCCTTAACAGAATCATAATTAAAGAAAAGAAAGACAAAAAATTAAAATTATTTATGTACAGTATATGTATCATGTACTCAAAATAATGATGCTTATGTAGGGTGTATGCCACGTATGTATAAGGATAAATATTCGCTAACAAAATATTATATCGAAAGTGTATATTCAAAACATACACATGCGGTATAAGTTGTAGGTAGTTCGTGGAGAGTAGTCGGTAATAATATATTATGGAATGTAGAACGCCGCAAGAACAATTAGTTAAACTTATAAATCATGTTTTCTATAGTGAAGATGCGAAACGAAAAGTCCGAAATGCCATAAGTGCTGGTGAATATCGGGGACCTTCTATCGGTACCACGTACAATAGTTCGGAGTGTCTCGGTCGTCGTCTTGTAACAGTAAAAAATTCAATTATAAAGTGCTAGGATTTTTCATCTCGTTCTGGTTGACCATCTGTTTTGTCACAAAATCGTTATAAGCGAAAGTTCTCAAATAATGCACCGACTACTATAACACATTCGTTCAGCGAATGTGTTAGGTTCCGGTTGGACAGATCGCATTATTGGGGTATTTTACAAAAATAGACCGCTCCGAATCTTTTCAACGGGGACTTAACAGAAAAGGTGAACAACAACACACTAATCACAATGTGGATGCGAAAGGGCAATATGTAGTTGAAAAATAATTGATTAAATAACATCTGTGCACGGGTTTTGGTCGAGAATTGAAAAACAAAAGTTGGGGATCTCACTGTTGTTTTATGCCCGTACTAGAAGTACAATATCCAAGCCAATCTAAAAAAATTAAGCCTGCCTATTGCAGTTACAACTACGGTAAATGAAACATAAAAAAATTCTCGTTTGGACCCACGAGAAAAAACCAAAATAGAAAAGTGAACGGTTGTGAGTCCATGTAGAAAGTCTGATTCATTTTGCCGTAAGTAGATACGATTATAAATTTATAAAATACATACTAATTTGTTCAAGATTAATTACGAAAATAAATCGTAAAACAAAACAATAACAAAGAGAATTTTGCCGGCGTTGCCGTTATATGTTTGTTTTTCTTACAATTACATATTTACAAAAAAACCTAGACAACAGTTCGATCCAGTTGTACTTTTTATTCGTACAGTAAAATATAACTAAATAAAATATGGATCAAACACATACCATCCATACATTATATACCATGTATGTTGGTCCCTTAAATGACACAAAATTTAAAACAATATGAAATGCGCGCATGTATGTTACTGGACAAAGACTCAACACTAAATGTACCAATCCAAAAGAGAGATCGTTAAACAATAACTTTTCGTTCAGTATATATTTGCCTATAAGAATAAAATATAAATCAATTGAATTAATAATACAATAATACATATTTTGAAATATGACATCACTCATTTCCTTGTAGGGCATTTAAAAAAACTTGTTTGAGAAAATCAAAGACTAAAAAGTTTTAAAAAATGTTAATTAACTTTTTTAGATCCCAATGTTACTTCAAATTTTACTGATAAAGTTAAAAGCCAAATAATTTTGGCTCTTAACTAAAAATTTCTCCTAAACAGAACCAGACATTTTCACAACTACTGTAAAATCATGTTGAGAGGAGAGACTCCAAGACATGTGAAAAATAAAAAAACCCATCTCCTTGCATTACTTCGTACCGAAAAATATGTAAAAGTAAAATACTAAACAGATACACTGTAAATTTAACAAACGAGTTAAAAAAACCAAACTACATAAATATTTGATATCCTTTTGATATTGATATCCTTGGAAGGATATTACAAATAATGGTTATATTTTAATCTTGTGTTCAGTATACATATGTTTTTATGTACGCCTGTTGATGGTATTCGCCTAAGCTCTTAAGGCTTTAACATTTTTCTTTATAATTATTTAGAAAGCATAAAAATATTTTTTCACGGTTGTGAGAGCCTACACTTCACACTAACTTATTTAAATTATTACAGTATGCGTGCATATATATACATATACTAAGCTGTATGCTGAGTTGAATGTGTTTTATAATTTGTTGAACGGATTATAGACGATTTATGAATAAATTGTGGAGTACGAAAATTGTAAAATTGCTTGCTTGTATGCGGATAATATTTATTTACTTTATCCTTTAATTTTTAAACAAGAGCTTTCACCTGTGAAAATGCTTTACACAACAGCACATCAAAGTTGTTATATAATATTAGAGAAAACATCTTGTACTTTTATAACGGGAGTATCTTGTGGTTGTTGTTTTTCTATTTACTTGGTTTATAAAATATATTTTCATCGAATTCAATTTTATCTTTTTCCAAAGCTTTTTCGAACTGAATGGTAACATTCCGTGATGTTAAGGATAAAAAGTATAAAAAATAAAAATATTGTATCAAGTCATTTGGAATAATAAAAAAACGGAAACTTTTTCATTTTTTCAAACGATATAATAGAGTGAATATGTGTACAAAAGCGATATTTTAGAGATACTGCTTCTGAAAAGATTTCGATTTTTAATTTAAAGCTTCATTTACTTTATAAAGCAGAAATTTTCAAACGTATCATTTTATAATCAATATGCCAATATTTTTTTCTATACTGGTACTTCTATACTGACTAAAAGACTTATATATCTATATATTTAAATAACATAGCGTGAAATCATTTTCACGAACCTTAAGTTAACTGTCAGTGCCCTCTCAACAGAGAATTGCCCTCTCAACCGTTTACCACAAACAATTTTCAAAATTTAACACATCCATTATTTGCGTAGCTTCATGTTTAAGCTTTGAGGTCCCATAACTACGAACCCTCTATCATTCAACATATTTTTTTTAGAAAAGATTCCAGTTTAAATATTTTATCTTAGCTGTTTTCAATTATATTCTCGAAACAAGTTTTTGTCCAATACAAAACTATTGACATCAAGTGAGCAAGATATAGTGATTTATTTACCTTAAATTAGTTTCTCGGTTTATTATGAGTATCCTATTGAATACTACTCACTTTACTATAATTTCTTATCTTTTTTCTACAAAACAAAAGAAAATTATGTACCCAACAAAAAGTCATCTTGATTGAGGTATTCAAAAAGCATTTTAAAAAACATTCGATGAACATATACAAGAATATAAAAATGCAAACACCAATCCAGATATGAACCCGATTGTAAATGTTTGAGGAAATTAGAAATAGTTGGTAGAACGACCTCTTAATCAAGGATACCATCGTAAAGTCGATTAACGTATGCCGCGTCGTATTTCAGTTTTGCTTAAAAATAAAGGGAGGTGGACGAAATATTGGGGTCGATTCCAGGATCCAAAATTTTATGTTATGTTATGTTATTTTTGTTTTTCCAATACAAATTACAATATCCCGCTTCCTATTGGAATTTGTATTGAAAAAATAACATAACATAAAATTTTGGATCCCGGAATCGACACCAATATTTCGTCCACCTCCCAAAATAACATAACAGCAATTTTATGCCACGGGAATCGGGCTCATTAGCCGGTTGAAATTTTTTATTTTTTTTTTTTGTTTTTTTTTTATAGTACAAAGGTTAATAAATCCATTTTAATGAATTAAGGTAAAAAACGGGCTTTTTTAACCAAATTTTCGCCGAATACTTAATTTTTGAAAAGTTCATATTAATTTGGCCAGATACTACAGTGATATAAACACTAATTTTCAAGAATTACACAAGACAATAAAAGGAAAAGCAGTGAACCGACTCGATGAGCTCAAGATTTACAAACACCGTCACAATCCATGTGTACTCAATGACAAACGATATAATGGGCCCGATTCTCGAGGCATAAAATTGCTGTTATGTTATTTTATTTCCCCGCTTCCTATTGGAATTTGTATTGAAAACACAAAAATAACTAAACATAAATCTTAGATCCCGGAATTGACCCCAATATATTGTATTATAAAGAATATAATTATTAAATTTAAAATTAGTCGAAATATTGTAACTGTAGAAGGATGAATGTCCGAAACCCATTCCATTAAAGTTAAATTTTGTTTCAAAACAATAATAATTTATGTTAAATGTTCATAATTTAATAATAAAGAACTTGTGATATTTTATAATTAAAATGTATTTAATATAAATAATTTCATATTCTAATTAGAACTACCCAGCTCCAGAGGTTTCTGCCTTTGGAGTATTCTCACACCATTGATAGTATTCACCATACGACGCATACTTGTATTTTCATGCACGTGTTTTCTTGCTTGTTTTTTTCATTCATCGGTGACATATTCCATCTTGATGTCCCTAATCCCTATGAAAGTTGTCCTTCCTAATGCACCATGGGGCATTCAAATCCCTCGCAGCACTTTATTTTAGAATCATTGTATTATTTGTACTTCTTGGCACAACCCCAAAGTTGGATACCATAGGTTCATACTGGTTTTATTATTTTCTTGTACAGAAGCAATTTGATGTGTATTAAGAGCTCAGAATTTCTACTCATGAGCTAGCCAGTAAATTTTCTTATATGTGATGTTCAACACTTCTTTTTTCTTCTTGATGTGTTTTCCAACTTAGCTTAGCGTCAAGGGCCATGCCAAGGTATTTAGATGTATTTGCAAGTTGGCAAGAACTGACTTGGCTTTATTTAATTAGATGCACCAATTTTAGTCCAGTAATAGTCCATAATAGCGTTTTGAAGTTTGATTGCTGTGTTCCCCCCATATCTTTTCCAACGCTAAGATAGTGTTACTGCCAACCCCGGTGACGCACGTAATCTCATATTCGGGTGCAACTCATCGGCTGGGGGGTCTCTTTTTGTCACCAAGGACTTCTATTTATGGCAGAGCAAACTTTATTTGTACGTGATTTTTAAACACAAGAGCGAAAGAAAAAAAAACAAACACACCAACCACTTAGACCACATCACCATCATCACCATCATCAATGAAAATAAGTTATTTCATGTTTATATTTGAAATTTTATATTACTCAAAAAAAATACAACAATTGCAACATAAAAAAAAAATTTCTTTAACTATAATTTAATAAACAATTATGTATAATATAATTCCCGTAAATACCCATATACATATGTATAAAAGTTTGTTTTTCATGAGACGGACGAAAAAAGTAATTATTTATTTAGATTTAGCTCCAAAACAAGAAAAAATATGGTTGTAGAAAAAATAGAGAAAACTCACCAGACAATGCTTCCAAAGAGTACTCCTTGTGGTTGTCCGCGCTAAAAAAATAAATCTACCTAAAAAAAAATAACACTATTTTTTTTTTGTAAAAAAACCAACACTAAATTAACATATCACTATTTTCCATTCTCATGATTTAAGAATTTTCCTTAACATACAATTCTAACATGCTTCAATATTTTTTTTTCTTTTTTGTTTTTTTATGATTTTTAATTTATAATAAAATAAAATTTTTTTTTTTTTCAAGTATTTTTCACTAATTTTCCTTACAAGGACTTAGTAACTTAAACTAAAATTTATCGCATTAATCGATATTAATCTATACACTGGATTAGCCTGAGCTTCCGGTTCTGGATTTTCTTTTCTTTTTTATTCCTTTTTTTTTCGACCAGGCCAAGTAGAAATAATTTGTTGTCCAGCTGTATTTCTTAAATTGGTTTGGTACTCGCGACAAAAAAATTATATTCGTATTTTTTTTTTTTTTTGATTTTTGTGATATTTATACCAAACAAAGTCTGAGAGGCCAACCAATACCTCATGGGCTTATGTTACGGAAGTATGAAAATCTATATATTAAAGTAAAAAAAGGTTGATAAACGATTGTATCAAAAAACTAGCACATGGTTGTTTTATACCAAAAAAAAAACAGTTTTTTTTCTTACCCTTATGAGATTTCCACTAGTAGTTGGGCCAATATTATTTGGGCGTACGCTATTCGCACCCGTACAACAAAATCCGGAAGTATTTATCAAATGATAACTTTTTCAATTTTTTTCCTTTTGTTTTTTTTAAATTAAATCTTCACTATTTAGCTTGTGATGTTCTCAGTTAGAACTCTCAGCACAAATGAACTCAAGTATATCGTTTTTGGTGTGTTTTCACTTTTTAATTTAGTATATAATGCAAATCTGTGTAATATATAACATTGCTATACATAATAAAATACAAATGCATTTATTTATACATTGAACCGTTTACGGTATTAACCAGGTTAATATTTTTAAAATTGTGTAGGTCAGTAACCCAAATGACAACAAGTTATTTATTCTGTTCGTTTTCTAATAGACGAGCCCCTATTTATATTACAGTTGAATTATACATTGACTTGGAATAAAAACACAAAAATAACAAAATTGATTCGGGAATTGAAAAGTAATGGACTGAATCTCTATTCAGATACGATGGCCGTAACAATAGCTGTATCGTCTGCAAATACTGCTACTTCAGTAGTACTACATATACCATGTCACTTTGAACATTTGGAAAATTTCCCATATAAAATGAACAGAATAGGTTAAATACGCTTTCAGTTCAGTACAAATAATTGTGGAAAAGGAAAAAAATGTAATTTTTAAAATTTCTATACGAATTCGTTGAACGCCTTTAATGGTAAGATCCAAGAACGCATTTATGGCAAAAATGGAAAATCTTTCTATCTGCCATACAAAATAGAAAGGCACAAAAACTAAATCGGACTGACACAGTTGCCCCTATTCAATCTGTTTCTATGTGAAGCGAGAAGGTCTTTCCATATTCTTAAATAGAGGAAGTTGCAATATAGTTATAAGTATGTATATTAAACACTAGAAACCCATCTAATATGTATTTATTATATTTTTCATTATTTTTTTCCAACTTTACCACAAAATTAATTAATCTAATACGAGGGTTGCCTTTTATATTTCGGGATTGGACAACCCTAGTGTTGCAATCTGGCAACTGACAGTTCTATCGTAAAGTTTGACATTTTTGAGATTATACGTACTCAGAACGTTTTGACATTCGAGCGCTATTTGTGTTGTTTACAGTACTCATTAACTCAACATCTCGGCGAAAAAATGGAATTAAATCGTGAACATTTTCGTGCGATTATTTTTTACAACTTTCGACGTGGATTAAGGCAGCAAGAGTGCATGGATGAACTTAATTCAATTTTTGGCGATGAAGCTCCATCAAGGACTAGTGTTTATAGATGGTCCAGTGTTTATAGATGCTCCAAGACGAATTTCGTGAAGGTCGTCCAGAATCAGTTGTTGTTCCGGAAACCATTGATGCTGTGCGCGAACTGATATTGTAAGATCGTCATGTGACCTATCGTGAGATTGAGACAACCTTAGGCATTAGTGGGACCAGCATACATTCAATATTGCATAAACATTTGAATGTCAAAAAAATTTGTTCGCGTTGGATCCCACACAATTTGTTAATCGCTCAAAAAAAAGCTCGTGTCGATTGGTCGAAAGAAAAGCTCAAAAAATACGATCGCGGTGCTTCAAAACATGTATATGACATGAATTGTGAATTTACTCGTATGAGCCCGAAAGTAAACAGCAGTCGACTGTATGGGTGTTTCAAGATGAGCCGAATCCAACAAAAGTTGTTCGCGCACGAAGCACTTGCAAGCAAATGATCGCCTGTTTTTTTCGGAAAAATGGACATGTCGCAACCGTACCACTAGAACAACGCAAAACAGTCAATTCTGAGTGGTACACAACCATTTGTTTGCCAGTTGTCTTCCAAGAAATCAGGAAAACCAACTGCCGAAGACGGATCACTCTTCACCACGACAATGCAAGCTCTCACACATCGGCTCAAACAACTGCATTTTTGAGCACTCAAAACATCGATTTGATGAGTTATCCGCCGTATAGTCCTGACTTGTCACCAAATGACTTCTTTTTATTCCCGTACGTAAAAAACAAACTGAGAGGTCAACATTTTTCGACACCTGAAGAAGCGGTTGCTGCGTTCAGAATGCATGTTTTGGAGATACCTTAATCAGAGTGGAAAAAGTGCTTCGACAATTGGTTCAAACGCATGCAAAAGTGTATAGATCTTCATGGGGAATATTTTGAAAAACAATAAAGCGATTTTCGATGGTTAATATTTGTTTTTGTCCTCTAATCCCGAAATATAAAAGGCAGCCCTCGTATTTACGATATTGTAATTGTTATCCGAAAATTGCTTTATTATATCGGCTATATATAAAAGCTACAGCAAATATGCTTTGCTAATCATTGCCATAAACTTATAACAATGTTGTATTTGTTACCCTCGTGGGGCCTCGTGGGAGTACAATATTAACCCACACCAACTCCTTGAAGGCGTTCAGCCACACATCAGCCGCAAAGACTTCTCGGCGTTCCTCTTACTTGGCGTAGGACAAAAAAGATTGACCGTTTGTGAAAGAATATTGTTAATATCTGGCTTTCTGTATACATTATTTATTGGAACATTTTTATATTCGACTATAAAATGAAAAGTTTCTTAGTCTGTATCCCGGTTACGGTCGTAAGCAAGTGTGGATTTAATATCTTTGCATATTATACGAAGGCATAAACTAAAGGCTACAACAAAAGAAAGAATTTAAAATTAATATGACTGTATTCATTGAGCCTCATGAAATTTGACATTAATTTATTCGAATTATGCAAATTCTTTAAAATAATTTTTGGAAATATGCAAAAGCATAATATTAATTAGTTATGTGCGTATATGCCAGAGGAAATCTTTGTGTCTGCATCATATTATGCTTACGATATAATTATACACATAAAAACATTCAAACGCGAATTCAGGGTATAATTTAATGTAAGAGCAATGACACAAAGTTCGGTGCCTTGTAAACAACAAAAAGTACAAAAGAGATTTTAATATAAAAGAATGTTTCCATTTCAATTAATATTCTAATTTTCCAGTTAAGCATTTATTTCTTATCTTTGTTCGTTTCGTAAATGGTGTATAATTTGCCTTCCAGACACATTTTATAATATGTTATGTCTATAAAGTTATTATGAATTGTTCAATTTGTTAATAATATTATTATTTAAAATCACTTTGTCATTAGCAGCATCTAAATTGACATCATCCTATCAATTTGAAATATAACAACATTTTCAAGATTTTGATTATACTTAAACAGAGCCGCTTTCACTTTTCGTTGTTTTTACTATAATATTACAATAAAATAATATTTGGATGGGGTGAGATACGAGGAAGGAGAGCAGCAACAACACGCGCAAGTGCAGAAGAAAACAAAATCCAGTATCATTTTTCTTATGAAAATATCATTATAAGATTAAGTAATCAAAAAACTGAAGAACTGCTTTTGCTCGTCCTCTGTTTACGAATATAAAAAATTATTTAATGTTATCTGCAAAAGCTCGAAACAAAAAAAAATCATTTGAATTTTTTTGACACTCGCATATTTTCTTGAGTTGTTGTCTTTGTCGCGTCTCCACTCGCTAGTTATATTAAAAAAGAAAAACAAAGCTTACGATTTATTCAAATAGAAAAGCTTATTTTATTTTGTTCCACTAATACGTTCGTACATATACATACATATTATGTTATGACATTTCTCCAATTTCAATAATAATAATAATAGAAATAATAACAATAATAATAGTAATAATAAAATATAAAAAGCTGAACATAAGAAAAATATTTGGCGCCAAATAATTTTTCTGGTGCGTATATAAAGTAAATATATGGCTGCAAACATGCGGAAGAATGAATGTTGTTGTTGGTCTTAGGGAGAAAGTAATAACAATGAATTTAATATGAAATTTCTACAAGTAAATATACATTCAAGGTCAATAATTTATCCGCCTCGAGGAAAAAAGTACGAAAACAAATTTTAATAAAAGCTTTCTGCCGTTTTTGACAGCGTTTTATATAGACACACATTCCCTAAAGAACGATATTAACTCGTTATTCAGTATTTCAATTTTGTTGTACATTTTAAACATCTTATTTATTGTTTACAAAACTCTTTCACAACGTAAACATCGTGTAAATTCGGAATGTCGTGAAAAGCTCTCGTGGCTTTTAAACAAAAATTGTTTTAACTTTACTAAAATCTTCGCCAAAATTGTTTCGCATCGAATATAGAAATTCAACTATATATTGATTTTTCATGGAATTTTGTTGAAATGAATGATGTTTGTATATATGTGCAACTGATGAGATGTTCTTGCAAAGCTTAATAGCTTCCAATTAAACAGGGAAAGTAAAAAGTATTTATAAATTGTCATGTACATATTTCTGTATTTAATGACCGTAAAAAATTAAAATTCAAGTACACCCTTACATAAAATGTATAAAAGTTCATAAACAACCGAAAACTATAAATAAATCATAAATATTCAAAAATATATTATTTTATAGAACAAAAGCTCTACTTACCATTTCCATTTTGTATAATAACTAAAATAATAAAAATTATTAATTTTACTGTCATCCATTTTGTATAAAAATTATGTCTTTTTCTCAACCCAATAAACCAACACATAGTTTTACAATAGTGATAAAAAGAATACACTATCCGCACACAATATCACATACACCATATAAAAAAAATAAAATATGAACTTTAACGGTTTTTAGTACAGTAAATAATACATATATCGTTTCTTGGGGTTTTCTCATTACATTTTATATTCGGTTTTTTTCCTTATACGATAAACTCTTTTGTCCATTTCACCAAATTGACCCAGTGATCGTCCAAATATAGTTCATCAAGATATTATTATTCGGTTCAACTCAAAATATGTCATTTGTTTATTTTTGGGGGTTTCTGATATTTCTTTATCTTTCGCTTCACTTTAAATTTATGTACATATGTACTACTAAGTTGGGTCTAGCTTGATGTTTATGCTGTTCAATTAAAGCTTTCATCTCATTTTGTCCTTGTTTGAGTGTATCTGAAATGAGAAGACAAGAAAAAAATTTAGATGGTTGAATATTTTGACAGACTGAATATTATATCGATTGCAAAAATAAGCGGAACACAACTCGATGAAATATTTTATTTTTCCACATAATGAAGTTAAATTGGATAAGTATTTTAAACGCGAGACGCACACCTTATGCTTTATAGTTTTACTTTATTCTCGAAAAATTAAATCTCTATTGTTCCTTCTGCACTTCCAATGGCGGAGAGTCGGTGTTGGTAATTATTTTTTTATTACAATTACCAATCAACGAGTTTTTGTATTCTTGGTCGGCTATGTTGGTTGATTGGTTAGTGTTAGTGGTATTGGTATTTCAGTTTTTCGTAGTTTCCGGTGTTTATCATATGTTTTCTTCTCATCGTTTTTTAATTTCCTTCGGCTACTGGGAAGTTTTCAAAAAATGAGCCGAAGATTAATTCCTTGAAACTAAAGTAAGAGTATAAGGGATTGAAACCTCACGACGTAATCCGAACTTTGGCCTCAAAATTGACAAACCAAGCAAGCAAAGTCCCTTTTAATTTGGGACAAAGCAAACTTGCATTAAGAAAATTGAAGATACATGCTCGAAATTTTCGATCATAAATAATTTTGTTTTTCATCATCATCAAAATCACACAAGTTTTAAGCTTGTTTCATGATACATAGTGAGGCGGGAAATTAAAACTGTTCTAATTTACTTAAAATATGGTAAAATGTATATAAAGAAATAAATTACTAAGAAATCAATTACATTTGCACCAACCCGGAAAATTCAGAAAAATCGAATCAAAACAACTTGTTGATTCCCGTGGCGAGCTGCAGCTATCGGGGGGGTCACAGGTGGTGGATCGTGAACGGCCTATCGATAGGTAGGTTAGCGGTGAATTAAATAAGCCGTCCCCAACCGCAGCTCTGCTGGAAGGAGAGTCTCAGAGAATGGGGGAGTGGTTAACCTCTGTTCACTAAATTCTGAGTGCCTATGATACCCAGTAGGGAAAGGCGAACTGATGGCGCCACAAAACCATCGACCACAACCACGGTGAACTGAGCGTCACGTCTCCTTGCGCTTCCGGGCTTCCAGGTAGTGAATGGGGAACCCTATAAACGGGTATCCCATGAATGAAGTGGGTCCCATTTGTTTGGGATATCCATATGAATGGTGAATGAGTGAGTGAATGTGGGAGGAGGTCGGGGCGCGGCGGACGGGGTGCTCGGTAAGCCAATGGGCTGGATTAAGGTGTTACGCGACCCGTGCTGATGATCGACTAGACTGGGGGCCCATTTAACAAAGCCCAGTCGTGAACGGAGCCCTCTGGATACCTGGCGACCTCCAGTTGTATTTAGCCTTACCTGCGTATACGGATCTCTGCGCAGGTGGACGTATTTCTCCGATTCTCGTGGGAATAAATGGAAGATTTTAAAAAAAATAATAAAAACAAGGGGACCGGTACCCACCAAAAACCGGCAAGTACTATAGAGGGGAGTAACTCTAACCAGAAAGGTGCGGTTCCCTCATCTGAGGCAGCGGCAAGCAACACCATGGCATCGAAGCCAGGTGAAAGCGGAACCGCCAAACAGAAGAGTGGGGGACCGAAAGAGATCCCCCCAGCAAAGCGACGGTACAGAGAGAGACGGTCGGCGTTTAGAATTCTGGGGAAACTGGCTGCGACCCCTGAGGGGCAGCTTACAGTTGCGCAGAAGGAATCTGTAGCATGGGCTATGAAAACTGTCGGCTGCAATAGCTCGGAGAGGGTCCTTGTGTCTAAAAGACAGAGGTCCCAGGATGAGCTTGAAGCAGAAGGCAGTAAGCGGGCCAAAGTGCAAGCAGACATGACGTCGGGGGCTCCTAAGGAGCAGAAACTGAAATTATTCAGTGAAACCCTGAAGGAGCACGTGTTGGTGCTAGCCGTCATTGACAAAGGTCAGGAAGATGGGAGCATCACATCGGAAAAGTGGAGGATAGTGTATAATGCACTAAATTCCATTTTCTTGAGGATCCTGAGAGAAAATCCGGGATCCCCCCCGTCCTGCAGAGATGCGGGATGGCACCAAGGGCGCGTTAAGCTAACCGCGTGCTCGGACCAGAGATCGGTCGATCTCTATAAAAGGGCAGTGGCCGAGGTAGGCGAGGTGTGGCCGGGCGCGAGGCTTGAAGCAGTCAGCAGAGGGGAAATCCCGAGCAGGCCGAGGGCACGCGTCTGGTTACCAACTGAGCCGGATAAGCCAGAGGAGATCATTGAGATTATCCGGGCCAGTAATCCCGATCTTCCAACGGAAGGATGGAGGATTGTGAAGCAGGAGGAGGCCAGGGGGGGCTTTAGATTGGCAATCATGCTGATCAATAAGGAATCCTTGGCTTCCCTTGCTAGATCTAAGGGAGTGATCAACTTCGGTTTCGGATCGATCACTCTTAAAGTTTATAAGAAAGACGAGGTCGATAAGGGCGCGGAAGACCAGCCTAGGGGCGACGGCGAACGGACCCGGCAGGAAATGGTCAAGCGGACTGAGGACGACCAGGGTAGCCGTTCCGATATTTCGGACGAAGGGAAGTTTGTGATGGGAAGCAGCCTCCTCTCTCTGGAGCCTGATGGGGACATCCTGTCAGGCTCTCGACGAGAGGAAGACAGCGTCCGGAACAATGAGGTAAATTGCACTATCCTGATGCAGGGAGTGCAGGAAGAGGTGAGTAAGGTCCATTACAATGATTAGCATTGTACAAATAAACCTACATCACACGAAGGCTGCCTCGGCAGCTCTCGTGCTCAGACTGACTAAGTCAGATGAGGACTTGGTGTTAATCCAAGAACCTTGGATTAACAATAACAGGATCTGTGGCCTCAGAATGAAAGGGTATAAAGTATTATACTCAAGCAATTCTGAAAAGATCAGATCGTGTATCTTAGCGAAAAATAATTTGAATATTTTTCTTCTTCCACAATTTAGTAGCGGGGACGTTACAGCGGTGAGCGCTGAGGTAGGCTGTGAAAAACTATGGCTAGCCTCAGCCTATATGGATCGTGAAAAGGAGGTTCCACCGGATAATCTGGGGGAACTGATCCGGGAAGCAGGTCTGAAAAAGGTAGGTGTGATACTTGGATGTGATGCAAACGCGCATCACACAATCTGGGGAAGCACAGACATTAACGAAAGAGGTGAGTTATTTTTTGATTACTTATTAAACACTAACCTCGTAGTTTGCAATATTGGGTGTGAACCAACATTCATTGTTAGAAATCGACAGGAGGTTCTAGATGTAACCTGTGCGTCAGAAACAATTTTTGATATGATCAGTGGGTGGAGAGTGGCGAAGGAGCACTCATTCTCTGATCACCGATATATTACATATAACCTCAACATCAAACCTGTTGCCCGGAAAGCCTTTAGGAATCCCAGAAGGACAAACTGGAACAAATATGGGGAGGTGTTGAAGGAACTATTGCCGCTGGAGGTTCCTGGACTTCCGGCGACAGTAGAGGAATTAGATGACATGGTTGATATTGTCACAAAAGCATGCAATCTGTCATTTAACGCTGCGTGTCCCCTGATAAAACCTAGGGGCAGGCAGAAACCGACATGGTGGACCACGGAGTTGGGAACCTATCGGAGAGTGTGTAGGACAGCCTTTAATAAGGCTAAGAACACCAGGGAAAATCGGGATTGGGATTCCTATAAGGAAGACCTGAGAAAATACAAAAAAGAGTTGAGGAAGGCACAAAGGGGGTCTTGGAGACTCTTCTGTTGTAGAATGGAGGAAGTCTCTGAGACTTCTCGCCTTAGGAAAATTCTATCTACCAACCCAACCAGTCCTAGTTACTTAATTAGGCCGGACGGGTTATGGACAGCTTCAAGTGCGGAATCATTGGAGCTTCTCATTGAGACCCATTTTCCGGGAAGCATTGATGACTCGATGGAGCCTGAAGCTCATCGAGGAACACCTTTAACAGATGTGGATGGCATCGTGGACAGGAAACGAATCCTGTGGGCGCTGAACGGTTTTAAGCCTTATAAATCGGCGGGCCCGGCTCGGATTATACCAGCAGAGATCCAAAGAAACTCTGCAGTTATCCTCCCCTGGCTGGTGGTTATCTTCAGAGGATGTCTGCAATTGGTCTATATTCCCAGGAAATGGACGGAGGTCAGAGTGGTTTTTATCCCGAAATCGGGAAAAAGCTCACAGGCTTATCCAAAGGACCTGAGGCCTATAACTCTATCATCCTTTCTGTTGAAAACCTTGGAAAGATTGATAGACGTACTTATTCGAACAAAAGTTGAGCCAAGGAATTGGGCAATGTCGCAGCATGCGTACTGTAAGGGAAAGTCGGTGGACACAGCTCTGCACGATCTAGTACGCATGATTGAGAAGTCAATTTACTCGCAAGAGTATTGTATGGTAGCATTTCTCGACATTGAGGGTGCCTTTAATAATGTAAAAACGGAGGCGATCATGGAAGGATTGTCATTTCTGAAGGTGGATTATCCTATAAGTAGATTGATAAATCAGATGCTGGTAAGCAGGATTATTATCTCGGAACTGGGAGAGTCCACCATTAGAAGGCGGGTGGTTAGAGGAACTCCGCAGGGAGGAGTAATGTCCCCCTTTCTTTGGAGTGCAGTGGTGAATGGATTGCTGTTGGAACTGGAGAAAGAGGGTATAGGGGTTGTAGCGTATACAGATGATGTAGCAATAGCTGTCTCAGGCAAATATCTGGATACGATTAGGGATGTTATGCAGAATGCACTCCTGATCGTTACGAAATGGGCCAGCAAATGTGGATTAGGGATCAACCCCTCCAAGACAGAGCTGGTACTATTTACTAAGAAATATAAAATTCCGGTAGTTAGCCCTCCTACCGTGAACGGCATTAGACTGGCTTTTGCTGACAGAGCGAGATTTTTGGGCATAATCTTGGACAGTAAGCTCAGCTGGAAGCCTAACATTGTAGAAAGGGTGAATAAGGCTAATGTAGCAATTTACTCGTGTAGAAACGCCATAGGGAAGAAATGGGGTTTGAAACCAGAGCTGGTACACTGGCTCTATACCGCAGTGGTAAGGCCTGTGCTGATGTACGGGGTGGGCGTGTGGTGGCCAGCTCTGGAAAAGGTAACCTATATAAGGATGTTGGAGAAGGTGCAAAGAACGGCCTGTATGCTTATAAGCGGGGCGCTTAGGACAACACCTACACGCGCTTTAGAGGTTATGTTCCATCTTATTCCAATCGAATTTTTTGGTAAGCAGATGGCAGCCAATGTGGCTACAAGGCTCTCGGCTGTCTCTCAGTGGAAGTGTCTTCAGGCGGGACACTCGACGATAGTTAGATCACTAGGGGAAGAACTGGTGAATCTAGATTATATTAAACCAACGTTGTGCTTCGATATAGGTTTCCGGATCATCTGTCCTTCTAGGGAATCCTGGAGGAACGGATCAATACTGGAAAACGAGGCACTGCAATTTTTCACCGACGGCTCTAAGCTAGACGGCAAAGTAGGAGCCGGAGTCTTCTGTGAGAAGCTTAATGTGAATATTTCTGTTCGTCTCCCTGACTACTGCAGCGTGTACCAGGCTGAAGTGGTGGCGATAGGGGAAGTCGTGACATGGTTGAAGCATAACGTGGTATCTGTTAGGGATATCGCGATATATGTGGACAGTCAAGCGGCACTCAGGTCACTAGAGGCGGTTTCTCTGAAGTCACGGGTGGCGCTGGATTGCCGATCATCTCTTAATGAGATGAGCGAGTATTTCAGTATTCAGATAATCTGGGTCCCTGGTCACTCGGACGTCACGGGAAACTGCAGGGCAGACGAACTAGCTAGGTACGGTACGACTCTCCAGATGCAACCGGAAAGGGCAGGTCTGGGGAGGCCTATAGCAGCGCTTAAATTGACGCTCAGTAAAAAGGCAATCGCCTTGACAGATGAGAGGTGGACCAACACTCTCACGTGCAGGGTAGCAAAACAGGTTTGGCCAAAACTGGACCTGCGGCGCTCCAAGGCACTTATATCCCTGGGAAAACGAGATTTAGGATTGGTCGTAGGGATACTGACAGGACACTGCCTTTTTGGGGAACATGCGAGAAGGCTGGGTCTAGAGACGAATGACTTTTGTAGAAGTTGTATGGACGAAGAGGAGGAAGAGACGTTAGTTCACTTCCTATGCTCGTGTCCAGCACTATCCTACAAAAGACATAGGTACTTGGGTGTGTACAACATGGACAGCCTTTCTGAACTCGCGGACTTTGGGGTGCGAGATATTTTACGCTACATCAGTAGCTCTGGTTGGTTCCAGCGGGAGTAAGGGGAGATTGGATCCTGTGGTATCACAATGGGCCATTATTGGCCTAAGTGTGCGATAGCAGCCACTCTAACCTAACCTAACCTAACCTAACTTGTTGATTGAATTTTTGAAAGCCTGGGGGAAATATTCTTAGAAAATTTTCTAGATCCATAATAACATAATAACAAACAAATTTCAATATAATTAAAACAGTTTTAATATTATATACCACCACGTTATCTAATAGCGCGGTCTTCGAATTTAGGACCGATTTAGTAATGATAAAAGAACAATAAAATTTTGCGATAAAATAATAATTTGCCACCAGCGTGAAATGGTGAACTTGTGAACTAAATTACCTATAACTAAATTGTTACTCGAAGACCTTTCATACTATGTCACCTGATTATATTGGAACTAGCAATGTGACTGCTTTTGAGTTCTAACGCGCTTCCACTAAATCTGTTTAATCGTTTGAGTCATTTTAAATGCTAAACGACGCGACACGTGCATATGTTATAACAAAATAATAATTCGCCACCAGTGCTAAACCACAGATTTGTAAATTAAATTGTTAATACAAAAATTCCGCTTCTTCCATTATTTTTAAATGATATGCTTCATAAATAAAGATTTTAAACCTTAAAAACATGACTACCATATGAGAATGGGAACAAATGTGCCTATACCATTTATGCCTTAAGGGGACATAGCACCTTCAAAATTGAAAAAAAAAAGTTTTTCAAAGATTTTTTTTTTGGAATAAAAAGAGATATCTTAATGAAACTTTCCATTGACATTTTATTTAACTGAAAGTATACAAAAACATTTTTTTTTAGATTTTTGTTAGCCCACTGTCGTCTGCTACAAGGGTTTTCCAAAAACACTGAAAATTAGCGGCGTGCATCATAACTTCTCTCAGAAATGTCTAAAAAAACGGGATTTTATTCAGCATTAAATCGCCCTTGGAATGAACTAAAAGGAAAAAAATTGGTTGAAAAATAAAAAAATAACAGCATTTTTTCGAAAATGCAGCTTTTTTGTCGCCCCCAATTAGCTGTAACTCAAAAAATTGAAAGCCGATTATTCCTACCGTAGTTCATTCTGAGCAGAAATATATGTAGTTAAAAGAGTTAAAATTTTAGAACGGTTGGATAAGTAGTTTTTTCTCAATCTTGCACGCCAACTTGAAAAACGTCATTTCGAGATGATCGTGTTTAAATTAGCGCACCTTACATTAGGCGCGCTACGCAATAAATAAAATAAAAACATAAATAATTTTTTTTTTGAGATTTTCATCTTTATATCATTAAAATCATGTTTTCAAACGTTCATTCTAACATATTCAATCTTCAAACCCTTTTCAATGATATATGACACTTATGTATATACCAACGCCAAAACGTTGTGATCTAAAACGCTGACTTCTAAATTGCTTCATTTCGGAGACCTTTCAAACGGTCTTAAAATTAAATAAGAATTATGAAAAATGCACTTGCTTTCAAACAACACGTACCGATTTATTGTTTTTAATGAATAATTACCTATCTGAACCAAAGCGTTGGTTTTGTGAATTAAACAAAATCGAGTAATTCCTATCAATTGATTTTCGACACGTATGTGTAGTAGTAATATGTGTGAGTTATCTTAAACAAGATAATTCGTTAAGGATATAACGACATATAACGATAACCTACACCCAGAAAAAATATGATAAACACATGTTTGCATTTACCATATTATAATAATACTAAATTATTGTGATATTCCCTATCATACAATGATTAGAAATACTATCAAACTTAGTTTATATGATTAATATCATCATTGTATGTTAAATACAATTATTTAAATGATTGATTGAATCATAATATGACATTCTTGATCATTCTTCTTCATCATAACAATGATGATGACTTGTGAAAAAAAAAATTCACAAGAGATCATCATTGTTATGATGAAAAAGATGAAAAAGAATGAAAAAGAATATCACATTATGATACAATCAATCATTTAAATAATTGTATTTAACACACAATGATGATATTAATCATACCCAGTAAACCATAAATCATATATTAGTGTTTGTTTCATCATATATCGGTCCTAAGTTAGTCAGTTTGGACGTTTGGAACTGATATCTATCGAAGATGCTTCAGAAAATTAACTGCGGAAAAATTGAAAATATTTAGGTTAAATTTTTGTATCTAATGTTAATCAAAATCAGAATGAAAAGCAATGCAATTTGGAAAGTGAAATCTCATCAAACCATCGTCCTACAATATCGGGGTTAAGTAAAATGTCCAATCAGCCAACATCAATACATTTAGTTAATGACTCTGGCCATGTGAATTATCACACGAATTTTTCTAATGGTGATTGTGGCAGCGATAGCACGATTAGTAACGCAGATAGCACAACTTGTTCCGATAGTTATTTTAATTCAAATGAAAGTAAAACAGACGATGGACTTGAATATACCGATACCAATAACGTCCGATACGAGCTGCATTAAAGTCTTTTGTAAATTATGTAAATACGAATTTTCAAACAAAACTTCAAAGCGACCCAAGAACTGTAATGCAAACTCCTCGTAACACAGGCCAAAGGTTCATCAAAATAGAAGGTGGGAAATATCGGCATCAGGAACTTTAGGAATGTTTAAGATCATACTTTATAAATCTTAAAGATACTATTTCGATATCTTTATACGTAAATATATGAATTACCAATTTTTCAGAGCTCAAAAGCAGAATTTTGGCCGATTCTTTTTAATATTTATGAAATACGAGAATTTGAACCTATGGTAATCGGAGTAGTTTATGGAACAACAAAACCAAAAAAAATTGAAGAATTGTTATCGCTATTTGTAGACGAAATAATTCCAATTATAGAGAATGGAAAACACATTAATAATAATAAACTCACAATGAAAATACGTCCTTTCATATGCGACACGCCGGCACGATCATTTATAAAAGGAACATCATATTTCAACGAAAAACATGGGTGCTTAAAGTGTACTACAGTGGGGGAGTTTTCTCATTCTTCAAACACAACAATTTTTCACAACCAACATGCTCCTCTTAGGACAGATGAAGGTTTTCGTTCCAGAATGTATGGCTTAAATCATAACAGTTATAAAACAAAAGTACCCGAAGGATCTATTTGTCGAACTAAATTGGAACCAATCACAACTCCATTAATAAGAATTCAATCATTGGATATGATACAAGATTTTATCGTTGGCGATGCCTTACATAGTTTATAGCTGGGGTTCGTAAAACGATATTTAGTGGGGTTTAAGGCAGTCTGCTTATGATACGGTACGAAATGGGACTCCAAAAAAATTCAAATTATAAACAAAAACTTGTTCAAGATTAAATTGCCCGATGAAATACATCGTGAGGTTCGAGGACTCGACGTTCTTGCGTTTTAGAAAGGAAGCGAGTTTGCCGCTTTCCTGAACTATGTAGGTATGGTAGTCCTGAAAAATTATTTACCGGTGGACGATAATTACAATTTTATTGTAATATTCTACATCGCTTCAATTTTCTCTTCGAATTATTATTATAAAACATACTGGCCTTTAGGAAGATTTTTAGCCGAACATTTCATTGACAACTATACGTCCCTTTATCCAGAGAACATGACTTCAAATCCTCATAACGTTTGCCGTTTAGCTTATTTAGGATGAGATTGAGCGGTTTGGACCATTGCCAACTATTTCAACGTATCCGTTTGAGAATGCGTTGTACCAGATTAAGAAAAAAAATAAAGAATGTGCGGTTGCCACTGGTTCAACTTGCAAATCGTCTTTCTGAAGGTACGAAACGTGTCGTACCCGTGGTTTCCAAAAAGAATTATCCAATTTTCATATCACCTTTAAAATCTAATAAACCAAACTGCAATAAATTATTGTATGTAACACTAAGAAATAATTTAGTTTTAAAAAATACATTTGAAAATAGGTGGTTTTTAAACCTAATCAAAAATATTATTGCAATGGAATATGCAGTTGAGCTAAATGGAAACCAGTTCATTTACGGCCACAAAATAAAATACCGTGATGATTTTTTCGCGAACCCGATATAATCTTCTAATATTAAAGTATTTTATACTATAGATTGTACGAAATTTAGTATAGTGAATTGCACCCGATTAATCCAATACTGTGCAAGTTAGTTGCATAATAAAATATGAGAACGTCCATATTTGTGTTTATACCGCTACAACATACTTTATTCTAAAATCTTGTTGACAAAAAATATAGTTAAAACTTAATTTTATACGTGTTTAAACTTATTTGTAATAATTAAATAAAACGAATAAACTTTTAAATAAAATTACAATTCAGTGTCTTTATTCCTTTACCATTATAAAAATAAATTAAAACAAGTTATATAACTATTAATAACTATCTGAGTAATTCAAAAAGTTTAGTAACGTCTACAGTAACATATTGGTCATATTATAACATTATATAGATCATATTACATATTCTCAATACACAACAAATTGCTTCGATACAGGCAAATGCTAAAACCAGTATGGACCAATGGTACCCAACTTTGGGGTTGTGTTACAAATGATACAAGGCTTCCAAAATAAAGTGCTACGAGGGATTGTGAATGCCCCATGGTACATTAGGAATGACAACCTCCATAGAGGCTTGAAGGTGGAATACGTCACCGATGAAATAAAGAACCAAGCAAGGAAACACGTACAGCGCTTATCACTACACGAAAATGCAGATATCTGTCGTATGTTGGACACCACTAATGGAGTGAGAAAATTCCAAAGGCAGAAACCGCTGGAGCTGTGCAGTTTCCTTTAGAATAAGAAAGTATTATAAAATGAGTAAATAGGTTACATCTTAATCCGAGAAATTAATTTAAGATAGATAAACTACTAGATGATAACTGAATGAGTTGTAATATTGTATAAATAAATAAATTTATTAAAAAAAAAAAAAAAATTATTACATATTACAAAAAAAAATCTATTATAACATAGAGCATGAGTATCTTGAATGGTTAGTGTGCTATGTTTGGTGAGATTCCACAAAAATGAAAGAGTTGGAATTCTAGTTGCGTCGTCTTGTGAAGTAAATAATCAAATTAAGTAAATAGTCATTATAAATTAATTACAAATAAAACCGATTTAAGATATGTGCGTATTTATTAAATAAAACTGTAAAAGGTTAAAAATATATGTAAGTCTGAAGTCGCTGGGGTGTGTTAACAAATAAATTTTTTACAAGCATATTATGTATATATATTTTAAAGTCATATTTAGATCATTTATAAAACCGAAATAAAACTTATACCATATCTTTGATGTAAAAGTGCACATATGGCCTGCCTTAAATTGATCATTAATTTGTCACAATAAAACTCATATCAGTCATAACAAGGTTGATAGTTCCTAGTCATACGGACCTTAATATGATTCTTGTACAACCATTGTATGACCGCATTTTGGTCAAACAAACATAATAAACTAGTAAATTATGTTGTTTATATGATTTTGTTAAATGACTACTCATCATAAAACAAATCATATAAACTTATATATGATCGATTTATTCACTTCTTATATGATTTGTGGTTTCCTGGGTTTAAGCTAAGTTTGATAGAATTTCGATCATAAATAATTGTATGATAGAGAATATCACAATAATTTAGTATTATCATAATATGATAAATGCAATCATGTATTTATCATATTTTTTTTCGAAGTGTACTTTGAGTTATATTTGCTAAATTGGTATAGTATATTGTATAATTAAGAGGAAAAGTACTGCATTCCCGGACGATAGTGGAAATTAGCGGACAAGGCGATAGCCGTGTCCGGCAACCACGGGACTTTTTCTCCGGTCGGACTTTAAAACGAATATAAACCCAAAATAATTTTTAGTATTATTCATTAATTATAATATTAAGAAATCAAACCAAAGTAAAAAATCGAAAATAACATAAAATTATTGCTTAGTTAGCCACGACATCATAAGACATAAATACATTTTGTTTTTTTTTTCAAAAGTTGTCAAGTTTGTGTACCTATTTCATTTATAAAAAACGTGTGAACGAAATTTAAGGGATATGGACAGTGAAAGCGAATTATCCTTATCTTGTACCCCGCTGGATATATTGGAAGCAGCTAATTCAGCTACATGTGATTTACTCCCGCAAAAATCGAAGGAAAAATACGAAAAACTTATAAATGCTTTATGGATTATCGTCAATCTAAACACATGCGTTTGGCCTTATAAGTGTACTTTTATTTCTTCTAAACAATTAAAAATCCATGCGGGAATCTCGTACTATTATTACTTGTTGCTTAGCAATAAATACAACATACTGGAATGATGAGCTTTTCGTTTCGAAAAAACAACGAAAAAGATATATTTTTAAAAAAGCTGCATTTTCGAAAAAATGCCGCCCTTTTTTTATTTTTCAACCAATTTTTTTTCCTTTTAGTTCATTCCAAGGACGGTTTAATGCTGAATAAAACCCCGTTTTTGTTGTTTTTTTCAGACGTTTCTGAGAGCAGTTATGATGCACGTCCCGAATTTTCAGTATTTTTGGAAAACCCTTGTAGCAGACGACAGTGGGGTAAAAAAAATCTAAAAACAAATTGTTTGTTAAATAAAATGTCAATGGAAAGTTTCATTAAGATATCTCTTTTTATTCCAAAAAAAAAAATTTCAAAAACTTTTTTTTTTCAATTTTGAAGGTGTATGTCCCCTTAAATACCTACATGCTGACTTTAGTAACTAGGAATGAATCATCTGAAGCTTCCAAAAGGAATTGTTGAACAAATTCCATAGTTAATATTTTAGATTTCTTCGCTTTATATCCGTTGGATTTGCGTTTCAAGAAGACACGTAATTTTTGGTATTTTGCAATATCCACATTATTTTTAACCACTAGCATCGACCTGATCATTGAGTAGTTTGACCATAATGTGGATGATTTCAATTTTGTAGATAAATCAGCGAAATACGCCAGAATGACGTTTCCCAAAAATGATTTGATGTGTTTAGATTGACGATAATCCATAAAGCATTTATAAGTTTTTCGTATTTTTCCTTCGATTTTTGCGGGAGTAAATCATATGTAGCTGAATTAGCTTCTTCCACTATATCCGGGGGTACAAGATAAGGATAATTCGCTTTCACTGTCCATATCCCTTAAATTTCGTTAACACGTTTTTTATAAATCAAATAGGTACACAAACTTGACAACTTTTGAAAAAAAAAAAAAACAAAATGTATTTATGTCTTATGATGTCGTGGCTAACTAAGCAATAATTTTATGTTATTTTCGATTTTTTACTTTGTTTTGATTTCTTAATATGATAATTAATGAATAATACTAAAAATTATTTTGGGTTTATATTCGTTTTAAAGTCCGATCGGAGAAAAAGTTAAGTTGTGGTAATAGAATATAAATGGAGAATGTGAAAGAATCGAATTTCGTACGCTACGCTAGTAGTACAACTACATGGTATTATTCTATATATCTAGCGAATCAATAGTCTCATCCGTTCGAAACTGATTGTTGTGATTCTTAGACATTTGCCATCTATAAGTCAAAAATTCAAATATATATAGTATATTACCCGAGAAAAATTTAGTTGCGCGTTCCACCAGAAGAGTACCACCTCTCCTCAGCAGTACCATCGTTGATAGCAGAACGAAATATCATGAAAATTCTTCGGGTTTATATTTTTTTATACTAAGGGCCTCAATTGCGGAATAGCCAAACTATAACCATTATTTGTTTCCATTTTTCTCAAGCTGTCATTAAAAAAAATATTTTTTGTTTTTGGCATACCAGTTTTATAATAAAATATAATAATACTACATATATCGAGTGCTATTTATTGATATAAAGTGAATAATAGTTTTAATAATATAAATATATATAATATCTATTTCTCTCTCTCTCTCTGGCACTATATTCCATCAAGGGATTTGGCCACCTCAAATGAGTTGTCATAATCTTATTTTTACTTCGGATAATGAGTGATTGATTCATTGATCCTAAACCAGCCGTGAAAGTTTTTCCTTGTCACCCACCGGGAATCGAACCCGGGATCTCCGGTCGCTGGAGCAAGCAAGCTGACCACTTTACCACCGAGGCGTATCTCTTATCTCTATAAAATATGTAGTTATGAATTTATTGTGTTTTTATTGTGTTTTGTTATGAATTTATTTTGTGTACGTTTTTACAAAATATTGTGGTTGTTTGTAGGATGTGTATAGTATGTACTTAAAAAAGTATTTTTGATAATATAGTGCATACTCGTACGATGGACATAATACTTGTCAATAATAGACCCCCCCCCCCCCCCCCACATACGGCATTTACTTAAGAGGAATCAAAAGCACATCGAGGAACAATGTAACTTATTGGATTGTATTTCAAGTTTTGTAGCGGCTAGTTTCTTCCATTATAAGAAACTCCACACAACTACTTTCAACGGACAATCCTCCGTTCATATAATCTTAATAAACCGACAATTCGCCATGCACCGAATTATCTCAAATTATGTATATACAACAATTTTGAATATAAAAATATTATACATAAATACATACATAATCGTAGAACAACGCTTATACATAACAAAATTTGTATAAGCAAAATATAATTGAAAATTATATTTTGGTTATACAATAATTTCATGATAATACCTCTACAATCAAATCATTGAGAGGTATATGAAATCGTATTGATTTTGCAAAACCAAAGTTGAACGTACACACTACCATGCCATTACACAATAGATGGCATGGTAAACATTTATGTTTAATAAAACATAAATTCGAAACGGTGCCTTAAGAAATATTTGGTGCAACTCATTAAAAAAGTCAAATGTAAAACTGGAAAAACCAGTTTTGGAATTTTTAAGAACAATTAATAAAATTATAATTATTGGTCGGCCTATTCGATCTTTGAAAATTGCCGGAGCAACATTTAAAAAAACATCACTCACTATTAAATATAAAAGTGTTTTTTATTTCTTATTATTTCAAAATTTATAAGCTCCACTTTCTTATATCATGCATCTGCAGCAAGCCATATATACATCAACAACTGGTGTGGTGACTCCGACGACGGTTTTTTACCGAATCAGGTGAGTGATTTTTTTTATGATAATTTAAAGTGAAAGTGAATAAATATTTTGATAGTTTTTAAAAAAATTTTTGCATGGTGTTTCAATCATATTAAATTTAATAAATAAGACGATTTTTGTGAGATAGTGGCCCATTCCCCCACCAGTGGGCAGCGTGCTATATTCACAAATCGTCCAAATCCCCTGGTCGATTTTTAGAAGCACGTGTACTTCGTGACACGAATTCTAAAAATTCGTTCTTTTCATTTTTTTTTTCAAAAACCGCGTGGTTAAAAAATATTTTTTTAACAAGTAAAAAATAATAAATAAATTTTTTTTTTAAGTGTGTGAATTTCATATAGTAAGTGTGTGCACCGTTAGACCATTGTTATCAACAACATGGCAAATAATGGAGATAATAAACACCAAGCAAATGCTGACGAAGTTCTCTAGTTCAGTTGGTAGATTACGAATACGATCTTATTGAAAATTGAGAAATGTTACAACTTGGACAAACGTGGAAAAACTATGTTTCCATACAAAATACATGTTAGTACCTATCGTACCTATCACTCAAATTAAGATATTTTTCCTTCATTCACATGAGGGTTAATTGTACAAAGAATAATTGAGAGGCCCACTAAGTTGCGAAGACGGCCAGTCTAAAAGATTAAAAAAATGTATCATCATCTAACACAACAAAATGTTAATGCATTCAATTGCGAAATTTCTTTTGTATGGCCAAGAAAGTAAGTATTTAAAATATTTGCTAGTGTATTAGCAATGGGATAGGTAGATCTCATGTATTAGATACATAAACTATGAAATTTAAAGAATTAAATTTTAAGCTGCTTCATTTTTTAGGGTCATAGAATAAAATTAATTTGTTTAAGATGATACTGAAAGCAAGTAAACTTTTAGATCTTATAATTTCTTTAATATCACTTAAAAATTATTTGTATTCTCGTAATTTAATTTTAAATGTTTCAAATATGATTTTACCATTAAATTATAATAATATAATAATATTTGATATGATAATCTGATTAACCAATAATTTCACAATTATGTTCTATTATTAGTGTATGTTAATTTTGTAATACCTTCACATAATGTAGGTTCAATGGTTAGTTAGCGTTTATACATTTTTCCGTTATATCTAAAATTAATGAACGGACAACATTTGTTTAAAATTTAAAATGTACCTAACTCAAATTATATATTACAGTAATTATATGGCTCTATAGAATCATTTATATTTTTATAACATTTTTTTTATTTATATTTACAGCGATTACCTATAACTTGCTAGTAGAACGGAACGCATTGATTCAAATACGAATAAAAGGAATTTGATCTAGCATAATCTACAAGTAAAGGTAAAATTTATAATCACTATGTTATCTTATAAATGAGGTAGTTTAAATATTGAATATATTTTTAAAATTTTATTTCTAATCAGAAAACAATATTTTTAATCAATTTTATCAAGCATACATCTCTGTTGATCGGTCGTGTTCGTTTTACAGCTTTATTTGATTATTGATCATTTTTTATTCATGTCCAACAAATTATTTACCATTAAATTGAAAATCTAATCAATTTTAAATCATTAAAATATTATGGCTATGCTATTTCAATTATAGTACCAAATAAAATATTTTAAAAAATTAACAAAAAATTAGTTACAGTGAAAATATTCCTGTAATCTTTTAAATTTATACATTATAATTTTAAAAAGAGTTTAACATTTTATAATTAATAAAGCACACAAACATGAACAAGGGCAATTCGACTA
The DNA here is from genome assembly GCA_932526605.1 of Nephrotoma flavescens. Taxonomy (NCBI): domain Eukaryota; kingdom Metazoa; phylum Arthropoda; class Insecta; order Diptera; family Tipulidae; genus Nephrotoma; species Nephrotoma flavescens. The sequence continues at coordinate 106,853,316 of OW052222.1, forward strand.
AAAGTGATGTTTACAACACTTACTGTTCGGATGTAGAAAATGGTACGTTCAAATTAATATGTTCTGTATTTTTCTGTGTTGCCGGGGTATTCTTATACAATTTTAATTACAGAAAATCTTTTAAACCTGTCATCAACAACCAGTACCTCAACATACTGTATCGAGGTTGAACAAGATAATACACATAATTTTTTTTATATGTATAGTCCATAAATTTAAAATATTATTCTTTGTATTATTTAATGTAGAAAACGATAGCAATAGTGACGTCGCATTTGTAGAAAATCCAAAAGATGAAATTATTATAATTGCCGTCTTACTTTGAGAAATTTACAACAACAATCCCATATATGTAATTCCAAATTGGAATTATTTTAGACAAACTTTTCTGCTGGTATAGAATTATTCTATTCTACCTGTAGTTTTAATGTTCACCACCAGGGCAATTTTATTGAATACTTTTATTTTAAATGTTGGCAATAAAAATATAAAAGTGATTTTTGTTATTTTGACATCGTATTTTTCTAAACAACACGAGCAATTAGTTACGATTTGTAATAATATTCAATAATGTTCTAGCACATTACTATTTAATTGAATGTATTTAATTGCATTTTTACGTTGTTTTCAAATTCAAAATGTAATTGTTACCAACTAATAAAATTAAATTAAAAAATATCTTTGGTTGTTACTTTGAGCACAAATTAATTCTATTCCAGAATGGTTTTAACTTTTGCCAAAGTAAGACGACAAATAAGTGATAGTAAAGATGATGTAGAACGTCTATTAAATAGATTCACTGTAAATTACTTAATTTTATATAAATTTAATTAAATAGATTTTTAAGTTTCTGATGAATCATACTTGCGATAAAAAACGAATTATGAATGTATTTAATTGGTACAATAATAACAATGAAATAACCTTTTAAACATTTTTTTTCTTTTAAATTGTTCGATTATAGTATCGCAATTAGGTATATATAGTAATATATAATTGATTTTTTACTATTATCCCCCTAATTATTTATTAACAGAGTTTTTATAAATGAAAATCAGCTCGAGTTACCGATAGATTTCTTCCGAATTTAGCCAATTTAAAATCAATAATTTATATATTTTTAAATAGAATATCTTGCATCAAATAGTCTAAGCATAACCAAAAAAATCTATTATAAAAGTTATAGGTATAGTTTTATTGTAATATCTTTGTTCTTCTATAGTTCATGCATTGCCAATAGAATATAAAATTTGTATACTGGTGTATTTTGTTATACGTATCATAGAAAACGAGCTATTTGATATAACTTATTTATTTAAAATATAATTTGATTTTAAGATAATATTCCTTTCCACACGGAAACAGGGCACAACAAATAACTAATGACTGATGCCACACTAGGGTAACTCCGGTATCTTCTTCGTTTGTTTCCCCTTTACCAATAAAATCAAAAAATTGCGGCGCAGATATACCCGATTTTATTGGTAAAGTGGAAAGAAACGAAAAAGTTACCAGATAAAAGTTACCCTAGTGTGGATATGCACAATAACCACTCATTTATATTAAATTCAAATATAAATGCATGAATTCAATTAAATCGGAACTGTATTATTGTTTGTACGTGCTATGATCAATATTAATGTTTAATTATGTTGTAACTTTTTGGCTATTAATTGTTTTATCGTCTTTAATCGTTTATATTATTGCGAGAAAAACTATAGTTACAGTTTAATATAAGGCATTTTAATAACAACTATAATAATAATAATAAACACCAAATTACCCGTTGTTTAACGTATTACATGGACAAATGTATTTTGTATATTTGTAACAAATACAAATCGAAAATTAAAAAACGCACCGGCAATTCTTATTGTATGCAAAAGTGCTATTATTTAGACATAGCAGTAAAAAATTTAACAAAAAATTTTACATAAATAGTAAAATATATTGAAAATAGTCAGTCTGTTCGAAAGTGTTGGTCATTAAATTTCAAGAATGTTTAATATAAAAATTAAATTTAAAAAACAAACTAACTATTAATAAATAATTCACTAAAAATAATATAACGCAAATAATCAGTCTGTTCGAAAGTGTTGATCACTTAATTTGCAAAAAGTATTATATAAAATTTAAATTTAAAAAGTAAAATAAATATTAATAGATAATTATACCACATAACTAATGTAAGTATTTTTATTTTTAAATAAACGCACAAATTTGCACAAAATAATTGAAACGTTTAATTAAACACTTCTTTGTGCAATTGAACGAAATGATAGATTATTTTCCATACATTTTTAAAACCCGTGTTTTTTAATTGTGTTCCGTTAAATTTATTATGTGTGTAAAGCCGCAGCCACATGAATGTTGCTGTATTTTATGTTTAGCAAATATTGATAAAATATGACAATTAACAAACTGTACTGTCTACACGATTTGTGGTATTTGTTTCTTCCTTTGATCTTTTTTGAAAAAACGCCTATTTGCGCCAATGTTGGAAAAAAGTAACCTTGATTTGAATTTGTCATTTGTTTTGTGGCTACACGATTTGTTATTTGGACAAATACGCCAATGTTTGTATGTATTTGCATTCGTACGGCTGCGGCTTAAGACGGTAAACTATATTGATATAAAAATGTGGTAACTTTTATATTTATTCAAATTGTTATATACTCGTCCAAACATTAGCTGTATTTCATTGGAAATCAATTAATCGAGGCCAGTTTTGAATTTAGCTTTGCTTGCTTATGAATTTATCGTACCAAAAAGAAATTATTCATCATAGTCGGCCTTTTTATCAGTAGTAACTAAATTCACGTTGAATTTATGTAAATTTAAAAATAATTTAATATAAATCGAATTCAAGTTACAATTACTACTAGAGAAAACAGCCAACTATGATGAATAATTTCTTTTTGGTACAATAAATTCATAAGCAAGCAAAGCTAAATTCAAAACTGGCGATTAATTTATTTCCCAGTGAAATACAGCTATTATTGTAGTTTTAATATATTGATGGTATTTAACCCTTCAATGCATGACTTTTTCTATTTTGTCGAAAAAAGTCTACATTATAGTTTCTGCAATCCTTATTTATAATATCAAAATAAGAAATTCTAATTATTTGTAGTTTCATCGGAAAATCGATTTTCGTGGTTGTATCATATATGATACAGCATGCATTTATGAGTACAAAACAAACACAAATTTTTTTTTTTTTTTTTTAATTTGAAAGTTTCGTTTAAATATTTAAAAATGTTACATAGTTTTTCACAGCCTATGCTTTTTAAATTAACAAAACTATTTAATAATAAAAATAAAATAATAAGGACATAACACAATTTCTGTCTTTGTTGCAAGAAAGGTATATGTTGCATTTTTCACACTAAAAGTGAGTTTGTAATTTCAAGGTAACTTGAAGGTCTTTCCGATGTCCAGTTGAGAAAATGCGATACACCCACTCACCATGTGACTTGCGTTGAACATTTTTCGTTTAACGTCTATCTCAAGACTAATATTATTGGTTGATGGCCAGTCGGCCTCGTTTTAAATAGTTGTACTTATTATTGACTCTGCACAGGCTTTCAGCAAGTTGTAATCTAAAATTTATTAGAGCGAGATGTTGCTATCCTAAATCACGAGAGGTTCTTTTTGAAAGTAACCATGAATTTACCACCGTGATATCCAAAATATGGTAAAATATTCGTATGCACCATTTATTGGAGTGTAATTTTATTTTGAGGCGACCTATGTAACCTATGTATCCTTTAGAGCACGTTCGGTTGGTAACTTGCTTGAAGGTAGTCTGTTACGACGTACTGTGCCATCTGATTGAATACCAACTTTATTTAGTTCGATAAACAATGGTAAGCTCGTGTATTAATAATCATGGTGGTTCGCATTTCTTGGTACATTTCGTAGTAGTCGAGTAACCACATTTGATGAGCTTCCCAAATTTTTTTTTGATAAAATACGTGTATCACTTTCTTGCCCCGAAAATTGTTCAAAATTGTACGTAAATCCTGAACTTTCACTGAGAACAAAAAATGTTTAGCTCTATTTATGCGGCTTCATTGGTTGCTTCAAGTAACTTCTACCTTACAGAGCACATCTGTTCATCAATAGATATATTTTGCTCGATTGGAATCTTTTGGAAGTTTTTAATGAGAGCATCTATTACGGGTCGTATTTTGAACAGGCGATCGCGATTTGGATTTGTGTGTGGCACATTGTTCTCCTTGCGATTGAAATAAAGAAACTGACGAATTTTTTCGAAATGCTTTCCCGTACTATATTGTTCCACTTCATGGGACCAGTATCGGCGGAAGCGTGTTAGTTGGTGCATTAAAGTTAAAATACACACCCCGGGGAATTTTTCCAAATCCCTCCCGTTTATTTAAAACGTATTTTTAATGTTAGTTTCCATTGCGTTGTAATTTGATTCTCGATCGCTATTGCCATTTTAATTAGAATTGAAAAAATGATTGAAAATTTCAAGAGGCGTTTGTAGTTTGTGAACTTCTGGTAGAGATTCATCACCGTTAAATTTATATTTTTTGACCTCGCTTGTTTCACTTGTCACCTCAATTGCATTGCCAATATCAGGATCTTGTAATTCAATCACATTATTATCACTATGTAGAAGTATCACAGGTATATTTTGAATATCAAATGGTACATCGTCATCATTTTCAGATGGTGGTTCGATACGGAAGTCACTGTCTTGTTCGTCATCATTGTCAATAGAATTACATATTAATAAACTCCTCGATTTCCTTAGCATTTAAAAACTAGCGTTGATCAGTCATTTTTAACTACCAAAAATGTTAAATAAAATGTATTATTAAAGAACAGTTCCACCTAATCTCCAAATTATACGGTTGTATCATATATGATACAAGCAAGAATTGTGCCGTAATTGCATGATGTATCATATATGATACAACCAATGTTTTTCAATATTTACAATGATAATATAGACATATATATGTCAAAATGGTTGAAACGCATGATATAATTATAAATATTTAATAAAGTATTTTTATTATGTGAAATAGTTTATAAATACCCTAGAAAAACACGACCAAAAATCTACGTTGGTTGCGACAAACTAATCACCACAGCAAGCGACACTCAACCGGCATTATTCTATAAAATTACGCGGGAAAACTAAATTTTGTGTTGGTATAGGTTTTCAAAATATGTAAACGAAGATTCTTATATGAAGAAAATACGAAATTTATGCGTATACATGTATTTTTTTCTAATATGAAATGGTTGTATCATATATGATACAATATGCATTGAAGGGTTAAAGGCGTTATAAAACATGTTTGCATGTTCGCTAAATTCAACGGAATTTTTTTTGGAGTTTTAATAAAAAATACTCATATTTTATGTTTTTTGTAAAAATATGTAATATAAATATAAATAAATGTATATGAATAAATAGCGGATAAACATCTAAATTTTTATTTACTGTGTTTTATTACTGCTTTTTTAATTTTTGATTTCAAATGTTTTTAATGTCTGTGCAAAAGAAAAAAAAATATGTTTATAATTTGTTTTATAATATTTTGTTTTGTTATAACTCAAAAATTTCACCAAAATTGACTGTATGTGTGTTTGTAATTGAACTCCTCCTAAACGGTTTGTTCGATTTTAATGAAATTTTGGGTTTGTGTTTCAGTAAGTCCCTGGATGTTTTAGATTCACAATTGGTTCTAGGAAATTTTGTTTTGTTTTTTGAAAAAATATTTTTTTTATTTTTCTTGTATTTTTCACATATCAGAACATATAATCCCAAAACTTCACCACCCCTACCACCCACCAATCTTTATAGATATAATTCTTATGTACGATTTTTTGTGATTGCACTCCTCCTGAACAGCTGAACCGATTTTAATGAAGTTTTGTGTTTGAGTGGATTCCTGGATGGTTTAGATTCACAACTGAATCCGGTAGGTGGAACTGCGATCGCGTTCTAAGATTTTATATTTTTATTTTTTGTCAAAATTTTATTATTTTATTTTTAAAGATTTTTTGCATATTAAAACATATAACCCCAAAATTCCACCACCCCACCGCCCCCCAATATTTTACTAAATGAAAAGAAAAGTAAGTGAATAATTGAATTTTTGAGAATATTTCATAGTTATGTTTGACGCGGCGCTGTTGTCTAATTCTGTGGTGTTTGACGTACGCATCAATACATGTAGAAACCACTTGCGCCGTAGCTTGGCGTTGTTTTGATATTTCACTTTCTGTTTATGTGCATATTGACAAAACATATTGAAACATTGACAAAACATATTGAAATAAATTTTAAAATCGTAAATGAAGTGTTCTTAAACACTTACATTGAAAAAATGTGTAAGGTGCAATGAATTTCAAATATATACATACATGTACATTCAATGGCAATCAATCTAGCCTACTCTTTTGCATCGCATTTGGATCGCTGATCAAGATCCCAAAACCGATTTTTCGCCACAAATATATAACGAGGCATTAATAAAGATTGAAGATATTTGAATTTTCATTTCGAATATGCCACTCATTCATTTCGGTATGCCATCGCCTAACCGTCGTGCGCAACAATTTGGTGCTGCCCCATTGTGCTTGCCATTAATCGTGCACACAAATCTGGACGCAATATACTCATACAGAAGCATTTCGGTATGGCTAAAGTTTTGCAAAAATGCACAATTATTATCTGGGATGAATGCACTATGACTCACAAGCACTCACTTAAGCTCTCGAAAAACCGATGAAAGATATCAACGATAATACCAGAATTTTCGGTGGTGCTCTACTGTCCGGTAATTTCAGACAGACCCGGTCAATCTACACGTTACATGTGTAGACGAAATTAACGCATGTTTGATACAATCATAACAATGTTGAAATGTAAATACATTACGTCTTAACATAAATATGCATGTCCAACTGCATAACGATCCATCGGAACTGTCTTTCTTTGAACAATTGCTCAACATTGGCAATGGAAAAGTTAGATTGCATGAAAATACACAATATACCAGATTGCCAGACATTTTTTGCAACATGGTAGCCACGAAAGATGATTTCATTGAAAGCATATTCAGAAATGCACTACGTGAACGAGCTATTTCGTTCGCAAAATATCTCAATTTAAACCGTTGTTCAACTAGCATTAAGATAAAAACAAAACAAAAATTATTTCTTTTAGTTTTAAGATTCAAGAATTATTTCATTAATTTACTTTTCTTACATTAATAAGAATATGACTGTCATGGAAATGAATTGAATTTTTTCTTTGTTTGCTATTATTTAATAGAAATGAAAAGTGAAAAACCAATACCGCTAAAAATGTTTTTTTGTAAGATATTTTATAGCTGATTTTAAGTTTCTATAAAATCAGTTAAATAAAACCCGATTTTTATTAGACAGTTTATTATTGAAACTGAAAATAATATGTTTTTCGGCGTTTTTTAATTTTTTACAAGTCGCGTTAAAAAACAGATTTTTATTTTGTTACGGGTTTTTGACACGAAGAACAAACAGGTTTGTCACCGCTTCAAAGAAACTTAAAAGCAGTTTTAATACAAATATTTGAAATAATTTAAAACCGTTTCATAAAATATAAAACAAAATATAAAAGGTTTTTTTAAAACTGTTTATAAACGGTTAGTCATTAATAAAAATAATATGAGATGAAAAACTGCGGCCAAAAAAGCAGTATCTGCTAAGGTTTCGTAACGTGCCTGAAACCATTTCAAAAACTTTTTGGTTTTAAAACCAAAGTTTCGTATTGGTTATAAAACCTACTTGAAACCAAAAATTGCTTCTTGGGGTATATTTCTAAAAAAAAATTCAACAAAAATAAATTCACAAACGGAAAAAACTTCAGATCAGATAAATTAAGTTTATTGTTTAAGTTTGTTAGGTCATGGATAATATCATAATTTTTTTAAATTGCTAAATGAATTAGCAATATTTTTTGTTCTTTTTTAATAATATAGAACATAAATATGTTTATTTTTGTAAAAAAATGGAATCAAGAAAATCATCATTTTATTTGACAAATAAACAAATTGAGAAACGTATTAAAATACAGCAAAGTTGTGACCAAGATAATGTGGCACCAACAAATATTGAAAACAACCACCGGCCACTTTAATCGAAGAGCCAGAACATTCTATTAAACAAGATATTCAAGCTGAGGTAATGGATGTTTCAATAGACCAACCTCCAGAAATGCATGATGATGAAAATGATAGATTTTTATTTGAAAATGAAGAACTATCATTTTTAGATGATGAAGTAATAATTATACTCAGAGCTCTCTTGTGCGTGATATTGCTCATTGGGCGACCACAAGTAGAATAAGTCGGGAGAAATTACATGCTCTTTTAAATATATTAAATTCGCACAATATAATAGTACCAAAAACTGTTCGGACTCTATTAAAAACGCCAAAAAATAAAATAATAACACGTACCGTTGAACCCGGAGAGTATTATCATTTTGGTATTCAAAACCAATTGAACAAATTGAAATACAACTTTCTCAAAAATTCAACTCAAATATCTTTAGATATTGAAATTGATGGGTTACCTCTATTTAAATCGTCACATACACAACTATGGCCAATTCTTGCTTCATTTGTAGACCAAAAACAATGTTTCAGCATTTCGTATCGGCATATACACTGGAAACCAAAATCTGAAACTGAACTGATAATAACCATCAACTAACACAGGTTATTTAATTAAAACATATTCATTAGAAGATGACGACTACTTTGGTAGACCACGTAACATCGAAACACATGAAATGAACAATTAAGTTGGTACAATAATGTAAAAAGTTTTTAAAGTACAAACATTTGCATATAAGGCATAACAAACAGCAGAAAAAGAGATTTTGAGAACAAGGATATAATTTTTTTACTAACTACTAGTCAGCTTGATAAGCAAGATCCAAGCATTGAATGAAAATGCAGATAACTTAAAACCATATAACTTGAAACTGTAAAATGTGACAGTTACTCTATTTATTATTACGGTCGACCGTATAGACCGATATATAAATCAAAAGAATGAATATTTAAAACACAAATAACAAAAATTTTGGAATCGAGCCCAACAAGTATTTTGTTATGTACACAAAAACGGCACTTGTTGTAGAGATATGTTGGGAAAAGTATTGTTCGAGGAGACGGATAGGCCGAAATGCTTTGTACTCGCATTGTTTCATGAGCTTTTAGTGAAAATTAAATTCTTTAAAAAATACAGTTCCAGCACCTAAAATGCGAAAAATGTTGTTTCGTAACCGATATCACTGTCATGATTACGATCTTCGTTAGCGTCACATTAAATGTATAATTTTTGCTATTAAATCAGTAGACACACAAACACATTATAGCTGAAAATGTAGTACAGTGGAGCAAAAAAGCGCGCGCCATTTATTCCCAAACCCCTCAATATTTTTTTTTTGTTTTTTCTACATATATTCTCAAACAAACAATTTAATCAAATTAAAATCTATAACAAACATTTTATTGATCAAATCATGTGAAGAAAGCTCAGCAGAAAACAGAAAAAAAAATTCTAATCTAAATCTTTTTAATTTTTTTGTGTATAGAAAAGAAAATTTAATGGAAAACTAACACAATAACAACAACAACACCACCGATTCCAACATACATATAACAAGCGACAGTAATATAAATTGTATAAGAGGAATAAATAAATATAAATAAAAAGTCATCACAAATAAACTTAAATTTTTTTGCCGTTGTTGGTTGTTGTTGGTCTTGTGCTTTTATGCTTTCGGAAAAAAATCTTTTTTTTTTGCTTCCCTATGTAGAAGATGAGATGGATGAAGTTGTCTATAAATATTGTCTTATTATATTTCTATTTTTTTGGGCGAGCGAATATAAATAAAGAGATTGAAGCGCTTTAGACATTGTTCTGTTGCTAAATATATATTTTTTGCTATACGCCGAGCTTAAAGTCGTAGTCGTTATTTTTAGGTTTCGTTATTTTTTTTTATACGAGAACAAACACATCTCTCCCCACATATGTAATGTAGACATTTTATTTTTTTGTTAGGACTAGAATGAAGATGTATATAGCACAAAGAGAAATAAATTTAATTGTTTTGGTAATAAAATTTATGGTGGATTCTTGTATTTATTTGCAAAGCCTTTTGAGCTTTTTTCTTTATGTATTGTATGTGTATGTATGTAATATATAGAAATAATAGGCAAACGTGAAATGATTTCATAATAGGGGAAAAGCTAAATCGAAATTTGTTATTAAATTTACCATAAACATGGCAAAAGGATTGCTGGTGCCAATAGTTTATAAAGTTGGAAACATAAATTAGCAAATTGTTCCGGCAAACAACAGTACAATTGTTCCATTTAAACCCATCCATTTAAATAAAAATTAAGATAATCTTATAGCAATTTCTTTCCAAAAATAAAAAATGAATTGATTTTTTGTATGTCAAACAACACGATACACGATTGATTTTTTTTTGGTAGTGTATCGGTAAAAAAGATGACATTCCAGTTTGACTTGAGTTTACTGTCAAAAATTTTGATTGACAGATTATTGAGTTGTGTCGTAAAGTTTCTGTTGCTATTTGTTGTGTCAAAAAATTCTATACAGTTCAAATAAAATCGTTACAAACAGTGTCTCAAGTGCATAATTAAAAATTAAAAATGCAGTGCGATCTAAATAATTTTGAAATAATATTTACAGATGGCGGTTTTGTAAAACAATGTGATAACAATGTTTATTTAAAGAATAAAATTAGTAAGTAATTTTATAAATATTAAATTTTGTCAAAATTTAAAAATTTATTTTCAATTTTTTTTAGCCGGTGACATGTTCATACCTGCCTACTCTGTTGTAGCAAATTTTTACAATTTGAAAATTTTAAACAATAACGATTGTAGGTACAAATTGTAATATTTATAGAAATAATTAATTAATTATTTATTTATAGCGACCATTACAACGATGAATAAACTGAAGCCGAATGACAATATTAATAATTTCGATGATGGTGGTATGTATACTCGTATTAAACTTATTTTCTTATAAACATTTTAAAATTATTGAAAATATTATAGAAGTTCAAACAGAAAAAAAAAAATTGTAAAAAGACCGGAGCGAAAATATCGTAAATATAAAGTGGACTGAAGGTCCAACAAGAAATATGTTAACATTAGGTTAGGTTTCAGTGGTTGACACTTAGGCCATTTTTCCCCATTGTGATACCACGCATTCATGCTACATCATTAACCCATTCACCTATTCACCTACTCACACAACTCCAGTATACCACTTGCACATTGCAAGCTCCGTGTCAACCTGTACATTGACATGGACGGTGGGTCGGCGCTCAATTCTGCATTCCATCAGAGGGTCATAGTTGTGTTTATTAACATCATCGATTGTATACGATGATGAAAATTCGATTTGCATCTTGCCTCTGATGGGGTGCGAACCCAGTTGGCATGTTAACATTATATGCAGATAATTTTGGAGAAGTGGGCCATTAAAAAAATTTAGGAGTAAAAAATTAATGTGGCGAAACATTGCTTTAAAATTACAAAATTCATTCAACAATCAATTAACGGCGACACAGGTTGAAACACGTTTCAAATGCGTGATGAAAAGAAAAAAAACAATTGAAAATAATAATTTAAGTGGTGCAGTTTTTAAAAAAACTGAATTTGATGGCGAAACAGAAACTATTGCGAAATTAGACGATTCAATATCACCAGAATATCTATTAGCACCGCAATACGAGTCCGGAAAGTCCATGGCAACGGAGAGCCCTTCGACGTCCACTTCAAGCAAACCACCACAAGAAGAAAACTATAATGAAAATATTGATAATGTTGAGAAAGATTTTAGAAAAAGACCGGCCAAAAATTATTTAAATGATGAAATTATAAATATATCGAGAGAAAGAAATTTACTTTTAATAAATTATTTAGAAAGGAAAGAGAAAGCAGCTGAAGAAAAGCAAAAATCAAAATTAGAATATAGAAAATTGAAAGATTTAAGGCGATGGCAAAACAAAAAAAATCATTTGCGAAATATAGAGTTGAAAAAGAGGAAGCGCGAGGCGTAGAGAAAAAGGAAAAATAGAAAGACACAATGAAAAAATCAAAATGTTATGAGAAATTATAAAATTAAAAAATTTGAAATAATTTTCATTTATATTTATTTTTTTGTTTATTAAATTTTTAAATTATTGTATTTATTGTAAATTTTTTTTATATATATACAAAATAATTTAATATTATACCAATAATTGTTAATTTAATATTGTTAATTGTTTATTTATTTATAATTAAATTTTATTTTAATTACTTAAATGTTCTTTTACAAAATTTATTTAATTGCTTTTATTTATTGAATATATTAGTATAATAATAAATTTAATTACAAAAAAATTTAAAATGTTTCCATAATTTTATCTCGTTTTGTTTCACCTAATATTTTTTCAATCGCTTCTGATAGTGTTTCTCTATAAATTTCCTCATGGTTTGCTTCAGTTGAGGTTGTTCCTTCTGTGGAATCATCATTATCTTGTTTAAAAAATAAGTCACCGTTATCTATACACAAGTTGTGTAACACACAACATGCTAAAATGAATTTGCTCATTCTCTGTACAGTAAAAAAATCGAATTTATATTGTAATTGCTGAAAACGTTGTTTCCGAAAGCATTTTCAATTTTGACTCTAGTTTGAGAATGTATTTTGTTGAATTTTTTCTTTTGTTGATATGTTAATTAATAAATTATTAATAATTAATATTGATTATTACCATAAGAAAGCCAAGTATTGAGTTTCTGCAGAGATTGGTTTTCGCCCACCATATGGTTTTCTTTTAAAATGCTCGGACATTTCATACATCCCAATGATTTTATTTGCAACAATTCGTAATAATCGAAAACTTTTGCGAAACTATTTTTGAACAAATCAATAATCAATAAAATACTAATATGAAAATATATAAAAGGCTGTACTTCAAATATTAACTAATACTTACTTCCTCATCACAATATTTCTTCACAACATCATTTACAAAATTATTGACCCGTTGTATTGGTTTTTGTGTTTTTTTATATATTTGGGCCAAATTACACATTTCATCGTCATTTCCCTATAATAAATCGAATGCAGAATCGGATGAAGTTGATGATGATGATTTGAATGACCATGGTGATGATGATGATGAAGATAATAATTCATCAATCATGAAATCCAAAATTTGTTTGTTATTCATGGTCGAAAGGCACTGTTAACAATTATATACACCGACAAAAATTATTTCACAATTATCTACACAAATATTTACACAATTATTTTTACAAAATTATTAAAAAAATAATTTTAATACAATTAGTATAAGGCGAAATACAAATAGTAATTTGATACAATGCAAGACAATTTTTATAGTCAAAAATAAATTTTGTATGTCAAGATATCACGGTCAACTAGTCAAAAAAATTATAATGTTTATGTTTATATTTGTTGAAGTGATTAATAAAAATGTGTTTATTAAGTATTTGTTGAAGTGTTTATGTTTATATTTTTGACGTAAACATATTTATGTGTTTGTAAATCACAAAAAAAAAAAAAATCAACTTTTTTACTTGGAAAGAAATTGCAACGGTATTTCGATCAAAAATTTTTGATCTCAAATCAATTTTTTTGATTTATAAATCAATTTTTTTTGAAAGCAATTGCTATAATAACTGTTTAGGAAAAGAAACAAAAATCTAGGGTTGTTAAGTTTCAAATTAGGCTTGTCTGAAATTAATGGTATTGGATGAAGAACAAATTTGCGTAATATTTTATTAGTTAAAACTTTAAGTTTAGCCAAAATATTTGCACAAGAGCATCATCGTTCTTTTTTTGGTGTATTGACTTTGTTCATACTGAACAACCTTTATCGCTAGCAGTTCACGACTAACTGTTTTTAAAAAATTAAACATTAACAACATTTATTTTAATATTCGTCAAAAGAGCAAGAACGCGGCTAAATTAGATATGGTCGCAATTTTATTATTCAGTGGCATTCGACGAATATTTAAGGCGTGATTCATAAATGAGACCGAAACAACAAAATTAAGAAATTATAAAGTTTTTTAACAAATTAACTAACACCTCGAATAAAACATTTGAAAAATAACTTGATTGTTAAAATTAAAAGAGTATCTATATTTTTATGATCTATAGCATTAAAAGACGTTTGGGTAGAAGTAGACCACAAGGCGGGATCTTTATCCTTCCCGTTAGAAGAAAAGCGATGAAGAGTGAAAATCGTCGCCTTTGTGGATGTTGTACCAATAAATGCGTCAAGGAAATATTTCAACACAAATAAGTAAATAATGTAAAATGCTCGTTGGTTCGGCACAAATGGAACCGCAAATGTGGATTGTACCATCCTGTTCAGCACAAATCTGGCTCTATTTACTAGAAAGCACAAAATTTTGAGTTCTGGCCCTCTCACCTTAAATGACGCAAAACTCGCCTTTACTGATAGAGCGAGATTTCTTGGCGCTATCTTGGATAGTAAGCTGAGTTAAAAGGCAAGCTTTTTTGAAAGAGTTTGAAAGGCGTGTGGATCTATTTAAGCGTGCAGGAAAGTATTTGGAAAAGATGTCATCTTAAACCAGAGTTGGTACACTAACTCCGAATCGCCGTAGTAAGAGCTGCACTTATGTACGGAGTTTGAGTTTCGGTGGACAGCGCTTAATAAATCCACATATATAAAGATGATGGAGAACGTCCAGAGAACGGCCTGTATACATATTAGTTGAGTGCTGCTGCTATAAAACCCTTCAAAGAATTCTCCTTTCCAGAAAATTCAGAAAGAGCCGCTTCGCAACGAAAAAACGGAAGTTTATTTTTTATTAAAATTTTCTTTATTGAATCTTTCATACAAGAAAATAACAATAAGTTTTCAAATCTTAATAACTAAGGTAATTATGTAAATCTGCGGGAGTAGAATCAACTTCTTATCAATAAGTATGTTAAACGTAATAATTTTATAATTTATGTTATAACAGCCATCGTTTTCTTCTTTAATCGCAAAGACGTAGGTATATCTTTTACGTTTCGCTCCAGCAAATTCGGATGAGTTACCAGTTTCATTGCATAGCTGATGCGCATCTTTTGTAATTCGGCTTTGACAGTCAGGATGCTGAAGTCCTTATGTGTATTTTTGTTTTTTACGCACCAGGCTGCTCCTGTAATCATTCTGAGAATTTTTGACTGTATTCGTTGGACAATGTCAATATTCGAATTTGAGGTTGATTGCCACAAGACCTGGTTTACACTTTTTTTCATTATTTTTCCATTTATACTAAACAACAAAAACCCCGAAGACCGCAGTGATGTGCCGCATATCAATAAAAATTGTGGATAATGTCTCCAAAATGCTAGTATATATTATATATATATATTTTTTATGTAGTTCTATACTTTTTGTAAAATTGTGTATCTAAATTTTTGCTTTTTGTTAACTTGTATATAGCTACTCTTTTGATAAATGTTGAAAACTTCACACCGGTCCAGACGGTAGGGTAGGAATGGTAAACAAACTCGCTGGGTAGGGTACGACTTTCCAATTACGACATGAACCGAGAAGGGCAGAGTGGCCTACCCCAACGGTCAAACTAGCGCTACGGCGTAACCACTAATGAAAGATGGATGAACATTTTCATATGCAACAAAGCAAGACAAGCTTGTCTAATGCTGAGTTTTGTGCGCTCAACAACATTAAATTCCGGCAAAATCAAAATTTAAGAATAGTCGTAGTACCAATATAGAAGTTCCAAGAGCGAAGATTTTTGTTCCCGTCTTTTGAGGAAAATTTTTGTTCGAGGCCAGAAATATTACATTCAATTCGTAATGACTTCAAAGTAATCTGTCGAATTAACGGACCATCATCGACCCAAGCGTTTGCAACCAGCTACTATAATCTAATCTAATCTATGTTTTATGATAAGAAAACTACTAGCTTGCAACTAATAAATTGCGTATACAACATATATCAGAACGCCTATTTTGATCCAGAATTGGGAGACGAAACCACAAATTTGTGTATACGTATACGACGTATAATACACAATTTTGAATAAGTGTGCTGTCATTTGTTACGCATGTATGTGTGTTGTTTTTGTGACCATAGGCACCAAAATTTATCGAACCGGGTGGAATCGGTTCAAATGTTTGGTGCTTCCACTCCTGTTTTGTGACATTTTCCCATGGTATCTAGATGGGTAACAAATTTGTTCGGACGTAACGCCACACCATTCGCAATGTTTTTATTTTAGGTTAATAATTTTATATTTTGTAAATTAACAAATTTTATATTTTATAAAAAAAAAACAATTGTAAAACATTTCGTGTTCAATAAAACGACACGTAAAAAATAAATTCACTTTCCTCAAAATTTAGCATAATTTTGCTTTTGTCAAATTATGCTAAATTTATTTTTTACGTGTCGTTTTATTGAACACGAAATGTTTTACAATTGTTTGTTTTTATAAAATATAAAATTTGTTAATTTACAAAATATAAAATTATTAACCTAAAATAAAAACATTGCGAATGGTGCACTCAGAGAAAAAATCTAAGTAAACCCTACAAATAAATTTGTTGATTGTACCAAACATTACTTTTACTATCAAATTGTAGGTTCAACACAGGCTTTCGTAAAAGCTATTAAGAAATAGTTATATGTACAAATATAATTGTAAAAAAGAACAAATATAGTAAAATATGCTATTACATTTAAATTGTAATTTCAAATAACAAACTTTTTGAATATGATATTTAAATAAAATTATTTCTTAGAATTACTGAATTATGTTGAAAAATAAATAATTAGAGGTCAGTTTTGAAGTTATAGCTCTGGTTGTTTCTGAATTTACTATAGTTGGCATATTTATCAGTAGTAACGAAATTTGAAGTGGCTTTATATAATTCCAAAAAATTGAATGTTTACCATATATCGAATTTGAATCATAATTACTACTGACAAAGAAGCCAATTATAATAATTTTCTTCTGCTATGAAAAATTCAAAAACCAACATTGCTAATGCTAAAACTGGCCTATACGATTTTATTTCTCAACAAAATGTTGCTATTATTACTGTAGTTTAATTGTTTCCCAATTTTCGCTAAAAAGTACTCCAAGTTCCCATTTTCCTTGCACTATTTATTTGGTGAGTTCCATTATATATATATACTAGCGCGAATTAGAAGTATGTATAATCAAATGTAGATTTCTAGCTTTAAGTCAATCGTGTAAACAACGTCGTGTAATTGTTGTTATTTCATTCATAGTGAGTTTTTCATGTTTCTGCAGCTTAATTGCTTGCTGAGTTTGAATGTCAGCAACCTCCTCGCTGTGTATGTAACAAATTAGTTATAAATGTTCAACCATCAGTTCTATGTCACGATAAAAATGTATTACACTTGCATCATGTCGCAACTGTTGTTCACCTTAAATTCTCAAAGTTAATTCAATCCATATGTTCGATAGCAAGAAACATTTTGGGCATTCACTTGATACTATACCGCTTTCATATTGAAGAAAGAAATTCGCAATTCCTAGTTAAACACCCATGTATTTTGATAATATTAGGATTAATACATGTCGGAAATTTTTGGGAAAAGTTAATCTAAATGCATTTACATTTAATCACCGACCAATGATGTTGGACTGTCCAATTGGAATGTCAATCACTCGCAGTAAATTTTGCATAACATTCATATCAGTATAGTTTCAAAAAGAGCGTGTACGGCATAACTATAGTTAAAACTATAGAAACATATATGAGCGGGGCTTATATCGGCTTTCTATTGGTTCCTCTTGGACGCACTAAAACAAACCTTAGTATAACTGCAACTGGTTAGCGGATAACATATATGAAAGAACTGAGTGCGATTTATTAAAAACGCTTTGAAGAGGTGTTTTCAAGTACACATCCGAAAGGACCAAACATGTCAGTTGCAAGTGCAACAAAATATATAAAAAAAGTTGAAAACATTTGTATAGAAGAGGATAACAGATTATTCAATGTATGAAAATATGTTGACGATTTGCCAGATAGAGGCAAAATCCGCACCACTACAAAAAAGGAGGATCATACAGTTATTTGATGAAAATTCGTCGCTTACGCTGGATGCAGCTGTGAAACAATTGGGGGAAAAGAATATTATTATACCAAAAATAACCATACGAAATAGAATTATGGAACATGGCTACGCATATGTAAATACTTTGGTCGAACCACTGGTAACACAAAAATACATGGAAAACCGACTACGATGAGCGAATGAACATAATAACAAAGATTTTACGAATATTGTGTTTACCGCTGAGATATCCTTTTGGGGTTTTGACGTTAAAAGTCATTTTGTAATATAGGCTACTTTCAGACTTTGTCAGTAACGGACTTTTCCCAAAAAAATTTATTCGTTTGAGTATTTTATTTGTTAATATTTAAATATTTTTTAAAACTAAGATGCTAATTGAAGGTCGGTAGGAGTTCGATACCGCAAGCGATCACTTCAAAGGGTCATAACCCAAAAAAATAATTTTAGTGAAGTAAAGAGTATTAAGTAGGGGGCTACAGGGGGCTACTACTAACATAAAATTCTGTTCGATTTACGGGGATAACACGTTCTGTCTCCAAAGAACTTCGATGTTATATGTAAAAAAGTGTACTACAGCCAAAATATTTTTCTTCAGTTATATCAATGCCCGTTGTCTATTTAATTTACCCTTACAACTATCAACAAAATATCAATCTAAAATCGGTAGCGAATTTTGCAACTTATTCTAAGTGATTTTAAACGGAAAATTGTTAAGTGCAAGGCCAACTATTGCGACATAAAATAGAAAATACGATTATAATCTCAGTTACATTAGGCGCTTACAGGTCTCATGCCATGATTAGTTGGCCGCGATTTGACTCAGCATGTTCCCAAATGTTGGGTGCGCTGAAAGCGCCCATTGTAAGTCCGTCCAGTAAAGCTAAGTTCAAAGTGTTTTTGTTTGTTCTGGCACTTCTTTATCATAAATACAAATGTATATAAAATAATATATAAAATTTGCTTTTAAATTGTAATTATTATTAATATATTGTTATATTTACAACATATTTGTAATTAATACAAATAATCAGTAACAATTATTTTTAAATTGTAAAAATAAACAATTATTGCTAAATATTACTAGTACATAATAGATTATAATTATTATTAGATAAATTTTATTATAACTCGTGCTCGTGTATCAGTTTCAGTTGCACCACGTCCACGAATTGACGAATCAGTTTAGACGATATTTTGTGAAAAATTAATAATTTTTTTATATAATTTTTTATTATAAATAATAATAAAGTGTTGTTTGGTAAGAAATATTTATTTACTATAAAACAATTCGATGCGCTACAAAAAATACAAAGTGAAATTAAGTTTTGTGCGTTTAAAATTTAGAGTAAAAACATTCTTTTCATTTTGTCAAAAATGGCGAACGTTGTTAGTATAAGATTGCTATTTGTGATTTCCCCGGTAGTTCTACTCAGTGTAATCTTCCAAATAATGCATGGTGATTAACGTAAAGTTACTTTTATTGATATGCCATGTACAATAAAATTATAGTTTCAGGTATATTAATGCCAATAAAACTTTAAAATGTAATGGTAATCAATTACATGAACAATAAAATGTGTTAAGCTTCCTTTCAAATAATTTGTTACATTTTTTCTTAAATAGTAAATAAAACAAATAAATAATATTTGGGAATGTTATTAAATTGTAAAAACTAAAACAATATAGTAAATTTTACAAACAATTTGCATAAGTTAATATTAATTTGTAAATATTATTGTAAAAATGATGAATGTATGTGTAGTTTAACAACGCCATCTGTATTGTATCGGTATAATTTTTAGTTAGAACGGTTAATAACAAAATATTATTCATAATAAAATAGCTAATTATAATATTAATAATAATCATAATTATAATAAATATATTAATAATATAATTATAAATATATATATATATATATATATATATATATATATATATATATATATATATATATATATATATATATATATATATATATATATATATATATATATATATATATATATATATATATATATATATATATATATATATATATATATATATATATATATATATATATATATATATATATATATATATATATATATATATATATATATATATATATATATATATATATATATATATATATATATATATATATATATATATATATATATATATATATATATATATATATATATATATATATATATATATATATATATATATATATATATATATATATATATATATATATATATATATATATATATATATATATATTATATATATATATATATATATATATACATATGTATATATATATATATATATATATATATATATATATATATATATATATATATATATATATATATATATATATATATATATATATATATATATATATATATATATATATATATATATATATATATATATATATATATATATATATATATATATATATATATATATATATATATATATATATATATATATATATATATATATATATATATATATATATATATATATATATATATATATATATATATATATATATATATATATATATATATATATATATATATATATATATATATATATATATATATATATATATATATATATATATATATATATATATATATATATATATATATATATATATATATATATATATATATATATATATATATATATATATATATATATATATATATATATATATATATATATATATATATATATATATATATATATATATATATATATATATATATATATATATATATATATATATATATATATATATATATATATATATATATATATATATATATATATATATATATATATATATATATATATATATATATATATATATATATATATATATATATATATATATATATATATATATATAATATTTTTATAGATCACTTAGTTAATCTTACAGAGCCAATGTCTTCAGATTCAATTCATTTGGGCCTAGAGAGTAACAACGACTTCACGGGTGAAAAATCAACGAATAACTTGCAACTGTTATCAGAAGGTGACGATTATTCGCCAGTAGACCAAGTTTTAATATCTTGGCAGATGTATGGCACCTTGGGCCAACTGTTTAAAGGTATTTTATCCAATATATCCTGCTTAAATACATCTATTTACATACAATTTTCGTTTTAGAGCACCAATTTCAAATTGACACATTTATTCGTATTAAAGAAAGCGAAATAAACGAATTAATTCCAATTATCGGGCAAAGAGTGAATTTTAAACACAATTTAGTCCAGCGGAGAATTGACAATGTAACTTTAGATTAATACTAATTTTGATCTTCAAATTATATTGTAAATCTATAAATTTATTATTCTTGTAGGGCTATCCTGTTATTCCACTTGGGGAGATGCTCACAGATGTCCGAAATGTATTAACGTCAGCACCAGAGCCAGATGCACCACTGTTACCATTCTCGTCCGTACCATTTACATCGCCACTATTATCACCGTGCCCTGTTAATTCCAGTAATAATGAACTAACTATAGAAATAAAAAATATAGCTAATTTGGTAAGCACTCGAAATTATCCCATCTATATTTAGAGGAGATTTAATAACTTAGAATAAACTAGAGAAGTTTATTCTGAAAATATATATTACAATAAATTCATATTTATTTTAGAATTATCGTGAGACCTTATTGAAATATTACCTCGCTGCCGCTGCTGTACAGCATCAAAATGCTTTCAATAGTATAAATGACCTCCACCGCCGGAATATCATTACTTGTTTGGTTAACTACTTTATATAAAACAGTATTCGGCTTACCACAGAAGACTACAAAATTGTAACAAAACAAATTATAGACATTTTCCCGTCTGAAAATCCTGTAAGAATTATTATCTAGGTACTAGGTTGAAAGTTTGGTTGAAGGCACAGGGATTTTTCTTTGTACAAAAATTCAAAGAATTTTCATAATTTTTGTACTATGGTGGCTGAAGTCTGATGAAGAAGAATTCAATGTTTCATTAGTTCGAAATTAAACTTTCAACGCCGTGGTAACCTCACGTTGGCTCGATGTAAAACTAAAATCTAGCTATTACTCAGAGTAAACCAAACTTTTACATGCTCTTTTAAATTAATAATAACTTTAAAAAAAAAACATCTCTACGAAATATTTTTAACATTCTAATTGAATTTTTTATTAATATGCGAAACAAATATTTTTTTTATTCTATCCGATTATGTACATCAACATCTACCGATTATCATATTTATATATATTATATATATATTATATATATAGTGTGGAAACGTCATTAACTAGGCCTAAATTTAATCAGTTTTCATAATGAAGTAAACACATATAACAAAATTTTGATTATTAAACTTGATTTTAAATATGTTAAAATGATAAAAAAATTGTCACACTTTTATATGAATTACTATTATAACTTCATAATATAATCATTTTAAAACTGTAATAAAGCTTTCAAAAAAATGTAAAAAGAATTTTATATTGTTTGTTTTGTATAAAAAGTTTTCTTCCTGAACAGAGGTCGAAGATGACATTATTATTTCCAGTAACGGGTAATTATACCAGATCATTTAGTAATATTTAACTTGTATTGACCAATTTTAGCATTATAATTTAGTTTGCACAAAATGCAATTAATTTATTTTTAACTTAAAATTAAATAAAACTACAACTTATTTTTACATTTTACCATTTTTGTCATTTATTTATTGATTCTACAAAAATTGCAAACTGTTTGTTGAATTTACAAACATAACAATTTGTTTGTAAATCTTACCATTTCTATCATTGATTTGTTGGTTTCACAAAAACGACTACGTTCTTGTAGAATTTACTAAGATTATAATTTGTTTGTAAATATTTTCGTTTGTATTATTTGTTTGTTGATAATACAAAAATAACAAGTTTGTTGTAGAATTTACTAGGAGTACAAATTATTTGTAAATACTACCGTTTCTAACAATTATTTATTGACTTTACAAACATTGCAATTTACTTGTAATGTTTGTTATTATTTCAATTTAATTGTATGTTTTGCGATTTTTATTATTTACTTGTCGATTTTACAAGAACTGGAAAAAATTGCAAATGTCACAATTTATTTGTCCAGTTTGCTAGATTTACAACAAGTATAAATAATTTGTAAAACAAACGATTATTACAATTTAAATATTGAAATTACAATAAACAAAAATATTATTTTTAACAATAATTACAGTAAATACTATAATTTTTTTGTTGGCTCAAAATCGTACCCGGAAATTGTTGAATTTATCGGTTTTTTTGTAGATTCAACAAATTTTTTCTCTCAGTGTGTGGCGTTACGTCCGAACAAATTTGTTTGTTACTAATACAAAAACACATATATTCTACACTATTGCGTTCCGGTAATTCTTCTCTCCTGTTATTATTTTTGGATCAAAATACGCGTTCAGGAATGCAAAATTACCGGATTTATATAGGTATCTAAAAAATTTTTAAAGTCAAAAATCGAGATATATGTATACTCTACAATACAGTGGTAGACATTCATATAAACGCACTCGAGATAATTAAAACACCATTGTTTTTTTATTTATTCAATACTCGTTTATTCAATACTCAATGACCTCCACCATTTTGTATCACATCGAAAACTCGAGTTGGCATTGAATCTACTAAGTTTCTCATTGTTTCTAGATCAATTTTCGCCCAACAATCACGGATTGCACTTTTCAAGTCATTAACATTATCAAATTGCCGACCATTTGCATAGACTTTGCCAACCAGGATACCTCAAAGGTTCTCGATAGGATTGCAGTTAGGACTGCAACCTGGCCATTCAAGGAGAGGGATGTTTTTCTCGCGAAACCACTGTTTGGAATCATTTGACATATGGATAGACGCATTATCCTGCTGGAATATGCAGTTTTCGTGATCAATACCATCAAGGTAACTAAGTAAAACATCTTCCAAAAAATCCAGGTACATACGGGAGTTCATCCGAGTCGTTATGAAGCAGATAGAAAGCTTTGCGTAGTAAGAAAAGGCTCCCCATATCATAACGCTCCCTCCACCAAAGTTAAGTTTCGACCTGATGACGCCTTGTTCTTTCAAATTATGTCAGTAGTAATTGTAGCAGTCAGGACCATCGACGATAATTTTTTTCTCAAATTTCTGAGCAAATTTGAGGCGGCTCTCCTTTTGCACAGCAGTTAAACGAGGTTTACTTCTCAATTTAGTCCATTTAATGTTTGGTGAACTTTTCAAAATACGGGCAATGTGTCGAGTCGTCACAGGAAGGTCCAATTCCTCCTTTATCTCTTTGCATGACAGAATTTGACCAGTTTGATGTGCTGAGACCTTGGTTCGGCCTTTTGTTGGGGATTTTACATCATAAATTGGGCCTTTTTTTAAAAAATTGCCGATGACGTTTTCAGATCGCCCAATTTATGTTGCAGTTTGCCGGTTGGAATGTCGTTCCTCCTTATATATTTTTATCGATAACTGGTCTGTCTCAGTTAAGCGATTATCTTTAGGCATTGCTAAAAAACAGTCCTTAAACATTTTTTTTACAAAATACCAAATTGCTGTATGTAATTACCTTTGAATAAGTATGAAAAATTTAGAAATATATTAAAACTTAAATAAAAAATCACTTTTCACGTACTGCGTTTAAACGAATGTCTCTGCAAATACTGACTGCTAGAAGATTTTTTATTTTATTTTGTATATTTCGCTGTACTGTTATTTTGTTTTTAGTGCAGGCAAGTTCCCGTTAGACAAACAAACAAAATTAATCGAGAAAGAACAGCGAAGAAATAAATGGTTAATGGGGAAAAAATTGGTGTGTTTAAACGAATGTCTATCTATCACTGTACTATTTTAAAAGTCAAAAAATGATCAAAAATCGAGACAACGACAACAAAGAACAAATATTACTCGCTTCTTTATTTCTGAACACAAAAATATTAAATAATATTATAATAAATTGTATAAGCGATTAAGAAATCGCTTCTTTATTTCTGAACACAAAAATATTAAATAATATTATAATAAATTACTTTATGTCGGCTAGAATGAAACCCAACTGAAAGAAAACGAACAGAATTCCGGTTGAAATTGAAATTAAAATTGTGACCCTTTTCAGTTGCATCTTGACAATCGAGAGTTTCTCACAATCGACAATCTCTCAATCGAGAGAGATTCCTGACACTAGAAAGTGCAATAGCAAAATCTTTCAAATTCATTCGAGCTCAAAAAATGTAGAAACAAAATCGCCGCTTCTGGCTGCGACCAAATTAAATTTTTCGAAATTATGACTAATCGTAATCGATACCTAGTAACCTAATAAGGACTATTAAATAAATTTCCCGGACTCGCTTCATTACACTCGAAAATGTTAATTGCCCACCAATTACTATTAAACCCGTTTAATCTGGAAGAGGTTTTAAAATGGGATTTAGGCCCCACAAAGGACCTTTTCGACCGCTCGAGACTTTCGTAACCGATAGTTATCAAAATCGTTCGAGCCGAAGAAAATTTTAAATAAAACTCAAGCTACACCGGACAATCAGGTAAACAAATGTTCTCTAAATCTGGACTAACCGCAATCGATTCCTGGCTCTCACAACTCTCTCACCAACTATTATCAAAATATTTACAGCCAAAACTTTTAAAGAAAGACCCGTGCCTATAAGTGAGACCACCACAATCACTCTTCAATCAAAGTATTACGAAATTTGGACCGAATTAATCAAGCATCAAGCAGCCTAGACAATTTCCATATGGAAACCTTGCAGTCGATTCCTCGGTCCTAAAACCCCACTTTTTAGTAACTTTGTTTAAATCAATTGAAAATGACCAAATAAATCGAAAATCGCTAGTCCACCTAAATGAAGATCAACTAAACAAACTTACCTCAAATCATGATTCATCGCAATCGAATCCTAGTAATCATAATCCATTTTTCAGTGATCGTCATTAAAGAATATGAGATGACATACAATTCAAAATTAGGATCCATCGCAACCGATTCCTGGTTCCCGAAAAGCCAATTTTATAATGTCGTTTGAGCTGAATAATCAAAAGTCAAACTCTTACGTAGAAAAGAATGTGATGTTTAAAAATGTCTCTGGTTCAATTTTAATAATTACATATTTTTTATCAGGTTTTAGTCAGCACATTTTGGTTCTGTACATAAAATATACGCTCGTTTTTATGTTGCTAAGGAGTTTTCATTGAAATATTTATTTTTGACATATACTAGCCGTAGATCGTATAGAACTATATTTCGATAACCATTATATTTTAGCCATCCTACCAATTTATTTTTATGCGGTTGGGATATTTAATGAAGGTATTTTCGATTTTCACAAGCACTGAGCCAAAATGCCGCAACTTGATTTGATTTTTTATGGTTATGAAATTATAAGTAGTTTACTAGAATACAAAATGTGAATTATTAAAATAATAAATATTTTATTTAAAGAAATAAAATAAGAAATTAATTAAGTAAAATCTAATCAAATCGCATCAGTTCAACTTATTGTCAAATACGATTCAAAAGTGGAATGCATGGTCACGTAAAATCCATTATAATAAATACACCGTCTCGATTAAAATTTTGCACAACTACTATTTTTATAGAACACTCGCGAAAATTTTATATTAGAATATTTTGTTAAAAACATCAAACCGGTTTGTAATGCAAAAATTTTCAGATACAGATATTATCCAGTCAAATCAGTTTAGTAAATAATATCAATCTTCAGGTCTCGTATAATGACTATACGAAGTAAGGATAAAATTGCATATTAACCTTCTATTTCTAAATCATTTTGCCTTTTATTATGTACATACACTCACACCATTAAATGAATGAAAAAAATATCAAAAGCTTTTTCTTGTACCATTTAACATTATACATTTTGAAAACAAAAGCTCTTATCTCCATATGCCGCTATTGTTTCTACAATATCTGAAACGATAATCACATGAAAATGAAAATTTTCTCTGAATAAGTATTTACAGAAAAGTATATATATTCAATTATATGAAAAAAGCCTATACCTACTTTGTGCGGAATTTCCTTTTTAAAAACAAAAATTCAATTTCAATTTGACACATACTTTTCCATTTTGCCAATATCCAAAATTTAGGTATACATTTATCCCAATTTCCAATGTACACGACTTTGTGTGCGCTTTATTATTGTTTTCTGGCGTAGTTATATTACATTATGAAAATTGAATAAGATGGCCTTGGCTTGGCACTATACCTCTCTAATTTCTTTAAATCTGTAAATTTCATCTTTTTATTTTTGAGTCGCTATCTTCGTCGCTACACAAAACTAAAATCATTCTATAATCACATTTATAATCTTTTGAAGCTACACTAAAAACAAATAAGAAAAACCACAGATCAGGAAAATCGAAAGTGTAGGGAGACTAGGTAAGGTACGAACGAGAGAATTTGCTTCGAAAATTAAATTCGTTAATTTATCTGTTTCTAAAGTCGTTCATCGTTTCGCTTTTTTTATCATTTTCATTTCATCTCAATTGTTGGGTAATAAAGGAAAATTAGAAAAAAAAAATATTTCATACAGAAGATGTTTATATGAAACTTTAAACGATTTTTACTCGTGCTTTGCGCTTTAGAGAGTTTTTAATATTGTTTTGGCAAATTAGCTGTAGAGCGGTAGTGTATGTGGTATACATGTACGTACATATATTCGTACATGAATTCGCAGGAAAATCGATTTTTTGGGTGTTTTACGATGGAATGAAAAAGATATCAGAGGAATTTGATAAATTTACTGCTGTATTAAGACAAAGTTCAAAATTGAATTAGTTTTCTATGTTATAAGAAGGGATAGAGGTGGGATACTGATAAAAACGGTAAAATTAAATACGTACATATCATAATAGTTTATCTATAATATTTCGATGGCTGAAGTTTTCTATATATAATTTTGGAATACTTTAGTTGTCTACAAGTGATAAGTCGGTTTGTAATGCTGCCATGAGTGAAATCTATTATGTTTTAACATCGTTATTTTCCTTATATATACTTTAACAAAATTGCGCACTTTGCCCAGATGCTCATTGGTTTGGAATAAATTTATTATTTAATTTTATATCTACACTTGGGTGCAAAATAATCGCGCATTGCTCAATTTTCCACAAAAGTTTATAAATATCAAAAAAATCCAATTATGGTTTAATTTTTTTAAAGCAGATTCAAAGTCTATTTCAATACCTATCCAGTGGTACCTTTTTAGTACTTGTATCATGTCAACAATGTGACTTTTTGTCAAATGCATATAGCAGGCTTTCGATTTAAATTCTAAAAATAATTCAACAAGATAAATACAATAGCATGCCATGAAATATCTCGCTCGGAATTGTGATCATTCGCATATCGACGCATAAACTGAACGATCCTCTATTGATCAACCGGAGCAAAGAAATGGATACCACAACACATGTAGCCGCACAAGTGGTTACACTAATTTATGCGGGGCAGAACCAAAGTGAAGTGGCTTATCGTAAGATGCGGAGCACTCTGGAAATTATAATAATAAAATATAATAAAATAAAAAAACTTTAAATTTAATTTTTAATAAAATATTTATTTTATAAAACTAATTTTTTTATTGTTGCTGGTGAGTGATGAGCTCCGATGTGTGTGTGTTGCTCCGGCAATATCCAAAATTGAATAGCAAGAATTATTTTTATTATATTTTTTTCTTAAACCGAAATACAAAAAAATAACAAACTGGTTTTGCTTCCAGTTTACATGCACCAAAATATTTGGGTGCACCCTATACAAAGTATGCTGTAATGAACAAAGATGCTGGCAGTGCCATCTCTTGAACGATGGCATGGTGTATGTGTGAATGCGTTTTACTTGATTTTGATTTTGCAAAATCAATACGATTTTATTGTAATGCGAAATTGTTGTGAAACCAAAATATAATTTTTCAATTATGTTTTGCTTACACAAATTTCGTTTATGTACAAGTGTTGTTGTACGATTATGTATGTACCAGTTGTTATGTACATAACTTGTATATACAAGATTGTTGTATATTATTTGCGATAATTCTGTGTATGTCCGTTGGGAGGATTGTCCGTTGAGAATAATTGTGTGGAGTTTCTTATAGTTGAAGAAACTACCCGCTACAGGCTCTACAACTAAATTTGAGCAGATTCTCCGTTCGTCGAGTGTGGCAAAGATATCAGAAACATGGTGGCTTCAGACGGCGACACGGAACCGGCCGACCGCTTTCTTGTAAAAACTTCGTTGCGAAATCGCCGAATTACATGCGGTACAACTGGGACTTCGGTTCCAAGAAGTTTGTGAAGTCGAAGTCAGCCGGTGTACAGTCGAAGACGGCTTCGAGAAGTTAATCTGACTGCACACAGACCAGAAAACCGGCCAAAATTGACTGCAGCCCACCGACGAGCCCGTCGTGAGTTCGCTCGGGATGTGTTTATATGGCACCGATGGATGCGGAAAAGTATACAGAAGACAAGGAGAGCAATATGCACAATGTTGCGTTGACGAACGTGTCTCGTATGGTGGTGGATCGTGCATGTTCTGGGGAGGCATATCATTAGATGCGAAGACAGATCTTGTATTCATCACACGAGCCAATACTGGCTGTCGATCAAGAGAAATGAATTCTCAACGGTACATTGAGGAAGTACTCGAGAAGTATGTCGTACTTTTTGCTGGGTTTATTGGTGAAAAATTGAAAACGAGTTAAAAAGAAGGGTTCGAGCCAGAGATATTGCTCCAACGAATCTCCAGGAGGTGCAACAGGCAATCGTAGAGGAATGGGAAGCGATACCTCAAGATTTTGTGAAAACTTTGGTGAAATCAATGCAGCATCGAATGGAAGCTATCATTCGGGCCGGAATATGTCTTATTAATAAAACTGTTTTTTTTATTTCCATGTTTTAATTCGCCTTTTATCCCTAATTTTCATGCTGACAAATTCACAAAAACGTGTACCTCAGATGTTTACCCCCAAAAATCAGTTTGACGACACGAATAAATACAAAAAAGTACCACTGGATAGTTATTGAAAAAGACTTTGAATCTGCATTAAAAAAATTAAACAAATTTTGGATTTTTTAGATATTTTTGAACTTTTGTGGAAAATTGAGCAATGTGCAATTTTTTTGCACCCAAGTGTATGTGCTAATAATGACGGAGAAGAACACAACAGATACAGTTTCATTTTCTTCAGCGACATTACCCTTATTTGAATCTCAAACAACAAATCCGAAGTTAACATCCGTTAAAATCCGAAACAACAAATCCTAAAGCTTCGAGTTGCGTTGTCACGAATTGTGTCACAAATTTTTTTTTATCGTTATTTTGCCGATATTACGATGCAACTCAAAATTAAAGCATAATTTGGAATTTTGAATAGAATAAATAAATATATTAAGAACAATAAACTACATAGAGCTAAACTAGGTACGTTCTGGTTTCAAATCATGGTTTTGAAAATGTTGGCTCTCGAAACTCAAGATGTAAAGATGTAGTTTAGAAAACATAGGGATATAAAAGACCGACAGCGTTATAACAAGGAAATATTCCGTCGATTATCGATACATATAAACTAGGAAAGATAGAACCTTCCTATCTGAGTCGCTTTACTCCCCAATAAGTAATTCAAATTTCTTAGTTTGTGTAAATTTAAAACGCATATGGCTACGAATTAAGATACTTAGGGGTCACATAGAGTCGCCTCGAGAATGTATAAACGACTACTTCTTATTGGGTTCGTTTGATCGATATGAAGAGTATCACTATTTCCATATCCTTATAGGAAGTTTTATCTGTATAAAACCGAATTAGTCTTGACTAGTCGATGGCAACCGTTGCTTCGTTCAAAAATTGTTAAAGAAGAATGACGAGTACCTTAAATTTTTGTAGAGTATCGAATTGAGGTTTTTCAAATGTGGGATGATCTCAAGCCACAAAACATTTACATGTGAAAGGGATTTTTTAATTGTATAGAACCTCGAACATATTGGGGTAGATAATCGATCGGCTAGCAATCAAGCAATTTGCAACCCCAAAATCCTAGCTATTCAATCAATTTTACCAAGGAAATTTGAATTTCAAATTATGTTTTTCAAAACAATTTTGTTTTTGTTTGCGAACAGCAAATGTTTGTGTTGTTTTACTGTGCAATTGCAAAAATAATCAAAAATTGTATAATGGTGCTATGACACTGACTAGTTGTTCAAATGGTTCATGTGATTAAAAATGAGGTAATGAATGGTGTTATGACACTGATTAGTTTTTCAAATGGTTCATATGATTTAAAATGAAAATAGAGTAGGACAAGTAATGTAAGTACAGATCACTTGAAAGAATGAGTGTGTACAACATATAAACAAAAAATAGAAATAAATTCAGCAACAAATGATATAGCTTACTTTTGCAGCAGTTTAAATTGGGCAAATCTATAAAAAATAAATCAACTTTGATTATTTTTTTTGACGTATAGTCATTTATTAGTAATATGATTTTGTGTGTACGTGTATAGTACAAATATATTTCAAAACAAAATATTGCAGCGCACGCTGCACAAATATATTATTTGGTTTTCATAACGTCAAATTAAATGCGCATAGTGTTGTCTACTGTTTAAATTAGTTGTTTCTCTTTTTCGCCTTAATAGTTTTACAGCACATTATAGCACTTGAAAACTAGTCAGTATCATAACACCATAAGTAATGTTAGTACAAATCACTTGATACAACATATGAGCAACAAATAAAAATAAATTCAGCAACAAATGATATAGCTTACTTTTGCACTAGTTTAAATTGGGCAAATCTAAAAAAATAAATCAGCTTTAATTTTTTTTTGACGTTCATTTTTTAGTAATGTGTTTTGTGTGTACGTGTGTATTGTACAAACACTGATCTATATACATGGATACGACATCAATGTCAGAAACCATATAAAACAACAGCAAAAAATGGGAGCACTTTTTTTTATAGTCATATCGCTCGTTTATACACATCTCTTGCTTTAAAAAAATATTTCCGAAAGATGGGACCGTACCGAGGATATATTTAATTTCGAAATTTTCTGAAATTGGTTTTTTATTATTATAGTCAACGAATAAATAATAATATTCTAATGGTTTAAATTATAAATCACATTTTATTCATTTAATTCATGTGGTACCGCTTTTGTATGCAAATTTCTTCTTGCAATTTCCCTTAATATTTCAAATGCGCTCCTGCAAATATTTCGAATAAAAAAAAGAGTTCGTGTCGTCAAAACGTCAAACGTCAAAAACTCATAGGAACCAGTAATCTGTTTACATTAATTTGATTTTCGAAAATTCGGAATTCAAGAAAAGACAGAAAATTTTTCTGTCTTTGTCACAATCGTAGAACTATTTTTGCTCTACCATATAGTTTTTGACATGTCGTATCCATGTAATATAGATCAGTGAGTACAAACGAATTTCAAAACAAAATATTGCAGCGCACGCTGCACAGATATATTATTTTATTTTCATAACGTCAAAATAAATGCGCATAGTGTTGTCTACTTTTTAAATTAGTTGTTTTTCTTTTTCACCTTAATACCTCAAACAGATTTGCGTCAAACACATCGGCGCTAAATTTAAAATACATGCATTCCCATAAGAGCGAACAGATAGAGCGTCTACAATCGACGTAAAAATATAAAAATTTATATTTTTTTGGACGATGAGTGACATTTAGTTAAAAACACAGCAATCGGAGCAAAACACACGGGCAAACAACAAGCTTGGTAAGTCAAAACTTTATTGGAATGTTTTGTTTTGAAAATATATTTTATTTGAACGGATTTCAATCGTTAATATAATTAATATACATATTTGTAATTTATATATTTAATTATATGTGCGTGCATTTTATTTATTATAATTTGTATGTACATTTTTTAATGGATTTTACTTTTGTTATAGGAGTCCCATAACATATTTTTTAATGAAATGGATGAGGTGATAATACATAACTAAATTTTGTTGTAATAAAGTAATTTGTTTTAAATATTCAATTTTCAGGATACGTTTAATGAAAAATTAATACAAATGGTACAAAAAAATAAACATTTGTACAATAAATCACTCCATTCATATAGAAACCGGGGATTGAAACTAGAAACTTGGATAAAAATATCGCAAGTTTTGGGAAAAAGTGGTACGTTAAGTAAAATTCTTGTTAATGGTAGTTTGCTAATTTTATATTATTTTATCATTTAGACCACGAATGCTCACAGCGGTGGAAAAGTTTGAGGGATCGTTTCCGTCGTGAGTACAATAAAACAAAAATTACTTCCGGCCGTTCTGCCCAGCATACAGTTGAGTGGGAAAACTATTTAGCCTTTTATTCCTAAAATCCCAAATTGAGCCAAACTCGTAATTTTGAGATAATTTTCAACCAATTATCATTATAATAATTAAATATTATTTTTTTTAGCACAAGAAGCAATTACCAAAAACCAAATACTTTGATCGTCACACCGGCTATGGAAAATATTTCATCCGAAGACAAACTGGGGGAGGTGAATCCAACTCAACAAAACGTCGAAGAATGCCCAAAGAAAGCCGTAATGAGCAAGAGTTTGACTCATTAAAATTTCAATACAACGAGTGTATTGAAATGAGTTAAATCCTGCGCAGAAACAGTGGCAAAAACCAATAGAAATAATGAGGACGATTTATTTTGCCTAACAATAGCGGAGAAACTCAAAAAGTTTCCGCCTATTACCAAAGCCATGGCTAAACTGAAAATTTTCGAATATATGACGAAATTAGAATTTTACAAAGATGGAGACCCACCAAATCTAAATTAAGTGTATATATGTGTAAATATATTATTGAATTGAAATTATATGTGATAAAGTGCCAAACAAATATATGAAGTATATGAAATTGAATATTTATTTATTTATCGTTTCTTTTCAAACTATCCCATCTATTTTAAGTTTATGCATTTGAATTAGTAAATCTCATTTGCCGTGGAATGGCCCCCTCATTGCATAAATATTTAGACAACACATTC
The DNA here is from genome assembly GCA_932526605.1 of Nephrotoma flavescens. Lineage (NCBI taxonomy): Eukaryota > Metazoa > Arthropoda > Insecta > Diptera > Tipulidae > Nephrotoma > Nephrotoma flavescens. The sequence goes on from OW052222.1 coordinate 106,887,613, forward strand.
CTGAGATTAACCGCTTCGCGTGAACTGCGATTTTCTTCCCTACCACTTTGTTGTGAGGTGCCATTAGCATCTAACCTCCATTCTCCATGATGAATTACATCGTTTTCGTCTTCCCAGTCTACAAGATTATTTGGACAATACAAATTCCGATCGTTTGTAATAACAAAATCGTGAAGAGCTGTGCACGCCAAAACAATCTTCTCTACATTCTTTGGTTGTGCATTAATCGTTGTTAGCAAAATTCTCCACCTTGTAACGAGAAGGCCAAACGCATTTTCTATTATCATACGGGCACGCGATAATCTATAATTAAAGATCGGTTTTTCTGATGTCAACTGCGTTCCTGGATAAGGCCTCATTAGATAGCTTTTCAAAGGAAATGCAGCATCTCCAACGAAGTAGTGCGGGAATACGATATTTGAATTTGGCAACGATTTCACATATGGTAATGGCACCTCACCATTAGTAAACATTGATCCGAAATGAGATGCCGAAACTCCTGCAAAATGTTTAATATATTACTAAACAAATACAATTAACAATAATTTATTAATTACCACCATCACTTTGACTGCCATAAGCTCCAACATCGACCATCATAAATCTATGGCGCGCATCGGAAACTACCAAAAGTTGAATGCTATAAAAATGTTTATAATTAAAATACATTGATCCGGAATTGGGTGGTTGTGTTATAGCAATAGGCTTTCCATCGATGGTCCCAACGCAGTTTGGCAGATCCCAAAGTTCCTCGAAATCATGGGCAATGTGTCCAAATTCGATAGTTGTTACTGGTTTCACAAAAGTTGGGCTAAGCGTTTCCCAAAGTGCAACACGTTTCAAGAATAATTTCTCGGACTGTTGATTTACCCATTTTAAAATTTCATGAAAGAACTTGGTGTGATACACCTTGTGATAAATAGCTAAGTTTAAATATACATACAATGTTAATTGGAAATTATTTATATTTTATAATATAAAAGTATACCTTAAAGTTAGCGCAAGCCGACATTCAAATTGGATCGCATGTCGAATAGAATTTTTGGTCAATTGTGGTTTCATAATGGCAAGTAAATAATCGTAACTTTCTCGTGACATTCGAGTATGAGTTGTAAAATGTTCGGGATCCACATTTTTTATACACTTGTACATAGTATTAAAATATCCATTTCTAAAATTATTATAAAATTATAAATAAAATAACAACTAACAACATACATCTACATACTTGGATATATCACGAAATGTTGGTCGTACCCACCATCTTCGCTTGTATCTTTTTGATTTATTTCTTTTGACCACCGTCTCCATATCTTTCAATAAATTACCCATTGTGAATAATTTTCATTAACATTGAGTTATCACAATTATCCATTTCTTTTATTTCGCTGGTATGTTTTTTTATGCACAAACAAAAAGATTTAATATATTATTAGTGATTTTAAGTCTTTCTACAAATGGCAGAAACGTCAAGAAAACGGCGTCTATCTGTTTGACAAAATAGATTTGAACTTTGAGCGCCGAAGATCGACGATGTGCGCCGCTATTCTGTTTGAGGTATAATAGTTGTACAGCACATTACAACACTTGAAAATTAGTCAGTATCATAACACCACAATAAACATAATTTGAAATTCAAATTTTCTTGATAAAATTGATTGAGTTGAGTAGCCATTATTTCGGCTAGCAAATTGCTCGCTTGCTAGGGCCTATTTTTTAATTCAACCTGAGCAAGCAGTGCGCTGTCAAAAAATACTCTGTGTTTTTTTATTCAACCTGTGTAATTTTACTCTGCACAATGCGTTTTTATTTGTGAACTGTGATTACATAGTGCATACTCGGTTCTTCAAATTTTACTCTGAAATTAATGTCAGTGAACGAAGAGTGTGCAAAATAAAAAACAATTTATTACTCTATGCACACCGGATAATATTACCCAGTACAACCTTTGGTCGGTGTACACTACCCGGGGTAAGCCTGCTTGCTCGGGTTTTATTAAAAAATAGACCCCTAGTCGATCGAGTATCTACCCCGTAGTAATTTATATTTTCTGGCCTACTGATGTAATAAATTTGATCATATGTATTAATAATATTTTCGAAACGAAGTTGAATTAACAATATTTTTCCATATAAAAATCGTATAGACCAAATGTTTCACATTTAACTTTGTTTCAAAAATATGGCTTGATTGTAACGAGTGTTTCCTGTGCTATATTGCAGACACTTGGTTTAACCATCAGCATAAACGCCAATAATATTGGGGGTACAAATAAGTTTTGATATTTTTAAAAACTTCGATAATTTGTTCAGAGAAATTGGTACAATGCATTTTATTCAAAGTATTGTCCATCGTTAGCTACGGTTTTTTCTTATCTTTCAGATAGAACATCTCATTGAAGCATCTCCAAAGTTTCCTTAACGATACTCTTGCAAAATGCGGCTCAGAATTGTCGTGCCGAAGGATCATTCTGTCAGGTCATTTGGCATATTAGGGACGTTTGAGCTTCAATGCTCGGCTTGTTAATGCATGACTGCCCGGGTCCCACCGATTTTTTGCGTTTTCGGTTGCCGTAGTGGATTCACTTATCGTCCTCGGTCACGATTCGATGCAAAAAACGCTTCCGATTTTGTCTTTAGAGCAGTTGTTTGCACGTGAAAAAGCAGCGTTCGATATCTCTTGGCTTGAGTTCATGCCGAACCCAATGTAGCACCATACCCGTAGTATTGAGACGGTTTTGAATCGCTTGTTCAGTCATTCCCAAAGTTGCAGCGAGCGTCTCTTGAGTTTAGCATGAATCATGGTTCAATAACGCCTCCAGCTCATCATCTTCAAACTTTACTGGTCAAACTTTGTTACTATGGTGGCAAAATCGCTACTTTTAAAACGGTGGAACTAGTATTCACATGTTTTTATTGATGGAGCATGTTCCCCATATGCTTCACACAGCAATCGATGTCCATCAACTGCAATTTTCTTCAAATTAAAACAAAAAAAGTAGCACTTCCTGCAAATTGTGTTTTGTTGATACAATTAAGGTTGACATGATTAGAGGACAAACAAACCTATTGTTTACACTTCAGCGAAATGACACATACAAAATGATTGTTAGAGGGAAATCATGCCGCTTTAACATGAATATAGCTACAATCCGGTTGCGGTCCGATGCGTTTTAATATTAGTTACGCTATCTTTTTGCCCCCATATTATTGATAATAATCATCATACCAATTTTATTATATGAAACTCTTTTGGTTGGAATTTCGAGGCTCTAGTGTATTGCACAACAGTGGTCTCACCTCTTACCAAAAATTGTAGAATGCAATGCATTATTTCACTGATTTGAATAGCCTAAAACAGAAAAACGGTACACATGTCCAAAATTTGTTATGTAGTTTTCAAGTTGCCGTTCATACAAACAAACGGTCGCAAAATTTGGCGTTTGTTTTATGTTATTGAAGATCTAAAATATTAACAAGTCACGTTGAAAATAAGCCTTGCTTGCTTTGTCAGTCTCTACGGACCAGGGCGACATGCGACTAATCGACATATCGTTAGAGAATAAAAATGCCTAATTATGTATATTCGGAACATTTTCCAATCCCACCTAAACTTTTTACTTTACTGAATTGTTTTAATCAATAAACCCACAAGCAACGCAAAAAACGTTCAAATTAAGACTCAGTGGGGAAAGTTTGTTATAAAAAGTTGTTTTTCGTTTATTAGTACTTTGTCTTTCACTTTCCCGGTTTGATTTCATCTAACATTCAGGGAGCGAACAACTTTTCCTATTCGTTTTGTTTGTATTCTTAAAAAGCACAGAAGAAAAAATTAAAGTTAAATGAGATTAGATGTGCGAAGCGAGAAATGAAATTTGTGTGCGGTAAATATATAACAACACCCATGAAAGATGAATGATGTTTAAAAGGTAATCAGTTTTGAATTTTTCATATATAAGTACAAAAAGTTGTTGTTGGGTTCACGTATTTTTATTTTTTTTTTTTATTATTGCAATGTGAAAATGAAAAGTTTCGCAAGAAAATTAATTTTTGTTCCTTTCGAAATAGAAACAAGTATTTCTTGAAAAATGTCGCACAATTTCGCATTAACCGATAAAATAATAGCTTCAAGGTTTTCAGTGAATGTTCAAGATATTGTCATTTAAGGTGATTTTTTATGGTTGACACGAATCCGATACAAAATTAAAATCCAGATTTATTTGTAAAGCGGAGTAGCGTAGCTTAGAAGACAAATATTAGACAAAATGTTTAGAGTGAACTTTCGAAGACAAGAAAAACAAAATCCAAATATGTATTTATGTAGATTTATTATGGAGCTACGTCAAATAATAAAAACAAAACCGAATGGCAGAAACAGAAAATGTTTTCGTATTTTGCACCGTACAGAAAAATAACAAAAGTGTAGAATAAATCTTAAAATAGTCCGGCATACCGCTATTCTAGTCGAAACACAAGAGGATTGGACAAAATAAATATTTTCAATATGCATGTGCCTGGCTTTCGAATTGTTTGTACAAGTTAAACTTTTTCTCAGTGGCTGATAAACGTTAACCATAAATAAACCAAATTAATTATATCGATTACAAACATTATATGATCCATTTGGTATTAACATTTTAATTATCTCAACGAAATCTCGTGCAAATTTATCACCAAACACCATAAACACCTATATTTATTCAGTTACCATGAAAATTTATTGCGCAAATTACAATTAACGTTGTTTTTGTAATTGATATAAATTAATGGCCAAATAAATTTTGATTGGTTAATTGTGATGATCGCAGTGTGCTATATTATATCAACACAAACACACACATTCGCAGATCAATAACGTTAACATTAATCAAAAGTGAAAACTGTATAAATATAATGACTAGCATGCTTTATACACAATTCACATGAAAATTATAATTTGGGGACTCATAAAATTAAATTAGCTTTATAAATTTTTTGTTGTGCCGTCTGGATCAATCAAAAAAAGCTTTTTGTGAAATATAAAAAGTAAAATTAATAATCATAAAATTTATTTCGATTACACAATTTTTTGTGAAAGGTACGGGTGTACATGTCCGTACACATATGAACGTTCAAATTTGTGTTTTATGTTTATATGTTTGCCATATACATACATGTTACATATGTATACCTACCACAACATATACATAAGATAAAGAGCTCGTTTTTTAATACATCAAATAACATATGTCTCGACCATATATTATCGACAGCGCGCACATATCATTGATAATGATGATGATAATAATTTTATTGGATAAAAAGCGTTTTATTAAAAAACGAAAAATTCAAATAAAAACTTTTTTTTTTGTAACACAACATCCCAGCAACAAACCTAGCGCTCTTGTACCGTTTGCTATGTATTTTTTTCTTGTACAACAACGAAACAAAAAATCCAAAACTCAAATCACTTTTCTTGGGGGTAAGTTCCAAAATGAAAACAAAATAACGAAAAAGTTTTATTTCACAAGAAAAAAAAAGTTCAAAGTGTTTTTGTTTTAAATTTGGGAATTGATTTTTATTTCTTTTCTCTGGCACGAGAAGCAAGGAATTCGAGATTTTTTTTGCATGGAAAAATACTTTGTGTATATGCTCGACATAAAAACAATTTTCACTGTTGAAATATAGAACTAAATATGAAAATTTTGTGATGAACAAAAATGTGAAGAAAATTTCATCATTTTACCAACTGGAGTAATTTTTGTGTTGAATATTATACAGATTGAAGAGATTTTTATTTTTTTTTCATCTATTAAGACACTGTAGGGAGCTTTGCTTTTTGCTCTAATTTGTTTTAAGAGTAGAAAATAAAATATAAACGAAAACTTTTTTAAAGCTAGAAAAATTTAACGTTTTCTTCGAAAGAGACTGTTGATTAAAAATTAAAGGGATATAAAAATATCAAAATCATTCGTCAGAAATGAAGAATCTGTGCGTACATAATTCCCAATAAAACTGTAGTCGAATTCATGGAAAAAATCGTATAATAGTACTTTTGTCATAACAAATTAAAATTTTGTTTAACAAAATTGATTAATAAGTAATGTTATTATTTTAATGAAAATTGTTTTTGTTCTCACAAATTGAACTTCTATATGTAAAGTCGGACAAAATTGATCAAAGAAAATTTGTAAGAGAGATTAGTCGATGAATTGGATTCTAAACAAAAAATTTCTCCAATAAAGTGTTCTAGTATTCTTATCTGCGATTGGTTGGAAATATCAGTATTAAAAAAAATATAGAATAATAAGGTGACATTTTCCGGGAAGCTTGAAACGAACCACATACAGCCGCCGTGTAGCCTTTGTTTTTTTAAAGTCCATCGGAAAATGCGTCTAGAAAGTCCCCCGATATCTCATTCCTAAATTCCTAGGAATTTTCTGGTATATTCCGTTAATCAAACGAATACGGCATTTGCATGCATAATATGTATAACGTTTTCAATTAAAGTTCTAATCAAAACTTTGTCTTTCGTTTATTTTATATGACAGCAAAGCATTTTTGACATCAACATCTCTAGATATGTTAGTGCCAGGGAAGATAAGTAAATGGCGCTTGAGGAACGGCATTCAAATTCATTATTAAAACTGTATACCAAAAGTGGATGGAGATTGTGATTTTGAATGGTGACGAAGGAACAAAAAGGAAACAAAATAGATGTAGTCAATTTTGAATCATCGAGATGGTCGAAAAGAAAAATTAAAAATCGTATAGTGGGTGTGATTTGTTTTTTCGATTGGAGAGACGACCCAACTATAACATTTATTTTTGTTTGTTTTTGGTTATAGTACATTATTGTTGATTACTGTGTTGTTTGCTAAGGCCACATATGAGGAGGTCTCACGCAGAACCAGCCGTAATCAAAATGTTGGATAATTAAAATAAATTAAATAAGTTATCATTGCTAAAAATTTTTATGTCAGTTTACTGCTTCACATCACTTGGATTAGATTTAATACCTTAAATAAATCAAATTTTATTTTTTGTGTGATAATTCAATTTTTTGGTGGAATTAAGTAGTTTTGCTCATATTTTACAGGATAAAGTTAGTTTTGCATGGTCTTGCAAAGATGGTTCTTTGGGAGGTTTTTTGAATTGTATTTTTAAAGAGCACTATAATAAAACAAATATTATATTTAGATACAAAGGTTATGAAATTCTTTATTTAAAAAATCATAATATAAATTCAATTCTAATAAATTAAAAACTAAATAATTTTTACCTAAAACACATAAGTAAATTAAAATAAAAATTAGATGCAGTTTCTTCATCTAAACAATCGCAAAGTTCGTCCTCTTCTTGTGGAAGCTCTATCTGAAAACTTAGAAAGCTGAGGTACTCGACGAAATTTTCATCAGGAATTTTTTAACGTCCTGAATCTTTTCCCTTGAGGTCGAATGTGATAACGGCAATCCTTTTAGCGTGAAGTTCATGGCGTTTTTCCAATTACTTCTATGTTTAAGCGGGATAGTAAACTTGTCACTAATATGTCCACATCGAAAGTTCAATAAACCTTTATATAAGATTGAATAATGCAAAGCTTTAGTCTTGTAGTCAATACAATCCTTTTCATATAGAGCTGATATTTTGTAAAGGTTTAAAAAGATCTTTTAAGAATTTGGTGTCATACAAAAACCAGTTCAAACCTAGCTTATTAACTACCCCAAATTGTTTATTAACTACCCCCAGGAATTGTAATAACATTTGCACATTAATATTGTTTTTATTTTGTGAAACACATCCATCGGAAAATAACCGAAAATTCTTCTTATTTTGAAAGGCTGCTGAATTATTTAAAAATGCTCCCTCCATCGATGCTTCTTTTTCAGGCTAAATTTTCAGTTCACACATAAAAATAAGTGTGCTGGCCTTTCTGGTCGATGATACATAACCTGTAAAAATTAAGTTGCCGTGAATAAAAAGCCTCCTGTATAGGCAATTTTGGCAAGGGTAGAATTTGCTGTAAATCAAAAACGTATACGTAATCGTTACCTCATCATCTGGTTTGAGAAGCAGTTCGTAGAAAAGATTGATTGATTGATTGATTGCAATGCATAACCAGGCAATTTAGCGAGACTCCCGGATGACGCCGGGCCTGCCATACACCGTTTTACATTTAACAAGATGGAAGGATAGGATAGGTATGTTAAATATGATCGAATCGACCCGGTTACAGACACCTAAGTAGTCAATAGTTAGTAAATTGTTAGTTGAAAATTTAATATAAGGCGGTTAGCCCAAGACAGCAACCTCAAAGTGATTGGTGCGATAAAGAAAAAACTACGTGACCATGACCTTATAGCGTGTAAAGCGGATAAAGGCAATACAATTACCGTGCTCACAAAAGTCGATTACTGCAATAAAATTTCTGATTTTATTACAGAAAGTAAAGCAATAGAGCTTGACAGAGATCCAACTAAGTCTTTTAAGACTTCGGTCAGTAAGTGTATCAACCAATGCCAGAAGTTATTTGATGGAACTGCTTGGAAGTACTCTGTCATGAATATATCTGCCCCGATCCTTTATGGTTTACCAAAAATCCATAAGGAAGGCATTCCGATTAGACCAATAGTAGCGTATTGCAATGCTCCTGCCTACAAGCTATGTAAGGGTTTCATAAAAATGTTTTCAATTGTCATACTAATTTCTTTTCGGCTTACTCGGTTAAGAACTCCTTAGAATTGATTAACAAATTTCAAGACGTCGACATTCCGTTACATTCAAAACTAGTCTCATTTGACGTTGCCAGTCTTTTCACTTCTATTCCAATTAATATTTTGTCCCAAATAGTTTGTAATTACTAAGATAGGGATGTTGTAGATGAGAGCTTACGTCGTGAACTGAGGTTAGTTTTTGAGACTTGTATTAAACAAAATTATTTCTGTTTTGATAATACATATTTCAAATTCGCTGATGGTCTACCCATGGGCTCCCCTCTGCCACCTTTGTTGTCTGAAATTTTCATGAATTACTTCGAACAAATGATCATATCAAATAACAATCCTTATTTTCGTCATATAATCTTTTGGTATAGATATGTTGATGACATACTATGTCTATGGAGTGGAACTGATAGACTGTTAGACTCTTTCTTTACTTGGTTAAATTTTCAATATCCCACCATTGATTTTACGTTAGAAAAAGAAGAAAATAAATGTATTAACTTTCTAGATATAACAATAACCAGGATTAATTATTTTTTAGATTCAAAAATTCATCGGAAACCCACGTATACTGACGCTGTTATCCCTAGTTCTTCAAACCATCCCCATAATATTAAAATGTCAGCTTTCCACTCACTCATAGATAGACTAATAAACATCCCTCTGTCAAATTCAAATTATAACACTGAGCTTAACATAATTCTTCAAATAGCAACTAATAACGGATATGCAACTAGGACTATATTAAAGGTATTAAATAAAAAGCTAAAGCGTAAAACTCTAACGGGTATTTATCCACCGGATAGTCCAACGCGGGAAAATTGGCGTCGCTTAGAGTATATAGGAAAAACGAGCCAACGGATTAGCAACATCGTGTCCAATTATACCAATATTAGTTTTGCTTTTTATAATAATAACACAATAAAGAAAATGATTTTTAGCAATAAACCTAGAGTTGATCGCCTTTCCAAATCTGGTGTCTATAGGATCAATTGCAATGATTGTAGTTTCTCCTATATTGGTCAGACTGGGCGCAATTTTGGAGTTAGAGCTAAAGAACAGTTATCTGGTTGCAATCAATCAACTTTCCATAACCATTTAACTTCAGAAAATCATACAGCTAGCTTGAACAATTTAGACATATTACATATACAACCCAAAGGCAGACGTTTAGATACCTTAGAATCTTACGAAATTCGAACATCAATATTTCTTAACCAAAATATCCTTAACGAACAGAGAGAAATCCGGTTCTCACCAATTACAGACCCCGCCCTTTTCTATTCTCACGTACGCAATAATATACCTTGAATTATGTTACTCAAGCTATGACTCATCGCCTACCTGCGCGATCCGTAGATTAATTTTTATTGCTTTTTTTTTCCCCCTCCTTCTTTTATTTTTATTTATATTTTGCTTTTTTCTACTATATAACAAAATTTTTACTAATACAAATCAGTAGATACTCCTGATAATGACCTAACAAGTCGAAATCGATCGAGTGATTTTTAAAACTTTTTGAAAAATATTCAAAATAATCTGCGAAACAAAAAACAAGTGATTAATAAAAATGTGTTTATTAAGTATAAGTGTGTTTCGCCAAGTGCCTACGGCAAATAGCGTAAAAAGTAGAATTATGTTTAATAACACACGGTACAAATACCCTACCCCAGATGCAGTGTAACGACTCTTTTTTGCCAATTCTGGTTTTGTTGCTTTTTTCTACTCCTTTCTATACCCATCGTTGCCTTCAGTCACTAATACGGAATCGTTGAGATAATAAAGGTTCCATTAAAAACAAATAATTTAAAAAGACAAAAAGAAAACCACACGAATAACTTAATGTTGCACCAAAGAGTAGGACTTTAAATGAAGAGAGATTGTCTTCATTAAAACCATGTATATGCATTTAAATTTCGGATTTGTTTTGAGATTTTAATGCGAAGTTATGAAAGGTATATATACATTTGTTTCTTTCTGTTGTTTATGAGTCCTGCTGTTTTACTTGGTTTCTTATTTTGGAGAACAAATGAACCATGTTACACGAGATTTTAGTTTCTGGTACCAAACTAAGTCATTCAAAAATAGAATTGAAAATAAAAAAATTTAAGGACATTTTTGAGATGTTGATTTCTGTTTAAATTTTATTTTCGAGAACAGAATAAAACAATACTAAAGAATCTGGTGTTTTAATATAAAATAAAGGTTTAAATTAACAATATAAATCTATTACGACTTAGTTTGGTACCAGAAACTAAAATCTTGTGTAGCATGGTTCATGGGAAAAGAACTACATCGAAAAAAGAAGAAGAAGAATAAACGTAGTCGTTTATCTTTTATTTTTTCATGATTATTCGCATTTAAATCTATTGTTTTATACGCTACGCGTGTTTTATTTATTTTTTATTTTACACTCTTCGTTAAAAAGAGACATACATACCAATATAATATTCCTATTCATTAATCGCATTAAAGAATTTTTTTGTCAGTTTTCGTCCATACAAATTCTCTCTCTTATGTTGTTCTTTGGTTGCACTGAAAACACACAATTGATTGATGACACGATTATTGGATTACTAATATTATAATGTTAGAATTACCGTTAATTACTTAAAAATTTAAAAAAGTGATTTATTTTATTTTCGTCTTTTTGTTATTCATTTCGTTTTAAATATCATGTGGTCACGTGTTTGTGGTATGATTGGTCGAATGGAGAAACTTGATTTTGCACCGGTTTCGTTTGTGGATAAAGTTGGTTATGCTTACATTTCGATGCGATATTTTAAAGAGGTAGACCTGGTTTTGTACTTATTTTTTTTGTTTTCCTAATAGCTATGAAAATAAGGAACGATGAACAAGTGAAATCTCGATTTTCAAGAAATCTGATAAAGTTGGTTTTGCGTGGTGCTTCCCCTCCTCATATGTTGTGGTGACCGATGTGAGTCCGGTAATATTCAGTGTTTCTTTTCTAGTTTGCTTCCTCATTTAATTTTTTTTCCGTTCGATATTTAAGGTTTGAAACTGCAGCTACATGCAGTATGTTCTCACCTCGCCTTTGTCTTTCTGCTCATCTTAGCTAAATCGAATAGAACATGTGCTGCGAAGTTGGCTCCCATCAAATTTTCAGAGAGACTTTAACTTGTGTATATCCGAGCTCTCTATGATTAATCCGAGAATTAATCATAGTTTAAAGGTTTCAATTTTATGTTTTATTTTTATTTATGGTTTTAATTTTATTTTTTATTTTTGAAAGGTGTTTGTAGTTTCCGATAAAAATTGTTTATATTACATATTACAATATTTATACATATTACATTTGCTGAACCGGGTAGAAGTTCTTGATACAAGAGCGTTTAATGACGCTTCATGTGGTAGCCTTAAAATTCAGTTGTTTGAAATAAATTTATAAGCCTTTTGATTTTATTTGATTTAAATTTTTTGGATTTTCTTTTTGGGGTGAAACACACAATCAGTAATTAACGTAATCTTGCAAATTTTTCATAATTGTTTGAGAAATTATTGATAAGTTGCATTCTGTATTATTTATAAATTACTATACTGATTTGGATTCTGTATTATTTATAAATTACTATATCATCGTAAAAGCACTATATCGTAAGACCGGTTATTCGTAAGACCACTTAATGGTCAGTCATTGTAACAATTCTTAATCTAAACCTTAGACCATTTATCGTAACACCAATTTATCGTAAGACCAGTTAATCGTAAGATTGGTTAATCGTAATACCACTAAATCTGACCTAAGAGAGATTTTTATTAATTCAGAAATTCGAATTTTTTTCTCATGTTAGCATACGGAAAAGTAAAAAAATAAACAACAACAACGTAAAAATACCCGGAATTCATTCTCCAAGTAACACGAACCCTATAGAAAGTTGGGTTCAGACATGGACTCTTCAGCGGAAGTTGCCGCCTAAGCATCAGAGTTTGGACGTGGGATTTGAAGAGTATATGTGAGCCAATAGTAACCGTGGCGAAAGGAACGACGCAACCTAGCTACCTATCTCTGACCGGACATTTACCCTAATTCATCCTCACCTTGCTCGTTAATTTATTTTCTGATTGCACTTTTATAAACCTCACCCAAAAAATATATATGCAATAAAACGAAAGCGAGAACAAAGCAAAAGGAAAATAACAGAATTTTGTTTGATCGTGATCATAAAAAAATTAACAATTTCTATTTATTCCACAAAAATTGATAAAGCAAAAAACAACAAATTCATGAAAAAATCGAATGAAAAACGGTTAGACAGAAAAGCAAGATTTAAATTCCCTACTAACTAACTATATCTAAGATTATACAAAAAAAATTAAAGTTCAAAATAGAAAAATGTAAAAAAAATTGGTGACTATATTATGAGTGATAACAGCAAAACAATTAAAAGAAATAATTTTTACGCTATTTGCCGTAGGCACTTGGCGAAACACACTTATACTTAATAAACACATTTTATTAATCACTTGTTTTTTTATTTCGCAGAATTAGATTTTTGAATATTTTATTTAAAAAATTAATTCAAAAAGTTTAAAAAATCACTCGATCGATTTCGACTTGTTAGGTCATCATCAGGAGTATCTACTCGAGAAGAGTTACTTCACCTCTCACCGAGTATTTGGTAAAGCGAAGCTTATCACAAATGATACTATGGTTATATCAAAAAATTGTAAGGCTTTGGGGTTCGCTAAGCTTGGTGGCCAAAAAAGACATGGTCGTTTCTAGGGCCATTAAACTAAAATATTAAATCAAATAAATCTTTCAAATAAAAGTTCAATAACCACGTCAGGAGGGGGACAAGGATCAATATAAATCAGGCAAATTAAACAGACTAAGTAATAAAAATAACGAATTTTCTGTGAAATGTGTAGATTAGGATTTCCAAACGGGGCCAAGCTGAGAATATTATATTCTCTCTTCCCCACCATACACCTATATGGTTCGCTGGTGAATAAAAAACAACTACGAAGACTTGAACTAAAGTAATCGGGTCTAGGCTCACACTTTGCAAACCCTTAGGAACATCCCAACCATATTTTAAGGTGAAGTTTTTGCAAAAGAAAGGTCTGGTCTTCTATTCTAACCTAACATAGAGTTGTTATTTATTTTTAAAAGATCTGTGAAATAACAGATAATTACCTTATTGTGGTTCTTCGGTCACTCTGGGAGACGAGGCAGCCGATCTCTGCGCAAGCATTACATTTTCTAAGAGTCACATAAATAAAAGAATTATGGACTGGGTAGAAACCACTATCGAAACAGAATGAAAAACATCACTTGCGAGGAGACGAACTTAAAAGCTTCTTAGAACAATGTCGAACACCTAGCCGGAGTACTCAAGTTAAACCGGCAATCACCGAGATACAAATGTCTGCCTTTGCCTTATTCCATTACATAGAGGGTCGCCAGTGGCTGACATAAATGGTATTGTCGGATCCTTTGACCGAAGCTAAGGTTTCATTACTTGTGAAACCTAGCACATGGAGTGTACTAAAGAATCTTCAATGTCTAGGGAAATAGCCTTTTAATACTTAATTGAAAAGCCGAAGGAATTTTCTTTGAAATGAGGTGTAATAATTGCTAAAATATTGTTCAACATTTAAACAAAACTTTGAAATTTTTAAATTGATTGTTTTACACAAACACCTTTCGGTAAAGCTAACTGTTTGTCATTGTTGCAACATTGAATTGTCTAAGAAATATAAAAATTTACAATTTTAGGAACGTTTCGCAAACTTGAATTAATTTGTTATAAAATCATCTACATGTTTAAAAACGATTAGCAAGCATGAACTGGTATGAATTGTCAGATAAGCAGTATTCAGATTTGTGAAGTAATATCGCACGGAGCATTTGTGCATTAGATTTGTTTCATTTTTCAGATTTTAAAAAGTTTTTTTTTAAATTTCGTCGATACGCTTTTAATTCATGCGGCATCTGAAGCCAAAGAACTACTTTGAAATATTCTTCGAAGTAATTCCAAGGTTACTACTATCCTATTATTTTTTCACAATATTCCTTTACTTTTGTGGTGGTGTGGACACATTCATTTTGCTAGATACCTCTAATGTAATTTTTTATGAGATCCGCTCGAAACGCGATATTTCAAAACGCGATATTTCGAAACGTGGTATGACGAAACGAGATATGGTACAAAACGCTATATTTCAAAACGCGATATGGTACAAAACGCGATATGGTACAAAATGCGATATTTTAAAACGCGATGTTTCAAAATGCGATATTGTACAAAACGCGATATGGTACAAAATGTGCATTGCGAAGCGACGGGAAAGCAGCGACCCGCCTGATATAATCCGGCCCTATACTCTCGTCCTATCGATTTTTAAATTCCTATAAACTGAAATTAAATTTATCCTTCACCGGCCTGATATAATCCGATCCTAAATTCCCGCTAATAGCGATTTTTAAATTCCTATAAACAAATATCGCGTTTTGTACCATATCGCGTTTTGTACCGTATCGCGTTTTGAAATATCTCGTTTTGAAATATCGCGTTTTGATAATTCGAATTTTAAAATATCGCGTTTCAAATGGGACCAATTTCTTTATTGTTAGCTTTCTTGTCTGCCTCTTTCTTATGAGAACTCCGTTGGCGATTCAACATTTGTTTTGACTCATTGTTAATCGGTTAGGTTCAGCATTTCTTTTCTGATACTTCATGTTACTGGTAATTTCGATAAATTTAAATTAAAAGAATATTAAGTAATTTTTTGTATTAGATTTAACTAAATTTAAAATTAACAAATGTTATCCACTTTAAGCAAGACATCGATAAATGGTTGTTTGGAACTTTTGCTTGTTTAATAGATTAGGAAATATCTTACGAACTAACTTATTTCTGTAAGCAGAAACATCTAATAATGGCACGATAAAAGTTAAAAAGCTCCAGATATTTTAGCGACAGACAAAACTTAGTTTGATCTGTCACACGCTACTGCGGTTCATTTACTCTAAACTTGTTAATAAAACGTGTAGGTTGTGTAATGTAAAAGTTAACGACTTTTTGGTCAGTTCAAATTAAACGTACGAATACTGTGTTAGGTTTAGAACGAGAGAGGAGGTTCAATTGTTAGAGAGATTAGGAGAGGTTCAGTTGGAGATTTCGACAATATTATTTTTTTACTATTTTCTGTTTGAAAACTGATTCAGATCAACTCTCTTTCATTAGAATGTTCCGTCTTATAGGACGTATGTCAATCTTTTTTATTTTACGTATTTTGAAGATAAATGTGATAAACTGATAATTATTGTAAAACATTTGCATTCACTTTGTTTATGTTTTAAAGAAGGTTCCTAACCACATTGCATCAATGCAAATCATACAGTGAGCCTTTCTTGCGTTCCTAGTTCTAAAGAACTGTATGGGTCTCACCCATTACATGTATTGCATTTAATTTTCTCGTTCTAATTGTTCTATCTATACCCATATAAAAAATATTGGTTATGATGGTTGACCCAAGCTAATTGTACCGATATTTGTGTAGTTAGAACATAACTTTTTTGAAGCAAACGCCAATAACTTTGATATCGCCCAAACTGAAAACTTCAAAATTGTTAGAAATGTGGATATGGAACAATAATAAGTACTCAATATATCAGTGACCGTCAGTAATTTCACAAAGCGGGAAACACATCCGGAAAGCACAAGTAATTTTACGTTACGCTACAATACTACAATGGCTTAAAAAAATCCAGATTTGGTATTCTTGGTATTTCTAGAGCGATATCAGTGCTGGTTATATGATAAATTTAAATCAAATTTTAACAATTTCGTACTAGCGAGTTATATTTAAACAGTACATGCATCAGTACATTTAATCAGTACATTCAACTTTAAATTAAAATATTTAAATTGTTTGGAAAACTTCATACTCGTATAGGTACTAATTGTCCAATTGTATTTCATGGTAAATATTTTTCGCGTCACTATGTATAAAATAAAGCATAAACCAACCAACGACCTTAATTTCAATATTAATTTGGATACAAGGATATTGCAAAAATTATGTTCTTCCGCAAATGTAGAAACATTCTATTTTGAGGAGAAAAGCAACAAAACTGAGTACAGCAGAAATCCTAAGGCTATTTGTGTATTGTATAAAATCAACAAAATCTGAAAATATTTATATTTTCGAAAACAACAGCATTTATAGATACTACTAAATGTATCAAAAGACGGTTGGCTGCGGAGTAATTTAAAATTCATATAAAAACAAATAATTTAATTATAAAATAATAAATTCAACTTTACGAGTAACTACTACCAGATTCAGATAATATTTACATATTTCATTAATCATGCATAGTTATTATTATAATGAGATATCATATTTTTTGTAATATGTATTGTTCATTGTCTTGAATTTTTTCGTTTTCGAGTTTGCTCAATTGTCTTTTAATGGGGTAGATACTCGATTGGTTAGCAAGTAAGCAATTTTCTAGCCGAAATCCTGAATACTCAATCAATTTTACCAAGGGAACTTAAATTTCAAATTATATTTTCAAAAAGCTTTTTATTTTTTTTTTGCGATTGCGCAATAGAACAGCATAAAAATTTGCTGTTTAATTTTTGAAGCCGTGAATTTTACTGTAACATCGCAAAAATAAACAAAAATTTCATGAAAAATGTGTTTTGAAATTTAAAATTCCTTGGTATAATTAATTGAGTAGTTAGGATTTCGGTTAGCAATTTGCTTGCTTCCTAGCCGATCGAGCATATACCTCAATACTAGTTTTTGATATATTTGTATACTATTTATGTATAATTTACTATTCTGATTGCTTTTAAAAATTTAGTAAACTTGTTGTTCGAGTTTTCCCCTCTATTTGAAAGTAAATTATTCTAATTTAAGTAAGTTAATTTAATTTAAAGTTAAAAATTTAAAATACCCCCCCCCCCTCCCTCCCTTAGATAATACGAAATAAGCCAACAAATTAATCAAGGTATAATTCTCCAATTAATATAATTCCACCTCGGAAGTAAAAGGAGCATCTCTAAGCTAGTAGATGTAAAACAAAGAGTATATTTTAAGCATATCGAATTTAATTTAGAAACGTTAATTCCCGAAGGAAAGGTATTTACAATGTATCCAATTTTCACATAGTAGGGGAAATCGTTGACATTTTAAGTAAATAAAAACCTTATTTTCGAGCAACCAGGGCCGACATGTTGTAACTATCACTTTTTTGCTTCGACGAAAAAACCGAGCTACTTTGATGAAAATGTACAAATTTATATGAAACAAAAAATATTTTTACTTCTAAAATACCGTTATTCTATCGAAAATGTATCGAAGCGAAAAATGTGATAGTTGCAACAAGTCGGCACAGTTAAAACCATTGCTCGATTTGTAACGAACTCTAAAATACTCAACACTTAGAAGCTATAGCTAGCTTTACTTACGAATAAAAAAAATTAGTCTTTAGTCTTTCTGATTAGTCAGATTCAGATTACTCTTTCTAAAAAAAGATCAGCACTGCCAGTTACAAATAAGATAACGGATTCTATCGAATTCCTAAAACCGCATTCACACTAGATTTTGGGCATAATAATTTTTAAGTTATCATTTAGATTAAGAAAGACACCATTACTATTTTCAAGGGTTATACATAACGACCTACAAGAAGTCCAGGGGAAGCTTTTCTATGCTATATGGAAGGCACAGTCTGAACCTATTTAAATTTGTAATCTTTAAAATTTTACTGCTTCAAATAGATATTGAATACTATTTTGTGGATTTCTAATTAAATGTCTAATCGACTTGATAAAATGTGATTAGTCAAGGAGCAATTTAATGTGCATTTAATGTGCTCAACTCTCTTAGACGTATCACTTCATGCGACGTGACTATGGATCTTCCTGGTTACTAGGTTTTAAAATAAAATCTATTAAATAATTTTGTGCAAAACTCTCAATGAAAATTTTTTAAATCTTAGTTGGCTGCATTAGTTTGAATTTTTATTTATTTATTTGTCACGCCAAAAATTCAAGTGATAGAAATTGTCGTTTGAAGGATTGTGTACGGTGTGGTGAAGCCGTATACATACGTCGTTTTATCCAATCAAATGACAGAAATAGTACAAAAACACACCCCTTTTTCATCCGAAAAAGTTGACAAAATCTCAATTCTTAGCAAAAATCCTGCAAACTTAAAAAAAGCTATATTGTATTTTTTGAGCAATATTTTGTAGATCATTATAATTTTTTGCTCAAGTTTTTGTGTGTTGTAATAGTTCTATAATAATTAAAGGGGATAGGGGTGTAGCCTATCCTTAACACTAATATAATAATTACTATAAGCAACAAAAGAAATAATAATAAAAATAATGAAAAAAAATATAATTTATAATCTTAAAAATTATAAAAAAAAATTTTGTAAGCGCTTACGAATTGAATATTCCGATGTTTGCGGTATATGATGTTTACAGTGTTCATCCCGTATGAGTATTTGTACACATTGAAGGCATTCGCCAGAACAACCCAGTTATTTTATTAAATATAAATTTTACAGAATTTTGATTTCAGGAACTGAATTTTTACGTTTTATTATTAATTAATGTTTTTTTTTATAAGTTATTAATTTACAAAATTTGGGTTTCGGTTTTTGTATATGCCACCATTATGACAGGATTTTTGTTCACCATTTTTACTTTGAATTACATTCGTAATATTTTTTGTTTTTATTATTAACTTTTTAGATTTATTTATACAATTTTTATTTTACTGAATATTTAAATTGATTTTAACAAGTAATCAGAAAAATTATTATCAATTTTACTCATATAACTTTATAATACTTTTATATAAGAAACGAAGAATAACTGTCCACTTGCGTATATTTTCCTGTCTTTTTTTTTTTGTCATAAAAATTTTAAGTTCCGATAAACTCTAATTATTGGTCCAACTTGACCGATCACTTCATCAACCATCTCCAAAAACTCTCCGCCGCCCAAAACACAAAATATCAATTATCATCGCTTCACTCACCATCGCTCAATTTTTCCCTAATTTTCTTTCTCTTTCGCAATTATCTATTATCATCGAAAATAATCGATTAATATGTGCTATAATTGTTTGCCTGTCATCTAGCTTAAAATAATTTCAAGCTTATGATAATACAAAATTTGTTAGTGCATTGTCTATATAATTACCAACAGCAATTGCAGCAAATACTATTATATTTTACTCCATTTTTATTATATTTGTACTTTTAAATATTACTCGTATAATTTGTTTTAATTATTTTGACATTTCACAAGTTATAACTTCAGCTGAAACGTCAGTCGATTGTGTAATGTTCAGTGGTTTTTACCTCTTTTCAGTACAGTGTATAAAAATCGGTAAAAAGCCTTTTCATATAAAATATTATCAAATTTGTCAGATAAATTATCTCTCTGATTTATCTGATACCTCGGACACAATAAAAAACAGGCCAATAATAAGTAATACGAACTGGACAAAGGTATTTAAAAAAAACTGCGTTGCTCAAACGAAGAAAAATGCAGCGTAAACCTCCGTTAAATAAAGGCAACATTCAAGACAGAATCGCATTTGCTGAGAAGCACATGAGCTGGAAAAATGAATGGAACAATATTTGATTTTCTGATGAAAAATGGGTTTGTCTCGATGGCCCGGATTGTTATAACTATTATTTTCACAATATTAGAACTCCTGAACGCGTATTTTGATCCAAAAATAATAACAGGAGAGAAGAATTACCGGAACGCAATAGTGTAGAATAATTATATGTGTTTTTGTATTAGTAACAAACAAATTTGTTCGGACGTAACGCCACACCATTCGCAATGTTTTTATTTTACGTTAATAATTTTGTATTTTGTAAATTAACAAATTTTATATCCCTTTTGTGTTTTACTAACACAATTGTGTAGGTACGGCCAAAGTACCATGTCATAAATTTATTTTTGGTTGTGTTTTGAACCAACTTACATATTTTTGTATTCCAACATTGCGGATGGTGCGGTCTAGATACCATGGGAAAATGTCACAAAACAGGAGTGGAAGCAACAAAAATTTGAACCGATTCCACCCGGTTCGATAAATTTTGATGACTATGGTCACAAAAACAACACACATACATGCGTAACAAACGACAGCACACTAATTCAAAATTGTGTATTATACGTCGTATACGTATACACAAATTTGTGATTTCTTCTCCCAATTCTGGATCAAAATACGCGTTCTGTATATCGATTTTGTCTCGTGAGTTACTCATCTAAATTGAGTGAAGCTAAAAAAATCGAATACGTACACGGTGTAATATACACAATTATGTCTTTGTATTTGTATTTTTCTTTTGTTCGTATTTGTGTCATTTGTATGATGAACAATATCAAAATAACGCGGTCCGGGTGAACCGGTTTAATTTTTATGGTGCTTATTTCCTTTTCTCAGCACATTATGTCTGCTCTCGAGCTGTGGAGTATGATTGTTTAACATGCTAATATATTTTACATTTAGCATTTTTTTAATTATAAATTAATTTTATATGTTTTAATAAAATTTTATAGGTAAATTTATTTTAAATTCCATAAATTTTAAAAATAAAATGTTAAATATAAAAAAATCGAAAATACATATACGACACAAAAATATAGCGTTTACAACTCTTTGAGTGCCAAAAAGCGCGATTGTGCTCCTCAATACATTAGCCGAAATCATGTCGGAACTCAAAGGGTTAATATAAACAATCAAAAAAAGAATGACACGTGGCTCTTGCATATGCAGTAAAACAATCATACGCATGAAACTAACACAAACACAAATGCTACTACTATATCATTCCGGTTACACTAATTTCGTTCACTCATTTTGGGACAAAATCCGTATGCTGATTTAACACAAATGAGACAGTAAGAAGCCGGGGTGGTGTTATGGCATGGGGTATTATATCTTCTTTCGGCAAGTGAAAATTTGAATTTGTTGCGGGGCCGCTAACTGGTGAAAGATATAAAGAGTTGTTAAATAATAAAATTTTACCATTTTATAAGTTACTTCGTCGAAGAAATTTGATTTATCAACAGGAGAGTACAAAATTGGTGTGAAGCAAATAAAATCAAAGTTATGCAATGGCCAGCCCTGTCGCCGGACCTTAACATCATAGAAAATTATTGGGCAGAACTATCGTGAATGGAATACGGTCGAAGTAGGCAATATGATTCAATAAATGACTTGCAAATAGCAATAGAAGATGCAATCCTCCAACTTGGTAACTGGGGACCTTAAAAACTTGTATAATTCATTGCCAAACGAATTTTTTAAACTATATTGCAAATAAAGGTGGCGTATTTTAATAATGAGTAAAATTACTCATTATTAAAATACGCAAAATTTGTTTTATTTGTCATTTTCGTAAATGTATTTCATTGACGCACCTCAAAAGTCATGTTCTACAGTAACGCAAGGTTAACAAAGAGATGTGTAACCGTTTTACTATTGCCTGTGCGCACATGCTGGCTAAATTATGCCGGGAGCGTCGGCTAGGGCGGGTCCTACAAAGCGGCAATAGTTGGCAACGTATTACGTAGAAATTATATGTGCGTTCGATTAACGTTCATGATCACACCATCCCCCCCCCCCCCCCCCCCCACCGATTCTACCCACCGTCCACCTCCCCGTGCGAAACAATTAATTAAGCATGCTATCGCCGACCTTACCAAAATGAATGAAGATAATCTTACAAACAAAAATTGTGTCACTTAAGCCTAAGAAAAGTTATCTTTAACTCAATAAGTAACGGTCGGATTAATAAAATGAAAAAAACAATAATTGAATAATAATAAGACCGACCGTACGGGATACATGTATTAAGTTAATACAACCAAAGAAATAACATGAATATATAATAAAACAAATATTTATTGTACCTGCGTAACCCTATGTAGCCTGGGTGAAGGTTACCTCGTGGTGTTCGTCTGCTACTCCGTTAGGTTTATATATACCCTTGGTTGGTTTCCCGGTAGTTTTCCTTTTTGCAATTTCCGTTGCGGGTGCGATTTTACTGGTGTTAGCTTGGATTTACGTTTTATTTTTTTTTGTTTGTTAAATAGTGTACTCCACCGCTTATACTTGTCACGATTACGAATAATATAACCGTAAGTCGCAGCCTCGGTTCTGGTTAACCCCGTTCTATTTGTTCCGCCTTACTCGTCGCGCGTTCACTGTCGATGCTTTCACACACCCATACAATTTAGATGGGGAGCAACTATACCACCGTAACGCCGGTTGGTCTCAAGCAATTCGTGGGTAGCCCTTAGGATTGTACGTCTCGTATGGTGAACGTAAATAAAAAACGAGCTCTCGAATTTAAGTATATATAACTATATATGTATGTATATGTAGTTAACAATATTTTTTTTCTTTATTAAAAACAAATCACCGCAACCTTACTCGGTTACACTTAGTCTTTTATAATTTCATAGACATAATTATAAAGTGTTGACAAAATACAACTTCACAATTTCAATTCAATAAATCCTTTATTATAACATTCAATATTCATACAAAGTTTGAGATATTTAAGAGTACAGCATAATATGCTTTGCTTCTATGTTTAGATTATTTGTTAATTTATTTCTAAATATTATTAAGATATCTAACCAAAATTGTGTTTATTATTATTTTTATTATATAATTTTCAGATTGCAGTGGAAAATAGGAACTTAATTAAAAAAACCACAAATAAATTTGTTCTTAAACCTAACTTAACACTAAATTAAAACTTAATACTAATTTAATACTACTCCCATCACCAGTAAAAAATAATTTAGATTGTTCAAAGCAAGCTTAAATAAAACCACTTTTAACAATAAGATTGTTAATTAACCTACTATTTTCAATTGAGTTAAGATTATTTTTAAAGTTTTCTTTTGTTTTATATGTATGATTCAGAATCAAGGGAACTCCTGACAGTTTATGAAATCGTTTAGTTGAGAAGTAATTAGGTTTATTATATATAGTATATTAGTTTAAGAAATTTGTTTTGGGCAATTTGTAATTTTTTCATATGGACGTTTGCGCAGTCGAACCATACCGGAGAAGCGTATAGTAGTTTGCTACGTATGATTAAGAGGTAGATAAGTCGTTTATTTAATATATTTAACTTGGACTTTCGATGAAGCAGACTATATAATAGTTTAACACAGTTATTACCTTTGCTGATTGAATAATTAATGTGATCTTTATAGGTGATTCGTCTGTCTATAATCATTCCTAGATATTTCTCGTTATTGCTCCATTTGACGGGAATACCATTGATGTTTAAGGAACTGTCGTCAGGTACATTACGGCCCTCTTACGACTTAAGAATATAGCATGGGTTTTGGAAAAGTTAATTTTTATGCCCCATCTAGAGTAATAATCACATAGTTTATTTATAATATGTTGCATATTATTCATAATTACTGCAGTGTCAGACGAAGCGCAATAAATAGCGGTATCATCAGCGTATTGGGCGAAGTGTACGTTATCTGAAAATTCATACTTTATATCTGCGGTCTAAAGATTATAAAGACATGGAGATAATACTGCACCTTGAGGAACACCGCATAGTATCGGTTCGGATTTCGATTTTTGATCATTAATTTTCACTTGAAAAAAACGATCTTTGATAAAGGACCTTATTACTGAAATGAGATAAGGTGGAAAGTTATATTTGATTAGTTTAAAAATTAGTCCGTCATGCCAGACTTTATCGAATGCTCTTTCAATGTCGAACATCAACAAAGCAGTCGATTTTTTCAAACTAAGTTGATGTTTGGCGAAATTACAGATACGTTTAAGTTGATGATTCGCAGATTGACCTGGACGAAATCCAAACTGTTCATCGGGTATAATTCTATTATCTAGTATGAATACTTCAATGCGATTTAATAAGATTTTTCAAATATTTTGCTTAATCCACTTAATAAACTAATAGGTCTGTAGTTTTCCAATTTGGATTAATCTTTTTGTGGTTTGGATATTGGAAGAACTAAGGCTTGTTTCCATTGATTTGGAAAATATCCTATTTTGAGACATGCGTTAAATATATACGTTATATATATAACCGCTTTTTGTGGAAGTTGTATGATTAGAATATGTGTTAATCCATCTAAACCAGGAGACTTTGAACTTTTTAGTTTAGTTATAATACAATTAATTTCTTTGGGCTTTGCTATTTCTTGACCGTTTAAGCAGAAGTTAGAGTTTCGGTCGGTTACGTTATTAATTTTTTCTAGAACGTCTAATGCAACATTATGATCGATACTATCATTACCACAATGAATTTGTGGAAAGTGTTGAGCAAAAGCGGACGATTTCTCGGAATCAGTAATAAGGGTGTTATTATTAGAAAGATCGAGTACACGTAGAGATGGAATTTTTTGTTGACGTTTCCCAAGTAATTTAGTTAAATGAAACAACCGTTTCCTATGAGGAATAGTAGTTGCGATATTTGAAATAAACTTGGAATAACGATGGTTCCTTAAATTATTTAATTTTTCACTAATTGATTTGGTTAAATTGTTTACAATATTTTTTAAATACGGGTTTGTATTTCGTTGCCATTGTCTCCTTAAACTGTTTTTGTATGAAATGAGATGTTTCATTATTTGAATTATGATCCTGTAGCTTTGGTATGCTCATATTAGCAGCCTCATTTATTATACCATTAATACTAGTTATGTCTTTATCGATGTCATATTTATTATTCAGAGTATGTATTCCTGAATTTGCGAATAAATCAATTTTACTCTTAATGTTATGTTTATATATAGGCCAATCTGCCTTTTTATAATTGAACTTATTATTCGTGTTGTCAGTAGTTTCGATTTCAATTATGTGGGTCTTGAAAAGTACTGGTAAGTGATCCGAACTAAGGGCGTTTATTGCCTTTAAATTAGAAACCATCTCTGGATGATTAGATAGTAGCAAGTCAAGAGTTGATTGATACCTGGATTTTTTTGAGTAATGAGTGGGTTCGGCCGGGAATAGTATTTTGAAATTTTTAATTACTGATTCATTTTGTAAGATATTACCAGCTCGATTACCTCTTACACAGTTCCAGGCTTGATTTTTAGCATTAAGGTCGCATCATATGAAAAACGGGTTTGCCAGATTGGTTAGTCTCTGAATATCCATTTTGAAAAGAGCAAGTGTTGAACTGTCATTAGGTTCTGGGAAGTATGCTGCAATAAACGAAATGTCTCCTCTATCACTATATATTTTTATTCCTATAGCTTCTATTATTTTTAAATTAAAAGAAGAAAGTAATTTATGATTTATGAATGTTCTGATTAAAATACTCACTCCACCGTGACCAATTAATTTGCCTCTAGAATTTGGATAAGCTGGTCTGTCAAATCTATAAACCCTAAAATCTGGATCATATATATTTTCAGTGTCAAGTAACCATGTTTCGGTTACTAGACATATGGGAACATTATCTTGTTTGAGAAAATCAAATAGTTCAATAGTTTTTGGTTTTATGCTTTGAGCATTCCATATAACAACATTCAGCGATTTTAAATTAATTTTCATTATAAATATATTTAATTGATAAATTTGTTATAACTTTAAATTGTTCAACTTTAGATTTGCAACCAGCTAACTGCGATATAACATCAGTTACTAATTGAGTTATTTCATCAAAAGAAAATAATTTGTTATTGTTAAGAACAGTTTATGTATTATTATTCGTAGAAGTAAGGTTTACAGTTGAAAATAATTGGTTCCATGCCTGATGCTGGGATGTTTCTCTAAGGCGATCCAATCCAGGGTAGTTGGTATTTTGATGTTGATATTCCACTCGTTGAGCAGTAGATCTTTGTTGAGTTGGGTTTCTGATGTTTGATGTTTGTAAATTTATTGTTTAGATTTTGTTTTATTATTTTGTATTTTTCTAAATCCAGGCAATCTTTCGAGTTCGCAGAGTGTGTTCCACCGCAATTCGCACATTTTAAATCAGAAGTTGTACACTTTTCACCTCAGTGTTCACCTCCACATTTCACACATTTATACTTTTTATGACAATAGGTAGTTCCATGCCCATACATTTGACATCTGCGGCATTGGGTCGGTTTATTGGCATAATTTCTGGCCGGTTGTAAAGAAACTACAACATTATTTAAGTGTTTGATGCTATATATTTTTGTTTAGTGACGTTCTTATTGAATTTCATTATGTGATATTTTATTTTTTGTTTATCATCATTGTAATGAATAGGAATAATTTCAATAACAACAACTTTATTGATACCGTAATCTGTTAAACCGGCCTTCAGTTCATCAATTGTCATCACACCCGGAATACCAAAGGCTACAACCTTGATTGGTCTGTCATTTAATGGTTCAAATGTATAATATTCTACAATGTTTGTAATTTTAATATATTTTTGGGTTCTTAATTTTAATAATTTACACTCGGGCACCACTATATATCACTTGGTCGACCAATTTCAACCAAAATCCCAAAATCGAATGCTCTATCCAAACAAAAAAAATTATCTTTCTTCCTCTTCGTTTTCTTGCTCTTTTTTCCCCCCCTTTGAATCGTAACATTATTATTATTTACTCGAATATGTAATAATAGAGTACAATTATGGCACAAACACCTACAGTCTGCCATACAAGTACCGATGCAGGCGCACGTTACAGATGGGTATCAATATCCATCAAGGATCATTTAGCAATTTAGCAAACAACTCTTATATATTTTATATAATATAATAATTTTGTTATAATTATACATTTATTATCAAAGTGAATTATTTTTAGGAACCAATTTCAATGAATATTAAATTTTTTATATTTTTATCTTTTTATTTTTAATAAAAATATAATCAACTATTGTTTCTGATTATTAAATATAGATTTTTTAAATTACTATTTTCAACTAAAATTGAATGAAATTTTTATATTTACGGTTTAAAATATAAATAA
Source organism: Nephrotoma flavescens (assembly GCA_932526605.1). Classification (NCBI taxonomy): domain Eukaryota; kingdom Metazoa; phylum Arthropoda; class Insecta; order Diptera; family Tipulidae; genus Nephrotoma; species Nephrotoma flavescens. The sequence goes on from OW052222.1 coordinate 106,915,299, forward strand.
ATTTTGACGATCTATTTCCAATGGGATTTGCATTTCATGAATAAATTGCAAAGTACATATAAAATTATCTTGTTATAAGTAAAAATTGATTCCAAAGTTAAAATAATTACTGATGAAGGATCAAGATTCATGCAAGTAGAATCTTGATCCTTCATCAACAATTATTTTAACTTTGGAATCAATTTTTTGTCTACCAGATAAATCTCATTATTTAATCTTGATCCGCAGGATCATTTTAAAATTAACTGAAAATTCAATTTTTGCAACTAATGTTTTCATTAATGAAAATATAAAACATAAATTTGCAAAATTCTCGAACACGGGGTTGAAAAAAACATAAATGATGCTGCGCTCTAATATTCTGAGAAAAAAAAAATTAAAATAAGATTAGTGTTCCAAAATTTTTCAAATTTATGTTTTACATTTTCATTAATGAAAGCATTAGTTGCAAAAAATAGCTTTAACTTACATGTAGAAGTAGCATCTAATTTAATCGTATCTCTTCAAAGATGATGGTCATACAGTACAGAATTTAATAAAAAATACAAAACCTTTGCTAAATTTTTTAAATAAATGAAAATAAATTATTATTCCTTTTTCAATATATTTTTACAATGTCCCACTGTCATGTTATAAAAATACTAATTACTTTTAATTCTGAAGCGCTTTATTTTAAAGTTCCAAAGCCCACGAAATTCAAAATATCTTTTGTCCCACAGTTTCGAATTCGCCAAAATTTATTAAAAAATTTAAACGTTTTCCCCGCATCTGTAATTCATTTCAATGGAAAAACATTGCTAAACAAAGCGTTTCTTGGCATTCAAAATTTCGCGAAAGAAGGATCTCTACAATATAATTTGGCCACGTTTTTACCAAAAAGGAAATATTTTCTAACCAATTTCGGAAAATGTTTCTATTGTTCGTGTCACATAGCCTTATCATTGCTTTCATTTTGTTGTATTTCAGTTGGTCGTTCTTGGTTTTACTAGAATTGTGATACCACTCATTCACTCCACATCATTAACCCATTCACCTACTCACACAACTACAGTATACCATCTGCACATTGCAAGCTCCATGTCAACTAGCACCTAACTTCTGATTGGATTAGGACCCTGTACCTTACGATACAAGTGCCGAAGCTTTAACCACTGCACCACTTGTCCGGTATGATATACATTAATAAAGTCAGTTTTTTTATTTCATTTTCATTACAGATTTAAAGTCAATTTTAAACTGAAATAAAAACGCTGGTTTTAAGTCAGAAAACACTATTCGGGGAGCCATGAAATTAATAGAGATTGTACTTATTTCACTTTTCGTTGTTTTTTTATTGATTAATTTAAAGTGGGCGACCAAGAATAAAGAAAAATTTCCCGAAATGCGCTGAGCTCAACTTGCTTATATTTCGAATCGACTCTGTTTCTCTCTCTCTCTGTTTTCACATCCCATGAAAGGATTTTGCCGCCTGCACTATGTTCCTCGATCCGACTGGATCTATCGCTCTCGTGCTCCAGTTTCCACATTCTATTATGCGGTAGGTTTTGTACAACGTCGTCAATCGGGGTGTTCCTCTACGACACACACCGGCTAGTTGTTCATGGAACACTTTATTAATCATCCAAGAGAATTAGTTCTTTTAAATATCTCATCAATTTTCGATTTTCTATAATTGTTTGTAAACAATCAGCGTTTGAATTAAAAGTTGTCTTGTTGTGCTGTCTGTTGCAATAAAATTAGTAAACATAATTAATCAATCTTATGCAATTTGCCCCGTAACTGAGTTGAGATACTTCAAAGGTGGTGGCCGTAAGGAATATTAATATAATTAATTAATTTATTTCTAGTCTTTATAAGTATGTATATTCCCTTTAGGATTAATGTTAGAATAACAATTATATCTTGATAATTGGTGCAAGAATTATTTTATCTTATTTAACTAATAAATTACAAAGCTCAATATATAAGAAGTATGTATAATACGTCAAAACCTAACAAATTAAAATATCAGAGCTCATTCACACGGAACAAAAATTCTTTCCGGGTATTTTTACAATCATTTTAGTAGCTTCACCCTAACAACCTGTTTTATCCTTACAATATTTTCAATCAAGTGAACATAATTTACTTTTACATTATTTTCGAGTTCGTTTCCTCGAGTTTTTGTTGCCGCTGTATTTATAAATTTATGTGAGTGTTGATCTTTTTTTAACTTCATTACCTGTTTGGATATAATGTGGGTCTAGCTAGGTATACAAAATACTTATTATTATGTATCCCGGCTTTACACAAGAATAAATCAAGAAAAATCGATTTTGTACCTCTTGAGAGATTTAATTATTTTATATCTATGTACTCGTATTTATTTATTTATTTTGTTTGGAAAACAGTTACAACACCGACAATTATACGGAATATTTTTTTTGCGTATGCATGTACTTCAGAATCAACATACGTAACAAAAAAAAAGTTTAAATTACTTTCAACATATAAATTATCTACTGTATACTGAGCTTCCTATGAATGCTAATGTTAACGGAAATTTAGAAGAGATATATTGTGTTTTTGTGTATAAAGCATACGAATAAAAGCTGGAATAAAAAAAAGCACGTGACATTATACTATTTGTATTTCGCGTCGTGATATTATAATACTTTTTGGGGACGGGAACGCTTTATCATACAACACTTTTTATAATATGACATACTGCATGGTATGTCCTCCGCCCCATTAAAGAACACACATTCACACAGTATTACGTATTTATGTAATTCGAGCATATATAGTAAAGTACGTTGGTGTAAAAAAAGTTTTATTTGTTATTTCAGACAAGTAAGGAACTTTGCATGAAGGAAAGAATAATCATAAATAAAATATATTACCTTAGATATGTTGTATGTTGATTTGTGGGATTTTCATATCTTTTTCGGTAATTTTCACAAGAAAAATATTTTATAAGGAAAGTTAAGTTTATTTCATTCGATATGTATGCATTAGATTTGTGGCGCGGGGTGTACCACCAAACAAAATAAAAATAAGTTTTCTAATATAACAAACAAACAACAAACAACTTTTTCATACAACTCACTTTTTGTGGTTTTGTCATTGTTACAGTATACTAGTATAGTATTACAGACAGAAAAAATCTGACTCACCTTTCTTGCTTTTGTACCTTTAAACTTATATTTCGTATGATTTCAATTTGAAATAGAAGACAAAAAATTGGGTTTGTGTATTTACGAAAATGATTGTTGTAAATTAATTTTTCTATCGTAGATATTTAAAAAAAATGGGAGGATTTGATTATTTGTGTTCAGAAAATAAAGCTTTATCGTAAAAATGAATCATGTTTATTATTGAAATAGATCGGAAGTGGATTTTAATGTAGGAGGAACATAACAAGTTGGTTATATTAAATCTCAAGTTCTCTTCATTAAAATTTTAAATGGTAACTAAAGTACATATAATATTATTCTCATAGGACCCGTAGTATATTTTAATGAAATTTTTCTTTTTCGCCATTAAAAAAAAATAACGAATATCATCATAAAAAACATAAAAATATGTCAACTACCAAACTACTTCACAGCAAAAAGGAACTAAAGTAATATAATACAACCAAACTGAAAGAGGTTCGCTATATGTATATAATACCCAAGACAATACCAATAAAACTAGAAGAAAATAAAATGAAAAAGTCGTCCTTTTCATTTTTATTTTCTCTCGTCTTGTGGAAATAATCACATATCAACGTTGTCGTTGTCCCTTCGCAATACAAAACACAAAAACCTAACAAAAGCTTTGCTATTGTAATAGTAGTAAGCATCAACCAAAATATATATGTATACGTATATGTGCGTATATAACCAAATACAAATAAATAATTCAATATACCCTGGATTCTATTTCGTTTCGTCCGTTCTTTTGTGCTAAGGATATTTGTATATAACAACCGTTTTCATACACTGTGCGCTAGTAACACAAAAAATAAATTCCCGTTGAGCTTAATTTATGAAGATGAAAATGAAATCGTTTCTCTCTGTAGTATACGAGTACGTCGTGTGCCTTGACCTAAACCTAATAATCATGATATTTGCGTTTTGAAGAAGTAAAAAATAGAGCGGTTCTATGTGACGTTTGTATTTGATATATTATATCCCATTTACCGGATGTAAATTGATATTAGTGTTATGTTTTATAAGATTACTGCCAACTTTGAAAAGTGACGAAATGTGCTATTTAGAGTTGGATGGTGCCGTGTATATAACTGAATAAATCTAAATTTTACATGAATAATCTAAATATTTTAAATGTTGCCTACATCAATAAACTAATCAAATTAATAATTTAAACCAGATCATAGTATTCTCAAATTCGTTCAGCGCAAAGTGAACTATTAAGTCGTAAAATTTACTAATAAATTTCATACAATTTTTTTGTTCTCGTAATAAATTTAGATATGAGAACAAAAAATATATAGAAACTACTTTTTCGATTGTGATCGGTGAGATATAGGACGAATAAAACAAAGAAAGCAACTTTAAGCAAACCATTGTAAAGTTTATAACGACTATAGAGATAACAATAGAAGCCACTCGGAAATACTAAGATCACATCTTGAGATACACATTAAATTAAAAATAAAAATTTTGAAATGGGCAATAGATATATTCTATAGTTATTCTACGTATTTTACATGCATTAAGTGACTAAATTTGAGTCCAACGAGTGTTCATATTACAAGTTAAATTTATTTATATATATATATATATATATATATATATATATATATATATATATATATATATATATATTTATTAGCAAAAATAATGTTTCAAAATTCAAAAGGTACGAATTACAATTCCACAAAAAAATAATAGGTAAAAATTAACGTCAAAACTGCTATAAATTGAAATTATTTTTTCCCAATAAAAAAAAATCCCAAACGCTAGAATACACTTTGGGGAATAAAAAATTCCCAACTGCTAGAAAAACGTCACTAATTCCCAATTCCCGGGGAAAACCAGAATAGGGCCACAGCAGTGAATTGAAATCAAACGTATGTTCTGTAATCGATGAGATTATATCTCAGTACCGACAGTGATCAAGAGTAACATCGAATATAAATTACAACTTTTTCACTACGTAAAGCAATCATATCCTTCAATTAGTTGTGTGCCAAAGTAACAAAATACCGCATAAAAAATTTAAAAGTTAAAATTTTGACACTTTATTCACCTCAAAAATATTAGCACCAGTTAATAAAACTAATAATATAACACAACTAATTATCGAAGGTTATGATTTCTTTACGTAGTGAAAAAGTTGTAATATTTGATGTTACTCTTGTTCCGATTTCTACAATATTTTTACATCTCATCGATTACAAAACATACATTTTATTTCAATTCACTGCTGCGCTTACCGGATTATTTCCAAAAGCACACATCAGGATAAATAAACAAATTTTTGTAACAGCTTAGAAATCGGTATTATACATACATACATATATGTATGTTGAAATTAAATAAAAAAGCAGTTTGCTTTGACGGTTTTCTGGAAAATATAAAAAAATCACATGTATGGAATTCTTACAATGTGCATTACATGACACAATTTTTTTAACACAATTTATAAAATCTTATTTATATTTGTACTTTTTTTTCAGTCTTCAATTTAACAAATTGTCACTTTTATTACAAAAATAATTAATAAATAATAAAAAAAAAGTCGTAAAAACAAAACCATAAATTCATTTGATATATTTATTACTGGGTATTGTAATGTTACATAGTATGAAACGCTAAGAAACAATTTCGGTTTGTGTTCAGCCATTTTTACACCGATTTTGAGATTTGTTTGTTTTTTGATCGTTGTAGATAGGGAAGTGTTGTACTAAATCTGTTCGTCGGGCTGGCAGAATACTTTTTACACTTTTGATTTAGCAGTTCTTGATTCCTAAAAGAGGAATTTAATGAAATAGAACTATCACAACGGCAAAGTGATTCCGCTAGTTCTATTCGATAGTCTGGCAATGTTTTTGGTACTTCTCCGTTTAGCTTCCATACTTTTCGGTACAATATCCGGTTATTCACAACCGTGATATCTATGAAATGGAAAAATATCCGCATGTACCATTTTTTTGATTTCATTATTATTTTGTGGCGCCCAATAAAAGAATCGATTAAATCAACGCCCCCATATGTTTATTATATTCTTTTATTATGTTTGGACAATTAATTGTAACGCGACGCATTTTTTTTCTGTCATATCTAGTGGTTGTTTGAATTGGTTGAATTCCCGTAAACGGCAGATCTTTCCTTACATGTTCCACGTTCATTTTTTTCCATATTCGGAAGTTTATTATTTGGAATTCGATCCTTCCTTATAGTTGCTACACATCTCAATCCCAACTTATCTAGTTCAACTAGAACTGGAACGTCTCGTAGCAATTGCATGACTACGTTCACAGAAGCACAATTTAGGTATCTAACTGAAAACGATTTTCACTCTCCAAACCTGTGTATACTTCAAAATTTTTCGTAAAGCCAGATAATACTCCAGAAAGTACATAAATTTTATAGTCCCACTTTTTGAGCTTAGCTGGATTATATTGTCGCAAGATATTTTTCGTTTTGGTTGTACAAACCTGTTCATCTAGTTTGTCGAAATTAACCACATTTTTAGGTGGTGAATTATCATTTTGAGTGAAGTGTAATGTTCGTTTGATACTTTCAATTTTTTTACACTGTTTGTGTTTTGAATAAAGGCACTTCCCACAATCGGTGTTAAATAACTTCGTACTTTATGTATTGATGATAGTATACTTCGTACTTTATGTATTGATGATAGTATAGTATGTATTGATGATACTATAAATTGGTAAACATCTAGTTTATTGATATTTATTCCAAAATGGAATAAATATCGGGAAAATGGAATAAATAGTTTGATTGCTCTACAATTTTTTCTACAATATTTTCAGTGAAAAAATATTTAAAAAATTGCAGCGGTGTAGTTAATCTATGAATAGTGCTAGATAAATCTGAATCACTAATAAACCTAACAAACGTTGTGTCCTTCCATATAATTTTTATTGATAGTAATGTGATTCGTGTGCTGTCTTCAAAGATAACATCTATTGAAAAATTTCCAAGTCAAACAAACTCTCAATTGCATTTTAATCAGCAGCAGGAATTAAATTACCATCCAAGATTTGTTAAATTTCTTGATCTAAAATTTCTTGTTTTTCTTGGTCGTGAAAATCGTCTTCAGAATCACTCCAACCATCGACGATTTGGAGTAACTCTTGCTGGGTAAGATAATCCTTTCTTCGGCTTAAACTGAAGATATAAAAATAATTTGAAAATATAGGAATATAAATTTCCCACACAAGAAAAACCACATAGGACCACAAAATTCTACAATAACAAAAATATATAAAACTCCATACAGCTCCAAAAGTGTGTCCAATGTGTGGTATTACATACATCTTACTATTTTATTATAGCTAGAAAACGTGTACTATTTACATTATATTATAATCATGCAAATATGACTATTTTATATTTATGATTAATATTATAACAAAAACTATACTAATTTTTAGTTACTTACTCCTGGTTACCGCAAAAATTCAACACACTTTTCATGGTTTTACTGACATGAGAAACAGAAAGATAACAAATGCTGCGTTTTTTTTAAATCTGGTGTTCGAGACCGCGATAAAATATAGGGTGAATTCAGTGAAATTTTTTAAGGAACATTTTAGTACAACAACTTTTACTAACTTCAAGTCAATCATTTTGACGTTTAATTTTTGGTTTGTAATTTTAAACACCGTCATCGAATATTAAAATAAATTATTAAATTTTACCAGCAAATATTAAGAATTTCATTTTTTAATTTAAAAAAAACAATTCCGACATTTCATTTTCATTGTGTAGTAATTTTGAGATTGCAGCAAAAATTAAATAATCATTAACAATTTTTTGAATCGTGTAAATTTTTAACCTCTCCATCAAAGTCATTCCTTTTTACATTTTATTTTTGGTTTTGTACAAATAAATTTTGTTTGTAAATAAATAAAAAAAATTAAATAAAACCATTTTAAAATGAATCTCGAGGTAAGAAAATATATACATTACATATATTTATAAAAACATAATAATTTGATGTATTTTAGTATTTTGTAGATCTGTTCTTAAGTGAGGATGAAGAAGCCGACGATGCTGCGTTCTTGTTTTCTTCCGATTCTGATTCTGATCATGAACAAGAACATATAAAAATATGTAATTTTGTGGAAACGGTTGAAGCATATTCCGACTCGGATTTTAAAATGCACTTCCGTTTAAATCGGTCAACAGTTTTGGATTTGATAGGTAAATATATTGTTACGGTGACACCTGGATTAGAATAGAATAACTTAATTTCATAAATTGTTCAATTGCATTTATGATTTTTACTCAACATTTAGGCGTCATTTCTATACTAACATATTTGCTCGATGCGCATTTAGAATTATTCTAGAAACAAATATTTTGGTATATAAAGGCGAGCGTTGACGTGGAATGCTGAGTTTTATTTTAAACGTGATACAGTGAAGGTTAAATAGAAAGATTATTAAAGTGATTATTAAAGCGATTATTAAAGTGATAATTAAAAAGTGTGTTATAATTGTAATAATTAATTTTGTGTTGTATAATAAATTGTGTTGTGTAAATAAATTGTGTGAGTTCAAATTTGAAGCAGTTGTATTTATTCACAATCCAGTGATTCGAACCTTGAGTGACAAGGCAAAATCGTAACAATATATTTGTTTTATTCTAATTTCGGTTGCTTATTCATGTTATGTTTTTTTTTGGTTGAAAAAGGGATATCCTTTTGCCAACCAAAAAAAAGTGGCTCCATTTAAGTCCAAAGCACACAAATGTGTGAGTAAAAAATCATAGTATGTAATGGCGTTTTTGATAAAAATTTCGCTTAATATGAGGTACAACCAATACAATTGTGTATATAGTTATAGTGTTATTTTTCGGACGAAATAAGTTTGAAAGCAAAACAAAAATAAATGTTGACATGGTACTTTTGCCGTACACAATTGTGTTACTCAGCAGTAAAAGAGATATAAATTTGAAGAGGTGTGCATGATATGTGACGTTACGCGACGACAAAAAACATTGATTTCGTTTTTTTTTTTAATATTCATGCCGATTATAGACCTCGCCGGATTTATTGCGGCGGGAGTCCAAACTCCATAAAAAAAAAATTATAATCATTAATTTCAATCAATGTTGCGTTGAAAAATGGGTTTATTTTCATATAATTCAGTTTTTACGATTCGAAACCATTCGTAATGTTTTAGCTGCGGATTTAGAACGAATGTTTTTGCTTGATTTGTATAAATAATAAACCAGTTTTACATGCAACCTTGATCGAAATCCATGATTTTAATTTTTTATATATGAAGTTTTGAACCCCCGCCGCGGTAAATCCGACGATTATAGAATCGATGTGATTATTTTTTTAAATTTTAATTTGAAATTACAAATTTTAATTTATAATTTAAAGGCTATAATCTATTTAAATAAATGAATTCTTAAAACCGCGGATATTTCTGAAAATTGTAAATCGAGAAACATAGCCTAACAAAATTTCATAATACATAGCTACAAACAGGTAGATAATGTTTTGTTAGTAAACATATGTATTAACAATTTTATAGTTTTATGTTATATACTCATAATTATTCTATACCTTTTATCCCGTCGGCTTGAAAAATATATCGACCGATTATTTTAAAAATGAAACATAAATATTCATAAAATGAAACATAAAGTGAAAACCATAAAAAAGCGTTTAGTTAAACCAGAGATAGTTAAACTATATTTATCAATATTAAAAATTTTTTAACCATGCTAAATATTCATACTATGCTAAATATTGATTTTTTATAGACAAATACGAATCAACGAGAGGTGCATATTGGTTCTGGCAGAGAGAAATTAGACCCCAAAATTGATATGTACATTTTTTTGTGGTATGTTGCCAATACGGAAACGTTTCGGCAGTTGGGCAATTTGTTTGGGGTAGCGAAATCTACAGCATGGACCGTTGTAGTTCGAGTTGCTGACTTCTTTGTTTACAAATGTAAGTTACAAAAAGTTACCTTAAAATTTATAATAATTTTTATAATTCTAGGTCGAGAAGTATTAAAATGGCCGTCTCATGAAGAGGCTGTTATTATATCTGAACAATTCGCAAGAATAAAAAAAATCCCAAATATAATTGGCGTGATCGATGGGACACACATTAAAATAAAGGCTCCTCAAGAACACTCATCATTTTATTATAATAGAAAAAAATACTTCAGCATTTCTTTACAAGTGATAGTAGACGCTAATAAAAAATTTATTGACGTCTACTGTGCAGAGTATGGGTCGTACCATGACGGAAGAGTGCTCAGGCGTAGCTCAATTTTTAGAAACATCAATGAAAATGTTCAAAATTACTTCAATCAGAACCAGTTTATCCTAGGAGATAGCGCTTATCCAGTAAAAGAATGGTTGGTCCCTCCTTTTAAAAATAACGGTGCATTGGCAGAACAACAACGATCGTTTAATACAATTTATTCTTCTACACGAGTTATAGTGGAAAACGCTATAAGTTTATTAAAAACACGTTTCTGTAGATTACTGCACTTTACGGAGCACGTTGACCTACAACTACTGTGCAAAATAGTTTATTCAGCCTGTGTTTTACATAACATATGCTTCGAACAGGACGATGTCCTAGAAGAAGACCCGGTCTTCTGTTCCCGAATATAACAATCGTAGGCAAAGATTGTTTGAGGAACTTATTGTTAAAAACATTATATAATTAAATAAAACATAGTTATACATTTTTTCACATTTATTTCAAAACAAAAGTAATAAAATTAATACAAAATTATCTTCATTTTTTTTTCTTACTCAACTACCTACTCTTTGGAGGCTATGATTGCAGCTACCAATTCCTGATGGCGCCGATTCCGCTCTTCGTTTAAAAATAATAATAGTTCTTTTTTTTGGTCGAATTTGCTCATTCGTTTTTGTCCTCTTTTATTTGCCCGAGGAGTGGCAGAATTTGAGGCGACGGGATCAGGAGATGTTAGGGATGTGGTAGAGGAGCGTGATGTGGAAGAGAAATTGGATTGTGAAGTGGATGTGAAAGGAGAACTCGATTGGGATGTGGAAGAGGAATTGGATTGGGATAAAGTATTAGAGGATGGTTGGTTGGCGCAAGTTGTAGCATGAATGGTGATGGTGTCTACAACATGGTTACACGATTGTGTTATGTATGGGAGTGTCCCCGAATATTTCATCCAGTTCTTTTTCAAACGGGATGTAACCGGGTGACGCACCTGTCCTTTTTTCGTTGTCCTTAGCCGATTTGTAGGATCGTATAAGTGCCTTGATTTTGTTTTCCAATTGGATGGGTGTAACAGGTGATTTCTGAAAAGGATGTAAATATATTTATCAGTGAAACGTTATTGTAACGTAACGCAAAACCAGAAAACTGGAATTTAATTTTCGTATCATAACGAAAAACCGAAACGGAAAATTTATTTCAACTCTAACGAAAAACGTAACAGCCCGAACTATTTGTAAAGTTATTAAGTTACATATTTATTATTTATTCATATTGGCTTTTCTTTTCTTTGTTTTATCCCTAAAAAAAAATATTTCAATACAGATTTTAAAAATATATTTAATATGTATGTTTTATTTATTATTTATTTTATTAACCTACAATAAAATACTGAATTTATTTTGAATAAATTTTATTTGTCTAAATGTCAAAAATCTACATGTCAAAAATGGCCTTGATTTTTTTCTTTCATGTTTGTTTGTGTAAGTGCTGCTTCACCGAAAAGAAATTGTTGAAAATGAGTGGCAATTAAAACCGGTTTTAAAGGTAAACGGGAATAGACGAAAAAGAAGCAACTTCAACAGAAGTATAGTGTGGAATGTGCTATAAATATTGTGTAAATCCATACTAGGGTACATGAATCCGGTAATTTCTTCGTTTTTTCCTCTTTACCTATAAAATAAATAAATTTTATAGATAAAGAGGAAAGAAACAAGAAATTACCGAACACAAGTTACTCTAGTGTGGATATGTACATTACCTATTTCGACTTATTTTGCAGCGTGAAGCAGTGCTTCTTTAACGTCCCGTTTGGAACGGGCGATAGACATTTTTCGATGACGACTTATATCGAAGCTAAAAGCAGCGCTTAAACGATGGAGCGAGCCGTGGAACGAGCAATAGTTTTTAAATAAATTAATTTAAAAAGGCTGAGTTTATACACCATAAAATAAAATTTTAAATTACCAATATGTTCATGGCCGTCAAGTCTTCCTGAATGTTTTCGAATGCATATTTTTTCCGTATGTTTTAGAACTCTTCTTTGCGGGAATGTCATGCATTGTAGCATGACAAAAATGCTCTTGTTTCGGCATCTAGCCATATTCGCCGAGGCCTAAAACAGAAAATATATATAAATTGAAAATACATAAAATCAAAATATGTATGTGCGTGGTCTCTCGGTCGGTTATTTTACATTGTACATAATTTTTTACATTCAAACCAATTATTACACACGAACCGTATTTAATAATTTGATTTATAACATCGCACAGTTTAGCCTACGGAAAATAAATATAATCTATTTTTTTACTTAATTATTTAATATACTTACGTATTATTCTCCATTAATTATTTATTATTTTATATTATTATTATTTATTATGATAGATATAAGCAGACACGGCATAACAAAACAACTGTCATTTTTTCCATATGTGATGTTCGCAAATGAAGTAAGAAACAATCCAAAAATTGTGTACTAAAAAATTTCCCTAGTTTCGTTAGTTCAGAAATTTTTTGATGAACTCGGTTGTTATCTACATAATATCAAGAGTAGATCAGAGTTGCTAAGAACAAGCAAATATAAACTTTATTCAACAATTTAATGCATGATATGGGCTTAATATAAGTTCTTTATGACAAATATTTTAAAATTATATAATTTGTTTAAAAAATCAAAATATAATTTATCGCGGTCTAGTGCAGCATTTTAAAAAAAACGCAGCTAAAATACTATTTCAATTCTAGTTTCACCGGATTATATATTTTAAATACAACGAAATAAACAAACAACAAACAATACATTTTATGTATGGATTTCCATACAAAATCCTTTTAAGGGTTAAGACTTTGAACAGTTTCGTTTTAGGAAAAAATTTAATGTTAAATGACTTATCTTTATGGCTAATTGTCATCACAGTTTCTGATTATTGAACCACTTAATTTTTTTTTTAAATGTTTAGGTAATGATCATTTCCATTGGCACCATTGGTTTCCAGTGGTAGGTACCTTAAAATTTACATTTAATTTTATTGATTGAAATACGTTTATAATGTTTGATATAAAATATATTTCATACCATGCAAAATTTATACCATCAAATTGATATTATGAAATATGATCAATAATTTATGTACATTTAAGTAAAGAAATCGAATATAAATCTAATGTTCTAGTCTATAAAAAATCTCACATATAACATATTCACGATCTTAATCCGGCATAAAATGAAGATCAACATTAAATCCAAGATTTCACGTCTCAAAATATCTTATTTGGAATTGATAAAAGTTTTATAATTCTATTGTTAATATTCATCGAATTAACGCGTGACAATACAAAAACGTAAAGGTTACTTTTTTAACTGGATTCAATTGACACAGCAAAACGCCTAAAAGTTTAAGAGGATTATATAATTATGACCACGGCTTATTAATTTTCTAGCTGGATTGAGGGAACTGATCACTCTCCAAAGAAATCAACAGCCATAACGCAGCCAGCAGAGACTACTCATGAAAGTTTTTTGAATTACTATTCTGTTGAATACAACAGCTTAGGAACCCCAAAAGTCATATTAGTAGAAAACAGACGAAAATACGTGTTCCTGAAAATTTGTGTTTGAGAAGGTTTAAAGAAATTTGCTGCCCTAATTTAACATTGCACTTCCTTATTGCAGATGCTATACTCGAATTACATAAAGCGGCTTTGCCGCTTCATAAATGTTCCTCAAAATAGTTCGGATCGCATCGTAAAAATACCACAACATACGATGGCCGTTAAGTCTAGATCCTTTGAATCGTCATTCGTACCCATCTCATATGATATTTTTCGCTTCGGTCTGCATAATGGTGGTCTAGTTTTATGATCGTGAACTAAATTCTATTCATCTCAGTATAGTTGATTTGATGAACCTTATTATATTAATACTTTGTCACAACACGGCCACAATTGCCCGATGAGGTGATGCAGTGGTTGAAGCTTCAAAATTTGACTGCGGGCGTGAAAATTGATTCAAAAGCAACAGAGATAGACTATAAAACATATGACATAAATGACTTAATAAAAACAAATAAAACTCTTTGATGCTTCTCTCCACACTGACATATCGTCCATGTTAGATTACGAACTGTTATGGATGGTGTGGGTATGTGAATGTAGTGCTATTATAATGAACCAAATGGTCCAAGTGTGCCGTGACAAACACCACTAACCGTAAATTTCGAACATTCACTTTATTTTTGTACATTTTATCGAAAATAATAAATTTTTATAAAAAAAACTTTATTTTACCAAAGTTCGACATGTCTATAGTCCAGAATTTCTGTAAGTTTCTTAATGTAGGTTGTATCTCAAAAAAAAAAAAATCACTTAACTAATCAGCAAGAGTTTAATATTTCGTGGAATGCTCACTATCTAGACGCGATTCTGTATGTTATCCCATAGAAACTTATTTTTGCTCCGTTACCATCGGTAACATATACATATTTAATTTGCTTTACCTTCTCGTATTGTGTGTCTCCCGAAATATATTCTCCATGTAGTCCTTTTTGCGGTAACCATTTTTTAATTTTTGCTCCGTCATTTTGAAGGTGAACCTAATAGCTGCAGGACTTCTTTCAGATAAACGTAGTTGCAACTCAAAATGCAAATATTGTGCGGACTTAAAGCATAGCAAATTCTAACTCCATGTAGCCATACGCTTACCATCAACTAAAATCCTAATTTAAATGAAAAAATGTCCAGTTTTGGAACCGTTTGTCCTACTAACTAACATAGAATATTTACTAGATTTCAAAAGAACATCAATAGAAATTTCTAAAAAGTCGGTTGGGTTTGAACACTGCGGGACATAACTACAACTGTGAACAAACATTTGTACGCACGAATGAATATCGTTTCCAGTACAAATACATAGATTATATGAATGGTATAGTAATACATTTAACACTGGGCAATAGCTGAGCCGCATGTTTTTATTATTGCTTTAAACTAAAGGATCAAACATTTCAATTCATCAATAGATCCAATTAAAATATTTTAAATATATTTCAGCTATTGTACGAACCGAAGGTTCAAATATTTATAGAAAACCAACCATAAAAAATAACCCACATAAAACCGATGCAAATAAATCAGCACCTTCCTGCTATGTTGAACCAAAATATAATATTTGTAAAACTCCCACGACTACACCTTTATGTGAATTTCCTACCGCAATCCAAAAAATAAAATTCGTGAAAAGCTCTACAGTGTCTATTTACTTGCAAAGAATCCTTTATCATGAGAACGAGATTTGAAAATCAAATGTTTACATTTTCACATAAAACGGCGAAATATAAAAAAATCATCCATTTGATGTTTTCCAATTTTGTTCGGCGTTCTCTCTGCATGTATGCTGGTAAATATAGGTAGAATTGTGTACAGTGTGTATATTGCATAAATGTATACAGACAGTTTTACTTTATCACTCTTTGCCGAATGGAAATTGAAAATTTAATTTAATAAGCGCCAAATAAATAAATAAAAGTAAATGTACGAGAATATATTGATTTTAATGTGAATGTGTGAGCGTGTGTGTGGGTCGATTCGATTGTCTTATGTAAATAAATGAACCGTGATCCATTTACGTTTCTGGGAATATGTAATGAAAAAATCGTTTTGGTGATATCGAAATATTAGAAAATCTTATATCGTTTATATTTTTGGGCTTGAATTGAAATCCTGTGAATCGTGTGACGGCAAACTAATCGATTTATATATTATCATCTGAATACAAATGTTATTAGCCTGGGAAAATGATTTTTCTGACCGACTCCATAACGAAGTATATTTGTTCTTATGCAAGACTTTTCAATTTTCATAAAAAATGCACATTAATATTCAAAAATGATTTTAAAAAAATACTTATTAATGAATAAACTATCCGGCGGTATACAGAGATCATTCACATAAACTTCAAAAAAATATAAATGTTTATTTATCCAAAATAAACATATAGAAATTGCTTATCAATTGTTATTTATCCAGCGTCATTCCCACACAGAAAAACCGCAATCAATTTGGTAAAATTAAGCTTACAGCCAAAATTATTTTGCATGTAGCCAAAAACAAAATATGTTTTAACAAAACAAACATAAATTTTAACAGTCATGTATATAAACACAAACAAATAACCAACAATATAATAAAATGACTACATCATCATCGCACCATCCCCTTCATCAAACAACAGCATCAATAATCATCGATTAAACATATAAGTACAACAAAAATCTCTCGGTTTATACTCATATCAAAGTACTCGTACATCCCTCATATCCACCAAAATGAAATAAAAAAATGTTTATCATTGTTTGTTTCAATGACCACCGCACAAAAAAAACCAATAAAATTAAGAATCTTAAAATATACAACCATCCCCACCCATTCATTATCGTCATGCGGATCTTTTTTGGGGTATTTTTTGTCTTGTATATGGTTTGGTATAAAAACGAAATCATTGGAAATGAATTTTTTTGTGCGCTTGGGTTTTCGGTTGATTTACCAATAAATTGAATATTTTTTGTGTGTAGCTGTTTTCTAGATAAATTGAGAAGCTTGTTTTACATATGTATATTCCCAACTAAAAATGAACTTCTCAGAAGATCAAAATCATTACACATGGGAAATAAAGTTGGGTTTCAATTTTCTAGACAAAATTTGAGATTGTATAATTGAATTTCAGGATAAAGATGTTTAATTCAAAAAGTATTGACATAATGAATATAAACGGTCACTCCGTAAAACCGTTAGGAAAACACAAATTTTAGCGTTCAAAGTAGTGTCATTTAGATAAACTCGAAACTCACCGCGGAAAGGAAGCACAAAGGATTTTTCGTCACATTATTATTACAACATAATATTAAGCTCGGGACTTGATGATGTCCTGTCGTTCTTGAACGAGCTCAATCCTCAAGTGGAAAACTATGATTACGCACACAAATGCAGGGGAAAATGAAGTGAAAGTAGGCATTAAAATGATGGTGACCAATAATTGTTTTAATTAGAAAGTTATATTATTATAATTATTATGATTTTCTTCAATCAATAAAACTTCAACCCAATTCGCATATATAAAACTTAGTTTTGTTAGAAAATATTAGCTTTTTTAAAATTTCTAGACTTCCTACGTTAAGCAAACAAAGTTTATTTGTAGTATCAAAACTAAATTTATAGATTTTCTAACTATGTAAATATTACCGATTTCACACCGTGGATAGTATAATAGCTAAATAATGCTATTTTACTATGTGGTGGGAAATCGAAGTTCGATAGTATAATAGCAAATTATAATATTTCATTATTCTAGCTATCAAAAATATAATACCTATTATACTTTATCTTTTACGGTGCACAATGGAAATTGACAGGGTGTTTGTTGCTGTCAATCAAGAGATACGTAAAAATAATTATTGTTTCTGTTTGATTTAAACATTATTCGTTTTGTAATAATTTTGTTTCAATTCGCGAATAATATTTGTTTAATTTATATTATAATTATTATTTTTTCTCAAAATTATGGAATTTGAAAATTATCAAAAGAAAATTCGTGGATTGAAATGGAATGACAATGAAATCAAACAAATGTTGAGAATTTCAATCGATTTGAATGTAAATGCAATACGTTTTTAAGATAAATTAAAACAATTAAATTTAATTTCAATATTTATTGTTTACTGTAGGTTAATGCAATGTTTGATTCACATCTGGTCAGAAATTTGATGCTCAGAAAATGGAATCCAAAATAAGTGGTAACGGGAGAGCTAGCACAACTATTTACGACGATGAAATGGCCGAGTTATGGGGAGACGAAAAAAATTTCCATGCCGCAAAATCATTCGGTTGACACCACAAAAATGAGGCTACAGGAAACCGCTGATAATAATTGCATAGATTCTGCATCATCGCCAGTTTCAATTTCATGTACCCCGTTATTAGAAGGTAATAATTAACATTTTTCATTTTTATTTTTAATTTATTGGAAAAATATTATTTTAACTTTCGATTCATCTGAGCCATCAACTTCATACTTTACGCCGAATGCATCAAGTAAACAAAAGCAAAGAAACATAAAGACTGAAGCACCAACACCAAAGCGTCGAAAAACGGACCAAATGGAGGAATTCAGCAATATGTTTACAAAATTACAAGATCGCATGTTAAGCAAAATGGAAGCAATGCACGAACAACAGGAGAAAAGCGATAAAAGTTTTATAAAACAATTTTTTGCACAAATAGACGAATTAAAATCATCCTCAACTAGCAATAATTGTGAAGTCCATTCACAGGAACTTAAAAATATACCACAACTAGAACCACAATTGCAGCAAAAAGCCAAGTCCAAACCGAAACCTGAGTTTGCTGTACCTAAGCCTAGATACCTGATAGTTAATCTACCTTCATATCGCTTTTCTCCTGAACCAGTTCCTGTAGAAATTCAACTGGACACGACATCAGATTCAGATGATCTGATAGAAGAAGATTACAACTATTAATGGTTAAAAATAGACAAAAGTGCAATAAAAAACATTATTTATTTTTGAATTTATTATTAGATACTATATGTGATTGAACTTTGAAAATTAAAAGTCTGAATTCTATTTTGAATAAAATTTGAAAATGTATAGTATAAATTAAGAATAAAATTATTTTCTATGAATGACAATTTGCTTTCTTATTGGTAACTGATTAGTAATTAACTTTAAGGCATGCCTTACTGAAATTTGTTTATCAAATCCCGATCATCAAACGTATTCAAAACTGTATTGTCCCACCAAACTGAACTCCTTGTTTTTGACCAACTTGTTTCTTATGGTTCTGCTTTAACAAGCACATCCATTTAAAAAACAGAAACTGATTCTTCATACATAACTGATAAATTGGCTTTGTCTTCGTCGACGTCCTGTCATGTATATTTTAGCCATATTATTCATTAAATTTGATTTTTGTAAATTTTTCATTTTAAAACAAGTTTTTATAAAATTAAAAACACAACTAACTCGTAAGCTTGTTTATTTTGAATTGTTTATTATAATAATATCAAGCTGTCAAAATATGAAGAATACCTACTAAGTTCACACTAAATGATTCAAATTATAGCTAACTTCATATCGTGCGGTGTGAAACCATCCAGGCTTGATAGTATAATAGTATTATACTATTTAGCTATTATACTTCCTACGGTGTGAACTCGGTATGTGACATCGGTATATGACGGCCGGTTAATTGTGCGCCAGTTAAATGTTTTCTATGAAATCAGTTTTCGCAGCCAGAAAACGCAAACTTGATTAAATATATTGTATTTCGTGGAAATATTTAGCATGCATATAAAAAAAACCAATTAATTTATTTTTTTTTTAAATGGCCAATTTTGAATGAATAATTTTTTAACTAATCGTTAAATATTGTCATAGAATAAAATATATTTAATCAAGTTTGCGCGGATGAGTTTTTTTGATTGCGAAAACAAATTTCATATAAAACATTTAACTGACGCACAACTAACCGGCTGATAGACATTTTTCTGTGCAACCGACCATAAGTACCTTTGTAGAAAAATGTCGGCAAGCCATGTTCTTGTCCACTCATATTGGAAGCTTGTTTTATATAGCTTAAATTTTCTTAACTCTCTGGAATTTAATTACGGTTTCAGTCAGTACATTATTGCAAAATTTTATTAATTCCAGATTAAACTAGCCTTAGGGGGCTTATAGAAAGCGTAGAAACCAAAGAAAAAAGTAACTGTTTAATATTTATTTCCTGTTTCTTGTGAACGACAGCCATTACAAATTATCATTGTATTCCTTACAGTAAGACCCCAGGTATATTACACAAGTATATGAAAACATGGTTCCCTTCACCCAAATGAGTTTTTTTGTTTTAAAATTAATTTCATTTTTAGGCTAATTTGATGTGAAAAATAAATTTTATTATCACCCCTATTCCCCTAGTCGCATCACTTCAAGTGATGTCACTACTCATCTGCTTGGTTACTAGATCATTAAATTAAAACTTACAAAATAATTGTTCAATAAAATCGTTCTGGCTGTTTTTTAAATCTTAGTATGCTGCTTTATAAATATTTTCTATCGACTGCTATCACTTCAAACGACAATTTCTATCACTTGAAATTTTGACGTGACAAAAAATTTAAAAAAATCGAAACTAATGCAGCCAACTAAGACTTAAGAAACTTTCATTGAGGGTTTTGCACAAAATTATTTAGTAAATTTTGATTTTAAAATCTAGTAACCAGAAAGATCCAAAGTTACGTCGCATGAAGTGATACGTCTAAGCAAAGATGATCAATTTACATAGATAGAAACCTGCGAACAAAATGCATTTTTCATACAAATCAGCATACTCACCCACATTCTAATAAGAAAATCATTCGAAGAAAAAATTTGTAAAATAAAAATGTTTTTATTCTCTTTGTTGTCTGTTCTCTCTCTTCATATTTTTTTATTATCGTGGCGATCGATACCGATGATCATGTTGTTGGTTTGTTATTTATTTAGTAGACAAAATATGGAAGAAGACGAAGGAATATATATAAAAAATAAATTTTTATATTTACTTTTTAGATGAACGAATGGTTTGAAAACATTTTTTATTTTTCGTGTGAATGTATGTAATGGAATACAGTTACATTTTTCATACACTATTTTGGCTTTGCCGTTCAAATATTATGATAAGAAGAACAACGATCTAAAGCTATTTTTGATTGTTAAACTTCATAATTACGAGTACGCTCTAGTATTTACCCATTTTGTTTGGTGTTTTGAATTATATTGGTTGTATGATTTCGAATTCAATTAGGACATAAGGAACATGTACATAATAAATGAAATAATTAGACTGAATGATTTTACTGTAAACAGATTTTGTTGATTATAAGATTGCAGATAAGGCTATTATCGGACGAATGAAATGGAAAACGTGATAACAGCTCTATATCAAATTAGCTTGGTTGTTTAACAAATTTTCTTTCGAAATTGTTGTCGTAATAAAAAATCTGTGTTTATTTGAATATTGTTTAACTTTGAAATAAGGCCACAATCAAAACGGAATTTTAAAATAAATTTTCCATAACGTTATGGAGTACCATCATAATAAATCGACGACTACCCAAATTGTCCGGACCTCCAAACATTTATAAATAAATTATAAATCTATTATATAAATTTATTATATAATTGATCGTTTTGGGATTACGATTATCGGATGATTGGATATGTATTTCTTAGGGTATTAGGGTTATATATCCCTTTTTCAACCATGGAAAAAAATGTCTTCATTATATTCCAAACCACACAAATGTGTGACTTCAATATCATAGTATGTAATGGAATTTTTGATAAAAAATTTCACTTGTGTTGAAGTACAACCAACACAATTGTGTGTATAGTTATAGTGTTTTTTTCGAACGAAAATAAGTTTAAAAGGAATACACAAATATGTAAGTTGGTTCAAAACACATACAAAAATAAATTTTTGACATGCTACTTCATGCCGTACCCACACAATTGTGTTAGTAAAACACAAAAGGGATATACGACAGTTGAATTGCATTTTTGAAATTGGCGAGGTTAAATAAAAAATCGGCGTGCAATTGGTGTGCTGTAAATTAACTTTGTTTATGATAAGACATAGTGAAATGGAACTGGACAATTTATTATTTCTAACAACTCTAACGAAATTCAACATACATATTTTATATAAATTAAACTTTAAAGAATTAATTTTAAATTTTACATGAAGGTGAAAATAATGAGTGAATCTTGAACTTTAATGGAGTATCGATATTCATCGAATTCATTTTAATACCAAAAACGGTATTATTTATTGTACTATTTCTATTATATATTGTAAAAACATAATCAATTATTTTAAAAAAAATTATTGTTTTAATATTGGCATTTTTTCCTTGGTGTTATTTTTCTTATTTGCCCATTTACAATGGTTCCGGAGAATTACAAGAATCTATGTGATCTATGTATATGATCAACCATTTTTAAATGATGCTCGTAGCATTTGTTGCACTGCTCGTAGCATTTGTTGCACTGCTCGTAGCATTTGTTGACTTGCACCTCATTCAATCAATTCGAGAGATTTTTTTATAATTCAATTTTTAATAATATTGAAGTGTGGTGTTTTACTAAACACCTCATAAAAAAATTAATGTAAAGTGTTTTGCGAGTTGAAGAAATCCCTCTGTTGGAGGATTTTTTTTCCAAAATCTGAATTCGCTGTATAATTTTTATAGTAAATAAAATATTCAGTATTTGTTGTCATCTTTTCATTAGATTTAATTAATAACCCTTGACAATCATTACACTGTTCATATTTATTAATTCTATGGAATATGTAACCCATAAAATATTTTAGTGATGCATCGTCGTTATACTTGTCGCCATATGCAAATTAGTTTTCCAAAACTATGTTCTCTATGCATTGAATATCGTCTAATTCATCTGGGAAATTGTGGTTGTTGATTCCTCTCATTGCGCGCAATTTAAGTAAATTGTCGTTATCTATCGGATCGTTGTGCTGAAGATCTTTAACGACCATTCAATACAATTAGATAAGTTTGTGTTTTTTAATAATTCTATCCACGATATTTGTGCAAAAATTCTGCTAAGTTCTAGGATTGACGGATTTCTACAATAGCCTCCTCTTCCTCTGGTAACTGCGAATGTATTTTCTAAGGCGTCCTGATCTAATCTTTTCGTCAAAATATATGTTACCAAAGAATAATCTTTAAAAAGTTCATCAGCCAAATTTAAAATTCCATTTAATGTCATTATCAACCCGTCAACACACAAATCTTTTGATTTTTTATTAAATTGATTTTTTTTAATATTTTGCGTTTTCTTAAATATTTAAATAAACGGCATTGTTTTGTCTTAGAGGCTGTTTGTTTGGGTTTCTCGGAAGAAGGTCGGAACTGTTTAGATTATTCCAAAGCTTATTCGATTTTTCTACAAAGTTTGCGGTTCGTATTACAAACGGTTTTCCTTGTTCAGACAATTTATTCATAGAATAATTTGTTCGTATTGCAACCGCTACAGTGTTGCCAAAAATTTGGACAGAAGTGCAAACCGTCATTTTTTGCATGTTTGTTGGGGTAATGTGTTTCTCCCGCAATTTTGGGCAGAGCTTGGTGATACTATGACGTTCCATTTCGTACAACTCTTTTATAACCTTCCAACTTCCGGTGCCATCTAGTGTTATACTACTGTTATACTACAAGTCGATATACTACAATTAAATTATTCCGAATTGACTTAAATAATACCATCATAAAATGCCAACACATTTTTACCTTCGACATTGAAAGAAGATTTATTAGATGGTACTCCCAAAGATTTGTATGCCTTCCGGTTGTTTCATCCTTGATCGCATATGGTGGCTCTTACATCAAAACCCATTTTGCGAGCCGTTTCAATATTTTTTGTAATTAACTCGACTAAATCTGTTCCAGATATCCCATTCTCGGGAGCATAATATGATATAGGATATTTGTATTTGGCAAATATTTCTCGAACCATGAACGTCAGGAAATGAGTCAATCGCAACATTCGATTGTCTTCGATTTCCCAAATCGACAAAACCATGAATCATGTCGTTATGTTTGTCGTACTCCAGATCACTTCGTATTTTCATCTCGTCGTACAATAATACGGCACATCTCTGTTCTGGTGGCAGGGATACAACTTTTTGTGAAATTTGGAAAATTATGTTTTTATTTTCACCAGAAAATACATTTTTTATTAGCATCCACTTAAAAATTGAATTCCAAGGTGGTAACGAGAAATTCAAGCATTCTCTCATGTATCCATAACACGCAGGAGATGTAAAATATATCCCTTGGGCCAAATCTCTTTCACCAGTTGAAAATCCTGTATATTTGCTTTTCCGTAGAAGAATACCAAGAAACGTTTTGGAATCCTCGCTAATGTGTAGCTTTACCACTTTATTGAAGTTTGCATTTTTGTTAGCTTTTGTATTTCTTTTCTGTGACTTCCGAAGTTTCAAACGAAGAAGACCATTTTGTCTTTATAAAAGGTTGTTTTGTTTTCGGTGGCAGTCGGATTGTTCAACTAAAGCATGTTAATAAGCAATTCGAGCACGATGCTTCTAATTCATATTTTTTGGCGTTTTTATCATTTGAAAATCAAAAATTGTTAAGTCTCTCAGAGGAGAACCCTTGGCGTGCGAGTATGTTCTAATATTTTTGTAGCGATCGTGCTTGTTAGAATCATCAATACTTATTTCTGTAGTTTCATTTTGTTACCCGATTTTCATGGGTATCGATATTTAGTAACGATTCGGCGGAAGGAGTGCTAGGTGAAGGCAAACAGGTCAGGAAGAGCATTTTTTAAATCTACCTTTACCTTTAGATTCAGACCTGAAATGACCTTCAATATAATCATTTATTAAATTTGGTTATAAAACCAGTTCCATTTGGTTTGAACTTATTAATTTAAAACAAAAAATCATTGATTCTATTTCCTGCGATCAAATTAGATTTTTCATTGACCCGAAGTTCATTTTAGTTGTTAATAAAATGTTCTTTTTGAATTAAGTACGATTAACTATTAGTGACTTTTCATCAAATACTTTATTTTCATGTTGAATTAAAAAAAAGGATTGTTTATCAGTTTATGGTATAATGTGTGTTTGTTACACATTCATTTGTAGAAATATAAATTCCATATAAGTTCAACATTTCTAAAGAACATACAATACATAACAGATATTTATTTATTTGTAATGTGTAAACATGTTCAATCCCAATAATCTATTGTTCTACAAAAACCCGATAATTCCGATTTTTCACAAAAATCCTGTTCCCAAATTAATTGGAAAAAATAATTTTTATTATCCTTATCAGTCTGTGGTAAATTGTAACGGTGAGTGGAACTATAATATACTACGAAGCATGTCCGTTCCTTTGAAAATGGATAGTGATTTAGACGAGATTTATACACAACTGATGTTGACGATAGTGATTCTTCAGAAGTTGATGACAATATGTCAGAGTTTATTACTGACGAAGAATTTTATGACGATGAATCAAATAATCATACATCTGAAGTACCAGTAGATGAGGTGTTATCCCAAAATGGCGATACTCATTGGAAAACAATTCCTCCTAAAGCCGAGTTTCAAGTGCTAATGTAAAAAATATAAAAGCAGGTGTCAGAAGGTATGAAACTTCCAGAATCACGGACATAAAGACAAGCTCCTTTATACATTTGAGTGAAATATACTGTCTTAAATAATAGAAATGACAAACAAAGGAGTTTCTGAATTACAAGCCGAATTGAAACCAATATCTACACGGGAATTTTTAACAAACATCAGTACTAGTGGCTGGTGTGTATAGCTCACGTAACGAATCAACTCAAAGCTTGTAGAATTCTTCACTTGGTCGCCCTATATTCAAACTGCTGTGTTTAAAAAGATTTCATGCTATATCACGGGTTGTGAGATTTGACGACAAAGATACCAGAACTGAACTGTGCCAAAGGGACAAACTTGCGCCTATTGAGGAAATATCGGATAAATGGGTTGAAATTTTGCCAGATCATTATAACCACAAGGTAAATCTTACGGTAGATGAGCAGCTGGTGTAATTTCGCGGGCGTTGTCCCTTCCAATAATATATTCCAAGCAAGGCTTCTAAATACGACATAAAAATATGGGCATTGTGTAACTCAAAAAATGCGTATGTCTGCAAGTTACAAGTTTATACTGGGAAAGCATCGGGAGCTTTACCAGAAAAAAATCTAGCTTTGAGAGTGGTTTTGGACCTTGATAGTGGACTAACTAGAGAGTATAATATACCATGTGATAATTTTTTTACGTTGTATCTATTAGCACAAATATTGCTAAAGAAACTTTTGACAATCCTAGGCACCATCAGAAAAAATAACTGAATTACCAATAAATTTTACGGATAACAAAAAAGAAGTTTATTCTTCAAAATTTTTCTTCAAAGAAAATGTAGCCATTGTATCTTATATACCTAAAAAACAAGTCGGTGATGTTAACGAATATAATCCACAGAGAAGCCGGTGTAAGTTCCAGAGATGATCAGAAGCCAAACATGATCCTGTGTTATAATAAAACTAAAGGTGCCGTTGATACCCTAGGGCCTAGATAAGTTAGTCTTTACATATACATGCAGAAGACAAATAAAGTGATGACCGATGACTTTGTTTTACAACATGCGTGATATCTCAGCTTATAATGGATTCGTGCTTTACGGTGAAATACATCTAGAATGGCACATTGGAAAACTATTAAAGGACGTTTATTTTTAGAGGAGCTGGGAAGAAGTTTAGTAGAGCCATTGATTAGAATACGATTCATACAATAAATGGAGTCAACACTAGTCAAAACCGGAAATATGTAATTTATGCCCATCATCAAATGGGCAAGACAAGACAAGTACAAGACAAGTATAACATGTAGTCATGCGCGAAATTTTTATACAAGCCGCTTGTATGTCATTTTTGCCCAACTTGTGAAAATACAGAAAATTTTTATTTTTAATATTTTAATATATTTTTATTATTATTTTTATTTGCTGAATTCATGATTTAATAAAATAATATTTTTATTTAATTTAATAATTGTTTCATTGTGCAAAATGTTTAAATTGATTCAACGAGATTAAATAAAAGTTCGGGTCATATTGACCTGAAATACAAAAAGTGTATAAATGATTTGGGGAAAGTTGGAAGTTTAATATTAGTGAACTATTTCCATGTTGCCAGCAAATCACTTAAATAAGTGAAATAATCCCACCTAAACCAACTAAGTTGAAATTATTCATTCGTCAAAGTATGCGTAATCAGCATTAATTTTAAGGATCCAATTTCGAGGTATCAAATTTTCATTAAATAAATCAATCATCTGTTCAACCGCTAAGAAATATTAAATATTTAATTAATTTGCCCATATTTCAGTTCATACTTAAATCGTAAAATAATTTGCTACCTGCATTTTTAATGTATATTAGATCTATAATATATAAGTAATATTAATTATCATCTATATACATATTAATATTTTGCAGTCGAAAGTACACGATCATTGTAACATAATGAAGAAACAAAAAAGGAATTTAAAATTTCTTTTTTCTGTTCATAATATTTAAAGGGCGAGAAAAAATAAATTTGTAGAAACAACAACACATGATAATTATATTCTACTTTTACGTCATTTTCAAAACAAAAAATATTTGAATGTGTGTACGTATTAAATGAAAGTATATTATATAGCACATACATTCATAGGAAAAAATAAAAAATTATTTTCATAAGATTGATTCATTTAAAAGCAAAAAATAAAAAAATATTTATTTGCTCGCCTTCCTTCTGTTTCCATTATCATATTTCTACTAAAAAATAAATAACAAACCAACAACATGATCATCGGTATCGATCGCCACGATAATAAAAAAATATGAAGAGCGAGAACAGACAACAAAGAGAATAAAAACATTGTTATTTTTTGAATTTTTTCTTCGCATGATTTTCTTATTAGAATGTGGGTGAGTATGCTGATTTGTATGAAAAATGCATTTTGTTCGCAGGTTTCTATCTATGTAAATTGATCATCTTTGGTCTAAGGGAATTGAGTATTATATTTCGAGCACTTGTAATATTTATTTCCATACATTATGAACAACAAAAATAGTGAAAACGACCAACGGACATTAAGATATTTACAAATCCTGAAATTATTAGTTATAAAAGAAATTATACATTTATAGAAAACGGTTGTTGTAACACGTTGTATGTAGAATTGTAGAATGTAATGGTGTGAAGATTAAAACCAAATATTTTAGCATGCAATTAACAAAAATAAAACGAACGGATTAACAAAATAAAATATAATGCTTTGAATTGGGGTTTGAGAAGTAAGTTAAGCATTTGAACGTGTTGTTTATTTTTCCTGTGGCACTATTCTGGTAATTCCCTGGGAATAGGGAATTGGGGAAAGATTTTATATGTAATTTCTATTTTACAATTTTTTTTGTGGCATACTGAGGTAAAAATCTAGTGGTAATTTTT
Source organism: Nephrotoma flavescens (assembly GCA_932526605.1). Taxonomy (NCBI): domain Eukaryota; kingdom Metazoa; phylum Arthropoda; class Insecta; order Diptera; family Tipulidae; genus Nephrotoma; species Nephrotoma flavescens. The sequence goes on from OW052222.1 coordinate 106,943,837, forward strand.
TTGAAAACAAAATAAAATTGGGAATAATTTTCTCTGCCAATTTAGATATGGAAAAATTATTCCCAATTTATAAATTTGTACATCAAACTTTTCTCCTTAGTAGGCCGGAAAAAAAATATTTGAACTGAAATTACATATAAAATCTTTCCCCAATTCCCTATTCCCAGGGAATTACCAGAATAGTGCCACTGTATTGAAAATATTTTTTCCGAATTTAATTTAAATTTAGTATTATACCTTTCTATATTTATTGTGTATTCCATTTCCAAACATTGTTTATAAATGTAAATATTGTACAATACATATATGTACATGGGTCCCATTTGAAACGCGATATTTTAAAACGAGAATTATCAAAACGCGATATTTCAAAACGCGATACGGTACAAAACGCGATATGGTACAAAAAGCGATATTTCAAATTGCGATATTTCAAAACGCGATACAGTACAAACCCGATATGGTACAAAACGCGATATTTCAAAATGCGATATTTCAAAACGCGATATGGTACAAAACGCGATATTTCAAAACGCGATATTTCAAAACGCGATATGGTACAAAACGGGATATGGTACAAAACGGGAGTTTAGGATCGGGTTGTATCAGCCGTGTGAAGGGGAAATTTAATTTCAGTTTATAGGAATTTAAAAATCGATAGGGCATATATATATGGGGTCGGTATCAGGTGGGTCGCTGCGCTCCCACCGCTTCGCAACGCATATGCTGTACCATATCGCGTTTTGTACCGTATCGCGTTTTGTACCATATCGCGTTTTGAAATATCGTATATTGAAATATCACGTTTTGTACCATATCTCGTTTTGTCATATCTCGTTTTGAAATATCGCATTTTGAAATATCGCGTTTCGAGCGGATCCGATGTACATATATAGATACGTTGAACTTTTAAACTTCACCTTGTCGGTATTTACCTGGGTTAAGATCGGAAAATTAAGATTTGAATAATTCATAGCTTCTTATCCCCATTTTTAAACTGCTACGACTCAGTGACTAAATTTCGCCATTTTTACAGAAAATTTGAAAACTATAACAACATACTAATGTTTTTCACTGCCAATTTTTACAAATTTTGCTATTTTTCGACCACCTCGACAATATTTACCCCGGTAAAGAAATTTTTTTCTATAATTTTACTATAAAAATTAAAGAACTTTTTGTTCGTTTATTAAATTATATCACATTATATTATTCAATAATACATTGTAGTCATAATATATCACATTTCAGTTTACAATTCAGTCATTATAAATAAAAATAAAAATAAATAAAAATGTTCAGAGAAAATTATAGAAAGATTAGAAAGAAAAAATTATTAAAAAAAAGAAAAATTTAGAAACTAGTTCGCCATATGGCATTGTTGGCAATGGGTTTGGGTGAGGTTGTGTGATTGACAGATTGGTTTTTGGCACTGAACACAAATTTTTCTTGACGATCTTTTCTTTTTTTCTTCACTGTAGCACATAAAACATTGGCCTTTATGTGTTAGCCGACCAGATGCATCCTTGGCCTTTATGTGTTAGCCGACCAGACCACGATCCATTAACTTATCCGGTATAAATTGAACATCGCTCTGACCTTGTATCTCTTCAATTGAAGCGGCTAGAACACATTGTATTGCACTCCTCGTAGCATAATGACTTACAACTCTTGGAAGCAAGGCTCTCTTTTTTATAAGAGGAACACAGAGGCTTTCACCTAGTTGTTCTAAAAATTGACGACGGCGACTGGTTCTTACAGTTTCTTTATTTGATGGATTATTGGTAGTAAAAATAATGTGAGCTGCCAGTCCCGCTATATCGATAATGTTGAAAAACATTGCAAGGGGCCAGCGATTGGTTTTACGTTTAAGTCGTATACTGCGACAACATTTTGTTCATAGTACCGACTGCACCTTTGGTTGAATTATAATATAGAATTATCTCAGGCTTTTGCTTCATTCCAGAAATACTATCGTCGTTATGTTGGGTTGACATTAATACCACAGCCTTGTTTGTTTTTGGTACATAATAGCAAAGCACCATTTTTTCTCCAAAACCAAATTTGCTGAACAAAACCTCTCTGGTCCGTGATGGTTTGAATTCTTCGGGTATACAGCTTTTATTTTTTTTCATCGTGCCAACTATTGATAAGTTCCATGCCAGTAAATATTTTGCCAGTGGCAGAGAAGTAAAAAAATTGTCTGTTGTAACATTGCGTCCGCTATTTTTGTAAGGAGCTATCAGCTCCTTGACCACACGCTCACCTTGATTTTTGTCTCACACGTTTCCATATTTTCCTGTGTGTATCTGCCCATTCAACGGGTATGCAGTTTCGGAGTCACAGGCCCACCATATTTTGACTCCATACTTGGAGGGTTTAGAGGGGATGTACTGCGTAAATTTTGTTCGCCCTCTAAATGGAAACAATTGTTCATCGACTGTTATTGATTTAAAAGGTTTAAAATTATGTTTCAAATTTGCATTTAATAAATCAAAAATTTCGCTGATCGGTGCTGCCTTATCCGTTTCCATTCGAATCTGTCGAGTGGCATCGAAGTCGAAACGAATGAAACGCGTTATGTTATAAAACCGTCGTACAGACATTGTAGCTCGATACAAAGGGTAGGCATTTTTTCCAGAGCTGCGTTATTGGTTCGTAATTGGACTTGTGTGCTCCAATGACAATTAGAAGAGCTATATACGCTAAGAATTCTTCCTCCTGTAGCGGTTCCCAGACCAATGGTTGTTTATCAGGATGCACAGTATTATATTTACTATATTCCTTATGCGCCTTTCTATTGGTATTTCTACAAATTATTGTTTGCATTGACTACTTGTTATTTACGTAGTAAATGTGTGTACGTCATTCAAATTTTTGGTGTTAGGATTAGGACCCATACATGAAGATTCACGAATAACATTGTGAGCAAGCAAACGATGTAAACTCGGTTTTGTTTTGCTCCATTTCGCACCATCTTTAAAATTATATAAAATTCGTTAACGTTTCCGTGCTACCGACTGAGTTTACGCCTACACTGTTGTCATCTACATTGTTATCTGTGACAATCTCTTCGTCGTCAGCTTCTGAGTCAGTATTCTCATTCACTTCAGGCATAACCTCTTCAATTTCCATATCTGAATCATCAGCATCATTTGTGGGCAAATAATCCGGGTCAATATCATCGTCATCGAAAAGATAACGCTCATTATCTCCCGAATCCGAATCTGAATTCTGTGAAACACTATATAGATATTTTTGTGTTTCTCCATACGTTAGTCTGCAATATATAATAGTATGTGTTATGTAATAAACCGTTATTTTGTAATTTTTAGCAATAGTTATGCAACTTTTTTGATTATATATATGTTCATATTACCTGCTCATTTGAACACCGGACAAATATTCTATTTGTTTTTTATTCATTTTTTATATTTTACACCTGCACACTACCGTGAATAAAAAATTAATCAGTTTGATCTGCATTCACTAAAACTCAAACACGAACTAAATTATAGTTGAGGTAAAAACACGAATAATTAATAAAACAAAAGTAAAAAAAACAGAAAACAGGGTTAGCACTGCAATATTCTATACAAAATTAAAGCAATATTAAATGAACTGCACTTTTCTTTACCCGGGTAGTCGTGGTCAAGATTGCGAATTTTTTTTGTCGACAAAGTGAAGGCGACTGTTCGAGTGCGAATTTTTGTGCGAATATTTAGAATCACACTTTTCTACCGATTTATAGGGCACAATGTAGCCCATAAATTTATTTTTTTTTATGATTAGGTTGGTCGTATGCGAGTATTTTGATTAAATTTAAAAATATTTTATCTTTTAAGGGAGTAATTTGATTACTGGAAAAGTGTGATTCTAAATATTCGCACAAAAGTTCGCACTCGAACAGTCGCCTTGAAGGTTAAGTGGGTGTAAATAAAGTGTATAGAACTACAATACGTCGAAGCAGAGGGTTCACAGACAGTGTACTAATTTGCTGTTAAGGATTTTGTGGCAAAAAATCCCATTACACACTGTTTGTAAAAAAAATCAAAATATCCTGATTTTAACGAATTCCGCGTTTCGTTCGATGTTATATTTTCCGTTTTTCATTTCTTCTTTCAAAATGAATTTTTGATGTGTAAACATCTTTACGCGCGCCTACCAAAAATTTTTGTATTAGAGTAAACTTGTAAATGAAACGAACGGAAATGACGTACCTACTTCGTTTGAAAAAAAGCAACAAACTTAATAAAAACAATTTTGTACTATACATGGCATGCTTGTATGGATATGTATAACAGTAGGGAAAACAAAAAAAGTAATTTAAAAATTAAATAGAAACCATCGACATTTCCATCGATCAGAAAAATCAAAAAAAAAATTACGATACGAAATTCGATTACGAAATTACATACTCTTACGATTAAAAACACAGTCACCCTCTAGGAGTTGTTCATCACATCGGCTATCAATGATCCTGTCTTCTACTAAATGGGGTTATAATAACGTCTCGATTTTCACATTGAACTGCCAGAGTCTCAGGTCACAGTCACGCAGGTATGCTCAATTCATTTGCTTTCAAGTTGCTTGAGACCTGGCTGCGCAATGACGAGCATGTTAATATTCTTACTTTTGAATGCTGCGTTTAGTTCAAGAGAGATGGTCAGTGGGCTGCCGGAGTAGTAATTCCTTCAAAAGATCCATAAAATGAGCATAGTGGATACAAATAGTTTGCCTTACGGACTTTCTCTTGTCATAGGTTGGCCTTACTTTCTCGAAACCAATATTGACGTAACAGATGGACGAAAGCGAATGGAACTATGGGCGGTCTGAGGTATATCGAATGCAACCATCCTGACCGGGACAACGAGAACGATGAAAACGTCAATAGTAAAAAATGTCAAACGACTCTGGATGTATTTCAGTACAAATTCATAAATTGGCAAGAAAGTGAGGCAGCTTAAATCTGGACGGGCACAGAAAACTAATATCAGCCGATGTTTGGTGCCCATTCCTAGAAAAAGCTCAACAGTTTATCGAAACAACAATCGGACAATTAATGTTAAGCGTAATCATTTTCCAGTCGTACCTCCATGTGCCACCACAAGTCATGCATCACAGGGTGGTACCTATAACGAGATAGTCAGTATACTCTTACGATAAAAGGTGTAGTCAACAACTTATGTATATTGCTTCATCACGAGTAACTAATCTCGAAGGACTGTTCGTCACGTCGGCTATCGATGATCATGCCTTCTACCATGGATGTAAAAATGAGACCTCAACGGGTCTTCTTCAAAATGAGCTATCGCGCCTTACTACAAATCCGCTAAGTATAACAACTCAGGTTGTAATGGCGAATTTTGAACGAGACAATAATAACGTCTGGTTTTTAATATTGAACTGCCAGAGTCTCAGGTCACATCAACTCGACCTAACTGACACAGTCACGCAGGGATGCTCAATTTTCTTTCTTTTCGAGATCTGCGGGTACGCAATGACGAGCATCTTAATGTTATTAATTTTGAATGCTGCGTTCAGTTCTATAGAGATGGTCAGTGGGCTGCCAGAGCAGCAATATATAAACATACAAAAGGAACTTATACAGTCACGTCGCATAAGGAAATCATCGTTAGACAAACAACTGCGGTATGAGCGTAACAACACAACTCATTGATGATGCATACACGGCTGTACTTCAGCTTCTCAATGGGAATAAAACGCTTTCTGTAACTGTATTCACCTCGCCGAAGAAATCTGTCGAAGACATAATGAAGTTCATACATTCCGTCCTTGCTCCATATTCTAAAAGAATTTCAAAAATTCTCCAAGGAGACTATCACCTTTTGCTGATGATTATGAGCTGGCATTTCAATATTGCTGTTCCTCAAGCTGGACCACTTATAAACTACCTGCAAGACGAATTCGATTTGCACATGGACTCAGATCGAAATATGTCGACTACGAGATATGGAACGACCATTGTGCAGTTTTTCAATGGCTGATGCCACACTAGTGTAACTAGTACCCGGTAACTCGTTTGTTTCCCCTTTACCAATAAAATCAATCAAGAAATTGCGGCGTAGATAAAACCGATTTTATTGGTAGAGGGGAAAGAAGCGAAAAAATTACCAGATAAAAGTTACCCTAGTGTGGATATGCTCAATGAAAACTAGAAAAGTTAGAGTCGACAGTATATGTATCTTATTTCAGCTACCATAATCCAATTGCGTCGATTATACCAAAAGAGTAATAGACCAATTTAACGAAAATAAACAAATGAAAAACCCTGGTTAGTAAAATTGCATTCCTTTTTCCTTCAAAGTAAACTGTACACACGCGCTATAGACACGCCATGTTTACACATCACCTTGAGAGTACTAATGAACTCACTCTTTTTTTTATTCTATACTTAATCTACGCCTTGCAATAATTTGGAGTTCTGAGTGTGATGAGGTGCGTATCCCTGAGATAATTGTTTATATTTTTAATGATAAACATCTTGACTGACAATACCCTGTAATTAATTAAAAATATACACACGCCAAAATAATTTGCTACAGTAAACTTAAAATAAGTTGGTATTGGTTTTTTTAATATTGTATAGTTATATTTATGATTTGTTATCGGAAAAAGTGGAAAGGAGTGGTAGGAAAGAGATTGATGAACGGGTTGATTAGGGACGATAAAATAAAACTTTGATGATCAGTTGAGCTTTGAATTTTAACCATCAAAGCTATTTCTCCATAAATAATTGGGAATTCTAATTTAAATACTCGTAAAATTAAAATTTTAATTGCAAAAATGAAATAAAATTAATTAATATAAATGGTTAAAAGTTTTGTAAAATTTTGTTACACAGTTAATAATTTATATGTATAATAAATTTCTTAAAAGTAAGGATATCAAAACGAAATACATAAGTTAGTTTATTTATAAATAATTAATAAGTCTGTATAAATTATTATTAATGGTAATTAATTAATGGTAATGGTGGAAACTCATATAATTTACAAGCGAACCCTAAAATCCAAGAGAATAAGTGAACTAGAAAAAAGTGTGCATGTTTTAATTGACCGACATTAAGCCAATACTGTGTTGTCGAAACTAGAATGTGTCTATAAACCTTAAATAGTGTTATTGTGTAAAAAAAAATAATTTGTGAAATGCGATTGAATTCATAAACAGAAATTTGAAAATCAAAAATATGGTGAAGTTTTATTTTTCTATGACCATGAATTTTAGAGTCAATTACATTTTTGAATAATTTTGAGCTACACACGTCATAGAAATGAGCTCTTAATAAAGTAAGTTAATTAATTTATAATAAATATGTATTAATAGCGCATGTGAGTTTTTTGGTGAGGCATGGTGCATCCATGATTTTTATTGCTGGTGCGCGGTTTTTTGCGCCTTCTTTTCCCTTGCTTTCTTTATCTTTTATTACTTTATTATTATTTTTTTTCTTAGTTACGGTGATCACTAATCAGCTTATGTTCCGAAAACCCCACCCCTGTCGTTTCTGAGAGTTAGCTGCACAATTGACCGTTAAACTGGAACCCCTAAATCAATACAAATGTTCCGATCATTCAACTTCATTACCTACAGGTACATCTGTGTTATTTTCTGGGAATTCAGTGAGGATGTTTAGCATCGCTATTATATTCAATCTGATTTTGGGTGGTCCGCTGATATGAAGATAAGTCCGCTTTCGAGTGCAATTGAAAGTGTACCTGATACTTCGGAAATTCAAATTTCTTGCAACAGTAATTAATCTATGGGAGTATCTGTTAGGCCAGTTTCCCATTTGGTGGCCGCCGATATGTTCATAACTCCGCATTCATGTGTCCATTTTCTTCTAACGTTAATTATACTGCGGTGGATTCTACTTCTTGCGGCAATATTACTGCAGTTTTACAAAACAGTAATCTGGATAATCAGCAAATTTGCAATAAAATAACACACAAATTGATGCATATAGATACACAATTCGCGGAAGTCAAATCATTGATCTCTGACATCCAAAAATCTCAGGTGTTCATCTGTAACGAGTTTGATGCAATTAAAATCAAATTCAAAACTATTGCTGCAAATAATGGAATCTTAGCTGAAAAATGTAATTTGATACAACAAAATTATACTAAGCAAGAAGAACGTATTAATAAATATATTGGAGGCACAACTTGATGTCGCTTTACAGAAAGAAATTGTGAAAAATATTGTTATTGGTGGTTTGCCTATGGATGTTCCCAATATCCCCAAATTCATCTCAGATGCCATTCGACACATTAATTGTGAAGCGGAGATAACTGAAATAAAAAAAATGTATCATACTCCTAACTCGACATCAAAGTTAAAAAATTCATACATAATTACCTTAAATTCTGTTGAGATTAAGAATGATATCTTAACTAAATTTAAAATGCATCGTCGTTCATCTACCTCGGCTACACAAACAGGATATTATGTTATGCAGCACTTCACCAAATTTCAATCAAAATTATATAATGAAGCCAAGAAACTGCAACTTGCACACAGCTACAAGTATTTATGGGCCAAAGATGGGAAGATATTCCTACGCAAGACAGTTGAATCGACAATCCACCATATCTTTAGTTTCAATGATATTTTCCGGTTGGATAAGCAGACAACACCTCATCATGATTCTCCAAATGGTTCATCATTCGGTAAAGGAACCTAAAGCACATTTAAGATCCAGTCAAAGGCCGATATCCGCAGAATTGAAATATGAATCACACACTCTTGAATCACCACTGGTCACATTCACATCATCATCATTCACACTCTTGAATCACAGTAATTATAGTTTTATATTCACTTTTATTAGAATTAGATCATTTACATTTCTGTTTATTTTTAATATTTTATTCAAACTACACATCAACTACATTTCCAACATTTTATCCACTGTATATTATTATTATTGTTATTGTTGTTGTTGTTTACTTGTCTTCTATTTATTATTATTTTCTCTTTTGACATCAAATAATTTTGTTTTGTAACCTTATAAAGGTCATTTTGTCATTTGTCTAAAGGGTCAACTACACTACAATATTTTTTACCACTACATGGTCGGTTTATTTGATCGATATTTTTATTTTGATGAATGGCTCGGTAGTCTTACCAATTTAATTAAGCGGCGCGAAATAATTTTATTTATTATGAATGGTTACATTAATTTGATTATTATTAATTTCAATGGGCAGTTCAATGAACTTTAATCTTGTTTACCAAAACATACGTAGTATAATAAAAAATTTTGATAAGCTGCTTGTATACATAGGCTCCGGTAATCTACAGCCTCAAATTATTGGTTTGTCTGAAATTTGGATTTACGACAATGAAGTCGTGAATTATAGTGTAAAGGGGTACGATCTATTCACTTCTTGCCTGCATGATAAACGTTTGGGAGGTGTTGCTGTTTATGCCCATAGCAGTCTAAATTGCAAACAATTTAATCTACTTTTCCAAACATTCAACGCGGTCGGTCTGACGTTCTTTATAAATTCTAAATTAGTTTGTATTATTTGTATTTATCGTCTTAAATATACAGATATCTCCAGTTTTATTGGTGAATTCAGTGGGCTTTTGGAAGGTCTATCCCACTCTAACTTAATTATCATGGATGATTTTAATATCGACTTTCTCAAGCAGAATGCAATGCTTGATAGGCTGCTAATTTTATTATCGGAACATGGCTTGGATAATATTCTTGAACCAACACGAATTACAAGTACCACAGCTACTTGTATTGATAATGTACTCCATAGATTTGATCAAAGGTATTTTTCGGTAGTTTCTTGCAGTGTATTGACCTAAAAATTTCAGATCACTGTCTAATTGAAATTAAATTAACAGGAACCTTTAACATTAAATCTACATCTCGGAGAACCTTTGAAGTTTTACAGATTGATTTCAATAAGCTAAAGGAACTACTATTGTATGAAGCCTGGACTGATGTTTATTCTTGCCTAGATGCTTCTAAGGCCTACGATAATTTTATTAAAATCTTTAAAGGTCACATTAAAAAAAGCACTTCCATTAAGTTGTGTGCCAATAGATCAACGAAGCTAAAGCCATGGATGTCTGATGATTTATTGAGACTAATACGTAAAAGAAATAATATTTGTCGCCTTGCAAAAAAACATACCAGCAACCGTAGATTGAAACAATATAGCTTGACGCTGTGTGACTCTGTTAACCTACAAATTGATATAGCCAAAAAAAGCTTTTATTCTCAAAAGTTCATCAACAATGGTAGTGATGCTCGTAAAAATTGGAAAACAGTCAATGAAATAATTAACGGACAGCCTGATCCAGTTGAAATTAAAGAAATTGTTAATCAAACAGGCTGCAATGATGACAAAAATAGATTAATATGTCAATATTACCAATCAATAGATAGTTGCGTTTTTTCGGAAATTTCATCTGAAGAAGTGTATTTTACAATTCTTTCCCTAAAAAATAATTCAACTTCTGGTCTGGATGGGATTTCAAATAATGTTGTTAAAATAATGTCCTGGTTTTTAGTTGATGTTTTATCTTTTATTTTCAACTTAAGCTTGGTAACTAGAACTTTTCCTACATCGTTAAAGCGAGCCTTAGTTGTTCCGATCTTTAAAAATAATGTTAAAACAAGTATGAACAACTATAGACCAATCTCCCTACTTTCGGTCTTCTCGAAAATATTTGAAAAAGCCATAAAAAGTAGAATTGTTTTCTTCCTAGGTAAAAGAGACTTTTTCTCTCCCGACCAATATGGTTTTAGGAAAAATAAAAATACTGAACAAGCTATCGTGTCTTTCCTAGAACAAGTAACTGAACATATTGATAAAGGGTCCAAAGTATCTACTCTATTTATAGACTTAACAAAGGCTTTTAACAGAGTTCAACATAGCACATTGTTAAAAAAGCTATATTGTTGTGGATTCAGAGGGATAACCCGGGATTGGTTGTCGTCGTATTTGAATGGGCGAACGCAATTGGTTAGAGTAAATGGACAGTTAAGTAAAGAGTTATCGATAAATGTGGTAGTCCCACAGGGTTCTGTCTTAGGGCCTTTATTATTTTTAGTGTATGTTAACGGTATCTTTCGACAACAATTTCGAGGGTCTCCAACTGCTTTTGCTGACGATTTCTCATTTACATATGCTAGTCCAAGTTATCAGGATAATATCATGCTCATAGATCATGATTTAAAAAGTTTGTCTATTTGGTTGGAAGCACATAATTTTGTTTTGAGTCACAAAACGAAATTATTACATTTTAGGGATACCTCATCATTGTATCTTGAGACAACATATCATACTTTCAAATGCAGCAGAAACAATAACACGCAATGCTCTCCTAATGACTGCTTCTTAGTGAACACAGTTGATGAATTTCGATATCTAGGTATTATTATTGATCAAGATTTAAATTGGAAAGCGCACACACAAGGGCTGAAAACTAGACTAGCATTGGTCTCCAGAAAAATGTATGTTTTACGGCTATTTTGACGGCAATATTTACTTAGGATGATTTACTTTGCATTAGCAGACTCAATACTGCAATATGGTTTATCATGTTGGGGTAGTGCTTGCAATGCTACACTACGTCCTATCTACGTGCGACAAAAGCAGTTAATCAGAATAATGTGCTTTAAACCGTCTTTTTCGCCTTCGTGGCCATTATTTGAAAATCTCAGCATACTTCCTCTACGTCACATATTCGTCTTCAAGGTACTTAGAATATTCTATGTTAAAAGTGGGAATAATTTTGTGACTCATGCAGGGTATAATCTCAGATCAAATCATACCTTCTTGAAACATATTCCTAAGTTTAGATTAGATCTACGGAGAAACTTTATTAATATCGTTGCACCAATCATTTTTAACAATTTACCGTTGGATATTCGTAAGTGCGGCAACTTCTCCAGTTTTTCAATATACCTTAAAGAATGGCTTCATCAAACTAAAAATATTGACAATCTTTTTCAACTATTTTTTTAAAATATTATTGTTTTTGTTTTTATTGGTTTTAAAATTATACATGTTAAAATTAAATGGTGTAGTTTAAGAGGTTTTAATATATTCATTTGTAGTGATTTATTAAGATGTAGTTATAATTATATTGTACAATTTTTGTTTCTTTCAATTTTAACTGTAAATTAAATTGATTTTAATTTTGTAAATAGAATTCAAATATTTTTTTGTGGTTTAGAATCAGGGGACCAGACACGTGATCTATTTGATCCAATGGTTCTCTTATCTTACCTTCTTAATCTTGCTAGTTTTAAAAATGTTTAACACACAATGTATTTTATTTATAATGATTAAGCTGGTAATGAAAGAAAAAAAAAAATTGTGGTACTAGAAATCTATAATTTGATTATGGAATAAAACCTATGAACCAGGTTCGATCCTTTGGTTACTGATGCATATATTTCAAAGACGGACATTAACAATTGTAAAGTTGTTGAACTAATGCCAAAAATTCGAAATCTTGATTAATTGGCTACGTGGCTTTAAAGAAGGCGTTAGCTCAGAACTAAGAAATATAGTACTTAATCCTTATGTTTGGCTAACTGGTGTGCATATTAAGCAGTTCAGAAGTAAAAATTTCTGCTAATAATGTCTCCATTATTTTTACGTTTATTTCGGGGCTTTATTTAACAATAATTTTTTTTGGCTCAAATATGCGCCGTATTTTTGATAGCTGGTTGTGATTTAGAAGCCAATTTCATTATGCCACTTTACCACAACGCCTTGTTATTATTAGGATAAGGCTGAGATTGCCAATTTTCGGAAGCCCTTCTTGAGGCGAGTTTTAAACCACCAAGAGAATTTGCCATGGAGAAATAAGGGATGATATTCGCTTGGTGACCGGTCCGGACTCTAAGATGGATTCATAATAATCTCTCAATCAAGCTCCCGGAGCTTCTGTGGGGTCATCATGGGCGTGGGTGGCCTGGCGTTATCCAGGCGGAACGTTTGCTGCATTCAGTCGGTTCAATTGCTAGCAGTAGAGGTGCGAATTGTGCACCGCTCCGTTGGGCAGCAGCTCATAGTAGTTGAATCCCTTCAAATCCCAGCAAATACTAAGCAAAACTTTCTTGGCAGTACCCATCCGCTTCAGGAATGGCTCGATTTCGTTCCGTTTGGCCAAACATCGAGGTTCTTTTTGAATCGAACTTTATGCAAATGGTTTAAAACTGTTTTGTGGTCGATCTTTAGCTCATGGGCGATTCTACAATAGCTTGCATGCTGGTCTACTTCGATAATTTCTAGAAGTTTCTAGCGTTAAATAACAGTGTAGCTACAGAAATTAACAAAACAGTGTAGCGTACACAAAAAATATTTTAAAAAGTGTATCAAAATAAACTATATTTAGGCTGTGGGCCAATTCTCAGGTAAATCGATTAGTACAGTAAATTGAAATTTTAGTACAAATTATTTTTCAAATCGTACCAATTCTCTAGTAAATAAAATTAGGTAAATACGGCTTAAACGGACTGGAACTAATGTCATAAATTTTATTGTTGTTGTTCCAATTTTCTTATTGTTTATACGAATAAATTTAAATTGTATATTTGCTCAAATTTTTTGCGTAATATACACAATAAACTTATTGCAAAAATAAATAAAAAATTTAACAAATAAAACTGTGTTCATAAATATACAAGCGCATTTTTATTTCATGGGAAATGCTAGTGAATATAAAAAAAAATTATGTCTAGAAACATGGCCGCCATATTTTTATGATTTGTTTAGCAAAAACAAAAACCACTACTATTTACCTTTTGTGTCTTCGCTTTACCCTACTTTTTAGTACAATATTTCAATTTACCGCATACACTGTTAAAACGGCATTTACTCTGGATTTACCTTAGGATTGGCCCACAGCCCTAATATAAAAATAATTTATAAGAAAAACAACGTAAACTAACATTCAGTTAATAATTTCGAATTAAAAACAAACGAGAAATATAATGATATACAAACACATATTAATGTTTATTTAATTAACAATTGAGGTTAAATAAATAATTAACACTCCATTGTAGAGTTTTCGCAATATAGCCACTATACTATTATCGAATAGTAGACATTCGAGCCTATTCAAATTGGAATAGGCCGTACATATAAAAAGGGTTGGGCCCCTCTCACAAAATTTGATATGTTGATAAAAATTGTATAGGAGCTGATCATATTAAATATAGTTCATTTTGATACACTTTTAAAAATATTTTTTTCTGTATGCTATACTTTTTTGTTAATTTGTGTAGCTACACTTTTAATTAACGTTAGAAACTTCACATCGGTATTTTCGACGATACGCCTTCCAGTCCATACGCCATCTTTGATGTTGAATTTTTTTTTCTTTTTTTTATATTATTCGATTTTTTTATTAATTTAAAAAAGAGAGTATTAATTGTCCAGTGGATTTAGTGTCATTTGAAGGTCAATTAATACCCGCCTTTTCTATTCACGCACATGCCATACCCATTCACACAATTACAGTATACCACCTGCACATTGAAATTTCCATGTCAACCCGTACACTGACATGGTCGGTGGATCGGCGCAGAATTCTGCACTCTAACGGTCTTAGTTGTGTTTATTACATCACCGATCTTAATCGATGACAAAAATTCTCTTTCCATCCTGCCTCAGGTGGCATTCGTAGTACCTCCCAGTCCAAGTGCCGATTAGGCTGTGACAGTATCGAGACATCTTTATCTAAACCAAATTGTGAAATATAGCGAAATTTTTCTTTGTATACCTCCTTCCTTGACACGCTATAACTCACAACTAGCGGAAAAGTAATTGATTAATTTCTCGCCAACCCATTATAAACGCTGTTCCAAGGGATAACCAGGTAAATGTCCATTCATGTATTAATATTAGTCATTTATATATTCGTAGCTTAGTAAAGTATTTTGATGAAGTTTGTATTATGTTGAACGTGCACAAATTTGACTTGCTCGCTTTAACGGAAACTATTCTTAATTAAATTTATATTGGGTGTGGTGGATTCGCTTCTGTCGGTTTCGGCATAGAATTCTCCATAAAATAAAACTATTTTTATGTAAATGTATTATATACTAAAATAAAATAAATAAAAAAATAGTAAAATTACAAACAAGGCACTTCGCAATAATAATTATAAATTAATCTGGCATGATCGAGTATAACACACGATGGTGTGAGGATTGCCATTATTTCCGTGATAATTTAAAGATCAAGAAATTATTTGCTGGTATATTTACCAAATACACCATGTTTTAGCTTTAACTTACAAGACATGCTGGTAAAATTATTATTTTGATTATTTGTAATGTACTACATTGATGGTTTATAAATCCGTTTACTAATAGAAAATTATTTGCTTTGGTGTCTTTGACATGATGGTTAGTAATAAATTTACTGGTTGTTTAAATTTATACAACTTACATTATTTACACGGAACAAAATTGAAGAACAATTTAACTAAACAAAGGAATGAAGTGCCTTATGTTCTAAATTATAATTACATTTTTTTATTCTTGAAATTAATCTTTCCGTTTTTATTAAACCCAATTAAATTCGAGTCGAATTTAAAGTCAAAATCTGCTTTTGAATATGAGTGATTAGCAATACACAATTTTTTGTTTGAACATTAAATTTGATTCCGCTGACCACATTACTTAACTAAGCTAATTTATCCGGAATGATTAAGAACTCTAAAAATATTTTAGGAAAAGTGGGTGAAAATAACCTCACTAACGCATTACATTGCAATTTATTATTTATTAACAAATTCAGCACACAATTTTTTCAAAGTAATCAAAAAATTTTACTCAAAGTAATTAAAATAATAAAATAAAATTCATAAAGTTGCGTAATAAACAATTATTGTGGTATTATACCAAAATAGAATTTTAATCTTTAACCCTTTCAAACACCATTTAGAACTACCTGGGCTAAAAATTTCATTAGGGTGTTTTAACAATATTAGTATAATTTTTAGTCACTCTATATAGATTTAGCTGAAAATATCCCCACCGAGTCCGATATTCAGGACCCGTTCAAATTGTGCAATATATTGTACATGATGATTCAAAAATTTTTTTTTGTTGGTTTTGGCATTATCATTTATATTTCAGTCTTGCTTCTATTTCAAATACATTTTATAGTTTTCATTTGATATTAAGTAAAAAAAATTATATTAAATTAAATAAATTTATTGTTTTATCACATTGTGTTGCATTTTTATCACGTAATTAATTTTTGTAATGAAATTCTTCAAAACAATTCCTAGATTTGTTGATGCAAAGATGAACAGAACACTTTTTGCAAATAAAAAAGGTTCGTCCTTTACAATCCATATTTTTACATCTGGTGGGCTCAGATTTTCGGTCATGAGCAGGCATATGACCAATTTCATCTTATCGGATATCTTCATACGGCCGTTTCTCCGATTTTAATTTTTGAGGTGGAGTTGAAGAAGAGTCTTCATTCGTATTTATAAAGCTTGGGCGACCCCGTTTATTCGTGTTTACAGCGTTTCCTGAGACACCTAAACAGTTCCTGAGACACCTAAATGTGTGACTACACGTAATGGCCATTTTTTCGATTGCAAGAAAATTCTATAGTAGCTGATCAACTGGTTAAGTGGTTAAGTAAATCTACGCCGCCCATAGCAGAATGATACAACCGTATGATTTCTGTGCGTTCGACTGCAACATATTTCTTTTCCACCTTGTCCCATCTCTGTGCACTAGCAGTGCAACCAATTCCTACAAAATTTGATGCCAGGTTAATAGGTTTGTTGTCCTTCCATTTTATTAGGGTTATTTTGCCATCCCGACTTGTAACCGAATCACAGAAACCTCGGTGTTTCTTTGTATGTTTTTTGTCGGTTATTATAGGAGGATTTACAAATCTATTAATACGAACTGTACCTGTTGCGTTGATTCCTTTGTGTCGTAGAATTTGAATACATTGTACGAACTAAAAAAATTGTCGAAATATATATTATGCCCTGGGTTTTGTAGTCTTTCTGCAAGCTTTAAAACGACACTGGCTCCAAAACCAAAGTGGCTCAAATTTATCGATGGCAATCCATTGCCTTGGTAAAAAAAAATCATATGGGATTCCACTTTTAAAGCACAACACGTACACTTTAATGCCCCAGAGATTTGGCTTCCCTTTCATGTACTGTCTAATGTTTAATCTAACTTTAAACGGGATAACCTGTTCGTCGATCAATAGATTTTCTTCTACATTTAACTGTAAACAGCGGGCACAAACGGCATCTATGAGAGGTCGACTTTTATAAAATGTATCGGTACAATCATTTGGGCGATCCAAATTGTTAATGATATGAAGATTTTGTCGAAGTTGGTAGAAGCGATTAACAGGCATACTATTACTAAAATCTTCTAAATTAAAAATTGGTGACCAATACATTCTTAATCGAGGAAATTTTAAACATCCAATTAAAATATGAAGCGCAAACAATTGTTTTATTTCGGCAGTGTTCGTTGGTTTGAATGAAATTAGATTGTTCTGTTGAGCGTATTGATTAGTATGAAACGTAAATTTTTCAAATATATTAGTGCCAAATATCGTGAAAAATATGCTAACGGCGTTAAAATTTCAGCTTCATATTGAGTCTCCGCGATGAATGGTGCAACATTTGGTTCAAATTTCCGTCGTCGCCATTGAATTTTGGATTTTGGCGTATATTACATATTTTCAAGCAAAATGTGGTCAGGAATTATTGATTCAGAAGCGCCATCGGCTGTAGCAATAACAATGGATTTGACTGGTAAAATTGGGTCTTCCTCTGCGTCACTGGTCTCCCGTTCTAATCGTTCGTCTCTATTGATATTTAACAAAGGCACATCGATTTCAATAATATCGGTTCGGTCGGTCAAATCTTCAGTGAGATCTTCATCTGAATCGACGCCGAAATCCGAGTCATATAAAAGATCTATAATTTCTTCGTGTATTAAACAATATAAACTTCATAGTGAAATAATGTTGTACAATATATTGTACAGAACTCTTGAGTCACCGTGTACAATATATTGTACGGGCTCTTTCGTAACGGTAAAATATTTTTTTTGGTTATAAAATCACGATAAATGTATTAAAAATATATAATTGTAATATTCTTAGTTTAGATTCAAGAATCAAAAGTCATTATTTTTACTGTTAATTATTATAAATAATAACGAAATGAAATAACTTACCACTTAAAAAATGTAACACAACCTCACACAATATAGTAACTGAGAGAAAACTGATTTTTTTACATCATAACGTATAAAGAGAGCTAAATATCATGATTATACATGAATGAACGATTCTACACAAAAAAATTACAAAAACAAATACATTTAACACCATTAATTGCGATGCAAAGAGATGTACAATATATTGTACACGGTGAGCGAAAGGGTTAAGACATCTCTTTTTTATCTCACAAGCCCTGTTATGTTTGTTTTGTTAAAATCCCCATATTTAATTAATTATCCCAATACTTAAAACTGTTTTTTATGCATCCCACATTTACCATCAGCATATTAAACATTTTATTATTCTAATTTTTAAATTTGCTTTATGTCTGTCTAGACTTTAAGACGTATAGTTTTTGCTCGATTCGTTTTGTTTAAAAACTCAATCCTTTTGTTTTTGATTATATGATACAAGTATGCATACATGTATTGGTTTAAAACCATTTTTTATTAATATGTGTTCACAATCTTTGATATATGAGAAATTTTACTTTTTGTGACAAGCGATATATACTTGAACGAGCTATCAAAACAGCAGACTTTGCATAAAGTTTTTTTTACTAGTCTGAGGTATAAGAATTAGTCAAATTCTATCATAATTCATTTCTCTAACGTATAGTAGTGTACAAGTTTTATAATTGAGGTTGTCATATATTTTTAATGGCGAGACAGAGCTGCACAAACAAAATGTGTGTAGTAGCTACATAAAATCTTTTCGAAAGCAACTTTTAATTATTCGAGTTTGTCATAAATTTGACAAATCGAAGCATACGCATACAGAACAAAAAATACCTTGTAGTACCCTCGTCAAGATGCTCTGCAAACAAAACATGCACATACACGCGCACAATGTGAAAGAATAAATTAATAAAATTTTTATAGTCAATTTCAGTTTTTTGTACGCCGAAAGATAAGAATACAAAAAAGCTCTTGTAACAAAAAGGCAAAAAATATGTTTTGATGTAAGACCATTCTTCTCCGTAATCCAAGTTTCTTAGAACTGTTAAACAAGGCAACAAAAAATTGTTGAAATTATTAAGAGCGAATATAAATCTCATTCTATCAACTCTGGGAGTAGCAACAACTTTACTTTAGTATTTTCGCAACCAAATTAATATACTGTATGTTTAAAAACATACATATAGAATATAGCGCACGAATCTCTACGACAACATTGTTTACATAATGAGAATAAAAGCTTTTAAAAAAAATAATTAATGCACTCGATTCATCCTTATCGTGTTGTCTTTCTTACACAATCGTATCTACGAATAGTAAAAACGTTTTTTACAATCACTGGGATAAAGTAGAAAATTTATAGAGCTTTCGTTACTTTTAAAGATTTTTTCGGGTGTTTTTATTTTAAATTATATATAAAGTTGCGATGGAGGATGCATTCATAGAACAAAAAGCTACTTCAAATACATTAAAATCTACAACCAAAGCATTAGAAAAAATTTGGAAATTTTTAAAAAATGGGGAAAACATGATAACAGCACACCAAAAGCACAATTGAAAAATTTTAGAAATATTTTTTTAGATATTTAAACATGACAACTGACATGAAAAATGACTTTTCTTCTTGGTTGAGAGAAATAATTCATCGTCTGTTTTTTGATGATAAAATGGTATAACGGGTTGTTGTTTTTTTATTTTTTGAATAATCTGCACAAAATAAAATAAAAAATTGTATCAAGCTTATTTTATTTTCATATATTTGTCGCGGTTATTTATCTATAATAAAAAACGAGAAAAGCTTGAAATAATTAACTGCGTAGGTTGTTAAGATTTTATTAATTTGATAAAATTGGTTTATATTTTCGATGTTCAGTTCAACAACGATTAAATTGTAGGCAGAAGTATAGTACCTTCCCCGAATTAGGAAAAGAAAGATAGATTAGAAACAGTATTATTATTATTATCATATACAGCCCACCCAGCTTCTTGAACTGAGATTTTGTTCATGACCGGCGCATGAAAACATTTCAAACTGCTGTAGGACAAAAAAACTCAAATTTGATTTCTTCGTAATTGACGTAAAAAGCGGATCATGGCAATTACCGAGTAATGGCGGTTGGAGGCGTCGGTAGATGGTGGCATCAGAAAGTAGCATACATATTCATAAATAAGACACTTTAAAATGGCACACGTTTTGGCATTACTTAAGGCTTCAGAAACACTAGTCACAAACAACAAGCTAAAAACGAAAAGAGTTCCAGTTACTAAAACGTATTTAACATTTATTATTAAAACTCACTCCTTTTAATTACTAATTTTAGTTTAAAAAAGAAGGGTTTGGACGGTTTGAATTATTTTTTTTTGTACCTTGGCTCAATAATCTCTATAAAAAGTATTTCAGTCTCATTTTCTTGAATAGAAACATTTAGTTTGGTCTACTTTAAATCAAAATGGCACATCTATTTAATTTTAAGTTTCTCCAAAATATATTCCGAAAACACATTGCAGTCACTTTGGCAGTCACAGTGGCAGTTTTTCTTTCTTTTGCGTTGGAAAATATAGTACTTCGATAATTGCAGATTTACCAATCGCAATATCGCCGAGGTTCGAGAACATCGTTTTAAATACCTTCTTTGTTTGTGTGTCCTCTCTACAGTGCAAACGGATTGACCGATCGCGGTACAACTTCATTCTTAAGCGTTTTTCATCAATTGGAAGATCTCAGCAATTTTTGGCCGAAATTTGTCCTTCGGAAGAGGCATCTTTCGTAAGAGTCGTTTCGTTTTTTGGAAATATTTTGAACAGTAAATCATTTACAAGATAAACTATTATATGAACAAAAAAAAATTAAATTATTTTTGCAACAATACTGATCAGTTTTCCCAAATTTATGTGGAAATAGACAGGAAACTGAATTTTAACAAAAATTACTGGGATGACACTTCATAATTACAAATAAATAAATAAATTTGGATCACTTTGCCTAAATCATGTTTGGTCGACGTAGGCCAACCGAAAGCATTTAGGAGAAAACCATTAAAACGGAAAGATTTTAAATAAACTTTCAATCAAGATTTATTAAAATCTGAAGCGACGAGTTTTGCTTAAAAAAACTTTATTTCGCCAAAATTGGGCATCCCTACAGTCCAGGTGGATTGACTATTCGGAATAAAACTTCATATTTAGGCTTCTTCCAATTTGGAAGATTTGGTTGGGAATTTGGTAAAAATGTGGGTGCAGGAAGTGGCAGCTTTCATATAATGCTTTTCAATTGTTGCAGTAATGTTGAAAATTATAGCATGTACAAAACAATGACAAAGAATTGAAAGACTCAAATAATTTTAAAAATTAAATTTTTAACAAGAGTTGATCATGCTGGTTTTTTGAAATAAATTTTTGATTACACAAGAAAGTTTCTACCAAAAGTCCGGTGAGATAAATTCTTTACTTTAGAAATCAAGTCTTGTGTATTCGAGGTCTATGATTGTATACATTCGCGGTGACATTGTGTTGGCCACAACATAATGACCCCTCCAATTTTTATGTTCAATGTAAAATCAGACGATGTGCAGGTCTTGTCATATAAGTAGTAAACTAAGCTGAAATTTTAGGGTGACTAAACATAAATACGCAGTTTATCGTTGGAAGGGACTTCGATAACAAACGTACAGTGGTACTCCGCTTAACTAGCACCTAGTATAACGAGTAATTCACATAACGAGCAAAACAAATTGTAAAAATGACTCGCTTAACGAGCGAAGTCATCTAAAACGACAAATGGGTTGAGTAGCGGAATCAGGGAGTAAATAAAAGCCAACATGGTTCAATCATTATGAATCAGCTCAAGTCCAAAAAAACCAAAAGTAATAAGCAATATCTTAACAACGATTTATTTATAACAACGATTTATTTGTGGACACCGACTTATTCAAATAAGTCACCTCGCGAGGAGATTTATTTGATTAAGTATGTCTACACAGAAATGTTTCCAAAAATGTATCTGTAGTAAATGGAACCATCGACCAATAAATATATAAGAGAAATCAAGTAGTGCAAATTTTATAAGCCAATTTTTCCGATGTTAATCTTATTTTATAGTTTTGATATATTTATATACACAAATTTATTTTTTTTCGATATTTAATCCATATATACGTATCTTATAAACATATCGGCATAGTTATTTTATAGTTCATTGTTCTTGTTAGGCTTATACAGATTACCAATAGTAAAATAGATTAACCTCGGAATGCCTACATGAATCCTCTTATGTATATTTGTTTGTTTTGTTAAAATCCCCATATGTTAAAATCCCCCTATCATGTAATATATGCAGTTTTTTTCAAATCTAGTGGCCACGACCAACATGTCAAGAAAATTTTTTCCTCCATATAATAGAAATTGGGTTTTGTTTTATTGTTATTACGTCATAAATGAGTCGATACAATGAATTGGAACGACTTGACAGACGACTTATTTAAGATGGCGTCAAATAAGTCTGTAATAAGTTGGTTTTTGGGAAAGGGCCTAAATTCTATTAAAAGAAAGATTACTATGTAGTATACAACTAAGAGATCATGACGTTCTCCACTGTGTCTATCTAACAGAACCAACTATATGTATGGTGATAATGAACCAGTGAAGATGATGTCTAAGAGTTTCAATAAAATTAACTATTTGTTTGATTCTTGCTTAACTAAAGATAACTTTAAAAGTAGAGTAGGCCAATTTTATGCGCCCTAGTGATATTATTATTGTTACTTACTTCCTACTTTACTTGTATATTATAAATTTTAAATCCAAAGTGGATTTATTTTATTTTGTATTTTTTACATTAATATTTTTCAAGTCAAATTTGTAGACTTATTTCAATATAAATAAATAAAGTACAATATATAGAAAATTTACTTCAAAACTTTTATGTGTTGGTTATCTAACAGCTTATTGATGTTATATTTTTAAAAATTCTGAGCTCTCAATATACGAAAAATTGCTTCTGTACGGGCAAATGCTAAAACCAGTACCTATAATATTCAACTTTGGGGTCTTTCAAAATAAAATGATTATGGCTGCCCTATTGGAACAGCACCCTTCATAGGGACTTCAAGATGGAATACGTCACCGACGAAATAAACAAACAAGCAAGGAAACACGTACCACGATTATATCTCGATATGAAAATGCAGGTATCCTTCGGCTGTTGGACACCACCAATGGAGTAAGAAGACTCCAAAGGCAGAAACCGCTGGAGCTGGGTAGTTATAATTATAATAAGAAATTATTGTAAAATGAGTACCACTAACCAATAGTTTATACTCATCATAAGCTGAGAAAGTAATTTAAGATAGATAAATTACTAGATGATCTCTGAATCAGTTGCAATATTGAATAAATAAAAAATATATGTATATTATTAGCTATTTCGTAACGGTAAGAGGTAGGTACTCAGTTGATTCAAAATCACCTATTTTACGAAGACCTACCTATACCTTAAGCTTTTCCGAATACACTTTAAAGAAATATACTCTGAAAGCAAAAACATTAAAAAGGAAACCCTAATCCTAATATACAATAAGATGATTTTGGCTTAGTAACATTTCACTGCACAAACGGGTATATGGAATATCAGATGGAAAGTACGAAGTGTAATTTACAAACGTGTCAGATAAATTCGGTAAAACGCAAAGAAACATCTCAATATTTTGTGACACGAAACATTTCTTTTAATATTTTTTAAAATATTATCGTGGTTCTTATTGAATTGAATTTTGGACATTACAAATGATGTACACTTAAAAATATTTGCACAGTAAACTCAGCTTAATTTATGTTTGTATTACAAAAATGTAGACATATTGGTACTTCTTATATTTTAGTTGAAAACCATTTAAAAATTACATGCGAAAAAAAGGAATAAAAACTCGTTTTGCGGACCCAATTAAAACCATAAATACATTTTCTTAAAAATATTCAATTAAAATACCAAAATGAAAAGATTCGAATGACGAAAAGCTTTAAACCCTTGAAAATTATAAATAAATAAAAATTTCTCGTTGGCGTATCCATGCTGTCGCATTACTCAAACAATTATGTATTTAAAAAAATCTACTTTGTGTGATTTAATACAATGTTTTCTAAAGCTATAAGCTTTTTTTGTTCTTCGTTTTTATATACTTGAGCGTAATGTATATAAATAAGTATATAATAAAACATTTAAAACAATAGGAAAATTCATCAAAAGCACAACAACAAGAATTGAAAAGTTGATTTTATGATTTTTTTTGTTTCTCGGTCCATTTGTTTTCATTTCACTTGTGTACTTTTGTGTTCAGACTTTTGTTACGATTATGATTATTCAAAGGCTGCCAGTAAAAAAAGCTATTAAAAGTGTAAACAAACATCCAATAAAAAATAAAGTTTTCACAACTGTTGCATCATATTTGGAATTATTACTATTTCATCGGTGTGCTTTTTTACTGAACTTTTTCGTTTAAATATTTCCATTATTTTAGGAGGTGTAGTGGTAATTAATAGTCAAACAGTTTTTTGTTTGGATTCTATAAAATTTTTGTACGTTATACAATGGATAATAACGGTTGTTTGTTCTCTAAATAATATTACAGCTTAAACAAAAAGTTTGGAATTGTTTTATAGCTTTACAAAATATAAGACTAAAACAATTCCGTGTTTAATGGAATGTGAAAAATTCAATATTTGTATTTATAAAGGACAACTTTCTAATCAATTTATGTGGTTTTTAGTATCAACTTACCAATTGTTACTGATGGATTGCTGGAACATAAATCTGCAAAAAATAAACGTACTATTATTTTCTAAAAAAATTAAATGAAATTAATATCTTGAAATTGACAATTAAAATGTTTATTTATTTTAATTTTTCTTAATTTGTAGCTAGATTACTAAAAACGAAATGACGCGTGTGCGCCCAAAAAGTTAATAAAAGCTAATAAAATAAAAACAATTCAATTGTGTATTGTATTTGTTTTTGTAGTCTCGAACAACACGGTTTAAAAGAACGCGGGACGAATTATTCGTATACCAAGATTTGTGATAACGTTAATCTTGTAAAAGAAGTACAGAAAAGCGTCCAAGAACACGATTAATTCGTTCCGCGTTCTTTAAAACCGTGTTGTTCGAGACTACAAAAAAGAAAATAAAAAAACGTTGTTTTATTTTTTATTATGATATGCAAAAAACAAAATAAAAGAGAATGTGTACGTATTTTTGAGGAAATGGGTATCCGTGTTCTTCTAAACCGTGTTCTTCGAATACCGTGTTCTTGGAGGGTTACCGGTATTTGCATCTCTATTTTTATTAAATGATTACGAAAGTATCAAAAAACATGGACGCTTTTTCGACTATTTTAAAATTCAAATTAACTACTTCGAAAGTTTTAAGTGCACTGAAAGCAATTATCAAACTTCAAATTCCAGAAAATATATCTTTACAACAAGAATTAATCTATAATGAAACCTAAAAATATCAGATATTTAATAGTGAGGATCGTAAATTAAATATATATATTTATTCACAGAGTCTATTTTATTTAGAATTCAAAAATATATCGGACAATATTGAAGAATTAAATCCATGTGAAAAAAATTCGCTCAAAATTCTTTTTATAATCCTTTATTGCTAGAAATATTAACAAAAAAGTATACGGTTTTGGTCACATATTTATCAGAAAACAAGATTAAGCAATAGCCATGTAGAAAATTATTTTGCTACAATCAAACGAAGCACCAAGACGAATTCAGCACTAGGAAAGTTGCCAACTAAAACATTGAGATTTTTAAATGAAATTAATAAACGGAATGGCAATGTGTTCCGATTTATGCTTAATATACCAAAGAACTTAACTTATAAGTGAAATGAATTAAAATCGAGGAAGAGAAATCCTACTTGCTGTTGGAGAAGGTTGGGCTAAAAAAACTAAAACTCCTAACGCCCTTTGCACACCAAAACACAAAACGAATTTTGATCAAGAGATCAAAAAATCTTTAAACGCCTTAACACCACCGCAAATTCGGAGTGTTTTACTTGAAACGGCAATCACCAATAAACAAACATGCAAAACAACATACAAGGAAGCATTGACGAAATATATAACCAGACCCAAAACTGTGTTTTGTATCTAGTTTCTTCTCTATTTTCAGTTTTTTATTGAATGGTAGCGTTACTGATGAAAGTTATGTGAATACGTGCGCTTTTGATTCATTTACATGCTGCATTTAAAATTTAGAAAATTTTAAAGAACGTCCATCATGATTTTGTTGATTTGATAACCGCTTTGCTGACTGGGAACGTCAAATAGCTAAACACTATCGATTTTTAACACTTACTACCCTTACGGATTAAATCGAGATTGCACATCGAATATATCGACAGTGTCAGATTTTGTTTTAAAATCGCAAAACATTTACAGTGCACAAAATACACAACAGTGCTCGACATGTAACAGTAAAATTATAATAGATATGTTACACTGTTTACCAATCGACTCGATTTTAAGTTGGAAAGTCAAGGTTTAAAATCATTGAATGAGTGCTTGGAAAAGACGATCTTGCAATTTGTCGTAGCTGCAACAATAATACTTCCAATTGTTGAGTCACTTTTAAACCCGAAAACAACGGTCACAATTACTGAAATTCCCACCGAAGTTGTAATATTGCAAAATACATACAAACTTAATTCCTTTGTGAATTATACCGGAATGACTGCTGGGATATTTATGATGATCTAAATGAAATCAAGATTAAAAAAAGAGCATTATGTTCAGTAAAAGTTATTCCTCATATTTTAGTATATGTATATATATAAACCTTTTAATTTTGAATTTTTGACTTGTAGATGGCTAATGTGTAAGAATCGCAACAATCAGTTTCGAACACAACGGTCCACATAAACCTTTTAAGTTTTCTGTTTAAAATCTATGAATTTGAAATTGAAAGAGAATAAGAAAAAATTGAAAAATTCAAAAAACAAATACAACAAAAAAACAATCAAATAAAATACAAAATAAAAACAACCGACCAAAGATTTCAGCCTTGACGCGGCGCAGTCGGAAATATACAAACTGGGAAAACAGTTGTAGAGCTATTAACTAATTGTAATCAGCATCAAGTATAACCAAATTTTTTGCGATTTTGTTCATATTTTGCAAACAGTGACGTATGGGTCTGACTATTCGAAAACCACACGGTTCCGACAAATTAAAACTTTTTACATGTCAAATTAAAATATTATTTTTGGTCCAGAACTTATTTACATGTAAATATTATGTTTGGAGCCTAATTTCGCTAGGTTGCAACGGTACAATTTCGTTCATATTTTGAAGTGACGTAAGGGTCTGGCCATCTCAAACCTATATAGCTCTGATCCGACAAGTTAATACTTTTTACATGTCAAATTAAAATATTATTTTTGGTCCAGAACTTATTACATGTAAATATTTTGTTTGGAGCCTAATTTTGCTAGGTTGAAACGGTACGACTTTTTCGTGTTTTCCTAAATGTAGGGGATAACTTCACATATGAAGTGTATTTGAAATAAAATATAGTATAAAACGGAGCGGGGTTAACTTCACACAAGAGTTAGAGGGATATAATTATGTAAGTGTTGCGTGATTATTTTTTTTTAATTTCGGGGATAGAATCCGGGGATAACTTCACATACGTGTTTTAGGTATTAAACATTTTTTCGATTTTCATTTCGATGTTTCAATGTATTTCTTCGTTTTAGAAGTACGATATTATCGAATCTGAAACTTAAAACGAATTTTCTGACTTTAAATAATTGAATAATACTAATTGATAATACTTCAATAATTGAAGTTTTGCTTTATTATAGAATTAGTCGTTCTCCGGATTTTAAAGAGGTTGAAAAATGCAAATTAAGTGAGATAAATAAAATGTATCTCTCTCCACAACATTATTTTGAAAAATAAAATAAAATCTCTGATATTCCGAATAGCAAAAACATAAACTTTAAAATATTAGGGCGAAAGGCCATAACTACCATGGCTTTAAAGTTATAAAGGCTGTATAGCACAAGACACGTTAATAACATCGAGTCGCAACGTTTTTACTGGTCACTCATTCTTTTCTTTCAAATTTTTTAATTATTATTTTAATCCTAAATTTTTAACAAATCTTTCTAGGACCTGTCGAATATTGTAATAATTTAATTTTTTGTTTTAATTTTGACGTTATTTGTATAATTTTCTCTTCCATAATTGGTCCAGGCTCGGTTGCTGTCCGAATACTATTATAAATTTGACACGACAAACTTAAAATTTAATCGATTAAAATAACTTTAAATTTATGGAACGAAAATTGATAAAAGATTAATTAACATAAGGATTAAGTTCAGCATGATGCAAATATTGCTATATTTGTTTAACTAACTTAAAATACATAGCTAATATAATATGTTTAAATTAAAAATAAAATGAAACCAAGCACGACCAGTTTTAATGAATCTTCGTGTCTCACTGCCCAGTAGTACAAATCAGCGCACAAAGAGCGCATAAACAGCGTATAATTAGAGCGCTCAATTTTTACTTCAAATTGATGCACCTAATTCCATGCTTTTCGTACTGTTGTCGCCGAAAACTCGGCTTTGTTTCCCCTAAAAATTAATTTGTCTCTCTTTCATTTCGATTTGAGTATAAAATGTAACTGTTAACCGTTGGTTTACCAGAAAAAAATATTTTTTTAATGTATTTTGTTGTATCAATACCAAACTAATCATATAACTATTATTGATTGAGTTTGGTTTTGGTTGTATGTACCAAATTCAGACACAACTACACATTTTTTTAATTTTTTATACTTACTTTATATGTTATCCATGTATTTCCACCTGTAAAACATTTACAAACGTCTATTACCTTCAGCTGAAATCTGGAGACTGATAGAAATGAAACAACAATTTTTGAAATGAAATTGATAAACAAGAGATTAGGTGCGGATAAAAATGCAGTGCATAGAAGAAACCGAAGTAAATTTATTTGTTTTCTCGCTTCGACGTGTGCAAAAGTTTCCATCTATTTCGTTCTGCTATCAGTGTTTGTTTGCTGGGTGACAGCATTATTCGCACAATATCATTACGGTGATAGTTTGACTATGAGCAAATAAAATTTTAAATAGTTCATCGTAAACTTTCATAAAGATCACCAAATATATGCATAATAAAAAGTACGATTGCGATACAGAACTGCATTTATTAATATTTCTGGTATAAATATATCAGGATTCAATATTTGTGTTGTAGCTCACAAAATACTTATGGCAAATTTGTTTCAACCCAAAAAAATGATTTTCGATGAAAAAAATTTGCTATCAGATAAAAAATGTTGCTCTAAATTACCATCGCATGTTCTTTTCCACAGAAAAATTGATTTATTTTTTGATCGAAATAATTTTTAAAAGCAAGTTCTTTCCAAAAACCAAAAATAAATTGATTTTTTTGTGAAATTGATTTTTTTGTGTGTTGAACACGCTACAAAAAAAATTGAAAGATAAAATACAAAATATGTCAAAAATTGAAAAAATGTCGCAAATTTTATATTGACAGTTGTACATTTAAAACTTTAGTGTGTTTATTTCTAATAGCATAATAGATTTATTCACAATTATATCGTAAAATACACAAAAAATTACTTTGAAGTTTAAATCTCAACTTCAACTAGACACAACAAATTATAATCCGCAAATAAATAAATAGCTCTTGTTTATGTTTAATATTATTTATGTTTGTAATTTTTCAAAATTGATTGTGATCAAAAAATAAATCAATTTTTTTACTTGAAAAGAACGTGTTACCGACTTTCGATAAAAATTTTTTGATCTCAGATCAATTTTTTTGATTTTCAAATCGTAGATTTTTTCGATACATTTAAAATTTTATGTCAGAGTAAACCAAAACATAAACAAACATCGTAGTTTTTATTAGCTCGTCATTGAAGATTATTTACGCTGTTTGTCATATTCTTTACCGCACAGTATTGAAAATCGAAAAGAATCTAATATTAACTTTATTGGGTGATTTTGAATTCTTCAGTTCCCCCCTGTAACAATTATTTATGCCTCTATCTATACGAAATGTAAATATGTATTACAAGCAAATTTCAACAAAATTGAACAAGTTTGAACAATTGCAGCGAAAATTATTACAGATATGTCAAACTTATTACGAACCACGAATGTAATAATTTGGTTGCATTCATAACACTGTCAAAATTATTACAGTGAAAATAATAATCACAGTATTCGGTCAGGTCCCTCAGTGTATTTAAATTTTTTAGTAAAAGCTAACAAAAATCCTTTTTTAGAGTTTTTTTGATAATCAAATAATTTATTATAATTTTAAAATAGTGATTTTTTTATACTGTTAAAGTTAGCCGAAAGTTTCCAGCCGAAAGATAATGCAGATAGTGTCTTGAATACAGCAAAAATCAGTTATGAACTCGAATTTAGGAGAATTTAGGATCGGGTTACATCATTCGGGTGAAGGAGAAATTATTTCAGTTTATAGGAATTTAAAAATCGATAGGAGCGAGCGTATAAAGAGAGTTTAAAATTAGTCAAAACACTATCTGCATTATCTTTCGGCTGGAAACTATCGGCTAACTTTAATAGGGTGATTTTTTTTAATATTCTAAAAATTTTTACAAAAATAAGTTCATAAAATTGCCTCTAGTGGACCAACCCCGACAAACAATTTTAATCATTGAGTCCAAAAATTATCCAAACATGGACTGACGACCGAGTCGGTGATTGTCTGACTGTACCATGAAATGCCTGTATGTCGATTGTCTGACTGTACCATGAAATGCCTGTATCTGATTGTACCATGAAATGCCTGTATGTCGATTTTGTCTCGTGAGTTACTCATTTAAAATGAGTGAAGCAAAAAAAATCGAATACGTACACTGTGTATAATACACAATTATGTCTTTGTATTTGTATTTTTCTTTTGTTCGTATTTGTGTCATTTGTATGATGAACAGTATCAAAATAACGCGATCCGGTCGAATCGGTTTAATTGTTATGGTGCTTATTTCCTTTTCTCAGCACATTACGTCTGCTCTCGTCATAAACTAATTTTATGTTTTAATAAAATTTTATAAATAAATTTATTTTAAATTTCATAAATTTTAAAAATAAAATGAAAACTATAAAAAAAATTGCAAATATATAAACAACACAAAAATATGTCGTTTACAATGGTTAACTCTTTGAGTGCCAAAAAGCGTGATCGTGCTCCTCAATACACTAGCCGAAATCATGTTGGCTCTCAAAGGGTTAATTTGAATAAACAAAAAAAGAATGGCACGTGGCTTGTATATGCAGTAAAACAGTCATACGCACGAACCTAACACAAACACAACATGCTGCTACGATATCTTTCTGGTTACACTCATTTCGTTTCACACATTTCAAGACAAAATCCATTTACTGATTTCTGGAACAGTGAGGCAAAATATTCGAACGAAGTCCGATGTGAGTATTTTACAGTGTTTTATCGCGTGTTGTGATAATACTTTTATTAGCGTATGTTTCGGTTATTTGCTGGACGAATCCATCAATAAATAATTGGTCAATATTGAAGAGATATATCGGTCTTAATTGAGGAATTTGTCACGACTAATATCGAGATTATTTATCAAAATATTCGGTAAACTATATAGTTTGATGTACATCACCGTCAAAAATAGGTTAATTTAAGTGTGAAATTGTAGATATTTCTATTACGATGATTTTAGTGATTTCCCGTTCTAATTAGGTTTCCATTTTTCCTTCATTACAGACAGAAAACGGTTAGAACTAATCACTTAACACAACACCTAAATATACTGTAAAACTTGCATAAAATATAATTGGAAATTAATAAAAAAAATGTAGTACATAATTCAGATGGCAACACACACGTACACTCGTCACATGTTCGTTTAGAAACTCGTGCATTATTTTTTGTGCAGGTGTTCGTATTGCAACAATAATAATTTTGATTTTTCTATTTCTGTTTCGTCTCGTTTCCGTTTAGAAACTCGTGCATTGTTTTTTTTTTAATTTTATCCGAGTGTTGGGTAAAATGGGACCGATGTAGTTTGTACGGCGAGAAATTGTTTGTCGGTAACTATAGTTTGGTATGCAAATCGTAAGTTTTTCGATCCGATCGGTAGAAATGATAAAGTAAAAATGTATAAATGGCCACAAAGAATTTAATTTTTAGGTTAGGTTCAAAAGTAAATTTAATTTAGTAAAGAACATACTGTTAAAGTTAGCCGACTCGCTCCAGCCGAATAATGTCGATAATGCAGATTCGAATGAACTTGAATACAGCAAAAATAAGTCATGAACTCGAATTTAGGACCGGGTTATATCATTCGGGTGAAGGAGAAATTATTTCAGTTTGTAGGAATTTAAAAATCGATATGAGCGAGAGTATAAAGATTGTTCAATAATAGTCAAGACACTATCTGCATTATCTTTCGGCTGGAGCGAGTCGGCTAACTTTAACAAGGTGTAAAGAACGCTCTTAACTCCAATAATCCACCACAATCTCAGGTCGTAAGGAATTTCCAGTCGATTACAAACTCTAAATTTATAAAATTTTTGAAAAAAAACTAATGATTCTGAGGATAATAGATTCTATCGAGTCAAATAATAAAACAGATCTTTCAAACGGCTTTTCCCTAATATGTTTGCTTTATACTTTAAATCAATACCCATATATTGTTGATGCCTATACTAAGTGAAACTCACTTGTAATTGACAACAAAATACTCACTTCTACAGTTATGCCAAGGATGTGAACCAGATGATATTCCACCTTATTTTTCTATTTCTAACTGTGGAAACAACTATTTTCAATTTGTGACTTATTTTAAAGAGACTGACTTATTTGAAAGTTTACAATAAGCCTCCTGTCTGCTGGACTTATTGTAGACTTGTTTGACTTTTATGCGAGGCTTGCGCCTAAACTGGTAGCTCATAAAAATAATTCTAACAAGTTTCCAATAAGTCTATTCGTCAGGAAGCTTATTGTAGACTTTCAAATAAGTCAGTCTCCACAAAATAAGTCACAAATTGGACCGCAAGTCCTCCACTTTCGCTATTGTTCAAACATATGTAGTCTTCCTGGACTCGGAGGTCGAATGGTTAAGTTTATTGAGTATGATGCGGAGCACTTTGGAAATTTTAATAATAAAATATAATAAAATGAAAAACTTTAAATTTAATTTTTAATAAAATATTTATTTTATAAAACTAATTTTTTTTTATTGTTGCTGGTGAGTGATGAGCTCCGATGTTGCTCCAGCAAAAATCCAAATTGAATAGGCAGACACAATATTATTTTTTATTTTTCTTGCCTAGCATCCAACAAAAACACAGAAATCCAAAACCGGATTTTCTGGTTTTTCCGTTCGTTGCATTTTTTAATTGCACCAAGTATTTTGGTGCACCCGTTTACCAATATGTTTAGTAAACATAGATGATTGCCATGCCATCTATTGTGCAATGGCATGGTAGTGTGTATGTGCGTTTTCCGTGATTTTGGTTATGCAAAATCAATACGATTCTATGTATCTCTCAATGATATGATTGTAGAGGTTATTGCAATGCGAAATTGTTGTGTAACCAAAATATAATTTTTCAATTCTATTTTGCTTACACAAATTTCGTATGTACAAGTGTTGTTGTACGATTACTATGTACAAGTTGTTATGTACATTATTTATATATACAAGATTGTTGTATATAATTTAGAATAATTCTTTAGATGGATAATTGTCGATTTATAAAGAATTAGGTGAACGGAGGATTGTCCGTTGAGAATTAATTGTGCGGAGTTTCTTATGGTTGAAGAAACTAGCCGCTACATCACCCACCGCGCAGTGAGTTCCCCCACCGTGGGTTCTTTGTCCGCTGGCGTTTGTGGATGGATTTTAGTTGTATTAAGATGATGTATAATCATTGTAATGGTAGTGATAATGTAAATGGTTTTATCACCGAAAATTGTATTAATGATAGATAATGTATCATTGTGACGATGTATGATCGTCATAAGAAATATAATGTCTTCACCAGCGTGTGTTGGAGTTTTAAGATAATATTTGAGTTTGGTGAAGTTTGTGTTATCCAAAAATGCGGACAGTTTTCTTCACACCCGATATTTGATCGGGCGAACTCAAAATTCCATAGACTGGTTTGAGTCTATCGATAGAGACAGATTGTTGCTTGTCTTTAATTTGTAATACAAAGTGCTTACGAAGTCGTCGTATCACTTTGTATGGGCCTTCATACGGTGGTGTGAGGCCGGTCCGAACTTTATCTATTCGTACGAAAACGTAGTCACAGGTTTGCAGTGACTTTGGTACGAATATGTCGGTTTGATTAGATTTGCGCGTGTCCGTTGGGATGAGTTTGTTCATCGTGGAGCGCAATTGATTTATCACTGTGTCAGTGGTAACTTGAGGTGTAAGTGGATGTTCCACAAAGAATTCCCCAGGTAATTTAATGGTTTGACCGTACACCAGTTCTGCTGGTGAACATTTTAGGTCATCTTTGACTGTCGCTCGGATTCCCAACAATATGATTGGGATCTCTGAGCTCCAGTTGACGGTATTTGCACGAGCTTTGAGAGCTGTTTTAAGTTGGCGGTGAAAGCGCTCAACCATACCGTTTGCTTGTGGGTGATAGGCAGTGGTCCGTATTCGATGTGAGCCTAAGAGTTGCATAAGCTCAGCGAATAGTTTGGACTCAAACTGTGTGCCTTGATCGGTCGTAATGTTGACCGGAACGCCGAATCTAGCAATGTAGTTTTCGACGAGCGTTTTTGCAATGGTTTGTGCGGAGATGTCTTTTATGCAGTAGGCTTCTGGCCAACGCGTAAAACGATCAACGCATGTTAACAAATAAGTGAATCCATTAGATGGTGGAAGTGGTCCAACAATATCTAAATGGATATGTTCAAATCTACCTGGTGGAATTTGAAAATTCCCGTGAGGTGATTTGGTGTGTCTTTGTACTTTGCATTTTTGGCAGGATAAACAAGATTTCGCCCAAAGGGTTAAATCTTTGTTCATGCTGGGCCAAAAATACCTTAAAGTGACGAGTTTGCGAGTTGCTCGTACACTTGGGTGTGAAATATTGTGCAGAGTGTCGAAGATAGTTCGACGCAATGACTCTGGAATGTACAGGCGATTGTTACCCGTAGATATTTCACAATAAATGGACAAATCGGCTAATGGAAATTTTTCTATTTTCCATTTGGAAGTGCGCCGATTTGTAGAATTAGAAAGTAAGTCTTCTAATTCTTGATCGCCAGCTTGTGCCTTTGCGATCGTTGTGATGTCGTAGCGTTTTGCTATGGGGGCAAGTTCATGGTCGGAAGTCCGAGATAGTGTATCGCGACCACATTGTCCTTGCCTTGAATATGTTGTATGTCTGTCGTAAATTGAGAGACATAGTCCAAGTGGCGTGCTTGCCTTGGGTTTCGCTCCGCTTTAGAGGTTATTGCTCTAGTAAGCGGTTTGTGGTCGGTGAATATAGTGAATTCCCGACCTTCGACAAAGTAGCGAAAGTGTTTGATTGCTTGGAAGATTGCAAGCAATTCGCGATCAAATGCGGAATATTTTCTTTCGGCATCTGATAATTTCTTGGAGAAAAATCCAAGAGGTTCCCAGGTCTTATTATTTAGTTGTTGTAAGACCGCGCCTATTGCAGTGTTGGAAGCATCAGTGGTGATGCTATATTTGGTTGCATTTAGCGGATGCGCTAAAAGGGCAATATTTTCCAAGCTGTTCTTGAGCTGAAGGAATGCTTTTTGACATTCTTCAGTCCAAGAAAAATTTTGAGGCGTTTTGGGCTTTTTGAGGAGACTTGCCAAATGCGCGTGTATTGGGGCAAGTATTTCTGCAAGTTTTGGTATAAATCGGTGGTAGTAGTTTACCATGCCGACGAATTGTTGGATTTGCTTGACGCTTTGAGGTGCTGGGAACTCTCTAATGGCGTTAATTCGTCCTTCGGACGGCAGAATACCATTAGATGTAATCTTGTGACTGAGAAAGTCAAGATTATTTGTCCCGAACACACATTTTGCTGTGTTTATATTGACACCATACCTTGCTAGTTTTTGGAAGAGTTTTTCCAAATGGAGTAGGTGTTGCTTCTCGTCTTTTGAGGCTACGAGAATATCGTCAATATATACAAAAACGAAATCGAGATCTCTCACGATTTCGTTGATGAAACGCTGGAATGTTTGTGCAGCATTTCTGAGTCCAAATGGCATTCGGGTGAATTCGAATAATCCAAATGGGGTGGTAATGGCGGTTTTGTAAATGTCGTCAGGAGCAATCGGGATGAGGTGATATGCTCTGACGAGATCGATTTTGGTGAAAATTGTGCAACCATGTAGTTGCATGGAGAAATTTTGTATGTGGGGGATAGGGTAACGGTCAGGAATTGTGACTGCGTTAAGCCTTCTGTAGTCCCCACATGGTCTCCAGTCGTTGTCCTTCTTTTTTACCATGTGTAATGGACAAGAAATTGCTGATGAAGACGGTCGGCAGATTCCTAGTTCCACCATATGTTGGAATTCTAGGAAAGCTGCTTTGTGACGTATTGGATCAAGCCGTCTTGGTCTTGAGAATGGTAAATGCCCTGTAGTCACAATGTGGTGTACTACATTGTGCATTACAGGAGCATTGTAGTTTGGTGGAGCTGTTAAAGAAGGGAATTTCTTCAACAGTGCTCCATAGCCATTGTTAAGTGTATAATGCAATGGTGATGGTGTATCAACGCGTGCTGATGTTGCGTTGATTGAGAGTTTAGTGGATGGATCAATCAATTTCTGATTTTTCAAATCCACTAAAAGACCGAATTTCTTTAGAAAATCCGCGCCTATGATGGGTCGGTTGACATTGGCGAGAATGAAGGCGTGTTTGAATGAACGCCTTAAACCAATGTCAACGTCTAGTAATTTTGTACCATAGGTGTTTATTGTAGTACCGTTTGCAGCAGAAAGAACTAAATCGGGATTGCGATTTGTTCCGAGGCGATAGTATTTGTTGTACGGAATTACGCTTAAATCAGCACCGGTATCAATCAGAAATGTGATTTGATTTACCGAATCCCGTAGAAATAGGCGGCTGTACTGCGGTTGTCTTAGGTCTGCCGCTACGACCTTAAGACTTGTTGGTTTAGGGAACCGATTTGCGGATTCCTTTTGTTGTGTAGCAAAAGTGCATGGTTGTGAGCATTTTGATGCTGTGTTGCCAAATTTTGAGTGATACCAACACCAGTTGTGTGGAACTTGGTATCTTGGCGTTTGTTGTTTGTTTTGTGGAAATGAACTTCCCTGGTTTGTATGCGATGGTGGATTTGTTGAAGGGGATGGAGTTTGTCTCCATGGCGATTGCGAATGTTGTCGCTGTGTGTGTGTATTATGCTCTAGCCTCAGTAGCCGGTCGCTAATTTGTTTTAGCATTGTTTCATGAGGGCTAATGCTAGAGCTTAACGCGTGTATCTCTGAGCTTGGTATCCGCGTGTCGCGATCGATTAAACTCAAGCTCTGAGTCCGCGTGCCTATGATGTCGTGGAGTTTGTCGGCGATTTTAATGAGATCCTCTTCTGGTTTGTCTTGTTGAGGGATCAGCGCCACTTGTAAGTAATCAGGGAGTTGCCTGATCCATAGTTTTATGATGACGTTGGCCGTGAAACTTTTGCCGGCCAACGATTTGATTCGGTGTAGCATGTCCGAAGGTTTTTGGTCACCAATATCGATTTTGTTTAAAATCGTCTCTAATCTACGCTCCTCGGAGATGGAGTAGCGGTCGATTAGGACTTTCTTAAGGTTGTCGTATTTGTTATTGGGTGGAGGGTCTTGTAGAATGTATGCGACCTTCTCCACCTGTGCTGCCGAGAGGGACAACACTGTGTGCGCAAACTTCTGTTTGTCGCTGGTGATGTTGTTGGCGTCGAACAATATTTCGGCTGATATGAACCAAATCTTCGGGTTAGTTTCCCAAAATGCTGGTAGCCGCATCAAATGTTTTGATGTGGCTATTTCAGACTGGACATGCACATTTAGTTGACGATTTGCGTCATTATTTACCACGATTTTATTGTTACCGTTATTTGCCATATTTTTGATGACAATTGTTTAACGGTGCACACACTTAATATTTAACAAAAATTCACACACTTAAAAAAATATGTTGCACGTAAAAAAACACGCGGTTTTTGACTAGAGCAAGAAAAAAAAGGAATGAATTTTTAGAATTGGTGTCGGAATGGACACGTGTTTTCTAAAAAGCGACCAGGGGGTTGGGACGATTTGTAAATATAGCGCGCTTACCAGTGGTCGGGGCATAGGCCGCTATCTCACAAAACTCGTCTAATATTTTGAATTTAATAAAAAAAAATAAAAAACACATGCACTTTTTTATTAAAAAAAATTAACTTTATTCACTTTATTAATTATATAAAAAAAATCACTCACCTGTACGGTAAAAACCGTCGTCGTGGGTCACCAGATATTGGTAGAATGCGGGGCACTTTTATAAATATAATTATAATAAATAAATAAACTTTAAATTTTATTTTTAAATTGAATATTTTATTTTTTGTTATTATATTTTTAACTAGGTGTTGCTCCGGCAATGTCCCAAAATTGAATAGGCAGACACAATATTATTTTTTATTTTTCTTGCCTAGCATCCAACAAAAACACAGAAATCCAAAACCGGATTTTCTGGTTTTTCCGTTCGTTGCATTTTTTAATTGCACCAAGTATTTTGGTGCACCCGTTTACCAATATGTTTAGTAAACATAGATGATTGCCATGCCATCTATTGTGCAATGGCATGGTAGTGTGTATGTGCGTTTTCCGTGATTTTGGTTATGCAAAATCAATACGATTCTATGTATCTCTCAATGATATGATTGTAGAGGTTATTGCAATGCGAAATTGTTGTGTAACCAAAATATAATTTTTCAATTCTATTTTGCTTACACAAATTTCGTATGTACAAGTGTTGTTGTACGATTACTATGTACAAGTTGTTATGTACATTATTTATATATACAAGATTGTTGTATATAATTTAGAATAATTCTTTAGATGGATAATTGTCGATTTATAAAGAATTAGGTGAACGGAGGATTGTCCGTTGAGAATTAATTGTGCGGAGTTTCTTATGGTTGAAGAAACTAGCCGCTACAAGTTATACACCACCAAATGTTATCAACCAAAAGGTTACGAGTTCGAATCCAGTTTGAGACTATAATTTTATTAGGCAAAAAGGATCGAACTAGAGAATTTGGACTTTTATTTTAAATATGTTATATGTGATATCCATTTCAATTTGTTGTCCATTTCAAAGCCTAAATACTGTTATCTTAATATTTTCAGAGTTTAAAGACAGGAATTTGTAGAACACAGCGTACTCAGTTGATCAAAATCAGACTACAACAAATTGGTGAGATTGCATACATATTTTATTATTATAATAAACCATTACATTATCATTGACAAACATTTGTATCTGTCGTTAAAGTTGATTTGTAACAGGTCTTTATTACAACTTTGAATAAATTGGGACTAAGAACTGAGCCTTGAATAACACCAACGTGAAGAAATCGATAGTCACTATTAATTCTATCAATTGAGACCAACTATTTTCAATTTTTCAAATATGGAAATAGAAAAATATTATCGATCTATCAAGATTTGCGGTATCAGATGTTTTTCTTTGATCTAACAATAAAGCAGATGCACATTTTTTGCTTTCCCGAGTTTTGTCCGAGTGATATGATATTATCACAAAAACGTTTGCAATTTATCATTTATTACGACAAATACACAAATTGGCGGATAATGGGGGTCCTCGGACAAAACACGTATAAATTGGCTTATGGCATTACAGAGTCTATTCGATTTGTAAATTGGTGTTAATGATAAATGATAGTTACTTCTTGGTTTATGTTAACATGAATCCTTTTCAAAAATTTTGGGTCTCATGTGATAAATCCTCGGTAAGGCCAGATACAACCTAAAAGAGATAGTTCATCCGTTGTAAGCGTAAAAATTTTAAAAGTATGTAAACTTTCTGTAAATAATAGCTGTATTTAAACGTTCTGTTCCGGTTCATTTGACTTTACGCGAAGCAACTCATAGATTTCAAATACAAACAAAAGTTGCTTTAGTATCATTACTAGAAGAACAAATTGACTTAGCAAATTGAATGATTGGTACGTACTTAGTAATCACACACACACGTTCATCAATGTGATCTTATTGTGAGCAATGGAACGAAATAGCGTTTAAATTAAATTCCCTAGGAGGCGCAAATAAAGATGGGGAGAAATGGCGGCGATCCTGGATGGATATGAAGTAATTACATATTTTATGTTTTATCATAATATATACTTATAAAATAATAATTTTTTGCAGAAAATACGTACGGGCGCAATGGAGCACGTTGAAAGAGTTCGATAACATAACTGGACTTGGGAAAGAGGGGACGGCAAGGAAACGTAGTCAATTGACTATATTAGACAGAGAATTTTAAATGTCATCCATGAAGATGCGTGTGCAGGGTTCGGAAACATTGAGGGTGGAATACCACTTCCATCGGCGGCGGAGGTAATCTTAATTTATTTAAAAAAATATATACTTAATAAACACATTTTATTAAACACTTTTTTTTTTTTTTTTTTTTTTAAGTGTGTTTCGCTATCATCGCAGCGGTAATTATAATGTAAATATAAATATTGGTATTACAATTATGATTAAATTTGTAAGCAACCACTTAATGAGATGATAACCATAATGGAATGACATTTAACACTATTTGCCGTAGGCACTTGGTGAAATACTATAACATTTAAAAAACACATTTCACTTAACAGTTGTTTTTTTATTTCGCAAAAAAAAAAATTGCGAAATAAGAAAACAAGTGTTAAGTGAAATGTGTTTATTAAATAATAGAAGTATTTTTATGGTTGCGAGCAAAATAATTGTATATGATTAATTTTAAATATAGCCCTCTACAAATACTGTAACTAAGCAGCAATCGAATTGGAGGAACTGACGGAGCAACAGTAGAAAGATCGAGCAATGGAGACGAAACGTGCAGACCAATACGATCTAAGAGAGTCCGTGGTTCGGCTTACACCAGGGACAAAATTTTACAAGAAACAAACAAAATTGAAAAACAAAAGGGTGCTGCTTTCAACAGAATTGCCGCGGCGATGGAGAAAAAAATGAAATTTTAAACAACGAGTACATAATAATTTTAACATTTATGCTGTGTGCCTCAGGTCGATATTTTGGCTAAATTAAGGACTAAACTTTTATGAGGTGAGCTTACGCTATTCGCAGCCAGGTTACAAATGAAAAGTCTCCTCGCGCGGTAACTTTTCAATTTAGTTTTCAAATGTCAAAAGTTATCTGGCAATAATTTTTACGTAACACTTTTTTTTATTTTTCAACATTCCGTAGTTTATAAAAACATTTGCAAATAATGCAACTTCCATTTCATCTTCAGTTATTTTAATTTAATTTAATATTTCCTTTATCCACGAAAAGTCGACAATTTAATATTTCGAATAGTCAGGAAACATCTGGTTTTGTTGATGTTACTGCCGCCTATGAATGTTTATTGTGAATTACTGAGCAATTTAATTTAGTTCTCAATTTATTAAAAAAAAATCGAACCTATGCACACAGCACTACTTTAAATTTATTCGCTATTGAAGTGAGTAGGCGTTTAACCGTTGGATCATTGTCAATATTGTCATTTATTTCTTCCTCATTTGCATCTGGATCTTTGGCAAAACATCTGAATCTAGATTTTAACACCCCATTACACCTCTCTACGCAATTGCGAGCCTGTGAGTTACATTATATCTCTTTTACGATCCTTCCGTCGGGTTCTCAATTAGAGTTAACAACCATGGCTGTAGTGGGTAACCACTGTCACCTTAAATTAGCAAAGAAATAAAATAAATTTAAATTTTTTCAGTAGATTGATACATTTTTATTTTTAGTTACAGAAATCCAAAGCTTTAAGCATCACTGGAATATTTGGATACAGTTTTTCTAGAGTAAGACTAATTATTAAAATATATTGCGGAGGTTGTGAATTTTGTATTAAATGATAAATAATGAGCTGTGAATTTAAAAAAACCAAATAAATGAATTATAATTTATCTAACAGACAAATGTTTGATAACTCCCTTGCGTCATACTTGTTGTGTAGTTGGCCAAAGCCAACGATTCCCGCCAAATGGTAGCACCGTGATTTGAGCCACCGTATGATGCATTAATATTTAATATTTTTAAATTAGTTACAAATCTGAAACAATATAAAAAAAACACACTGAGCCGGTCTTAACATTGAGACGTGGATAGAATAAATGCATCATATTATCCTGGGAAAGTTGATTTTTTCTTAAAATCTGTAATATGTTAGTTTACAATAATAAATACTTTATTTAAATACAATATGATCACTTACTGTAATTTATTACGAATAATCTCGGGCGAAGATTGGGGGAATTTAATGTAAACATTCAGCAAATTGTTATTCATAATCGTGCAAAATTCTTTAATGCATCTACACACGGGATACTGCGACATACACTTTAAGTAGTTGAGCCTTATTTTCTTTTGAAACCTTCCAATAAAAAAATTTTATTATACAAATAATGGAATCATTTTAACATAATTACCTTCGGCTAAAAAGATCAGCGCGACCAACATTCGTAATCCCTTTGGTATAAATGTAATATCCATGTAGGGCTATCAAACTTTTTAAAATTGAAGCCAGTTCTTCTGGATTATTCTATATAATTTAATAAATTCTTCCTTATATAGGTCGAAGGGATCAGTAGAGTACCTTAATCGTTGCCGCTGAATAAATAAATTGTATCGGCGGTCATCCTCGTCGTCCTCAAAAAAACTCAATAATCTTCGCGACATCTTATATATTAATACGCTTAATTTTTAGTTTGTACACCCTTTTTAACCTATTTCCCGTGCGCGTATCTTAATGAAACATATATCAGGTGAAAGGTATTTTTTCATAGATGTGCAGAATATATGTTTTATTAAGGTACGTGAACGGGAAATAGGTGTAAAAGCCAAGAAACGTTTTTCCTATACTGTACCTCTTATAAATTAATTAGGACGCCAGAATGCCATGACACAATATGTTTGTATTGAACCGTCATTACACCGTGACAATACAGAACAAAACAGAAAACATAAAATGATTCTACATACATACAAACATTTTGGTGTTCTGTCAGTGTAAAAAGACAATTTTGTCATGGCACTCTATCGTCATGACAAAATTTTGCGAGTGAAGATTGACCATAGTACTTACACAAACATAATATCTATGGAAAGTTTGGAATAATCATTTTCGTCCGATTTCAGGCAAAAGTCATTGGATCTCTTAATTTATGCGAAAAGGTTAAGCGGGAAGTTTCGTCCCGATATGCGGTTCATTTGTGTCCAAAGTATATTCCGTAACCGGATAATTTATTAAGCTCTTAATTTCATGCTTGAACTAGCGTGAAGTGTTTCTGCTTTTTGTGTGGTGGTTAATCGACTATATAATCTACATAAGTACATTAGTTTAGTACGTCACAATTATTCATATACAAATGAAAATAACACACAAATACAGCGGTCCTTTTGTACATTTCTTATTAAATATTTAGATTTAGTTGCGCGCTACGGCAATTGTGTGCTTTTCCCTTTTGAGATTTTAATATTTAGCAATGGTGCTTTCGACAACATGTATGCGAGTGCAAATGAAGACCTGTCAGCAAAGGTCTTTTACGTTGTCGCTCCCGATGAGTGTGGCAAGACATTTGTATTGCAATCACTCATTGCATTTGCCAAGGGGCGTGGCTTGGAGTCCATTTGCTCCATCTTCACTGGATTCGCCACGAGCTTGATGGAAAGTGGACGTACGCTACACAACATTTTCAAACTGCCGGTTCCAATATTTTTCCAATATTTCCAATATTTTCAAACTGCCGGTTCATCAATGAAGCCAAACTTCTCTCACGCTACCAAGTTGAGAAGCGCGCGACTCATCATGTTAGATGAGGCCAGCATCATGCCAGGGGTCGCGCTCATAATCAAAGACAGACGTGTAATCGATTTCGTGTATGGTGACATCAACACAACACTAGCCGAGGGAACCATCGAGGAGCACGCCACCCTTGCACCCAAGAATGATGATTGTGCGCTAATCAATCAGCAGGTGCTTGACGACATGAATGAGGAACTCCGCCTACATGTCGAGTTTCTCAACAAGATTGAAGGATCCGGACATCCGCGCCATGTTATCCCGCTAAAGGTAAACGCCATCGTTCTTTTGATGAGGAATCTAAGCACTAGCAAGGGTCTTATCAATGGAAAACGCATGCGAGTCGCAAAAAT
Source organism: Nephrotoma flavescens (assembly GCA_932526605.1). Taxonomy (NCBI): domain Eukaryota; kingdom Metazoa; phylum Arthropoda; class Insecta; order Diptera; family Tipulidae; genus Nephrotoma; species Nephrotoma flavescens. The sequence continues at coordinate 106,988,577 of OW052222.1, forward strand.
AAACCGCTACAGTCTGGAATTCGATTTCACGCATGAAGCTCTCACCCTCTGAAGGTACCTTCTCATTTAAAATGTCTTGCCTCCAATTTCCCGTCCAGCTCGCGTTCGCCATAACCATCAACAAGAGTTAGGGCCAAAGCTTGAAGAAGGTAGAAGTGTACTTTCCGGCCCCCGTATTTGTGGCCTTTTCACGATGCCGCTCATTTGACGGACTCAAAGTGTTTATGGTTGAGACAAGCGATCAATCAGCTGATCGGGACGGGCGCATTACAACAAAGAATGTTGTTTTGTAGAGATTCTACGCATGTAAATTCATATTTTATTATCCTTTTGTACATTTCTTATTAAATATTTAATAGCGTATATGAATTTACTTTATTTTTGATAAAAGTGCACCAAATTTACATCTTAATAAATCTTCTTAATCATTTCTTAACCAAAAATTTAATAAAATGTAATCACGTGACTGATTATTCAGTCACAGGCCCGCTAGTTTTAATATTATTTTGTAATTTAATTTTATAATTCTTTCTTTAAGGATATTATTTTGTGTACAACAACTGTATATAATCGAAAACAAACAATAATAAAAATCCCATGGCAAGCACACAACGAAATTGGGAATAACAAATTTGAGAAGAATCTTTGGGAAATAACTGCAACAACAAAAAAAAATTATTCCCTATTCCCGGGAAATTACCAGAATACAAGTGTGCAGTTTATGAACTTGTACAAGTTCTTTTGAGAAATTTGGGCGGATATTCATATCATTAAGCTCTGTTTCGATATGACCCGTATGGCTCTTGTGATGAATTGTCGTAGTTTTACTAATAAATCAAGTTTTGGATTAAAATTAATATTTTTTGACACTACACTAAGCCAAATGGTAAAAATCTCAGATTACCTTACAAAATGTATATCCAAATGAAATACATATCCTACGAATCATATCGGAGCAGAATTAACTGATTTGAATATCCCAATGTGTGTCTTTTTGGACATAAATAGCCACAATGCAAGCCAATCTCTGAGATTATTCTTATTTGGCTTAGTGTAGTGCACAAAAAATCTTACAAACCGAATAACTGTTGGTTAATCTTCAAAAATTCGACACAAGAGTCTTACGGCTCATATCGGCGTTGATGCTGTTAGTTTAATTTTGTAAAAAGTTATAGCACGAAAAATGCTTAATTATATTTTATATGCTAACATAGAAGGTGGAAGGACAATCTTTTGTTTTGAAACTTTATTATGTTAAAAAAATACAATAAACGATACTGCTATTACTGCTGTATTTGATAAAGGCGATCTAATAAAGAAGGATTGAAGTAATAAACAATTCTTTTATTGCCACATAGACCAATTTCATCCAAAAATTACTGTAACTTTTGAGAAAGAGATATACAGAATTTTTGGATGCAACACAACCTCGAGGTGCAACAACCTCGAGGTCGAAATCGATTTTGATTTATTATGTTCTTAGTTTCATCCTTTAGTAGCGGGGACGTTACAGCTTTGAGTGCTGTGGTTGGCTGTGAAAAGCTATTGCTAGCCTCAGCCTATATGGGCCGCGAGAAAAATGTTCCACCGGATAACCTGGGGGAACTGATCCGGGAAGCAGAACAAAGAAGGGTAGGTGTTATACTCCTATGTGATGCAAACGCGCATCACACAATCTGGTGAAGCACAGACATCAACGAGAGGGGTGAGTTATTTTTTGATTATTTATTAAATACCAACCTTTTAGTTTGCAATATTGGACGAGAACTGACATTTATTGTTAAAAATCGACAGGAGGTTTTAGATGTGACCCCTGCGTCAGAAACGATCTTTCATACGATCAGAGGGTGGAGAGTGGCGAGGGAGCAGTCATTCTGTGATCATAGATATGTAACATATAACCTCGACATTAAACCTGTTGCTAGGAAAACCTTCAGGAATCCTAGAAGGACAAACTGGAACAAATATGGGGAGGTGTTGGAGGAATTATTGCCGCTGGAGGTACCTGCATCTGCGGTAACGGTAGAAGAATTGGACTGCATGGTTGATATTATCACAAAAGCATGCAATCTTTCATTTTTTGCAACGTGCAATCTAATAAAGCCGAAGGGCAGGCAGAAACCGATATGGTGGGCCAAGAAGTTGGGAACCTATCGGAAAGTGTGAAGGACAGCTTTTAATGAAACTAAGAACACAAGGGAGGGTCGGGATTGGGACTCCTATAAGATAACTAAGACCTAAGAAAGTACAAAAAAGAGTTGAGGACAAAGGGAGTCTTGCAGACTCTTCTATTGTACGATGGAGGAGGTGTCGTGAGGCTTCTCGACTTAGTAAAATTCTAGCTACTAACGCAACCAGTCCTAGTTATTTAATTAGACCGGACGGGTCATGGACAGCTTCAAGTACGGAATCATTGGAACTCCTCATCGAGGCCCATTTCCCGGGAAGCTTTGATGACTCGATGGAGCCTGGAGCTTATCGAGTAACACCTTCAATAGAAATGGAGGGCATCGTGAATAGGGAGCGAATCCTGTGGGCGCTGAATGGTTTTTAGCCTTATAAATCGGCGGGCACGAATTGGATTATACCAGCAGAGATCCAAAAGAACTTGGCAGTCATCCTCCCCTGGCTGGAGGGTATCTTCAGGGGATATCTGAAACTGGCCTATATTCCTAGACAATGGATGAAGGTCAGAGTGGTCTTTATCCCGAAATCGGGAAAAAGCTCACATGCCTATCCAAAGGATCTGAGACCTTTAACTCTATCAGCCTTTCTGTTGAAACCCTTGGAAAAGTTGGTAGATATAGGTATTCGATCAAAAACTGAGCCCAGGAGGGCTCACTGGGCAATGTCTCAGCATGCGTATTGTAAGGTGAAGTCGGTAGACACAGCTCTGCACGATCTGGTACGCATGATTGAGAAGTCAATTTACTCGCAAGAGTATTGTATGGTAGCATTTATCGACATTGAAGATGCCTTTAATAATGTAAAAACGGTGGCGATCATGGAAGGATTGTTATTTTTGAACGTGGACTACTCAATAAGTAGGTTGGTAAATCAGATGCTGGTAAGCAGGATTATTACCTCGAAACTGGGGGAGGCCACCATTAGAAGGCGGGTGGTTAGAGGAACCCCGCAAGGAGGCGTAATGTCCCCCTTTCTTTGGAGTGTTGTTATGAATAGATTGCTCTTATAACTGGAGAAAATGGGGATAGAGGTTGTAGCGTATGCGGATGATGTAGCGATAGCTGTCTCAGGCAAATATCTGGACACGATTAGGGATGTGGCTTTTGCTGACAGAGCGAGATTTCTGGGCATAATCTTGGACAGTAAGCTCAGCTGGAAGCCTAACATTGTGGAAAGGGTGAATAAGGCTAATGTAGCCATTAACTCGTATAGGAACGCCATAGGGTAGAGAAGGGGTCTGAAACCAGCGCTGGTACACTGGCTCTATACTGCAGTGGTAAAAACAGTGCTGACGTACGGGGTGGGCGTGTGGTGGCCAGCTCTGGAGAAGATAACAAATAGCAAGATGATGGAGAATGTGCAAAGAACGGCCTGTATGCTTATAAGCGGGGCGCTTAGGTCAACACCTACACGCACTGTAGAGGTTATGTTTCACCTTATTCCAATCGAATTTTTTGGCAAGCATATGGCAGCTAATGTGGGTACGAGATTCTCGGCTGTCTCTCAGTGGAAGTGTCTTCAGGCGGGACACTCGACGATAGTTAGATCGCTTAGGGAGAAACTGGTGAATCTAGATTATATTAAACCGACGTTTTACTTAGATAAAGGTTTCCGTACCATCTGTCCTTCAGCTTAATGTTAATATTTCCGTTCGTCTCCCTGACAACAGCAGCGTGTACCAGGCTGGAGTGGTGGCGATAGGCGAAGTCGGGACATGGTTCAAGCATACCGTGGTATCCGTGAGGGATATTGCAATTTATGTGGACAGTCAGGCGGCGGTCAGGTCACTATAGAGGCGGTTTGTCTGAAGTCACGGGTGGCGCTGGATTGCCGATCATCTCTTAACGAGATGAGCGAGTATTTCAGCACCCAGATAATCTGGGTCCCTGGTCACTCGGACATCACGGGAAACTGCAGGGTAGACGAACTACCTAAGTACGGTACGACTCTCCAGATGGAGCCGGGTAGGGCAGGTCTGGGGAGGCCTATATCAGCGCTCAAATTGGCGCTCAGTATAAAGGCAATCGCCTTGACAGACGATAGGTGAACCAACACCCGCACGTGCGGTGTAGCAAAACAGGTTTGGCCAAAACTGGAATTGCGGCGCTCCAAATCAATAGTATTTCTGGGAAAACGAGAGGTAAGATTGGTCTTAGGGTTACTGACAGGACACTGCCTATTTGGAGAACATGCGAGAAGGCTGGGTCTACAGACGAATGACTTTTGCAGAAGTTGTTTGGACGAAGAAGAGCAAGAGACGTTAGATCATTTCCTATGCTCGTGTCCGGCACTATCATGCAGAAGGCATAAGTATTTAGGTGCATACGGTATGGGCAGCCTTCCGGAACTCGCGGACTATGGAGTGGCGAGATATTTTACGCTACGTGAGTAGCTCTGGATGGTTTCAGCGGGAGTAAAGGGGAGATAGGATTCTGTGGTATCACAATGGGCCACTATTGGCCTAGGTGTGTGATAGAAGCCACTCCAACGTAGCCTAACCTAACCTAGTATCATTAAAACTTTAGCAAGCAGACACTGATTATGCTTCAAATCAAATAAAATTGTAAAATTAAATTGAAAACTTTATAAGAACTTAACATTTACGGAATCTGTAAAATTTTCAGGCAAATCCGATTATAGTAGAGATAAATAAGCCGGTTACAATTGGATAAATTGATCACTTAAAAAAATAATTGGTAACCGCGTTGAAATATCGTTTCAGTGACCCAATTTAATAATGTTACTGTACATATTTTAATTTGTTGTTGTTTTAGGACGGGTTAGCTAAGAATCAATAGCATTTATTTATGATGATTTTATTGGTTTTGAGATTGTATGGTTCACTTATTATTTTTCAATTTTGTGAATATTTTGTGACCTTTGTTTATTATAGTTTAACTTAATTGTAATATAGTTTTGCTGGAAACTACGATACCAGGAAAACAAATCCACATTTTGATAATATACACAATTTACACACACATACACACAAAAACACAATATAAAACAAAACCAAACATCATAATCATAAATCATAGAAATATTTTTCGAAAACACTAAAGTGTGGAAAAACCTAAATTCCAAAAAACAAAACTATCAGTGCTTTATTTTTTACTGCTTCGTTTTGTTGGTTTTACCAATTTTTTTATTATTCTTATATTTCGAGGAGGAAAAGCAAAAATCCGATTTAATCAGATTATAATAACAACAAAAAAGAGAAAACAAAACAACAATGCCAACATTTAACCCAACTAAAACAATAAACTCTAATCCTTATTTATAGCACTGGACCAATACACCGATATAGTCGGACATACACAGAGTGTTATGTGTAATGTATACTAGTGGAAAGATATATCTCAAACACAAAGTTTAGTTTTTGTCGAATTTTCTGCTAAATATTCATACGTCATCCTTGATCAGAGTATAACGGTAATAGTTTTGTTCACTGAAAGCACAGTTTTGTTGAGGTATGGATTTTAGTTTATTGTGTTTCCTATTTTTATATTTGATTATTCCAACACAATAGCTTTGTTTGTATTTATTGAATTGAATTTTTACTTAAAAATGCTGAGCTACAGAGTGTGCATTACAACAAGAGGGTATGTATATTGTATCAAGAAATTTCAGTACGTGTACGAAAAATGTTGATTTCGAAAATGTGTATACATTTAAAATTTTTTTCAGAAAATAGAATAAAACTGTTTGATTTATGCGAGTTTTTATTTGTATATTAGACCCTACGTGAAATGCAAAGTTTCCATAAAATTTTATAAATACGAGCATGGTTTAGTTAGATATCCTCATTTAAACTGTCTTAAATAAACCAAAAATATTAATTTTGGGTAATATTAATTTTGAACCAATTCATTTATTTCTTTTGGTGTTGAACGAATTTTTATTTTTATGTAACACATAATGTAGTTTCATTATATTTAGGTGCTTTCAGGATTGTATTTTAGGGTGTAGAAAAAAAGCTTTCAAATTATTTCAAATTAAAAACCCATTTTAATTTTTTAATGAAATCAAATTAATATTTAAATTAAAACAACATTCCAAAGGCCGAAACGAATAAAAAACAAACGAACGAAAAACAAATTTCATCTTTGTTTCACTTCTTCAAGAATAATGCCAAGAACAGTTGAAAATATTTTTACACAAAAACAACAAAATCATCTTCATTTTTTTACATGTTTTCCTTCGTAAATGTGCCAAAAATTTAATTAAATGTCATTTAAAATTTCTATTACAACAACGCAACCCAATGTTCTTCATAAAAAGTACAATTAAAGTCAAACACAAGTGGAACGATCAACTTTTGTTTGTTTTTATTATTTTTTGGATACTTGAACAAAACAAAACAAAAAAAAACTTTAAAACTCTCCAATTAAAATGAAATAAAAACAAAACAGTTTTAATAACTTTATTTCACACATTTTATTAATGTTTCTATTACAATTTTGTGTTAATGGTGCTTAATATTTATGAACATCATGACAGTGGTATCGCATATATATAATATAGGGTTAATCGTCGTTTTAGTACTCGCCATTAAAAATATTTTTATTCAAGGCACTAAATCTAATTACGTCGACCATAATTAAATTGAAGTTTTAAGAGAGCTTTACTTAATAAATATGTACCTATACCCTACTGTGTGTCGCATTACCAAGAATTTTTCACTAATTTAACAGCATTGTTTGTAAATTGATATTTTAACTGACAACAATATAGGATTCATTTTATAATATATTAAAAAACAAAATGAAAATTAACTGGTATCGTTTTTCTGTTTTTTATTATTACAAACTTTCGTGGCTTGTATTCGGCCCAATTCAATCACGCCAAAGAATATATACCACACTAAATTAAAAATCACTAAAAGGTTAAAATTGACGCCCTAATTGAAAAGTATTGTTCCTTATTCCATTGTTTAAATATGTTCACGACAAAAGTACATGTGATGTAAAGTGTTACAACTAGATCAATTCTGTTTCTGCTGATCAACAGCGAAAACGTTCATCATGACAATGTCAGGCACATCTTTGATGACTAATTATAAAGTGAGTGATATAACTCCGTCAACGTTGAAACATTGACTTTAAAAGAAATCTATGAAAATAGGCTTATCATTTGCTGCGTCTATATCACAGCTAAAATAGCAATGCTAAATGCAAATGACAGCTGTAGCAACGGTATAAACACGACATACTCATAGCTCTAGCTAGCTAAAATAGCACTGCTATCTAGCATTGCTCCGTACGAACGTTGGCGAATATTTACCTCAATCACCTGGAGAAGTCTCACATATTAAATAAAAACAACAAATTCATGAAAAATATAATTTATTGGAAATGGTACGTTGATGACGTATTAAGATTGTTTAATGGATCACTAAGGCAACTTGAAAAGATGCACCACTACATTAACAGCATCAACGCAAAAATTAAATTCACTTTAGAAATTGAAAACAATAACAGTATCAATTTTCTTGATTTAACTATAAAAACATTAACAACACACATACTTTCAAAATACATCGCAAATCAACACAAACGGATCACACAATCAGTAATTATTCGAATCATCCACAACAACATAAAATATCTGCATATCGTCATATGCTGAATAGGCTAAATGTCATACCGATGCATGAAGATGATTATAATAACGAATACAACACAATTAAATAAATAGCACATAAAAACGGATACAACACAGGAATTATTGATTACATAAATAACAAAATTAAACGAAAAATTGAACAACACAATTTGACAACATTAACAAATATTGGAAAAGCTGAAAACAAATACATAAGCATAGAATACAACAAAAACACTTATAACGTCATTAACAAAATTCTACATCAACACGGATACACTGCAGCGTACAAAACTAATCACAAATTAAGAACCAAATTAAAAACGAAACACGACAACGTAAATTTGAACACGGTGATATATAAATTGACATGTAATGATTGTAGCAATTATTATATCGGCCAAACTGGGCGATCTTTTTGAACAAGATTCGCAGAACACATCAACGAGATTAATAAAACACAAATAAAATCTAATTATGCCCAGCATTTGACAGATAAAAAGCACACAGTTACTGACATACAGACAACGAAAATTTGAACTTCCTTAAGAAACAACGGGGTGGATTTTAATCTCGTCTTACATATTTCGTGAATAGATTTGGTCAGGGAAAAATATTGGTGAAATTAGATCGACTTTATGACGAATCAAAAAAATTTATAACAAACTTGACGAGGTTCAGTCTCGGGTATAGGATTCCTTCGATAGATATTTGGTTTTGATAATTCATATGGTACCTTAGAAGTTTCGTTAATGAATGGCCTTTGAAATTTAGAAATTCAAACCCAAGTCGAATTTAAGCCTACTGCAGAAAATGTACCCCTAAAAAAGTTTCAAATGATGTACTCTCGATAACACTCCCAGAAATTCAATTGCCAAAATTTAATGGCCAAAGTACGGAATGGGTCAAATTTAGAGATTTGTTCCAGGATTTTAATCACAATAGAAATGTAGAGCCCATTACTAAGTTCTATTATTTAACGTAGGCCGTAAAAGAAGGAAGGGCTTATCAGGTGATTGAATCGATTCCACTTAAAGTTGAAAATTACAACGTAGCTTGGCAAGTGCTATGCAAATATTACGATAATGATTGCGAAATTCAGAAAAGTCATATGAAGGCTCTTTATGACATTTCTCGTCTAGTGGAAAATTCCGCTGCCTCGTTACAAATTTTTATTGACAATTTGACAAAACAATATAACGCGTTGAAATCACTGGGTATTCAAGTTAATGAATGGAATTTATTCCTTTATCAACATTTTTTGGAGAAGCTGGATAATGCTTGTAAAATTTATGTATTGGAAAATTCATCCACGGTTAAAATAGTTGAATTTGGTGCCATAAAAAAGATTTTTCAAGATCGTGTTAGAATTTTAAAATCAATCTTCATCAATGTTCAATCAGTTTTTAAATTGTTCCTTAACTAATAAAATAATTAGAAATTTTTAGAATTTAATTTGAATTATAGATGGAAATCTGCAAGAATCGCAACAATCAGTTTCGAACTTAATGAGATTATTGATTTGAAAAAATCAGTCATCTCATCAGGCCGCGGCGACTGACGTTGATATTTTTACAGATTTTTACAATCACAACAAAACCATTACAATAAAACGACAACAACGTAAAATATAGAAATTTTTGTTTGATAATGTTTAGGAATTGTTAGTGTATTAATATTTGTTTATTTAAAATAAGAAAAATGAAATAAGATAATCAGATGTTTTGAAATATAAGATATTTCAAAGGCGGCGATGATGTTGAATAAATTTACATGGAATTCGGATTAGATTATTCATTTAATGTTTGTAGGTAAAGGTGTATATGGAAAACATCTAGAAAGGAGCAACTATCAGTGTTTTTTTTATTCATTCCAAAGAAGGAATAGAAAAAATAGAATAATGATCACGGGACTTAATATTCCAAACAGATGTAATAAAAAAACGATTTGGAAGAAATGGAATACATTTTTGAGTCTTTTTTTATATTTATATATATTTTATAAAAATTTTATATATTTGTTTATATTTTATATATATTCATTGCTAAGTTATTATTCTCCATTTTTAATTTATTTAATTTTTTTTACCACAACTATTTTGGATGTACACGGGCATTCAACAAAAAGAAAAACAATATGGCGGCTAATATTAAAAATATTCCTTTCGTTCTACCTTTTCATCTAGTGCGAAAAGAATACGACGGTCCAGAACGTCTAGAATAAATAAAAAAAAATTGTAAAGAATATTCCTTTAGGAAGGAATGGAATGAATCAAAATATATAATAAGTCATGTTCGGAAACTCCGGAATATTTGGACTGGATATTAAAAAACACTCGTTGTCGCCTGCTCATGAAAAGAAGAGAGAAGAACAAGAACAAATAAATAAAATTAGAATTTTTGTTTTGTGTTAATAGTTAGTTGAAAAAGGACCGCGTTGGTGCGTTGAGGAAAAGTAATAAAATGTAATATTCAAATGTCCACAAAATAAATTAAATTTTCGAAATTTAGAAATTAATTATTATAAAGTGTTTTATTAAAAAAGAAACAAACATAGTATAATTCTTCAAGAAATTAATTAAACATATTTCATGACACGACTTTTTGCGGTCACCACGACGACATTCTAAATGATAGATCTTACCGAATTTTTGTCTCCGGGTTCTCATAAACTGAGTCGTTTTCAAAGGGTTCAGTATCTTCAACAACAATTCTAGAGGCGATGGTCCCTTGAATATTTGACAGGTCTTCCGCTAAGAAATAACAGTCTACCATTACTTTACTTCCCAAATTTTATAATTCCAAAACAGATTCTAGAAATTCGAAATACATACGAGTATTAGAAACCAAGTCTTTTATGTACAGCATAATCAGATAGTAAAACCTCCAAAAATTATATTAGATTCTCAGTTCAATCCTACAAGCCAAATTTCATCATAATGTGTTTCGTGTTCGAGTTTGTTCAGCATGAGTCAGCTACAGGACTTCGAATAAATACAACAATTGATTTAAAAAAAAATTAAAAAGTGTTTATTATCAAGGCGGCGGCAACAATTTTACAATTGACTTCAATGTTCGTGGTTTGAATTCTTGTTAGACAGATATTGACTTCGAGTGTTCGAGTGACGTTCGTGAAGTTCGAGTGACTACAGTCGTTTTTTTGGTGCTTGCTTTCGCCCCTACCTCTCGAGTTTTCTCTTAGTATTTACTATTACTTCCACACAGAGCTGTGGATATTGTGCATTTACCAAACCATCCCAGTTGGAAATTTGTGAATGCATGTGAATAAGTTTTACGAAAGACGTCGTATGTTTCTCTTTCTTACCCTTTTTCTAAATGTGTATGAAAAAGAAAAAAAACTTTTACTCGATTTTTGGTATTATGTTGACTAACGTCTGATTAATTTGTGACGAGTCATATTGACTCAATTGACTTGTCCAATTGCAATCGACGCTGAACTACTTGTGCGAGACATACACATTTCTTCTGTCATGAACAAAATTTCTTCTTTCATACGCGAAGCACGTACAATTAACTATTCTTCGGTCTTGCTTGTCCTATCAAGTACTTTTTAATATGGCGCCGGCGTAGGCAAACAATCGAAATTTGTATTTCATTTCATGTTCTCCTTTTGTGACAACGCCATTGAAATTATAGTTTTATATTCTTATACGGTCCTAATATTATGTTTGTGGAAGTGTAATTTTGAAATTGGTTTTATTCAGAAAATTTCAACAAACCTAAATTTTTTTATTTTGATATTCGGTATAAATGCAAAGCTAACCTATTTGGATTACCAACACATGTGCCGGAAAATTTTACTATTTACTATTTTTAAAATAAATAAGTTGTGTCATTAGTGTGTCGGCAATGACTGTCCTGCTGCGATTCATCTAAACCAGTTGCCAGTGTATGCTCCTTGCGTTATTTTTTGAGTTCATGGTGTCTAACTCTCTCTTTTTTAATAATAATTGCGAGATTTCTCGTCAGGATCTTGAGTGTTGTAAATTTTATAACGTGTCTAAAGGACCATCATGAAGTCAATGTTGTGCTCATAAAAAAAATTGCTGTACTTCTAATTTATGGTTCATGTCCACTGGAATTTTATAATGCTTATGGGAGTTCAACATTTCGTTAACAGTTGCATCATGGTTGTCAATAATTTATTCAGTGGTTCGTTCAGGGTACTTGTCATTTTGTAAAGTCCCTGGTTATCATTTTGAGATAACTTGCTTTATTTTGCACGTTACCCACAGCTTTTCTGAGTTAATTATGTTCGTTGCCCAATTCGGTGCCCTGTGGCACTATTCTGGTAACTCCCCGGGAAGAGGGAACTGGGGAAAGAGTTTATATGTAATTTCTATTCAAATATTTTTTTCCCAGCCTATTGAGGAGAAAAGTTTGATGTAAATATTTATAAATTGGGAATAATGTTTCCTGTTTCACTAACCTACTAGATGCACAAAATTAATATCATTATTGATTCGCGGTTTTTCGAACAAAACTAGCATACTGAATTGACAGGGAAATTATTCCTAATATAATTTTGTTTTCAAAAAAAATTAATACTAACTTTTTACCTCGCAGTATGCCAGAAAAAACAGTTTAGTTATGAATTACCAGAATAGTGCCACTTGTGTAATTTTTTCCTTAACCCCATATAAACAATGCATCCTCCATAATTAAAGGTACAGTTTTCCCCTCAACTACGGCATTCTTTACATCGTTTTGTCTAAATCACACTCGCTAATTTGGGCATGCCACTGTATACCACGCAAACAGCTTGCATTTTCCAATAGTTTCGGGAATGCACTCCACTACCACACTTCTATATAACACATACCTTGGGGAAATTGACTTTCGATGGACTCTTTAGAAATTATCATATTATGTCATAAATTTTGAATGAGAATCTTTCGTCATTTTCATTCAAGAATGCTAGTAAACATTTTTTGAATTGAAACGGCTTAATTGAAAGTTTTTGTTGCATATATATTGTGATTTGTGAACCACCTCTTAACCACAAAAAAAACTTTTGCGTATTATATGTATGTATAAACGACCTATATATAAAGAAAATACGAAAAACGGTTTTGTATGTTAGTATAAAGATCTTGACTATTTTTGAACGAAATTTTAACTGCAATGAAAGTTGGAACACTTATTATGAACCTAAAAAACGATTAGAAGGCGACCTCCTACTGCAAGAAAACTAAACCTTCTAATTAATGACCGATTACCATAAAAGCATACTCGTATTTCAGTGGTGTTTTTTTTCAAAGATATGTTACTATTTCTGCAACCACATAATAAAATATATCAGAAAGACACATAATTGATAACATTTTATTGACAATTTTTAAATATAATACGCGCTAATACTAGGTCTTAACAATAAATTTAAAATCACTAACTTCGTTTCAACAAATGTATAATTTCTGCTCTAATTTTCTCGAACATTGTTGTCAAATCAAACCATTCAAAAATTATAATCAAAAGCATAAATTTGTTTCTATTTAAAATTTGTGTTTTGGAATGGTGAAATATACAACGCAAACTATATACACAATCGTATATTCTTATGTCAAATTTATTGGGGTATCGCACTTTGTTTATCGTTATTATATTCTGGTTGTTTGTTTTCTGTTAAATTTCTGTTAAAAAAATTATTTTCTTCTCAAAGAAACTCGAATCTCTTAATTTCAAATTTATGTTCAATTGATTTAATTTTTATTGCCTCGAAGCTCGGTTCTAGTCCATTGAATTAATAAAAATTTATAAACAACAACATTTTTTTATTTGGAAATTTCAAAATTATAATATAATAAAATGAAGAGCTTTTAAGCGTTTTCTACTGTGCTTTTTCTGAGGGAAAAACATATTTGCAATGCGAATGATAAATATAATAAATTGTTTTTTTCTTGGTGAATGGAGTAGGATGTCTGTTTTATTTGCACATGACAAAACCAAATACATATTTTAAATCGTTTCCACGTAAACTCATACATAAATCGTGGGCGCACATGAATACAGGCGACATACATAATCGTTTGGTGTCTATAAATGTAAAATAAGATATCAAATAAATTTTGTGTTAAAACTTTTAGTGATTTTTTTTATTTATGAAAAATTACCCAACAATTTTTCATGCATTAAGAAAAAAAAATAAATAAAACGTGAAAAAAAACGAACAGCAAAAGCTTAATATAAAGAAAAACTTTCGCAGGCAGCATAAAAAACTTTCGTATGAAAAATTGAAAAGAGAAAAAGTTTTTCCCTCGCTTTACCTAACTTTGTTGTTGCATTCAGTTATACACTGTGTGTGATGTTGATTTGAATTATGATTACGGAGAATCCGATATAAATTTTTTCCTTTTTTCTTAAAAAAAAAAAAAACTTTTACTACCATTTATATAATTTCTTTGTGTGTACACGCTTTCGTCTCAACTCAAACATATTACAGTTGGTAACTTAAAAAATCAAAAAAAAGTGTAGCAGCAACAACATAAAAATAAGAAAATTGTATGTTTATTTTAACTTTGAATAATCGTTTTCGCTTAAAGTAAAAATTAAATAATAATGATAGCAACAATAATAATAATAATAATTTAATATTTCATAATTTTATCTACAATTGTTGTTCGTGTTTTTTAAAATTGTGCTTACAACGGAAACAGTTATAGATAGACGAATAAGATTGATAGCACACAAAACATAATAAAGGCATGTGCAACTTTTAAAAAACGTTGGGATGGAAAACCTAAAAAATGATTTTTATTTTATTTTTTTCGAAAGGTTAATTCGAGAAAAAGAAACATCATTACTGCAAATAAATCAAATCAAAGTTAAATTGAATAAGCAAAAAAAAAAAAAATAACTTTGTAGCTTGTTCCATTTTTATTTTATTTAATTTGTATTATAAAAAAAAAACTTTTTAGCTAAAAGAAATTAAACTTTATTATAATAAAAAAATTCTTACAAATTTATGATAAGATTATTTAAATTCAGTTAATTGTTATTAGAAAGTAATTTGGTTGTTTTTGTTTGAACATCATAAAAAATAATAAAAACAAATCAAGAGGAAATGTCGAGGGAAATTTACTTTCATAATTTTACTTTAAGAATATTCTTGTACATTAAATCTTGCAAATAAAACAAAGAATTTTTCGAATTTTTAATGTGCGGTAAATTATAGATACAGCATGTTAAACATTTCGTAATTGAGAAATTTTCGAACTCTAGGGATTAAATAAAATGGCTTGGTGTTGGTTACATAGTGTTAACCCGTAAAAATATTCAAATTATATTTCGGTTCTTTAATTTTCAACAATAACTCACGTTTATCCTATTTTAAAAACGCTGTTTTACCTATTCCCATAATAACTAAGATTTATTGGATATAAACATATAACTTGTTATATAGTAACAATCGGACCCGTTCGAAACAAAAACTTTTGTTGCATGAATCTCAATTTTTCACTTTTTGTGTAAAGATAAAAACTACTTAGTTTTATTTTTGATTTTCAATTTTTGAGTTCAATATAATATTCCTTATAGTAATAATGGTGTTTTTAATTTTTAAATATCGATTTTTGATAACTCGTTCATCAGTTTATTAATTCTTATTATTCTTTCTCTTTGACGAAGGAATAATCCGAAACTATAAGGAAAATATTAAATGGCATGACATGATCGAGATAATATAATAGCACATTCCTCTAATATACGCGATACAGTATTATTAGGTGTGCAAGTAGAAACTCGGCTCTGAAGTTGGTGTCATTAAAATATACTTGAACGCATCCAAATCGTCCGCCATTTAGGACATATGTAGCTTAGTCATTGCTGTTTTTATGACACCCATTTCAGTCATTTACAAGCTGTCGTTCCGTACGCATCAATTTTAAGAAATGAATGTCCATAAGCAACATTTACGTCATTGCGTTATATTCTAATTTTTTTCAAATGAACAAAATGCTGTTCATGTTATGGAATTAATTCGACTTTAAGTGAACGTTCTGTGAGTCAGTTAACAGAAAAACGTCATGTGTAATTTCTATTAAAATATTTTTTTTCCGGCCTACTGACGAGAAAAAATTAATGTAAATATTTATAAATTGGGAATGATTTTTGCATATCTTAAAATTGGTCAGGAAAATTAGTCCCCATTGAATTTTGTGTTAAAAAAAATTAACACAAACTTTTTACCTCAGTATGCGAGAAAATTTCTTTTTAATAAAAATTACATATAAATTCCCAATTCCCTGTTCCCGGGGAATTACCAGAATAGTGACACAGGTACAGTAAAACAATTTGGAGGCGAAGAACTTAAAGATTCACGGATAAAAATCCGTGTCAAACTCATGAAGAAACATGCTCTAACTTTTACCCAGCCATAGCAGGGGTGCCCCAGGGTAACGTATTAGGACCCATCCTATATCTACTTTACACTTCTGATATATCGACAACGGAAACAACCTTCATCGGCACTCGATAGAATAAGCCAATGGACCAGGGATTGGAAAATAAAGCTTAACGAGCTGAAATCAGTACATGTAACATACACGTTGCGGCGCAAAAATAGCAACATCCATACATTTCTTAATGGGGTACAAATTCCTCAAGCTGAATCTGCTAAATATCTCGGATTTCATCTCGATTCAAGATTGAACTGGAAATATCACATTAGACAAAAAGCAGAGCAAATGAAAATAAAACAACGTGAGATGTACTGGCTAATAGGAAGACATTCTAAGCTTAGCCTGTACTGTAAACGCCTGATCTACGAATCGATAATTAAACCAATTTGCGCGTATGGTACCCCATTCCGGGGCTGTACTAAACAATCAAATCGTTTAATTATTCAACGTTGCCAAAACAAATTTCTACGAGCAATAACGAATGCTTACTGCTACGTAACCAACGAGGAATTACACAACGACCTAAACGTTAAATGGATTGATGAAGTGATTCAGGAATTTGCCATCAAACATGAAAGAAGATTACTGCAACATACCAACAGTGAAGCAATACAACTTCTTGACATAATACAAGAACTGAGACGCCTTAAAAGAATTAAACCGCATGAGCTGGTCATCTAATAAATAAAGATTCATTATTGGGAGCAGAATATTGATTGCTTGTAAACCCATACTCGCTCCACTTATTAGTTTCAAATAAGTGCGTTATCATCATTAGTAATAAATTATCATGTGATAAGATTGTACTATTTAAATAAATAAAAAAAAAATAAAAAAAGAGCTTGCAAAACAGCTACGAGTACCTCACCAAGCAAAGTCACTTCGATTGCGTGCAATCGAAATACAGAAGGATGGAAAATAGGTTAGATTGACTGTTAGACTGTTTTGCTTCGAAACCACCAAGTTTGTATCTCGAAGACATTCATCATCTACCTGATAAATGGCAAAATACCATAGATAGTGGCGAATATTTCGATAGTTAATTTTTGTAACAATTATATTTTCAATAAGGTTGAATTAAGCTAAAACATAAGCTGAGTTTCTACTGATACACCTAATGTAATATACTGTTTAACAACTTTGCGTCGAGTACAACTCCCTCTATATTGAGGAACTACTGTTAACTATTAGCAGCAAACAACCACTTGAGAGATGATTGTAGTCCGGACGGAAACTATTATTTATTAGTCACTTTGCCAACTCTGCAATATGTGCCTTCGTAAAGGCATTAACCCTAGTAATTGAAAAATTAGCAAAACATCATCTATGTTCAGGTCATGGAAACAAAATGATATATCATTATCATAACTAGTAGAGATATTAAACGTCAATGACACCATAGTTATTCGAAAGCAGAAACCATATAAATCTATCATCCACGTCACCATTCAAATTGCTAACATTTTTTTATATCAGAAAAATTGACTTAAAAAAGTTTTTGACACTTTCAGCTACTACAAAACGTTAGAAATTCAGCTGTCCTTTTACATCTCTACTGATTTTGTATGCCTATTCCCCATATACCTATATGATCGAACACAAATCTTGGAAAAAACAACACGAAAAACCTTATTAAAAGTTACATAAGTAGTTCCACAAGCCTCTCACATAGGTCCATTAATTTACCAAATATTCCAATGGATCTCCTTTCACATTAATAGAATCAACGAAAGGTGTAAAGTTATCCAACAACGTATTAATATTAATAAATTCAATAAATGTTATTCAATCGAAAAAATCGCCTTTAACTCGTACAGAGCGAATGAGATAAAAGACTGAGGCGTCGCTTTTATCGGAAACATCTCAATCTCAAAACATATGGATCATTGTTAAGGCGAACTGTACGTTTTGATTTATCAGATGTTTGGCCAAAGAACTAATGGCCAAAAGACATTGTTCATATAATACACCGACAGCTGTTTTCCGCTCGAAATATTGTCAAGAACACAATAATCATATCTCCGCGGTTGGAAATATTGAACACTTATTTCCAAACTTGCCGAAACAGTACGAAATTTGAAATTTTTTTAGAAAAAGCACCAACTGGGCCTGCTGTACTCAAATTTAAGAAGGAAGTTCTTGAGACGGGTATGCTAGTGAACAACGGTATCGTTCCCCTTGCGTACAACTGAGAATATTGCTGCTGTAGCTAGTTGAAAAAAAATATTAAATCCAGATTATTGAGTTTTCTAGATACAACCAATTTTCTCAATAAACGTCAATATATTTTATTAAAAAATTATCAAGAGAACTGGCTCTTGTTTCATTTTTAAGGCCCGTTCACGACAATTTGAATATTAACCTTAAGGTTTCTGCTCTTTTTATAGATGTTACAAAAGCTTTTGATAAAGTTAGTCATGCAGTGATACAATTCTAATATGGATTCGTTGAATTATGACATTAAGTTTGACCTGAAATTACTAAAAAAATGACCTTGTTAAAGTTAGCCGAAAGTTACCAACCGAAAGATAATGCAGATAGTGTCTTGACTATTTTTAAACTCTCTTTATACTCTCGCTGCTATCGATTTTTAAATTTCTATAAAATGAAATAATTTCTCCTTCACCCGAATGATATAACCCGATCCTAAATTCTCTTAAGTTCGAGTTCATAACTGATTGTTGCTGTATTCAAGACACTATCTGCATTATCTTTCGGATGGAATCTTTCGGCTAACTTTAACAGTATAAAAAAATGGTTCTTTGTTCATTTCATGGTTCTTAGCTGTAAGTCTAAAATTATGGGCTTTAATTTGAGTAGTCCTGTCACTAATTCTGGTTCAGTGTCTTATCACTCATTGTCGTGCAATGACTGTAATTGCAACAATCTCTGTGTACCCATTGAAGCAGTCAGTTCGTTCAAATACTTAGGTTTAAATCTTGACTCACAGCTTAACTTGAAGAATCACGTGATTATTTTAAAATAAAAACTCCGTCGTGCTTTAAGATCATTTTTCCATTTGCATAATATCTGTAGCACCGAATTCTTAAAATGTCTTAATTACGCTTGATTCTCATCAAGAACTCTCACCAAGACCTGCACCATATTTCCCTTTGTTTTTAAGTTATAAAATATTACCACTGCGATATCTATATGTATTTAAAGTTTTAAAAATGTATTATTTAATAAGCGGAAATAGAATTAGTATTCCGCAACCGTTTAAGGAGCATTTCAAGAATTTCTTTTCTTACACTGCACCGAAGTTTTATAGCCATCTACCAACCTATATTGCATCTGCGGGCACTTTTAGAGTATTTATAAAATTGTTGAAAGAAAATGACATTGAGGTTTTATTTAAAACATTATCTTAAATTTTGTAAACATATGTAAACAGATGCTACTTTTATTTATTGAAAGTAAGTTAATGAATTTGTATATAATATTCAAACCATGAGCAAATAATGCTTAAAATTTTGTTATTTTCCTTTCTTTATTTTTTAAATTTGTTAAATTATTTTTATTTACTTTTAATTTATTTTAAGTTTTATTTTACTTTTTTTCTAATTTGTATTATATTTTTTTATAATTCTTCATATGAATCGTGACTCCGTGACATTGCTCACTATCTAGTTTTATTTTATTTTGCTGTACTATTATTTTATAGATATTGAATGTATTCCATGGAATTTTCTAAAATAAAACTATGGCTATTAAAAAAAAACAAGTGTGCAACTCAATCGAGGTTCGTCAACTCTCCACTAAGGGTGCCATGATAAACGATTATTTGTGAACAAAAATTAAAGACATCGATTCGCACAAACGGCTTCAGCGGGATGATAAAACATGCAACATCAACCACCAAACAATCGGTATTTAGGACACAAAATTCAATAATCGTACATTCAGTTATGCTTTTGACGTCAACAAGCCTCCCCGTAACCGTGATTTGGCACCATTAGACTTCTTCTTGTAGAGTGACGTGAAACATCGATGTTAGGCGGACTTACTGTAACGATTCTGGTCCTTAAGCACAACATTGATGCAGTTATTTACGAAATAGGGCCGAAATAACGTCCCTTAAGCAGCAGAACCCATACAGCAGAACAATACAAAATAGTATGGATAATTATAGGCTAATAATAGGCTAATTAAATGTTCTATTAAAAATTTTTGGGCTCCATCACTTCCAACTAAAACAAAGGTTCTGCTATCTTTAGAAAAAGTTAGCAGAACATATATCAAAAAATGGTTTAAAACCAATTAGAGAATTCTATTGGAGCCTATTCAAATTTCCATTAAAAATATTTGGGCTCCACCCGTTTTTGAGCAAACTCCAGATCATTGACAGCAGTGTTGAAACCTAAATCGAAAAATGTCAAAATCTTTCAAATCCTGCCATTTTACAGTCCGAAAGTTTGTTTACCAAAATATTGGAAACGCCTTGTGTACTTTGCTTGAAAAATGAATAACCAACTGGTGCACACAGATGTGTACACTGTTTGAAACCTGTGCATATTATATTTGAATGTTCATATTAAACTAATAATGAAGAGGAAGGATATGGTGGTGAAAGAGTATGCTTCAGTTGCAAAAACAACGGGTTTAAAAATTTTAATATTACGTGTTCTTCGGAAGAAACTTTTATAAGGGATAGCTTTAAAAGCCAAATTCGCAGAACGAGCTGTGTAGTGAGTACTGCTACTAACAAAACTCCTCCGGAAAATGAAAATATAGATCAGGAAGTTTTTCCTAAATTTGCAAAAAAAAACAGTTGAAATACAGAGCAAGTTATGTGCCTCAAAACAAAGCAATCTTAATAAATCAAGCCTGCCTATTAAATAGCACTTTCAAATATGGGATATAAAACATAATAAAAAAACTAACTTTTCATAGGTTTTGCATGGGAGATAGCATTACGTTTGATAAGTAAAACATGAATTAAAAATAAAGTAAAATTGATTTCTTTTCACATAAATCGATGACATATATAATAGATTTCAACTCATTCGAATGATGCAATCAGTAGGCTTCTCGTTTTCTTCAAATTAATAAAGAAAATATAAGGGATTTTCGCTGTACAACAACAACAATTAAAAAATACGGGAAATTGATGACGTCATAATATCGTCATTTAAAACTAATTGTTAGAGAGAAATAGTAAATTAAAATTTATAAGCAAATAAGAAAGACAACAATGTGTTTTAAAAAAGGGAAATCAAATAGAAACGACAATATGAACTATGAAATCAAAAACAATGAAGAGTGCAAACATCGTAATTCAATGGTGAAGATAAAGTAAACCGTATAATATCCGAAATAAAAATCCGAAAATAAAATAGTTACCTATTTGCTATTTGTTTACTTTAATATAAAATAGTAGCCGTATGTAATTCGTTATGGATGCACGTCGTTTTTGTCCCGATTTCAGAAATGAATAAAAATCGTAAATATTTGAATCGTAATCTTATTCTTTATGGATTGATTAACGTTTTTATAATGTTTAAGTGGTTTATTAAATTTTATGAAACCATCCTTAAATTTTCAATTAGGCTTCCGTATCCTACTAGAAACAATTAAAGTATTAAAAAAATATTTGTTACATATAGTTACTTTTGTCTATGTGGAACGGTTATTGAAAAAGTATGTATGTTCGATTTTCGGTTCTGAGTAGTTTTGTTCTTCTGTTTTAATATGATCATGCATGTATCAATATCTCCCAGATTCCAAAACGCATTGAATTTTGCTCCCGGTTTTGGTGTCTTGTAACAATTTGCTTTCATAATTTTAGATTTGTATCTCTCTCTCTAGCTTCACATCCCATGAAGGGATTTTGCCGCCCGCACTATGGTTCTCCAGTCGTCTCGGTTCATCGCTCTCGTCCTTCAGTTTCGACAGTGCATGTAGATCTTTTTCGACTGCCTGCATGTCATTCAAGGATGTTAAAACTGACCCGAGTTATTTGAAGTTTTCAACGCGATCAAAGTTATGGTCGCCAATTCCGAGATTTATCATGGAGATGTTCCTGGGTGTTGATACAAATTTGGTTTTGCTACTGTTCTCCTCCAAACCAAGTCTTCGTCCGCAGCGATCGAGCGGCACGAAACTGTCTTTGATATCGCTAGGTCTTCGGCCAAGAAGCACGATATCATCTGCATTTCCAAGAATTTGACCTGACTTATTAAATATGCAGCGCGAAGTTTCGATGTTGCATTTCCTCACTACGTACTCAAGCGGCAAATTGAACAGCACAGGCGCGAGTGCATCTCCTTGTCGAACACCAGATGTTATTTCAAAGGAGTCTGACACAGTTCCTTCAATTACGATTCTACATACAGACTCAGACGTTGTTAATTTACACAGCGAAACGAGTTTCTCTGGAATCCCTAGGCATATGAGCGCTGCCCATAGGTTGTCGCGGTTTATACTGTCATATGCCTGTCGGAAGTCTATATATAGTTGAAGTATGGTTATGTTGTACTCCCAACATTTTTCCAAGATCTTCCTATTTGTAAAACACTGGTCAGTGGTCGATCGGTTGGTACGAAAGCCACATTGATAGTCGCCAATGATGTTTTCGGCGAAAGGTATGAGTCTGGCAAGTACAACATTAGCCAACACTTTGTAAGCAGCGTTCAATAGAGCTATGCCACGATAGTTTTCACATTTAAAACGGTCGCCTTTTTTATGCAACGGACATATGAGCGCGGTATTCCAATTCTCCAGCAACTCTTCTTGGTCCCAAATACAAACGACGAGATCGTATAGACTTGTTGCAAGTGTAGCGCCTCCGAGTTTAATCAATTCTGCGGGGATTCCATCGAGAACGGGTGCCTTTCCGCTTTTCAATCGGCTAATAGCTGCGTCTACTTCATCTGCTGTGGGATATTCGGCGAAGACCTCATCACCTGGAGGAGCTATTGCTCTAATGGGGGTCACGTCGTCATTCCGATTTAGCAGATTTTTAGCAGATCTAACGTCAGATATGCTGGTGGAGTGTCTCTTTGACACCATGACGTGATCGATTAGGTTTTCCGTTCTTCGGTCTCCACGTTACTTTGTGAATTCTCTTATGTGGAAAAAACGTACTTGATACAACTAAGTTGTACGTTATTGCCAGGTCAATGATGCGTTGGCCGTTGTTATTACTAGTTAGGTGCAGGCTGTTAGGACCGATGTGCGATGTATTTTCTGCACTCCTACCGATTTTTGCATTAAAGTCGCCCACGATGATTTTAATGTCGTCGTGCGGTATGTTATTGATGACTTCATCCAGCTCGACTATCCTTTGTCTCTTTGATGTCATCCGATGTCCAATGAGAATATACGAGCTGTACTGTACCACTGTACCACCAAAATGTTGTTCAAAACTATTGGTACAAATTGTTAAATCTGGCAGGAATTAGGTGGCAAAGACGACTAGCTTACCAGAACACGGTTATATTTTGGAGGTCAGAATTAGTTTAATGTACAAAAAAACGTTAATACTGATTATTACCACATTATCACTATATGGTTCATTGCTTATGCATGTATATTGCTTACATATTCGTTCACACTAATTGAATGTTGGAATCAGATACGCAACGTGGCGTACATAACGCCGAATAGTTACGAAATTTGTTGAATGGCAGTACACAGATAAATAGAAAATTCAATTGAAATCATTTAAAAATGCATTGCAATGAATGATGCTCGAGGAGGAATGATAAATAACCATCTACAGTGATTCGAAAATAACGGAGTGTCCAATGGGAAGCGATTGCTTCTAGCTTTTGTATTCGACGCGTACGTTATCGTGAACCGAAGAAAATCAATGTTTGGCACTTCTGGTGAAAGAATGGCTTACAACATTAAGAGACGTCTTGGCTTATCACACATACGTGGGACAAATACGCAAGCATTTAACGTTCATTGCTTGTATACTTTTGAAAACATTGTTGCTATACTTTAAACAAGTTATAATTCCTCAACTGAATGAGATACCAAATCAACCCGTTTGGTAGTACACAATTCATAACTTATCGAAGAGCTGCTATCGACACGGCCACTATCTGAGTTTTTCATCATTTATCACTGCTAAAAAAAATAACCCCGCACGCAATAATCACCGCAAAAAAAATTATTTTGGTAAATCAATAAGAAAAGCTTTACTCTGTAATTTTTCTTAAGAATAAAATATTTTTAAATTGCATACAAGTATTATGCCTTTTCGGTGGCCGCTATGGTGTTCGAACGAAATTACAAAATCAAGTACATACTGTAAATGAAAAGAACATGAATATCTATAGAACAATGTTTTTTTAATTTTTTAATCACGTATTTATACATATCTGTGATTCAAAAACATTGTCACTCGCATGCTTTCACAACCACATTATAGTGGTGACTGACAGAATGCCATGCCATTATTTATAAATAATAAAAATAAAAAAATCCTGTACAAAAATTAGTGTTTTTGTTTCCATTGCAATCGTGTTTTTAGAAAGAGAATGGAAAGAGACCATATTATGATTTGAAATGATGACGCCATACAACAACAACATTAATAAAAGCTCATTATTTATTTATTTTCCAAGTCAATTTTCACACAGTTTAAAGGGTTTTCTTGAATTTATTTTTGAACTGATTAAAGTTTGAACTTTTCTGCATTTACCCGTACAAAAATATTATAAAAGCTTATGGTTTAAGTACACTTAAAAAGAAAAAGCAAATTAGTCGTTTTTCATACATTGCTATAGGAAACTAACATTTATTATATCCCATATTTTAAGTTTAGTGAAAAAAAGCTCGAATAGGGAGGCTCTATTTATCTAGTCGGCTCTGCTCAAAACTATTAGCACCATATGCACATCTGTTTAAAGCTATAGTGCATTTAAAATCCGCCTGTTCGTATCTGCTTCTTAATCAAGATGAAGGGCACGGTAAAACACTGCTTTGCCTTAGTTGTAAAAATTCAAGGGATGGTACTAATATAGTTGCTAGTAACGAATTTGTAAATTGGAGAATCAAAAGTCAAATTAAGAAAAATGGCTGGGCCAAGTATTTAAATAATGAATTGGAATTATCAAAACATTTCAATTTCCGAAACACCAAAAAATACCTATCCCGAAAAATGATTCGTTCTCAGGTATCGGACCTGTAAAAATTGGGTCAAAAAACTATACAACTCATTCAACTTGTTCTTTGGACACAATCATGCAACTAATGGAAGTTGCTTCTTCTCTCAGTAAAAGTCAGCTAATTTTTAATACATCAAATAATCAGTTTTTTTCAAATCATGGTTGACATCGTAGCAAATGGTGTTCGCTCGCACTCTTATAGAAGAAGAATGAATCT
This sequence comes from Nephrotoma flavescens, assembly GCA_932526605.1. Taxonomy (NCBI): domain Eukaryota; kingdom Metazoa; phylum Arthropoda; class Insecta; order Diptera; family Tipulidae; genus Nephrotoma; species Nephrotoma flavescens. The sequence continues at coordinate 107,014,123 of OW052222.1, forward strand.
CTATCTAAATCTGTTTCAATAAAAAAACAGAGTTGTACCGAATTAGTGAAGAGAAAAACTGCATTCTTTTTCATTGCAACACTGATATTTTTTATTTTACATTTTTGATGATGAAAGATTATCCTAGTTATGTTAAAAAAAACTATCTGCAGTTCGGGGTACAACATTCGCAATAAAGTTATCGTTAACATCATCATGCTATCGACAGAAATTCCAAAGTAACCGGAATCGAATAACAAAATTGTATCGCACACCGAATTGTAAAGGCAGAAATCACCACAATTGAATCTAAAGGTAACGAAATAACCCGAAATTCGTAGTCCAAATTTCAAACAGAACTATTTTAGTCCAGTTTTCTTTCGCAACGTATCTCGTGGCTGTTCTATCTTCTAGCATATGATAGGAAAAGGTCGAATCAACTACAAGTAATGTGTTGAAAGAAACTCGCCCAAATGACCCATTGTGTAGTTTTGTTAACGTGTCGAACAAAATTTCGCGAAATATGAAATACGATATCTTTCCCTTAGAAATCAATGATCCAAGAGAGATAGAGAGACCAGTCCTCAGTTACAAATTTCTGATCACTATAAGCATTGTGGTCATACAAATAAACGAATTAAGTTACAAAAATATACTACGTCACTAAACAATAAAAGTTTACTATTTATTGTACTTTAAGTGGTCTATTCATTGGTCTTAATAATAGAACATTTAATAAAACCCCAACCTAGCATTTCCATTTATATATATTTGACACCACTTCAAATATTTACTAATTTTTGGATCTAAAAAGGTTTATTCAATTTTTACTAAAAAAAATACATTTATTATCTTACAGGTTACTTCATTTATGTGGTAACCAGAGACTTGCCTGAAATGGAGCTTATTTCGCTAAACGATATTCCATAAACAGTCAAATTCAAGCTCCAGCAAAATACATTAATAGGTATTGCGAAATACAAGAAACCAATAAACACGATTGGTGATAGTGTAACTGGACACTACACAGCAATATGACCAGAAGGGGGAATATTTTGTAGAGAACGATGATTTTAGTAAGGCAATAAAAAAACTGCACGAAAAAAAATTAAACAATATTAAATTAAATTAATTACGTAAATTATTTAAAATTAATAATTTTTGAAATGCTAAAATATTCTGGTTTTACATTTTTAATGAGGTATTTCATAAAAAAATTTAAATAGGGCATTTAATTAGCCTAAAATTAAATTTTAAATTTCCAATTGTTTTTAAATCATTTATTGATACGGGTTCTGCTAACTTCTTCTAAATCTAGCAGAATCCGGGTTTTAGTTGGAAGGGATGGAGCCCAAAATTTTTTAATAGATCATTTAATTAGCCTATAATTTTCCATACTATATTGTAATGTTCTGCTGTATGGGTCCTGCTAGCTTAAGGGACGTCCGAAATATCGATTTGTTTACTGAAACAAGAAGTTCACAGAGTGGGCTACTGCGTGAAATTTACCAGGGCATCCACTTGAATAAAGCTATATTCCATCAATAGTATGAAGACATTGCCAATAAAGCAATACAATTAGGAAAAATATTTATTTATGTTTATATATTGCATTTTAAAACGAAAGTGCTAAATGGCCCACCCTATAGTATTGTACGGAATATTTTGCCTGAATAAAATAATTTATTTTATTTGAATCCAATCCGCTATTTCAAATATTTAAATTTCCAGTTTCAATAAATCAATAAAATCAAATCATACCATTTAACTCAAAACGAATGTACTCATTTTACTCTATGATTACAATAAATCCGTAAAATATACCGCACCCAGTTGTTTTCAACCGCAAAATTTCTAATCGTATAAATTTTAATCGGATTATGTTAGTAAACAATCATATTTAAGGATTTTTTTTTGTAATCCCAATTAATGTACAATCTGGGTTGTAGATATTTTTAAGACTGAACCCCATAAAATATGTTCTAATAAACTTGAAAATAATAGAGGGGATAATTAATTTTGCTATATAATCAAATTTAATCATATTTTAAAAACCATAAATACTCTGCCAAAACACATTAACCTTATCTCTACAGTATTTAAAAATCACATCAAGCATAAATTTTAGACACCCTAATATTTTCCATTACATTGACTACACTATTATTATATACCCAGAAAGTATTAATATCGTTTCTTATCTCCAATAAATCTAATTGATTTCACCTATACTAATTATGCATATAGCTATACCAAAACATCTTCTATACTGTGACTTGTTATGAATGAAATTACTTTTATGAATACATTTTATGAACAAGATAATGTTTACTATATAAATATGTTACATACATATAGTTTTTATGGTAGATAAATTCATAAACATTAAATTAGCCTCAAACCAATAAACCTAGAGCCTAGTACGTACGAGTATATACTATGTAGTTTGTTTTTATATTTATATACTCGTATTTTTTTTAATACATAACATCTTGTTATTGCATATAATTTAATGTTATTACAAAATAATTAAATATCTTGTAATGTAGTTTCATATTGTTATTATTTCAGTCACTATATTGAGATTTAAATTGTACTATTTCTTCTTATTTACTAGCTTTAGATTTAATATACCACCCATTTCAATTTTATTATTTCATTACTTGCACAACAGAGTGCGATATAAGTTCTCGAATTTTCCCTCACCTTGAACAAGTACGCAAATAGTATAAATCTTGTAATCAGATCAACATATCAATATATTTACAACTCTTTTTTAATCAATAATAATAATAAAATTATTTAAAAAAATCACAACCATTTCCGACAAAAATATCGTCCTTGGCATGCGTTATGGCGCTTTACTGATATATGCTGTTCCAAAATTAACCACACCGAGTATTCCTTTGGGTTCAGATCAGGAAATGTTTACGATCAAATGATTTTATCAAAAACCCGGAATAAGGCTTTCTTTAAATGGTGGTGGTGGAGAGGTGTTTGTATTGGACTAATACCCGACTTTCTATGCCCATGCGTGTGTGTAAACCTTGAATAAACCACTCTTGATTTCTTAAGACAAAATTAAACATTTGACTTTTATTAAAACCATTTTTTAAACGAAAGTCGTAATTTCCGCTTAAACTGCAACTCTTGCCAAACATTTTATCTTTAGTTTATTTAATTATATTTGCTTCCATTGAAGCTGCCACTATACGTACTCTGATTTTTTACGGAAAATAAAACTTACGTAGGAACTTTAATCTCGATCAGTTACACCCGCGCCTGGGCTATAAGGTAGCTGAATTTTTTATTTTTAAAACTCTTAATTTCTATAAACATTGTATATATGTATAATGTATATTATATACTCGTTTTTCTCATAAATGTGTATCAAAATGATATGAACCAACTTTGATGAAAATTTAATTTAACATCTATTAGTATCCATCGATTTTCGTAAATGTCATACTTATTAAAATATTTGCAAGAAAGAGAAAAACTTCTATGAAAGTTGCCGCTTCCGGGTTGCCAATTTCCGGCAAACTGCACTGGGGCCTTCCAATTTAAGCAAAAAGTTTAGGATGAAAGTTTCATCTTGATAAAGTAATTCGTCTGGGTGTAGAGAGACCGGATTTTGGTGGAAATACTGACTTTTAACGAAAATTGTAATTTCCGCTTAAATTTTGAAAAACTGTTATGAACAAATTTTGTTGAAAAAATAATCTAGAATCTTTGTTTTTTCTAGAAACACTTACGTTTCTCTCTAATGCTACACATTTCAAAAAATTTGGTAAACGAAAAAGCTCCAACTGTTACATCCAGTGAAACGATTTCAACCAAAAACCATTAGGATCTCCATATTCCAAAAACAGCTTAAGTTTAATTATTCATTCTGATAGTCGCTCCGTCTGGGCTGTAGAGACCTTACAAACTTTAAGTCTGCGCAGAATCTCTCACACACGATGTTAATAAAATGAAAATGTTATGTTGATAAAATGGGTCGATGTTAATAAAATGAAAATTTTTCATTACTTTTTTATTAGAACAAAATATTGTAACGGGAAATTTTCAATTCTAATGAAATGACCTACGACATTTAAGCAGTTAAACTTGCATTGCTATGTGTATTCAATCTCTAACTTGTTTCTCTAAACACACAACTATTATTTGATAATCGTAAAAACACAATCGTTATACACAAATTCGCAATACTCCATTATAAAAATTGTATCAATTTCTTATTCATGTATTTAGTTTTTAGTTTCGTAATTAGCCATCGAATTAGGGTCACGCCTACCGTGTGTGCAATGTATACATCACACACAGGCGGCCAAAATAAATTCTTTTTTACATATTATTTTAAATTAAAATAACTGAAACATTGGTTGAAATTTGAAAATAAACAAAGTATTTTTCAAATTATCTAAAATGTTTGTAAACAAATTTTTTACATGAAAGCAGGCGTTTCACACTTTTGTATTGTAGTACATGTATTGCATTTGGATTAGTGCCCAAAGAAAAATATAAAAATGTATTATTGTCGTTTTATAAAATATTTACCCCGTATATTGATAAATAACCTAACACATATTATCTAAAATGTTAAAGTCACAGCATTGTTTTACTAGATGCAAAAAGTAGAAATTCGGAAGCATTTTGTGGGCTTAGCGATTGTATGTATTTACCCAAAAAAAAAAAACACCAAAAATGTACACTGTTAAATGTAAAAATATTCCAATTGGATTTGTTTTGCGGTGAAATTGAAACATATTTAGATAATCCTTAACCCTTATGTGAGTGACAAGGTACCCGGGTACCTTTTGCACTTTTAGGCGTCTAGCTTTGAATGTTCCAATCATAATAAAAAGTTTTAATTTTATGAGAACTTTTAGTTCAATTGATAGATTACGACCACACTTAAAAATGAGAAATTTTACAAATTGCACGCACGTGAGAGCATAAAGTATTTAAGTTATACGGATTTAAATAACAAAGGTACCCGGTACCTTTATATATTTTACACTATATTTGAAAAAAAACAGTATGCAAAAATTTTATAGTTTTGTATTATATGTCAACGTATTTCATTGTTTGTATTTCTGTTTATTTATTTCATTTAATTTATGTTTATATTTTTATTTATTTCAAAAAAACTAACTAAAAATTTTATTACTATCGATCATTTTTTCTCTGATGTGACACGTTGGATTACTTACATTTTTTTACAGAATGTTCTTTGAAAACTGACATGTTGCAGCTAATGCAAAATTGTTTTCAATTTATGTAATTTTAGCTAAATCCGTTATATGTACATTTCATAAATACAGAAAAAATTAAAAAGAAATTAGTTTCTAAAAACATGCATGTAAGGTACCCCGGTTACCTTATAGTCGCTCAAATTAAGATATTTTATTCTTCACTCACATTTATAATAGAGAAGTCCCTAAGTTCCTAATAGTGTCACTGTAAAGATCAAATAATTTTTAAACAATTTGAAATAAACATGAGAAAATCGTAAAATGATTTACCAAACTTTTTTTAATTCTAAAGGATGTTATTTTAGACTATATTTCTACTTTTATATCCCCGATCCTAGAGATGTTGCCGGGGACTCACTTATATGACCAAATAGCTAAATCAAAACCCCACGTGTGTGGTGAACAAGATTTAATTATGATGGTTTTCACCAAGTCCAGCGCATTTCTAAAAAACTATGGTTTTTGCTTTCAATATATTTTCTAATTTTTCTGTTACCGCTCCTACAGACATTCAAAGTTTTTAAAATATAATTTAGGATAGCGTAGACAAAGTTGTAACACTGAAATGAACATAGATAGTTTAAAATGATATTTACTGTGCCATACAGGCTACTTAGAAATTCCATGAATTTTAATAAATTTTCAAATTTTATTTCATCGGTCCTAGAGATGTTCACGAGGTCTCACCTACATGGCCAGATAGATCAGTCAAAACCCTAAGAGTGTGGTGAATGGGATCTAATTATGATGATTTTTAATTTGTCCAGAGACATTTTTACGTTTACGGTTATTATTGGATATGACCGTAAACGTAAAAATGTAACAAAAAAGTAAATATAACAAAAAAGTAATATGTTTAACAATTTAAAAAAGGTATGTAACATTTACGAAAAAAACGATTAAAAACCAAAACATTGTAAATTAAATTTGAAACAAAATTTAATCTCCGTAGTAAAATAAAGTATAGCAATCATAAAAAATGTTGACCTTGCAATTCTTGCAAATTTAATATCGCATATTTATGCAAAAGATCGCAAAAAATGGTTTTAAAAAAAATCTCTTTGAAAAATGTCTCCGGACAAGTTAAAAATCATCATAATTAGATCCCATTCCCCAGACTCATTTTTGTGATTCTTACACATTAGCAATCTATAAGTCAAAATTCAATTGTTGTTTTTAATTTTTTATATTAATTAAAGAAAAAATAGAAAGGATAGCAAACTGATATCGTAGCCTCAACATATTTTGTATTAAATGTAAAAGAAACCTCCGGAATTAGAGCACAATTTTGGCAGCGTTTATGGACCTTGGATTCGTAGAAAAAAATGTGTATTTAGGTCCTAAATATTATGCTGCGTTCGGTTTATAAGATGGAATGGAACTCGGTTGGCAATAGTTGGGTTTAATACTGAATTAAGGAACTTATTAGTTACCAGAATGATCACCAAAAAATATTTCATCAATCAATATTCTCTAACGAAACTAGAAAATTTCTTTCCATGTGGTCATGAACATTCCAACAGTTACCCGTGAGCTCATATTAGAGTGAATTAAAATTTCCTCTGCATTCTACAGTGAATTTGATAAAATATAACTAAGGAACATTGAAGTTTCGTTCAACCCTAGACCCATTCCGTATTTTCTATTCAACGTGTTAGAGAATTATGATAATAATGATAAAATAACAAGTTAGTGTTTTGTTCTCCCATTTGCTTAAAATCTATAAATATTCAAGAACTCAAAATTTCCTTGATGAATTGCTTATTTAAGACCAAGCAAAAATGTACGAACAAACGAGACAAACTATTGTATACTCGTATAATTAAACAAAAACAAATTTGAGATAATTTAAAGCCCCTACAAATTGGGCCAACGCTCGGTCTAACTAAATCAGATACTTCATAGACTCGACACAAATCGCAAAATTGGATGATAAATTGGATAGTACAATATCCAATTTCAGTGTCTACACTGTTAAGGCTGTGAATTGGTGATGTTGATCAAAGCAGTCTTATCTGTTAAACTGGAAATAAAAATAAATTCGTGCTGAGTGTAAATTAATACAGATACATTTTTCTTTGATTGAACTCAAGATTTTGACAATATACGTGTCTTGACAGTATAACGTTCATAAGTAACATATCCCACCGCGTTATTTCTAGCGCTATCTGTGTATAGCATATGTGTATAAATATCTTACAAACTCTAACCATTTTTTAAAATTGTTAGTATTAAGTCTTATTTACCGCACAATTTATTTATAAGCTGTTACTTCAATACATATAAAGATTTTTTGAGCACGTTCTTGTATTCGTACATACATACATACCTATAATATAATTAATTTGAAGCCAAAATCTATCTATTGTCATTTCCGAAAAACACACTCACACACACACACACTTCATTCGAGCGTATATTATAAACAGATGTCACCCCTACATAAGCTTATATCAAAATCAATTAATTAATGTAATAAAAATTATAACTCAAACATAGTACAAAATAAACTATTTTGCAAAATAAAATTTACTTAATCCTATTAGTGAATTTGTTATTGCTGTTGTGTTATTATTCCTAGTTCTGGGAAGTTTGTCTCATTTACCTAATGCCGCTTATATACAAGCAAAAGTTCTCATCATACCACCCAAAAATAATTTACTTAATACTTTTGTTTTTGAAGAAAATTGGTTTGGTGAAATACTTTTATTTTTATGGGAAAATTACAATTAATAATGTAATTGTTGTGTTGTAAAAAATAATTATTATTTTACAGACAATTAATTTAAAAAATCTAAGATAATTTTGAGACACAATAAAAGGAAGATAATAAATTAATGTTTATGTTTCTTTGGGTGCTTAGATATAATATCTTAAATTTAAGGCTCTTAGGGTGAGATTCAGTAAGATAAATGTTCATGTATCTCGAAACAAAAATAGTTAGGTTTCAATTAGTTGCTATGGTTTTTATATTGAACGAATACTCTTCGTTATTTTGGTCAATCAATGCCAAATGCAGACTTTTCTGTAAAAATATAACAATACCGTCTCTTGTCGCGTTATCCCTACAAACTCGTTATTGCCATAGTTCCGAACAAATATTGCCTTAACTGTCCCTTCTTCAGATGCAAATGATGCCAGACCTGTTTAGAATAAAACTGAATTTAGGATTAGTTACCACTAGTTTCAAAAGCCCGTATATTTATTTAGTTAGAAAAAAATTGATCTTAAAGGTTAGGCCAAGAAAAGGAGAGGCTCGGCGTGTGTCTAAAACCATAGCGCTAACTTCCCTTTAAGTGTCATTAGAGACTTCAGACATCGAAAATATTATTCTGCATATGTATATATGTATGTATATTAGATTATTTCATTTAGACCGGTAATTCACGCGCTAATTTACCTAATAAATAGTGTAATAACTTAAAAATGGAAAGTTTATTTTTTTTATTCTCGAGATATGCGAAACAAAAAAAGTTCGCGAACATACGTACACATCTCTCTCTAACAATGGATTCGCACTCTAGGGACCTTGAAAAGTGAATAAATGTCGAAATTTTGAATTCTCGAAATCGGAATCATTACAACTTCCATTGGGACGTTATTAAAAGAAAATCTGAATATATTGGTAATTGTAAAACAACAATGGCATTTAGGCGAATTTTAAATATGTATGTGCTGTAATAAATGTATAAACGCGCATCAGTTGAGAATGGCTGAATCGATTTGACTCAATCTTTTTTGTGTTCGCAATTGCCAAAAAAAAAATTTAGGAAAATCCACCGGATAATTCAAAAAATCGGAAAATGATGTTTTTCAGTTGAGAACGGCTGAACCGATTTGGCTCAATCATTATTTGTTGTGTTCGCAATTGCCAGGAGATGGTTCTTAACAAATAAAATCCCCCTGTTCAACATTTGTATGGTTGCACTTAAAGAATGGAGAACGTATCTGTTTCACGGAAGCTAATGCAGCACAACGAGCAGAACGACCACCAGCTACAACATTCACCAATTTCTTCGAAATTTGCCAAAGCGATCCATTCGCACGAACATTGCTTTACTGGAAAATGTCACGCTATTATACGTGGTACCAGTCGACGAAGAAGATTTGACGACGAAAAAAAGGTGAACCTGTTACACGATACGCCGGTGTATATTCGACTGACGCGCTTGGCCGTATGTACAGCGGTTATCCACGACAAGACGAATGCTTCTATCTTCGTTTGCTTTTGTTCCATGTTCGTGGGCCTACTTCTTTTGAATCGCTTCGTATTATAGATGGTGCGTTGTGTGCCACTCATTGAGAGGCTTGTCATCGTCTGAATTTACTGGAAAACAACTGACATTGGCCCTCAACACTCACGGATGCCACTGTCCCTTCGCCAACAAATCAAATTCGTACATTGTTCACCATCATCATACGTGATGGATCGCATTAGAATTATGGAACAAATACAAGAACGAGATGGCTGATGACACTTTGCATCGAGTTCGCATGGCATTATCGAATTATGAGCTTGAAATGAACAACAAGATTGATGAAACGGCGGAAAAGGTAAAACCTTTCTAATATCACTGCTTTATGCCCAAATTCGCTCGAGATCTCAAATAGCGGTAGCTGTTCATCTGGAATTGAAGTCACATTGCTGGACGGCGGCCGCAGCACACTCTGCATTGAAGTTTCCGATGAATATCCACACGAATGAAAAGCCGTGTGCTGAATTGTCAAGAGCTCAGCGATGGCCAAGGTATTGCAAAATCATCATCTGGGACGAGTGCAAATAGCACATAAACGATCATTGGAAGCGTTCAATCGAACGATGAAGGATTTACAAAGTGACCCAGAACGTTTTGGTGGAGTAGTGATTCTGCTGGCCAGTGACTTTCTTCAAACGCTACCTGTCATCTCGAGATCAACAGCTGCAGATGAACTCAACGCACGTCTAAAATTGTCGAAATTGAGGGGCTATGTGAAGAAGTTGCAGTTGACCACGAACATGAGAGTCGCGTTACAGAACGACTCATCAACTTCTAATATTTCCAAACAACTGTTGGCGCTTGGCAATGGTCAAATTCCTGTTGACGTTTTGACAAGATTGATTTCGTTTCCCTCGAATTTTTACATTTTCACGACTATTGGCTCAGCGAACGAGCGATTTTGGCAGCGAAGAACAAAGATGTAGAAAGTCTGAGTTACTTGATTCAAAACCAAATCGCTGGGGTAATGCATTTTACAAATGCGTTGACTGTGTGGCCAATCAAGACAAGACAACCAACTATTCGACCGAATTTTTGAAAGCGCTTGATTTGCCGGGAATATCACCGCATAACTTCATGCTCAAGGTTAGTTCTGTGATAGATACTCATGCTGCGCAATCTGAACCATCCGAAATTGTGTAACGGAACGTGATTGGCTGTGAAGAAACTGATGAACAACGTGATTCAAGCGTGTTCGAGAGTTGGCAAACCATCATTGTTGTTCATTTACGCGCCAAAGAACAAAACAAAAAATATTGTTTACCATAATGCATTGTATTGATTTGCCTCTGTATTCGATTTAATTCCACTCTCTCTCTCTCTAGCATTCACATCCCATGAAGGGATTTTGCCGCCCGCACTATGGTCCTCCATCCGTCTCGGAACATCGCTCTCGTCCTCGAATTTCGACATCCTAATGCCAGTAGGTTTTGTTCGACGTTGTCACGCTAACGCACTCGGGGTCTTCCTCTACGACGCACTCCGGCTGGGTGTCGATGGAACACTTTGTAAATCATTCGTTGTTGTGGAGACCCTGCAACGTGGCCGAGCCATCTAACTCGATTAGATTTGATGAAGCCGATAATATCGCTGTCTCCGAGACGTTGTTTTATTTCGTGGTTCATGCGAATCCGATATTCATTGTTCGCAACTTTAATGGGAATAAAAATTGAATGGATGACCTTCCTTTCGAAGGTAGATAATAATCTACAGTCGTTAGAGGTCATGGTACAGCTCTCGCTTCCGAAAGTCAGCACAGGTCTTATGAGTGCTTTATAAAGTGTGAGCTTGCACGACTGCGATAGGTGTTTAGATCGCAATAATTTTGATTGGGCGTAGAAAACTCGTTGTCCGCCAGCGATTCGAGCTTTTATTTCTGCCTGCATATCATTCAAGGAGGTTATAAGTGACCCGAGGTATTTAAAGTTTTCAACGCCATCAAAGTTATGGTCGCCAATTTCGAGATTTGCCATGTAGATGTTCCTGGTTAAAAATTTCGTTTTGGTACTGTTCACCTCCAAATCAAGTCTACTTGAATCAGCGGGATTAAACTGTCCTTGATGTCGCTAGGTCTTCGGCCAAGAAGCATGATATCATCTATATATCCAAGAATTTGGCCTGATTTATTGAATATATAGCGCGAAGTTTCAATGTTGTTTTTCCTCACTACCGAACACCAGATGTTATTTGAAAGGAGTCTGATACAGTTCCTTCAATTACAATTTTACATATAGATCCAGATGTTGTTAATTTACAAAGAGAGACAAGTTTCTCTGGAATACCTAGGCATATGAGCGCGGCCCATAGGTTGTCGCGGTTTATACTGTCATATGCCTGCCGGAAGTCTATATATAGTTGATGAATGGTTATATTGTACCCCCATCGATTGAGTTTCCTATTTCCGCTTGGAAGCTGATGTTTTCAATGCATAATTTCATATGTTCACGTTTCTTTTGTCGGAGAAATTTAATGGCTTTCCTAGCGCGTAGATATTCTTCTTGAGTGCTTCTAGTGTTGCGAGCCAATCATTTTTCACGAAGCTTTCGTTTATTTTCGACAACCAAGCGGCATTGATCATCGAACCAATCATTGCGGGATCTCGGAGATAGTGTTTTGCGCCGCGGTGATAATGGCTGACTGTATAGCGTGCCACTGCTCCTGGAGGTTAGAGGGAGCTTGTTCGTTGTTGCTGGGCCGCTCTAAATGATTAGTGACAGCTAACTGCTAACTCTGCAGTGACGCTTGGTCTTTTAGAGCATCAACATTCCATCGAACGATTTTTGTGCTTCTCTTTTGAACGTAGATGACAATTTGCACCTATATTTAAATATGACAAGCACATGATCGCTGTCCATATCTGCACCTCTGTAACACCTGACGTCAGATATGCTGGTAGAGTGTCTCTTAGACACCATGACGTGATCGATTTGGTTTTTCGTTCTTCCATCATTCGATCTCCACGTTACTTTGTGGATTCTCTTATGTGGAAAAAACGTACTTGATACAACTAAGTTGTACATTATTGCCAGGTCGGTAACGCGTTGGCCGTTGTTGTTACTAGTTAGATGCAGGCTTTTAGGACCGATGTGCAATATATTTTCTGCACTCCTACCGATTTTTGCGATGATTTTAATGTCTCTTCCATTGGTGGTGTCATGGATCCCACTCCCAGAGCACTCGAATAAAATATATTGATTTCTATTGAATTCAAACTGACTCAAATTCATTTCCACACTGAGAGAAAAAATACAAAAAAACAATTCAATTTTAGATAGATGACTGAGTTTGAACCAAAATGTTATTCAATTTTCAACACATTAGTGTTGAATATGATGAAAAATTGAATGGAATGTCCACTCAACTCAATCGTCTATTGAGAATCGAGTTGAGTTGTTTAATTTGTTCTCTCATCAAAATCAATTTTCGTGTAAGACAAAAGGATTTGCTCGGAATAAAGTAATTTGTGGCGGAACCAGGTTCACCGGGTCAGCTAGTTGTATATAATATTGAATGAACCAAAAGAAAAAAAAATGATCATGAGAAATTGAACCCACAAAAAGTTCATTGAAATGAAATCAATCTTAAACCAAGAGATCAAAGGCCAGATTTTTGATTTTATTTTATTGTGTTAATATGGGCCATTACAAATTAAGGGTAACGACAAGGGAAGAGATTTTTGCGTCTATGTGTAATAAGAATATTAATTGTTAATTTTTTTTTTGTTTTTATTGGATTCAATTCATCTTAAATTTTAATTTTCCTTTGTAACTATTGTTAGCTCCACATTTTTTTTTTATATTTATATTTATCATTATGCAATATAGATTTGATCATTATACTTCGAAAACCCCACCCCAACCCTGAGTTTAAGTCGGGTAAGAATTATCAAATCAAATTCTCAATGATTTCACTAATCATCGTTCCAACTGTTGGCGCACCTAAAAGCGCTCATTGTCGTTTTACTATCTGTTACAAACAATTTTATTTTCGTAAAACAAAGTATGGTAATCGCGAACAATTTTGATTCTCTTCGATTTGTTGATCGGGGTGAAATTTTATAGTTAAGCTTTTCTATTAATTGGGAGAACCCAGTGAGTTTCGGCCGAGATCGGAAGTGGCAGATTCTATTGACGCTGTTCCATTATTCCATTTATTATTTTTTTTGATGAAAAAATAATTTCATTTCATCAATTAGGCATCATCTACAGTCTAAGCAGATTTAATATTCGGAAACTTCAAAGTTAAACTTTTTCTATTAATTGGGAGATCCTTGCGAGATTTAGTGAAAATTTGTGTATCGGAAGTGGCAGCTGCAACGAACGTCGATTGTAAAAAAATAATTCATCTTTCTTTAATTTGTTAGTTTTCCTTTTAATGGATAAAAAAAAATTAATTATAATTTTTTATAGGCAAATTCGAGAGAATCATAGTTTCCTCACGATAGAACGTGCAATGTAGGAGACGTTATTTAAGTCAGTTATACGATTTAAAATAAAAAATACAACTATCCTTTAATTTAGGTTTTTTTTTGGCAAACTAAGCACGAGTCCCTAAAAAAAGCCCCCATTATAATACAAAATATGTTAGAGTGACACGCTTCTTCCTCCCAACTTCAAATGAAAAATATTTTTAGAGTCGAACAGTCGGGTTACTGTGTTTTATGACTATGAAAAATTAGAGTTTCATTATTTATTCAAGTAGGGAGAAAGGCGATTTCAAATCTACTAACTACACCGTATAGAAAAAAAGTTCTAGATAAAAGGATTCCGTTTGTGTCATGTTGAAGTAACGAGCAGTAAAATTTACCATCCTTCTGAATTATTGCGCCAAATAAATTTGAATCTTCTAGATAAAAAATAATTTGTTTCCATAAAACAATACAATATGAATTCCTTAAAACAATAAAACCAATTACCGATGAGCAAAAAATCACGTTTACCGACCTCTTTACACAAAATTTCCCGCCCTAAATACTAAATTGTACCTGTGTACCCAATTAAGAAAAATGTCATTAAAAGTAAAAAAAAATAAATTTAATTCAAACTTTTATTTAAAATTAGTCAAATTGAAGCTTTAATTAGAAAATAACAAAAGCGTTATTTCCATTTTTTTATGCTAATTTAATTTTATTTCTGCAGTCTCTAATTTACTGGTTTCGAGTAACAAACTTATTATTGTTATTATTTAAATAAAAAAAATTATGTTATTTCGTTAAATAAAAATAAGCTTTTCCATAATAATAAAAAAGCATAAGAAAACAAAGTAAATTTAAAAAAGAATGTACACCAAAAGGAGCTTTTAACATTAAAGACTTGATAATAATATTTTTTTGTATATTTGTTGGTGTTCCACATGAATACTATCATACCGTGTGTTAATTTCAAAACTTTCTGCAACATTAACTTTAAAACAGGAAAAATAAGCGCCTGGGAAGAAATGTACTATGGGAAAGTGAAAGTGTTTTACGGGGAAGTAATATAAAGCAATTTCAAGAAAATTTATTTTCCTCTGATAATTCATATTTTTCCCCTTGAACGTATGAAAATAAAATATAAAAAATTTGCTTACTTCATCTGCTGGGTAATAAATGAATTTACTTATTACTTTACAGATTTTACATTTACAGCTAAGCGTTAAAATAGTCCAATTCAGCACATGATAATAACCCCTAATTCGAACTTAATGCTCAATTTATAAACACTTAACCTATGATTTCGTGATTGTATTTGTATTGTTTGTTGTTTTGTGATTGAATTTGCAAATTATTTTGATATTTCTAAACCAACAATACTTTTTTTTTGATTTTATAATAGTTTAATTAAATAATAATTTAATGGTTTAATTAATATTAAAATGATGATTTAATTTAAGGCGTAACTTCATTACCAATGCATACAATTTTTAGAAAAATATCGAAAACAGACAAAAAAAAATTTCGATTTGTGTAACAAAGATAGATTATTTTTAATTTATAGTGAAACTTTTAAGGATCTTTCACTCTATTTTCAACATTCGTCCAACTTAGACGTGTTTTCTTTGTTTCTCGTGTTTTTTGTATTTCAATTTCAATTTTATTTTTGTAGTTGTTGTAACAATTACCAAATAATTAACCTTAATAATTCTAATTGTATTACCTAATAATACACATTCGGAATCGCTGACTGTCCTAAGTGAATTTTTTTTTAAGTGTGGTGCAGTAGTATTGTAAAAATATTGCTGATTGTTAAATTTTAAACTCAAAACAAATTGTCTGCATATTAATAATGTCGATCCAAAATAAGTGCATTGACTGTGAAATTATAATCGTTGAAGGTGGATTCAGTGTTGCGTTCTTTCGTTCCTTCCTTCGAAATTTTTTTAAACCAATTGCATTGGTTAAAAATGACGTTTTTCCTGTGAATTTTTTCTGCAACGATTGATATAAAAAAAATTCAGAAGGAAGGAAGGAACGAAGGACTCCAACACTGAATCCGGCTTGATGAATGGTTTTTTTTCATGCCGCGGTTACTTATGTAACAAAGATATAGAATACAGATGCGGCTAGTAAAACAACTAATTTGCTGAAAAAATTTCCAAATGATTTACGGAAATTGATTTGCGGTGGTTTAGTAAATGTGAAATTGGATTGTATCCTATCCAAAATCGACAAACCACTCAAAAAATAGAAAAACCAGAGGAGACCATAAACGATAATGTTCTCAAAAGAAAGAATCAATTAGAAGAGGCATTAACAACAGTGATTCATGCGTTGCCCCAATCTTCTGTTCAACCAGGAGAAAGTCGGGTCACAAGATCCATGTCCCAAGCCTCCACCTATCCATCCAAGATGAATTTAAGATACAGAATGTATATAGGATCATCAACCGCTTGAAGCAACCACAAACAATGGTCAAAGTTGAACTGGATCCATCCGAAAGCATTATGGAAAAGGGAGAAGTTCATCCAAAGAAAAGGTTCAGACCAATACAGTGTTTAAACTGTCAAGAATATGGCCACTCAAGAACATATTGCAAGTTGATATCAGTGTGCGTCGTATGCGGGAAACTAAACCAAACCAAAGAACTCTCCAACTGAAAGGAAATGCAGCAATTGCGGTGGAAACTACACTGCCAATTGCCGAGGATTCCCAGTCTACATAAATATTAGTCAATTGTCACGTCCCAGGAGGCAGTATTCTGAAATGTTGAACCTACTCTGAATAACTGCATGCAACTGATGATGCAGTTAATGAGTACAATGTAAAATTTGCTACAAGCAATGCTACAAAATCAAATCACTATGATCCAGAAACTAAAATGTCTCTGATAAATTATCTGAAGATAAGCACTGGAACGCAAACGGTATAAGCCAACACAAACTCGAATATATCTTACCGATAAACACAATTTCAGAATTAATGGTTACGAAGTTTATGATACAAAACATCTCTTGGGAGTCGAGGAGGAATTGCTATTATTATAAAAAAGCGAGTTTGGCGTTGATATAGCGCTAAGGAAATTCAAGCAACCTCTGTATGTGTGAACTTTGACAAAGAAAGCTTAGTTATCGCTTCAATATATTGCTCTCCAAATAATAACGTTTCGGCAGATATCTACAAAAGATTTTTACAAACCTGGGTCAACGTT
Source organism: Nephrotoma flavescens (assembly GCA_932526605.1). Classification (NCBI taxonomy): domain Eukaryota; kingdom Metazoa; phylum Arthropoda; class Insecta; order Diptera; family Tipulidae; genus Nephrotoma; species Nephrotoma flavescens. The sequence continues at coordinate 107,031,241 of OW052222.1, forward strand.
TTACGATCGCCGGCGACTTTAATGCCAAACATACCTACTGGGGTTCAAGATTGACTACTCCGAGGGGACTTCAAGTAATGAATGTTATTCAAGAAAATCACTACGATGTTGCGTCGTGTGGCATTCCAACTTATTGGCCTACTGCAGGTCGATTCTGGTTTTTCCTATAGGAAAAGAAATTATGAAAAATATTTTCATAGTATTTTTGTCAAAAATATCATTTTCTGGCCTACTGAGAAATCATGTTTGATCTAAATTTTTATAATTTAGGAATTATTTTTTCCGTACCGAAATTGGATAGGAAAAATACTACTAATTTAATTTTGTTTTTGAAAAAACTACACTAACTATTTACCATAGTATGTCAGAAAAAAAAATTTTGTGACCAAAATACTATGAAAATATTTTTCCTAATTGCTTTTCCTATAGGAAAAACCAGAATCGTGCTGCTCCCTGACTTCCTTGATTTTGCCGTCACAAGTAAAAAACCCGAGAAATAATCCAAGCTAAACCACTTTTATAATTATCTTCGGACCACTCTCCGGTCTTACTACATTACTGGGCCGGCCAAAAGCCATGTTCTACAAATAAGTATTGAACGAACACCTTCACTAACGGGCTGAAATTCAAGATGCGTTCATTAGTTCACATATCGACCTAACGTCTACACTGCAGACGGCTAACGATGGAAACCTTCAATGAGCTACTAGTCAACGCAGCTATTTCGGCATCGCCTAAACCTAGAAATTGAAAAATGTTAACAGAGAAACGTCGCCTAAGACTCGTCTGGCAAATTAATCGATCGCCGAATGCTAAACATAACTTTAACCAGGCAAAAAGAAAACTCAAAGCCTACTACAAAAAAAAACAAGATGGATTATATGCAAAATTATCTTAAAGAATTATCTCCCCATTCGGACACAAACTATTCATTATGGAAAGCCACTAAATACCTTAAACGACCTCAGCAACAAAATCCGCCAATTCGTCTTTCAAACGGTGAATGAGCTAGAAGTGACGAGGAAAAAGCTAAAGCCTTTGCTGATCACCTTGAAAGTGTATTCACTCCAAACATTTTATTATCGGTGGATCAAACAGAAAATATAGTAATCAGACCTGTGAGGAAATTAAAGAAACGACTGGTAAAGTTTATTATTGCACATCAAATTCAATTAAAGAAAGCCCCTGGGTATGATTGAATTACAGGTGAAATGCTTAAACAACTACCAGAGTGTGCCTTTGGACGACTGGCTCGAATATTCAATTCAATTTACGAATTAGGATATATCCCTGAGTGCTGGAAATTATCAACTATAAACATGATCCCGAAGCCTGGCCTACCAAAGTCTCGTCATATAGACCAATAAGCCTACTACCAATCGTCTCGAGAGTAATTGAAAAAACTATTATCGAAAATATTAAACCGGAACTACGAAATATCATCCCTAGTTATCAATTTGGTTTCAGAGCTGAGCACGGAACCATTGAGCAAGTGCACCGAGTAGCTACAGAAATAACGTCAGCATACGAAGAGAAAAAATACTGCTCCACTAGTATTCTTGGATGTTGCCCAAGCATTCGATAAAGTTTGGCACGAGGGTCTGCTTCATAAAATTAATTTTAAATTGACAGAAATTTGCCAACCTATGAAGTCATATCGCAGATATTATGTCAAATACAAATACAACACCTCTAAATCAAACGATAAAAACATTCTGGCTGGAGTACCACAAGGTAATGTGCTTGGCCCAACGTTATATTTAATTTTCACTTCAGATCTACTAACGTCTTCGCAAATTCTAACGTCTACTTTCGCAGATGATACGGCAATCATATGTAGCCATAAAAATCCATAAATGGCGTCCGAAATTCAGCAACAACATATTTATGACGTCGAAATATGGTTAAAGAAATGCAAGATAAAGGTCAATGGAGATAAATCGACCCACGTAACATTCACCTTAAATAAGCTTAATTGTCTGCCTGTCACAATGAACGGAATACAAATCTCTCAAACAAATGGAGCAAAATATCTAGGCGTCCATCTATATCGACGATTAAGCGGCGAAAACATATTTTTCGAAAACATAGTGAAATGAAACGAGACCATATCAACTTAACTTGGGGTGGTCTGAAACTTCAAATTACACGAGTATGGTCTACTCAACAGACTATCATATACGTCTTAAAAATTGATAAAATGCACTGGTTGATAGAGAGATATTCAACTGTTGACCTAGAATACAAGCTTCTCCTGTATAATACAATGATTAAACCAATTTGGTCGTATATGAGCAATCAACCTCAAATTCAAATATCGACATTGTCCAACGAACACAGCCAAAAATCCTCAGAATGATTACAGGAGCACACTGGTTCGTAAAAAACAAAAATATACATAAGGACCATAGCATCCTAACTGACAAAGACGGATTAAAAAAGATGCGGATCAGTTATGCAGGGAAACTTTTATCTCATCCGAATTTGCTGGCGCGAAACCTAAAAGATATACCTACGTCTTCGCGATTAAAGAAGAAAACGACAGCCATCGTTTAAATGTATTTTAAAATAAATTATAAAATTATTACGTTTACTTATTGATAAGAAGTAGATTCTGCTCCCGCAGATTTGAAAACTTATTGTCATTTTCATGTATGAAAGATTCAATAAATAAAGAAAATTGTAAAAATAATCTATTCAATCAGTTCTTGTAGCGTGTCACTACTTCACCTTTCACACTACACCCTTTTTGTAGTTCAATATTATAAGGCGTTGATTACCGAGATTATTTGTGTTGTTATGGTTTAATGCCATTTTTCACAACTGTATAACTTTTGTCACTTTGAAAATTTGATTAAAAATGAAACACTTGTAATTTTTTCATTATAGTAACAATACAACTTTTATTCTTAATAAACACATTTTTATTAATCACTTGTTTTTGTTTCGCAGAATATTTTTCAAAAAGTTTAAAAAATCACTCGATCGATTTCTTCAGAAAGTAAAGCAATAGAGCTTGGCAGAGATCCAACTAAGTCTTTTAAGACTTCGGTTAGTAAGTGTATCAACCAATGCCAGAAGTTATTTGATGGAACTGGTTGGAAGTACTCTGTCATGAATCCATCTGCCCCGATCCTTTATGGTTTACCAAAAATCCATAAGGAAGGCATACCGATTAGACCAATAGTAGCGTATTGCAATGCTCCTGCCTACAAGCTATGTAAGGGTTTCATAAATTTTTTCAATTGTCATACCAATTTCTTTTCGGCTTACTCGGTTAAGAACTCGGTAGAATTGATTAACAAAATTCAAGACGTCGACATTCCGTTACATTCAAAACTAGTTTCATTTGACGTTGCCAGTCTTTTCACTTCTATTCCAATTAATACTTTGTCCCAAATAGTTTGTAATTACTTAGATAGGGATGTTGTAGATGAGAGCTTACGTCGTGAACTGAAGTTAGTTTTTGAGACTTGTATTAAACAAAATTATTTCTGTTTTGATAATAAATATTTCAAATTCGCTGATGGTCTACCCATGGGCTCCCCTCTGTCACCTTTGTTGGCTGAAATTTTCATGAATTTCTTCGAACAAATGATCTTATCAAATAACAATCCCTATTTTCGTCATATAATCTTTTGGTATAGATATGTTGATGACATATTATGTCTATGGAATGGAACTGATAGACTGTTAGACTCTTTCCTTACTTGGTTAAATTCTCAATATCCCACCATTGATTTTACGTTAGAAAAAGAAGAAAATAAATGTATTAATTTTCTAGATATAACAATAACCAGGATTAATTCTACTTTAGACTTCAAAATTTATCGGAAACCCACGTATACAGACGCTGTTATCCCTAGTTCTTCAAACCATCCCCATAATATTAAAATGTCAGCTTTCATTTTAATATTATGGGGATGGTTTGAAGAACTCACTCATAGGTAGACTAATAAACATCCCTCTGTCAAATTCAAATTATAACACTGAGCTTAACATAATTCTTCAAATAGCAACAAATAACGGATATGCAACTAGGACTATATTAAAGTTATTAAATAAAAAGCTAAAGCGTAAAACTCTAACGGGTATTTATCCACCGGACAGTCCAACGCGGGAAAATTGGCGTCGCTTAGAGTATATAGGAAAAACGAGCCAACGGATTAGCAACATCGTGTCCAATTATACCAATATTAGTTTTGCTTTTTATAATAATAACACAATAAAGAAAATTATTTTTAACAATAAACCTAGAGTTGATCGCCTTTCCAAATCTGGCGTTTATAGGATTAATTGCAATGATTGTAGTTTCTCCTATATTGGTCAGACTGGGCGCAATTTTGGAGTTAGAGCTAAAGAACATTTATCTGGTTGCAATCAATCAACTTTCCATAACCATTTAACTTCAGAAAATCATACAGCTAGCTTGAACAATTTAGACATATTACATATACAACCCAAAGGCAGACGTTTAGATACCTTAGAATCTTACGAAATTCGAAAATCAATATTTCTTAACCAAAATATCCTTAACGAACAGAGAGAAATCCGGTTCTCACCAATTACAGACCCCGCCCTTTTCTATTCTCACGTACGCAATAATATGCCTTGAATTTTGTTACTCAACCTATGACTCATCGCCTACCTGCGCGATCCGTAGATTAATTTTTATTGCTTATTTTTTTCCCTCCTTTTATTTTTATTTATATTTTGCTTTTTTCTACTATATAACAAAAAATTTTTACTAATACAATTCAGTAGATACTCCTGATGATGACCTAACAAGTCGAAATCGATCGAGTGATTTTTTAAACTTTTTGAAAAATATTCTGCGAAACAAAAACAAGTGATTAATAAAAATGTGTTTATTAAGTATAAGTGTGTTTCGCCAAGTGCCTACGGCAAATAGCGTAAAAAGTATAACTTTTATTAATATTACAATGATGAAATTAATCATATAAACTAAGTTTGATAGTATTTCTAATCATTGTGTGATAGGGAATATCACAATAATTATTAGTATTATCATAATATGGTAAATACAATTTTTTTGAGTGCTTAAAAGCATACCACTACTACCAGACAGATTTATTTATAAAGGTGTTGATAAAAATTTTCAAATGAATACTCGGTTTTTATAGTAGACACGTTTCTGATTGGTCAATTTAATATTAAAGCTTTTAATTTATTTCCTAATATTACTCGTCCACAGTGTGAGCACTGTTCACTAAATTTGCATTCAAGAGTTTTCAATGTTTTTCGTGTCTAACAAAACAAAATGAAAACAAATTGCGAAATGTAATCCTCACATTTGTAACGTTTTCCGTAAGTTATTTTTACTTATTACCACACTGTAGCCTCCCGTTGTTTAAGCGTCCTTGTTTCATGTTTGTCTATTTTAATTATTTTAATTGGTATTTTAAATGAATACATGGAAATCCTTAATAAAATAGGATGAAAAGTAAATTTAAAGAGAAAAAAAAACAACAGAAAGAAATTTTATGGAGGTAACATCGTTAATAATAATATTAAATGTTCTTTTGTTTAAATATTAATTTACCTTACTCAAGGCAAACAGTTTTGGCTTTCACACGATTTATGCGTACCTAAGTATAAAATAAGTAATTAATTTAAAACTACTTACAGATTTTAAACTATAGTAATTAATTAAACTGTTTAGACACATACCACAAAATAAAAATAAATTGCTGTGACTACAGATGAGTATCATCAGTAAAACCCAAAAAATCTATCTAACTTGTTTCTCTTCACCTCAACGTCAAAAAGCTCATAATTATCGTCATTAAATATAAAGATAAAAAAAAGTTCAATCTACTAAAAATCTGATAAGCTAATAAAAATAAATTTTCGTTCTAGCTTTTAATTTTTTTGTATGTGTAGGTTGTATTTATTTTATATTAGTTTCCAATTTTTTTGTTTTTGGTATTTTTTCCTATTTACATAGAGATAATAAACTTTAGTTATAAAAGGGTTATTAAATTACTTAAAATATAAAATTTTTCATCTTTTTTTTAAATTGGATTTTCCTTAAAAAAATTTCCTGTAATTTCTGCAATTTATATCTTTTTCTTCATACCACCACATCGGTATTTGCAAACACCCTCATATTACCATCATCATCATTACCATACACATTTTATAGACAAATATGGATTCTCCCCCTCATATCTAGAAAGCATATATCCGAAACCACCAACGACAACAATGACAACAATTTTTATTTTATTTGAAAGGTAAGTAAGTTTCACAATTTTTGCTTTTCATCTTCACGTTGAAATGAATATGGCATTTTTATTCGGAATGATGATTAGAGGTGATGAATCTAATGATGATGTTTTTCTTCTTCATGATGATGAAGATGATGTTAGTGCGGTTCAAAAATAAAATAAGAAATTACATGAAAACGATGACAATGATGACGCTCTTTTTGTTGTTAATAATAATAAAGAATGGATGTCTGTGTAGAGGCATCTACCATATCTAACCTAAACATAAAACATGTTATTTTTAATAGTTTGTGCTACAACAACTAGAAGTAGGTTGGTACAAATAGAGCAAGTGACAAGATTATGAATTGTAAAGAAAATTAAGATACAAGGTCATGCTATAAATTTGTTTTTCTATTTCGATAGAATGATTTCAATTTTGTTCAAATATCGAATATGAGAGACTTAAACTTGAAGGATTTAACACTTACATTTTAAGTTTCAGTTTAGAACATTCAATACTCTCTCTAGATCCGTAAAATTTTATTTTTGAGGCAAATTTCTTCATTACTCTTTGGCATGTAGAAAAATTATCTTTAAGTTTGTATCCCATTTTAAGTAACCGCCCAACGTCAGAAGTTTTAATAAATAGGCAATTTAATAATTTGTATACACTTAGTTGTATACAAGTTATTAAATTATATAACTTTCAAAATAATTCACGCAGGCCAATAATTTTTTTATAGTTGATTTTAGATCTCGACAACTTATCGGAATTTTTGTAAACATTGACTGTCAAATTGCAAAAAATCAACAAAGTCAACCCTTATTGAAAATTCTTCTCTGAATTTATTTGAATCCATTAATTTTTTTGTCGTTTTTTGTAAATGCTATGCTTGTAAACATTTAAATGATCTGAACTAATTTTATTGGAAAAAAAAATTCACTATCATTTTGTTTTAACCATTTTACGTAAATGCTATATAGTTTTCGAAATATTTGTAAAACACAAAAAACTTCCTACGGGAACTGCCCCTTTCGGTGGATCGATTTCGGCCAAACATTACTGGAACCTCCTAATTTATAGAAAAATCACAGATAAGTATAATACAGCTAACGATCGTTCTTACAAGTTCGATGTATACGAATCAAAAAGCTCTGATTTACACACCCATTTGTAATAGGGTTCAATGGTTTCTAGAGTAGACAGAGTAAGAAACTTTAGCTATTTAATATATATCTCTCTTTCTCACAAATGCATTGGGTCTGATGTTGGTCATTTTGAATTTTTTTCTTTTTAAAGTATGTAAAGTTAATATTACACCTCTATTTGGAATTAATAATTTTCTGTTCGATTTTTGTTTGATTTGTGTATTCATTTAGCTCAAAATTACATTGTGTACAAGTGTGACCGCACTATATATAAAAGGTTGAGTAGCCGCGCAAAACAAACGAAGCTAAATAAACTGTGAATTTTTAAATCGTAAAATACCGTTGTTTTTTGTTTTATGTAAATAAGTGCGTGTTTCAATTGGTTTAAATGCCGCATAAAAAGTTAAATATTGTGGTAAATAAAAATGTCAAACTTTTTATCTGCTTCAAGAGCTGATAAAATTTTTATGTGGAAAACATTTGGCTAACAAAAATATTTGTTTGTAAACAGAAATTTGTCATGTACAAATTTTGAGAAAAATCGTAATGATTTAGATGTAAACTGGCCATAATTAACTAATATACATTTAAATAGTATTTATTTTACATATTTTCATATTTAAATTTGCTATATACGTTCATAATTACACATAAAATAAGCAACCATGTTAATGTCAAAATTTTAACCAATTGAAACAGATAAAAAGTTAGAAAGTTAAAAATCAATTACCACGATTTATTTTTTAACTTTTTATGCGGCATTTAAACCAATTGAAACACGCTCTAAATGATAAAAAATTTAGTTAGTTTCGTTGCGTAATCGCGTTGTTGTACAAACTTACACTTTATTAAAGAGTTAGCCGAAAGTTTCCAGCCGAAAGCAAATATTGTCGATAAAGTAGATAGTGTCTTAGATTTCTTAGCCGAAAATAATCAATATTGATTCCTTGATTGATGCTCATCAAACAAAACATATTAGCCGGAATTTTTGAGTCGTGAAGATATTTACATTTAACAAGAAACACTAATCAATTTTAATATTTTGTAAAAATTGAATCTGGTCTATACAAACAAATATTAATATACAAACATCAAATGACCATAGTGGCATCAATGACACGGCATGTTCACTTAGAATGACAATTATATAACGATAGTAGGTTGGTACTGTCAGGAGAAGGGAACTGTTGACGCTAAGCGGTTATTTTTATTTCTACTGACCTTGGTAGCATGCCACTATCACGTTTTTTACTAACACTTTTCCTCAATTAGGGCCTATGGGCCAAATAATTTTATTTAGTTTAGTATAAGATGTTTGCGTAAACATCTTACAAATACAACCACGGTCGAAGCTGCCCACGTGATGGCTTGATAGGCTAAACCACTATTTCGAAGTCCGACACCCCAATTTCCTCCTCGCCCAGTTTACTCATGTTTTTTCATTTAATGCGGTAAACTAGGCGACTATCTGGGTGACCCAAAACCCACACCATTCCCCTCTACCAGACTGAGCTGCGGGAACCAACGCTGCATGGTGTACCAAAGGATATCGGCAAATTCTGTGAAGCTGGGTTGGCTTTAGCGGCAGCTAAAGTTCAATCCGTTTCAAATGTTGATCAACGGTGACATATCTATACACTATCGGCTGAGAAAGCCAGGGCACTATCTGCATTATCGATTTTTTTATCTATTGGCTATCTTTGATAGTATCATTGATCAATTATCAAACTTACCATCTTTAATTGTGAATAAATATAAAAGTGGTTAGAAATGTGTATAGATTTTTGGGAAGTAAGACATCTTGGAATCTACAGACAATTTATGTATCGTACAGTGAAACGTTTCCGTGATACGGAATCAAATGAAAATAAATAAAAATTGCAAAAAACCCGGGTCGAAAAAAAAGCGTGCGAACAAAAAAACATAAAAATAGTACGGGACCGCATACGCAGGAATTGCGACAGATCGGCAAGAAAAATGACAGACAAATTAAATTTGAAGCGCAATCCGAAAACTACTCAGGGACGATCTAAAAATGTCAACCTTCAAGAAAAAGAAATTCAAGGGGTTACGGATGCCACAAAAGAGAAACGAAGGAGGGAGCGAAGGAGCACCCAGGTGACGATATTACCTTCTCAGATGAAAAACTTTTTGTGGTTGAAGTTACGCACAATGTTGAAAATAGTCGAGTTTGGGCAGTTTCAATAAAAGATGCCCCTAATTATAGAAAGCACATGCCGGCACCAAAATGCGTCATCTGTCATGGTTTAGGAAGCCATATCCAAAAAATCAACCCTTCCACTTGTTTTTTATTGATAAAGGTGTTTAAACGCGAAATATTACTTGGTGAAGGTTTTGCAGAAACATGTATTGCCATAAGCCAGAATATTATTGCTTTCAACAAGACGGAGCACCAGCACAAACAGCAAAAGTAGAACGAGTGGTGTGTGGCTAATTTAACTGACTTCATAGTCCAATACGAATGACCGCCAATAGCTTACCATATGTAAATCCCAAACATTTTTCTATTTGGAGGTTTGTGGTACAAAAGCTTAAGGATTACCGATATAGGACTTTGGATGAATTTAAGACGGTAGTTTTTCATATTTGGTATGAAATCGAAAATAGAAGAATTCCGTGCTGCGTATAGTGATTTCAAAGTAAGAGTTAAGTTTAAAAAATACAGCTGTAGTTTTTTTTATAACCATGTATAGTGAGTGGTATAGTGTGACCACATAGTGTGACCACAAACATATTACATTAAAAATCAATGAAACGTATTTCTAGATGATAACATTTCAAAATTAGTCAATATTTCCAATTTAATCTAAATTACGTACAAACAAATATTTCGTCCACCGACCAAATGGCGCACAGTGGTTAAAGCTTTGGCGTTTGGATAGGAAGGTACCAGGTTCGAATCCCGATAGGGGTTGGATGCAAAAGGAAAATTTCATCAACAGATTTTAACATCATGGCTTGGTCTAACGCTAAAATGGTGGTCGCACATAACTTTTGGATAGCTCATAGTCGGTTGTCAGGTTCTAACATCCACTATAGAAGTAGCCATGTTACAAAAAAAATCCAGTATTTAATGTGCGAATGACTCAAACGAGTTAAGAAAAGCAAACTGAAACTAATAAAATCATACTACTAATAGCCATAGAAAAGCATCTTTATACCACACAACACAGAAGCTCATGATTCCTCCCCTATCGTTAAGAATACTAGCACATGACTAACGCACTGGTTACCATAGTAGAGAGAAAGAAACCATCACAATGAACATGTTAAACTTCGACTGATAAACAAACAAAATGATATGCTCGACTGATTCAATCACGAATTAATTTCAAGAAGAATCACCACCGAAAAAGTATCAAAGTAAATTTGATAAAAGAACTAACAATTCGTTATTTTGATTTTTACGTTACCAAGAATTAATTAAATATTTAGGCAAAAGCACAAAAAAAATAAATAAATAAATAAAACGTTGCATGCAATACTTTACAAAAACAAACAGTCCTCTTAGATGATGATGAAATAATTGAAAATAATTGTTTAAGGCCCCTGCTTTTCGTAAGGTTAATCCGTTGCAATCTTCTAGTTATCAACTTCCAGCATGCGTATGTGCAGCTTTACGCTTTCGTTTGTATCGGTGTATATAAAAGCACGAGTTGTCGGTATGTACAAATGTACTTATTAAATAACAGACTAACACCCAGGATGGATTATGATGACCGTTGCTTAGAGTATACAAGTATTTTCGATTCTTTTTATCGATAAGTATAGGTAAACAACATGCAGAATCACTAACTATTAGCGTACGTACAGTTATTGCATATATATATATATAACCGTTTAACAAGATTTTAAATCCAACAATCACTTCGAGCAGAAAAAACTGGCGGCCAGCGTACTTATAGCCGTAGTAAATCACAATGCACCACAAATAAAATTTTGTTTAGTTTTTATGTTTTCGTTTAATTTACGACTTATGAATGAAACACCACTTATTATTATATACACATAGTTTGCGATCTTAAATAAAGTTTATTTGTAACAATATATTAACAATAATTATTTTAGAATTTAGATAAATTTTGAGTTATCTCACTACTGATTGATATATGTATGTATTTTTCGTAAAGTACATTTTATAAACACATAAACGGTTCTACAATATTATAATTTTTTTGTATTTTAATTTATTTTTATTTTACAAGTCACAATCAATTTTAATTTTTATACAAATATTTTTTTTTTACAATTTTCTAGAATTTAATTTAGATATCTTCAATCCCAATTTCGATTTTAAGATCTTTCTTGGTCGATATCCACCACTTGATTCCTTGTCAATTCTGCTCGTTTCTTTCTCTAAACCCCGCTTTCCAGAACATATACAACCCCAGTTTAACCGTATTCCAAAAAAAAATATTTAGCTAGTATGTATCGGTACTCGTAATTTTTACCATGAATATTATTTGTTTATGGAATGGTAAGTATGACTAAGAAGAAGAAAAAATATAATTTATGCAAATTGTATAGCTATAGGTAAGTATGATTAAATTGGTATGGGAATATATTTTGGTACGGGTGTCCAGTATGGCATGGAGCTATACAATGCGCAGATGGTAGCTTAAATCGGCCCTATAGCCGTACGTTTTCGATTTGGCAAATTATGACTAAAGTAAGACGGAGAAATAAACCGCGAAAGAGCAGGCAGTGCTTCGGTCCCAAAACAGATGGCATTTCACTAAATTGTAATTTATTTGGCTTAATTTTTTGCTGTTCTCTATAAATCAAGCGAACGATAACAAAAATGTCCTTGGTACTATTACTGAAAACTTTTGTATCTGTACGTAACAATATTTATTTTTTTCCAAATACATATGAGCCGATTATTTTGAAAGTGGTATAAGCCAACCGGTGTGAAGTTTTCAACATTTATCAAACGTGTAGCTACATAAATTAACAAAAATGTAAATACACAATTTAACAAAAAGTGTAGAACTACCAAAAAAATTATGGCAGTGTTGAATTTGTTATTTATCCGACTAGAACTTTTACAGGAAGATCTCTAGCAATTTCAATTAAGCAAAATATTACAGAATTATTGGTGTCGATTCCGTGTGCAAGTTCGATTTTTCTTACCGTCTATTCTTCTAAAATTTGGTAAGCAACTTGATGTTCAATTCAAATTTTGAACCTGAATATATAATTTGCTCGTGTATTATGCACCGGGTTTTCATAGTAGAAACGGCAGAATTGAAGAATAATTAGAAAATTTTCACTGTTTCACCAATTATTAATATTAATTATTAACACCAAGATTATTAATTCATAGTCAGCGTTTACCACAATGATTTCAGGTCCAAGATACTGGTTTTGCTGTATATGTAGAGATTTGTCCATTCAACCATTATAAGAACAACATTAAATATATTTAAGTATACTTGAGGTTGATGATTTCCAGAAATTAGTGCGGCCTTCCGGTAAACTTCTACAGAATCTATGAAAATTCAGAAAGTAAAAGTGCACATGTAGAAACTGAAAACCGGGTATTATGAATTTATAAGGGCCATTAGCACTTAATTCTAGAGATGATAGCACAAATCTGAGTATACTGGCACTTGGGGGACAGTTACGAGAATTTTTAGTGATAACCGGCATATCACTGCGATCTTCGGGAAATTATTAAACACACAAAAATATAAACCGTTATTAAAATAGAATGTCCAGGAGAATTCGTACGTCGATATGAAAAAAAGAGTGAGTCCATTAGTACTCACAATGAGATGTGTAAACATGGCGTGTGTATAGTGCGCCGTACACGTACAGTTTACTTTGAAGGAAGAAGGAATGTAATTTTACTAACCATAGTTTTTCATTTGTTTATTATCGTTAAATTGGTCTATTACTCTTTCGGTATAATCGACGCAATTGGGTTATGGTAGCTAAAATAAGATACATATTATACTGTCGACTCTAACTTTTCTAATTTTCATTGAAAAACTGCACAATGGTCGTTCCGCATCTCGTAGTAGATATATTTCGATCTGAGTTCATGTGCAAATCGAATTCGTCTCGCAGGACGTTTATAAGTGGTTCAGCTTGAGAAACAGTAAAATTAATATTGAAATCCCCGCTCATAATGATCGGCAAAAGATCATAGTCCCCTTGGAAAATTTTTGAAATTCTTTTAGAATATGGAGCAAGGACGAAATGTATGAACTTCATTATATCTTCGATAGATTTTTTCGGCGAAGTGAATACAACTACAGAAAGCATCTTATTTCCATTGAGAAGCTGAAGTTCAGCCGTGTATATATTATCAATGGGTTTTGTTGTTACCCTCATATCATTTGTTAGTCCAACGATGATTTCCTTATGCGAGTTGACCGTATAAGTTCAACTTGTATTTTTATATATTGCTACTCCGGCGCCCACTGAAAATTTCTCTTGAACTGAACGCATCATTCAAAATTAATAATTTTAGCATGCTCGTCATTGCGTATCCAGATCTCGGGAAGCAAGAAATTTGAGCATCCCTGCGTGACTGTATCAGTTAGGACGAGGTGATGTAACCTGAGAGTCTATCAGTTCAATGTTAAAAACCAGAAGTCATTATTATCTCGTACAAAATTCGCCATTACAATCTGAGCTATACTTAGTGGACTTGTCGTGAGGCGCAATAGCCCATTTTGAAGAAGACCCATTGGAGTACCATTTTTACGTCCATGGTAGAAGACATGATCATCGATAGCCGAAGTGATGAACATTCCTTCGAGACTCTTTACTCGTAATAAAGCAATATACACAAGTTGTGGACTGTGTCTTTTATCGTAAGAGTATATACTGACTATCTCGTCATAGGTACCACCCTGTGACGCATGAATTGTGGTGGCACATGCAGGTATGACTGGAAAATGATTACGCTTAACATTAATTGTCAGATTGTTGTTTCGATTAACAGTTGAGCTTTTTCTAGAAATGGACACCAAACATCGGTCGATATTCGTTTTCTGTGCCCATCTAGCTTTAAGCCGCCTCACTTTCTTGCCTTGTGAATTTGTACCGAAACCCATCCAAAGTCGTTTGACATTTTTTACTGTTGACGTTTTCATCGTTCTAGTTTTCCGGTCAGGATGACTGCATTCGATATACCTCAGACAGCCCATAGTCCATTCACCAGTCCATCTGTTACGTCAATATTGGTTTTGAGAAAGTAAGGCCGACCTATGACAAGCGGAAGTTCGTACGGCAAAATATTTTTGTCCACTATGCTCATTTTATGGATCTTTTGACAGAACTGCTACTCCGGCCGCCCACTGATCATCTCTCTTGAACTGAACGCGGCAAGTCTCGGAAAGCAAATGAATTGAGCTTATCTACGTGACTGTCACCTGAGACTCTAGCAGTTCAATGTTAAAAGCGAGGCATCATTATAACCCCATTTAGTAGAAGACATGATCATTGATAGCCGACGTGATGAACAGCTCATAGAGACTCGTTACTCGTGATAAAGCAACATACACAAGTGTTGTCTATGTTTTTAATCGTAATGTAATATCGTAATTGTAATTCGTATTTCGTATCGTAATTTTTTTTTTGATATTTCTGATCAATGGAAAAGTTGATGGTTTCTATTTCATTTTCTAAATTAGTTTTTTTGTTTTCCCTACTATTATACATATACATACAAGCAAGCCATGTATAGTACAAAATTGTTTTATTGAGTTTGTTGCTTTTTTTCAAACGAAGTAGGTACACGTCATTTTCGTTCGTTTCATTTACAAGTTTACTCTAATACAAAAATTTTTGGTAGGCGCGAGCAAAGATGTTTACACATCAAAAAACTTTACATTAAGCCCCTCATACATGGTCAGTTTTGAATGGCAATCAACGTGATTGATATTCACGACTGACCGTGTATGTGTATGACTGATAATGATTGACAATCAAATTTTATGATTGATGAAATTCAAACATGTTTGAATTTTTATCATCAGTCACGATGTTTGACATTCATGATTGCTCGTGTATGTACATGAATGTCAGTCGAACGAGCAGAAAAGTACAGTGAACATCAGCCCACGTGTAAATAATGAATAAGTACCTATATTATTTATTGAAGTATACTATATTTTATAATACATCACTTAAGATTTTTTTATTCAATTTAAACTTCATTTATAATTAATAAATTGCATAATGAAGAATTTTGGCGTGGCTTTATTAATTTATACCGTAATTTACCGGCCACATGGCGAATAAAAAGTCAAATGTATAAAAATCGAATTTTGAAGCAAGAAAGTTACTTAAAATTAGCTGAAAAATTAAAGGAAATTGATCCGACTGCTGACGTTAAGTCGGGTGCAGGTACTGATGATATATACGTGCTTTCAGTGTGGTATTTTAACGAGCTAGAATTTTTACGCGAACATGAAATTCAAGTAAGTGGAACTTCAACCATGGACGAAGAGAATGAAGAAACATGTTTGATCGACAATAGTAATACAGTACGTATAAATTTATTATGTTTTTGTTTTTTTCACTACTTCTAGGTGTTTTTATTTACATACTAAATATCATTTACATTATCGATTACATTGTTTTGCCAATTGACTTCCCCAGCGTTGTTAAAATAATAACAAAACTTATCTCTTATTTCTTTAGCCGTCATAGGTGCATTTCTTCCCTGGCAAGGTTGTAATTGACTTAATCGTTGATTTACACTTTTCCAACTTCCTGGTTCTATAATTCCTGTATTCATATTTTCAGTATCAAAACTTTCATTTAGAAACATGCCCATTTTATTTTTTCTTAGAAAGTTATGTAAATGGCAGCAAGTACGAACAATTATTGCGGTTTTTTCAGGACTTAAATTAATCTTAGCAGTATACGAAACTGCGATGCTAATATCCCAAATGTGTTTTCTTCTTATCTCTACTTAAATTCCTTTGTGGATCAGGTTGCATCAAATTGTTAGAAAGCGGAAATGCGTCACCCGCCACAAAACATATGGCATTTTGCCAGTGATTCCTGGTAAGTAATCAGGCTCTGGAATCTTGATTTTATTTTCTTGAAAATTCTTCTAAAAAGTTGAATTTGAAAACACTCTTCCACTCGTCCATTGGGACCAATATCTACCATAATAAACTCGAAGTTTGCGTTGGCAATAGCCATTAGAACAATACTGAAAGTGTGTTTGTAGTTGAAATAATACGAGCCAGATTCCTGTGGTTTAATTATTTCGATATGTTTACCGTCGACCGCACCTAGGCAATGATCATAATTCCATTTTGTACTGAAATCATCAGATACAACTTTCCATTCTTCTTCTGAAGTAATTAGGCCTTCTCCTGGTAAGTAATTAGGCTTGTATGCAACTACAAAAATCTACATCGTACAACGAAATTTTAGCTAAGACTTGGGCTATTGAATTAGATAAGCTTGACCCAGAACAACATCTATTTGAACAAAAAGCAATTAATGACATACTTTTTGAGGCTCGTTTAAAAACACTACATCGTAATTCGATAGAAATATATCATACATGCATGTGTTCTCGTACTTTAACACAAAATTATTCACGGGATTCACCAACACCAAATTATTTAACTGAAAATTCCAATTCATCGCAAACCATTTTCGCAGCAGCTCCACAGATAACTCTAAATATTACAACCTTAGGAGGCACATACACAACATACAATGAACTACTTTCAGACCCTCCGTATACAACTTAAAACTACGTTTCTAGATTCTTGAATTATAATCAAAAATAATTAATATAAATTTAATTGTTAAATAAGTACTAATATTTTATACTACATACTATTAAAATTTGTTTGGATACATTTTTCTATGAGTTAAAAAAAAATTCTTACTTTTATATTGTCTTTCAGTACAGTCGTTATAGCTTGACAGGTTTCTATTATAATTTTCCCAAGTGCTTGGTGGTGCGATTGCAGTAATAAACTTAAGTTCTTCGAAATTAACTCCAGTCGCTAGATACCGTAGCGTGCATGACAAACGCTGGGCTGGTGATATCGGTTCTCTCATATACTGCTTTTGTATATATGGTGTAACTATCTCCAACAATTTTCAAAATGTCATATGGTCCATACGAAGATAGTTCTTGTAACCAGAAGGGGATGTCAGCTGCAGTTCTTGTATGAGGTTATGATCGGAGAATGTTTTTCTTTTTTTTACCATTCTTTGACCCAGATTTTTTCTTTCTCTTCTTGCGTTTCTTTACATCAACACACGCGAGATAAATGGCAATACCAATAAGAGCATTTTTATCCATTTCAATAAATTGACGAACTCAAAAAAAATATAATATGTAAAAATGTACCGAAGTCAAGTTTCTACCAAATAACAAAAACTATACATGTGTGCGAATATACAAATAGCATACATTTAGGAGGAATACTGGCAACAATTGTTGCATGATAAAAATAAATTAATAATTAAAATTAATTAAGTAAATAGTCCCATATAGAAAAACATGATTTTTATGATAGCCTTGTTACTTTAATAAAAAAATGCAAAATGGTCGGTTCCTTTGTTCAGTCATATCAATAACAAGCAGTAACTGCAACAGTTGTTGCACGAAACTTCAATGAACAATTTTGTTCTGCAGAAGTCAAAAGTCCCATATATAGACATAGTTTTTTATGATGGCCTTAGTATGCACTTTAATATAAAAATGCCAAATGGTCGGTCCATGGGGTCGGTCATATGAATAACAAGCAATAACTGCAACAGTTGTTGCACGAAACTTCAATGAACAGTTTTGTTCTACAGAAGTCAAAAGTCCCATATATGGACAAGGTGTTTTATGATGGCCTTAGTATGTACTTTAATACAATATGAATAACAAGCAATAACTGCAACAGTTGTTGCATGAAACTTCAATGAAAAATTTTGTTCTACAGAAGTCAAAAGTCCGATATAAAGACATGGTTTGTTATGATGGCCTTAGTATGCACTTTAATACAAAAATGCCAAATGGTCGGTCCCTGGGGTCGGTCATATGAATAACAAGCAATAACTGCAACAGCTGTTGCATGAAACTTCAATGAAAAATTTTGTTCTACAGCAGTCAAAAATCCCATATATAGACATGGTTTTTTATGATGGACTTAGTATGCACTTTAATATAAAAATGCCAAATGGTTGGTCCATGGGGTCGGTCATATGAATAACAAGCAATAACTGCAACAGTTGTTGCACGAAACTTCAATGAACAGTTTTGTTCTACAGAAGTCAAAAGTCCCATATATGGACAAGGTGTTTTATGATGGCCTTAGTATGTACTTTAATACAATATGAATAACAAGCAATAACTGCAACAGTTGTTGCATGAAACTTCAATGAAAAATTTTGTTCTACAGAAGTCAAAAGTTCGATATAAAGACATGGTTTGTTATGATGGCCTTAGTATGCACTTTAATACAAAAATGCCAAATGGTCGGTACCTGGGGTCGGTCATATGAATAACAAGCAATAACTGCAACAGCTGTTGCATGAAACTTCAATGAAAAATTTAGTTCGATAGAAGTCAAAATTCCCATATATAGACATGGTTTTTTATAATGGCTTTTTTGTAACGGTTTTTATAATGACCGACCCCAGGGACCAACCATTTGGCATTTTTAAAATAAAGTGCATACTAAGGCCATCATAAAAAACTATGCCTATATATGGGACTTTTGACTTCTGTAGAACAAAACTTTTCATTGATGTTTCATGCAACAGCTGTTGCAGTTATTGCTTGTTATTGACATGACCGACCCCAGGGACCGACCATTTGACATTTGTGTATTAAATTGCATACTAAGGTTATCATAAAAAACCATGTCTATATATGGGACTTTCGACTTCTGTAGAACAAAACTTTTACAGTTATTGCTTGTTATTCATATGACCGACCCCATGGACCAACCATTTGGCATTTTTATATTAAAGTGCATTCTAAGGCCATCATAAACAACTAACTTAACTGTTGCAGTTACCGACCCCAGGGACCGACCATTTGATATTTTTGTATTAAAGTGCATACTAAGGCCATCATAAAAAACCATGTCTATATATGGGACTTTTGACTTCTGTAGAACAAAACTGTTCATTGAAGTTTCGTGCAACAACTGTTGCAGTAATTGCTTGTTATTCATATGACCGACCTCATGGACCGACCATTTGGCATTTTTATATTAAAGTGCATACTAAGGCCATCATAAAAAACCATGTCTATATATGGGACTTGTGACTTCTGTTAAACAAAACTGTTCATTGAAATTTCGTGCAACAACTGTTGCAGTTATTGCTTGTTATTCATATGAACGAACCAGCTAGCATTTTTGACATTTAGTATATTGGACCGACAATTTAGCATTTTTATACTTTAGACTATGTTATACTTTAACTTAAAAACACGGTTTTTTTACGTTACGCATATTCAGCATATTAAAGCCTTACTTTCAAATGAATGTTTCGATTGGCTGCGATTTTCTGAAAATAATCGAGGTGAATTCGCGATAGTTTTTCCAAATTTGCATTGGGCAATAAAAATATTTAAAAAAATTATTTTTTTAGTTAAATCATTTACATTTAATAATTCTCTAAGTATAACAGAAAAAATCTATCATAAAAGTTCTATAGTTTTCTTGTAATATCGCTGTTCTGCATAGTTATGTATAATAACGGAGTAGTTCAGAACTATGCAGAACAGCGATATTACAAGAAAACTATACAACTTTTATGATGGATTTTTTCGGTTATATTTAGAGGATTATTAAATCTAAATTTATTAATTAAAAAAACTAATTTTTTAATTTTAAATTGGGCATATTTGGAAAAACTATCGAATTCAACTCGATTATTTTCAGAAACACGCAGCTGATTGTTACACAATTTTATTTGTATTCGCCTAATTGTTTTCTAATTTTTAAATCAATGTTTCGATTGTATTGCATATTTTTATTTTTATTCGCCTAATTGTACTCTATGTACTTTCTTTTTACCTAAAAGCAACATTTAGGGAAATAACTAACCAATACATATATAGCGTATACGTATATGAGAATTTTTTTTTGTACTTGATAGGCATAAAAATGTGTGTGTTTGTACTTGATAGGCATAAAAATTGAATTTACCCAGGACGAAAAAGCTTTAATGACTAACTAAATAAATGAATGAATGAAGATTAACCATCTTAACTGACCGAATATGGAAGTTATCAATCATCACTCGAGAATGTCGATCACGTTGATTGCCATTCAAAACTGACCGTGTATGGGGGGCTTTAAACACAGCAAAAATGCAACAAAATCACAAAACAAAAATCACTCGATAAGAACAGATAAAAATCTGCAAAAAAATGAAAAAGAAAAATTCTCTTTATATACTAAAACGAATAAAAAAATATTTGAAAATTTTTTTTTCGTTTTAGTATATAAAGAAAATTTTTTAAATTTCTGTTTCATTATTTTTGCAGATTTTGAGCTGTACGAATCGAGTGATTTTTTTGTGATTTTGTTGTATTTTTGCTGTGTTTAACCTTTTGAAGTCGTATGTCACTCTGGAAGTGACAACATAAATTTACTCTAAAACTCGTATATCAGTCTGTAGAACAAAACAAAAGTATGTACCACACTGTAAAAGATTACAAAAAAAAATTCCCCGAAGATCCCCGAAAAAATTCCCCGATGAAAAATTCCCCGAATGATATGCCGCTTATCAATAAAAATTCTCGCAAGTGTCCCCCTATCATCTTTAGAAATACGATGGATAATAATGGCCTTTAAGCATTACACTAAATAAAAAAAATCCCCCGAAGATCGCAGTGATTAGCCGCTTATCACTAAAAGTTCTCGAAAGTGTCCCCCAAGTGCCAGTATACTCAGATTTGTGCTATCATCTCTAGAATTAAGTGTTAATGGCCCTTATAAACTCATAATACCCGGTTTTCAGTTTCTACATGTGCTCTTTTACTTTTTGAATTTTCATAGATTCTATAGAAGTTTACCGGAGGTCGCACTAAGTTTCTGTAAACCATCAACCTCAAGTATATTCAAATATATTTAATGTTGTTCTTATAATGGTTAAATGGACAAATCTCTTCACATACAGCAAAACCAGTATATTGGACCTGAAATCATTGTGGTAAACGCTGACTTTGAATTAATAATCTTGGTGTTAATAATTAATATTAATAATTGGTGAAACAGTTAAAATCTTCTAATTATCTTTTCTTCAATTCTGCCGTTTCTACTATGCAAACCCGGTGCATAATACACGAGAAAATTATATATTCAGGTTCAAAATTTGAATTGAACATCAAGTTGCTTACCAAATTTTAGAAGAATAGACGGTAAGAAAGATCGAACTTGCACACGGAATCGACACCAATAATTCTGTAATATTTTGCTTAATTGAAATTGCTGGAGATATCTAGCGATTTTCTAATTTTCATGTAAAAGTTCTAGTGGGATAAATAACAAATTCAACCCTGCCATAATTTTTTTTTGATAGTTCTACACTTTTTGTTAAATTGTGTATCTACAATTTTTGTTTTTTGTTTATTTGTGTAGCTACACGTTTGATAAATGTTGAAAACTTCACACCGGTCTTCATTCAATGATAAAGTTACGAGATTTTTAAAATGATTTATGCGATTTTGAAAAACGAGATTTCGAGGTCAACCCTAACAAAGGAGATAAATTAAATTGTAAAACAAATTGTTTTTCTAACCTTGGCTCAGCTCCAAATGGTAACCTGTGGAGTAAGGGATGATTCAGTGAAAAGGAACTTTTATATTAGTGCGACATTATGAATCAAATCAACCTAATATAAAAAAGACCACACCTACTATAAGAAAAGCAATTTAAAACTTTCAGCTAAATATTTTGCAGCAGGGAAACTACTTGACGCACATCAAAAATTAAAAATGCAATTTTATTTCCATTTTAATTATCACTAAAAAAATTACTATCAATTTTCAAATATAAGAATCGGCGCTAGATGTCATTTGTAGAATAGGTATGTCATTCGTGATTGTTTCTAGGAGTGTTTTATGTGATATTGTTGAGTTTTTTATTTTTGAGATACTATTTCATAGTGATTTATTAGTGATGATAATTGAGGAAAGTTGAAATCTTGAATAATTAAAACTGATAACGTAAAACGTATTTCTTTCTCTTTCTCGCTTGCAAATACCTGCACAAGATTGTCAATTTGATTGGCTTTCTTTACCACCACCCAAAATTTTGTTTGATTGCTTAGAGGTAAGTATTTTAACCAGAAAAATTAATCAAGATCTCGCTTATAATTGTTGCATCAAGAGACTAATAAGGTGTATTGCAAAAAGTGTTTGTTATCGCAACAAATTTTCAGTATTTTCTAAGAACGTTGGAAATGCACACTGCGAACGTTTCACATCAGAATATGGTTTAACAAATACTTGGAATGGCAACTTTTTCGCTTTGAAATTTAATCTCATAAATTTTAAAAAGAGATGGAACCAAAATTCTGTAAAGTGAAATTTAGAAACTTCCTATTTGTTCTAAATCCAGATGCGCCATTACTCGACCGCTTAAATTTTTGTTCAATCCAACCTAGTTCAAGTCTGTTATTAAATGCAAAAAGGCAAAATTACTCAAGTAAACTTTCCAACCCGACTTGCTGCCGAGTCCGGTACCACTGTTGTTTTAGAAGTGATTCACATAGTCAATTAACCGGCAGTTCGTTAATAAAAAATGCATGTTATGTTGCAACTGATAAATTAATTAATATTTTAGATAAACACTAACCTATTTAGGTACTTGTTGTTATATAACGTATATTACGGTCATGCATAATTTATACTACATGGGCTACAAAAAAATCTCTGTTTAACATGAAATTAAGTCATTTATGATTCATATGAGAACACCAAATTTGTGAGGCAGAAGTATGGGAGAAAGGTATAGTTGCATGCCTGCAGCTTTATTTTTTTAATTGTTATACCAAACCATTCACATGCAACACATTGCAAGTTTAAACAGCATACAAAATATTAATTATTTTATTTTTTTTTGAGGAAGCTTTTATACTTTTTAATGAAAATTAAATGTATTTCACAAATTTTGTGATTGTCGGTTGTGTTATTGTTGTTTTTATACTCCGTTTATGTATATATATATATAGCGTATGTATAATACATATATATTATATGCTCATTGCTCGTATTTTTGCCATTGTCATAAAAATAAAAATTTTTATTCGGAAAAATCACGTATACAATAGTTGGGAAGATGTAGTACACACAACTATTACACCCTACTAGTAGAAGAATGAAGGAATTTAAAAATATGCAATAGCAAGAGAAACAATATGACTCACATAATATCTATTCGCGTATAGTGGGTAGTAAAGCGAATAAAGAAAAGAAAAAATAGTTGTTGTAAGCCTCAAGTAGTTCCAGAAGCTTCCACATAAAAATAAAACTCATCTTAAATCTTATTAAATTTTATAATTTTCGTTATAACATTATTATTATGAGTATTTTTTTATATAAAACCCTAGATATTTTTATTTCATTTAAAAACAACGAGGGAACGAGCTTTAATTTATTGTTTAAAACAAGAAATGTGAAAATGATAAAACCACAGAGTATAACTCATCTCTCGTTGCAAATTTTATACATGTGAGTTGAGTATGTACCTTGAGCACATATTATTTCTATAAATACATGTATACACCACTCGTTTTTATAATTAGGCGGTAAAGATAATTAGAGCAAAGTTGATTTAAATCGAGAAAAACATGACAGGAAAAACATATTTCTACGATAGGTAGCTGTTTAATATTAAAGGGGCACATAAGATTCACCTTTATGCCACTTAGTTTAAAACACATTTACCGAAGTCGAAATTAACTTATTTATTTACACAGTATATAATATATGAGAGGCAGATTTCATCATCACGAGAAATCAACGGCAACGAGCTTTTATTTTTTTGGTTAGTATTCATACTATGTTATGTATATTTAAATGGTAAAATAGACTGCAAAATTTCCATTTGAGTTTTCTAGTTTTTCGTTTTATCTTCTTATTCCCATTATTATTATATTATATAGACTTTACAGTAGTTACCAGAGCTGGATGAAAATCACGGACAAGTAATAGTTTGAAACAGGTATAAACGATTTTTGTGGTGAAAATGGAAAAACAATACTTTGAGTGTTTTTTTGCGATATGAATTTTAATTGAGAACATAACGTGTTGTTGGTATTACATTTTAAAGTAAATGATGCATATTGTAAAATTTGTGTATGTTGCAAGACCGATCATTAAAATACGATTATATAATGATTTATTGTGCATACACCCTGATCATCTGGAGCAGGATCTGCAGTGAAATTTAAAAATTGGTTATAAATTAAAAATCTCTCGCGTATATACAGCGTTCATATCATTGTGTTATTATTTTTTTGTTTGGTGTGGCGGAAAAGCTCTCTAACGTAATGGGAAATAAATTCTACGCTTGATAAAAATATCAAAATAACAAAAAATAAATATTTTCCCAATTTTCCTCATCTCACAACACATACATACACCTCTAACTCCGCGTTATATTTGTTTATATATAACACAGTGTATCATGGATTATTTTATATAATATTATATCGAATGCGGATACCAGATGCAGATACATTCATTTTGAAGGAAAAACACAACAAAAGCAAGCAGAACTAAAATTCTTTTTTTTTTTGTGTATGTTTCAAAACAGCAACAACGATTACCTTTTATCTATGTAGTCGTTATTGTTTTTCATGTGCACTATCGCTGTATCGATAAGGAAGAATATTCTGCTGTTCCATCAAAGTTGTATTCAATATATAAAATTCATTCGATGTGTCTAATATATTACTTAGTCATTGTACCAAATCAAATTGGTATAATCTTGAATTTGCCACGTAAAAGAAACGTAACCAATTCATCGAAAACTCTAAACCTATTAAGACTTCACATCTCTATAATCCCTTATTAAATTTCCATTCTGCTGGATTTCACATTCAGATTACACAACATATATAGCACACTCACAATGAGTATACACCTTTTACTATTTTTATTTTTGACATTGTCACCTAACATCCCCCAACAAAAACCTTTCATCACGTCACATCACACACAAAAAAAAATTACAATAATTCAAATTCATCATAAATCATTTTATCAACATCCCGACAATAATAAAAAAATAGAATGTCGGCAAATCTAATTTATTTATTTAAAAAACTTCATCAATTTTCCAAAATACGATTTTCATAATTTTCCATTACAGTGATCACTATAAATAGGCATTCAACGGATTTTTTGCCTACCCGATTCATATATTGCACGAAAGCCTATACACGAACGTAAACATATATATAAATACGAAGGATAGGCATACACGAATGCAAAAGCTTAACAAGATTAGTGACGAACTATTATAGTCTATATGTATGTACTACACATCCGGTATATATACATCGGTACACGTATACAGTGTACACGTAAGAGCTTTTCAACCGTTTCGCCCTATATTTTATATGTTTGTTGTGCTCAATCTGCCGTGTATTGTCATGAATAAAATGTGCGGGATGTATTTTTTTATGGGAGTAGGTACGTATGTGTTGTTGTTATTAAATGATTTGGTTGTGTGGCACGCGGGTGAACGTTTTATTTGATTTGTAGGGCGGATGGTTTTTAGTGCAAAAAACTTGTAGCAATAAAACTGCACGCATTATAAACATAATACTGAAACCATAAAATACTTTGCACAGTTGTGGCGATAAATACTATAGTGGGGCTCCTTCAATTTGGATTTTAGTGCCTGCAATGTAAAATAACTTGTTCAAAAAATATAAATGGGCTGTTACTTTAAAATAGGCATTACATATTTGTTCAGCGATTCTAATAAATTCTCCATGTTACCTGAAAGCACAACTAAGTGGCCGATATGTTCGACATCGCTTTGAATTAATTAGTTAAATCAGTGTTACATAAAAAAAGTATTAAATTTGGCGAAAATAGAAAATTAAAATTTTCTAACGCAAAATTTATTAACCACCTTTGTAAACTGCGTCGTGCACAACAATTCTATAAAATCAATCATCAAGTGTTACATCATTCTGAAATTACATATAGAAAAATTCACCAAAATATGTAGGAGTGGATCAATACTGGGACTCTTACAAATTCAACTATATTGAAAATATAATTGTTAGAAAAATTAATTATCGAAATATTCACCAATACTATATATGCGGTCTTTTGCCATTTATCTAGTAGATGATTAATGCCTTCGCGATGGAAACTTGGTAGTTTCGAAGCAAAATAGTCATCGAGCCATTCTTGCACATCTTCAATTTTCGTGAACCGCTGGTCTTTCAAATATGATGACATCGAACTGAATAAGTAATACTCAGAGGGAACCAGGTCTTGAAAATATGCCGCATGGTGGACAACTTCCCAGCCTAAGAAGAAGAGTTTCTGTTGACTGATTTTGCTATTTACGGACGAGCGTTTTCATACAGCAATATCACATTCCGCCTTCTTTGGCCCACAAATGGTCAATTTTCCTCCAGAGCATCACTTAATTTGATAAATTAGGCCTTGTAACGTTCAGCTGTAATTGTTTCAGCAGGTTCCAGAAGCTAATAATAAATAATTCCATTCCAATCCCACCAGACACACAGTAACATTTTCTTGGCATATCAATATTCATTTTTGCAGCTGATGTTGATGGCTGGCCTGGATCAACCAATGCTTTTCTAATGAGTTTGTGCAAAATCAGGTATTTTGTACCGAGAAAGCAAATTATTCATTTAAATGTTAACTCTTTTTTTTTACGCTATTTGCCGTAGGCACTTGGCGAAACACACTTATACTTAATAAACACATTTTTATTAATCACTTGTTTTTTGTTTCGCAGAATATTTTGAATATTTTTCAAAAAGTTTAAAAAATCACTCGATCGGTTTCGACTTGTTAGGTCATCATCAGGAGTACCTACTGATTTGTATTAGTAAAAATTTTGTTATATAGTAGAAAAAAGCAAAATATAAATAAAAATAAAAGGAGGGGAAAAAATAAGCAATAAAAATTAATCTACGGATCGCGCAGGTAGGCGATGAGTCATAGGTTGAGTAACAAAATTCAAGGTATATTATTGCGTACGTGAGAATAGAAAAGGGCGGGGTCTGTAATTGGTGAGATCCGGATTTCTCTCTGTTCGTTGAGGATATTATGGTTAAGAAATATTGATTTTCGAATTTCGTAAGATTCTAAGGTATCTAAACGTCTGCCTTTGTGTTGTATATGTAATATGTCTAAATTGTTCAAGCGAGCTGTATGATTTTCTGAAGTTAAATGGCTATGGAAAGTTGATTGATTGCAACCAGATAAATGTTCTTTAGCTCTAACTCCAAAATTGCGCCCAGTCTGACCAATATAGGTGAAACTACAATCATTGCAATTGATCCTATAGACACCAGAATTGGAAAGGCGATCAACTCTAGGTTTATTGTTAAAAATCATTTTCTTTATTGTGTTATTATTATTAAAAGCAAAACTAATATTGGTATAATTGGACACGATGTTGCTAATCCGTTGGCTCGTTTTTTCTATATACTCTAAGCGACGCCAATTTTCCCGCGTTGGACTATTCGGTGGATAAATACCCGTTAGAGTTTTACGCTTTAGCTTTTTATTTAATAACTTTAATATAGTCCTAGTTGCATATCCGTTATTCGTTGCTATTTGAAGAATTATGTTAAGCTCAGTGTTATAATTTGAATTTGACAGAGGTATGTTTATTAGTCTTTCTGTGAGTGAGTGGAAAGCTGACATTTTAATATTATGGGGATGGGAATTAAAATTGCTTCCTAACTATACTAACATTAGATGCAATAGTAAATCTTTGGAGGGAAGAAGAGCTATCAATGTAGCGCGTTGTAGCTGGAGGGATAACGAGCTGCGTAAAGGGTATGCTACCAGGAACAACTTATATCTCCATCTTATAGTTGTTCACACTGAGTTAGCAATTCGTTTGCACTCTGTTGAGTTCGATTGGCTGGACAAAAAAGTTCGTGCAGAGGTAGCAGAAATTTCACATATTCAATATGTGAAACAAAAAGCTAAACTGGATGTGTTGCGAGATAAGGCTTATCCATTTAACCGTAGAGGTAATAGTGGTTCGTCTGATTTCCAATTTCATCCACGTTTTAAGAACTTGTCCTCAGTCGTTTTCCGTGATACAGAGGTGCAAATGCTTAGCAACGGAGTGAATTTTGCCCCTACGCCAAACAAAATCAACCTTCGATCATTCGAAAATCTGGCTGTAGATGCCGAAACAGCCTTATCTGGCCAGATAACCCAAATAAAATCAGTGTGTGCGTTACAAATAAAGAAAGGTATTGATAACTCTTCTTCTCCGATAAACTCTTCTTCTTCTGCTGCTTCTAATACTAACCTCAAAGTGATTGGTGCGTTAAAGAAAAAACTACGTGACCATGACCTTATGCCGTGTAAAGCGGATAAAGGCAATACAATTACTGTGCTCACAAAAGTCGATTACTGCAATAAAATTTCTGATTTTATTACAGAAAGCAAAGCAATAGAGCTTGGCAGAGATCCAACTAAGTATTTTAAGACTTCGGTTAGTAAGTGTATCAACCAATGCCAGAAGTTATTTGATGGAACTGGTTGGAAGTACTCTGTCATGAATCCATCTGCTCCGATCCTTTATGGTTTACCAAAAATCCATAAGGAAGGCATTCCGATTAGACCAATAGTAGCGTATTGTAATGCTCCTGCCTACAAGCTATGTAAGGGTTTCATAAATTTTTTCAATTGTCATACTAATTTCTTTTCGGCTTACTCGGTTAAGAACTCGGTAGAATTGATTAACAAAATTCAAGACGTCGACATTCCGTTACATTCAAAACTAGTTTCATTTGACGTTGCCAGGGTTTTTTTTCACTTCTATTCCAATTAATACTTTGTCCCAAATACTTTGTAATTACTTAGATAGGGATGTTGTAGATGAGAGCTTACGTCGTGAACTAAAGTTAGTTTTTGAGACTTGTATTAAACAAAATTATTTCTGTTTTGATAATACATATTTCAAATTCGCTGATGGTCTACCCATGGGCTCCCCTCTGTCACCTTTGTTGGCTGAAATCTTCATGAATTTCTTCGAACAAATGATCATATCAAATAACAATCCTTATTTTCGTCATATAATCTTTTGGTATCTATAGATATGTTGATGACATATTATGTCTATGGAATGGAACTGATAGACTGTTAGACTCTTTCCTTACTTGGTTAAATTCTCAATATCCCACCATTGATTTTACGTTAGAAAAAGAAGAAAATAAATGTATTAATTTTCTAGATATAACAATAACCAGGATTAATTCTACTTTAGACTTCAAAATTTATCGGAAACCCACGTATACACACGCTGTTATCCCTAGTTCTTCAAACCATCCCCATAATATTAAAATGTCAGCTTTCCACTCACTCATAGATAGACTAATAAACATCCCTCTGTTAAATTCAAACTATAACACTGAGCTTAACATAATTCTTCAAATAGCAACGAATAACGGATATGCAACTAGGACTATATTAAAGTTATTAAATAAAAAGCTAAAGCGTAAAACTCTAACTGGTATTTATCCACCGGATAGTCCAACGCGGGGAAATTGGAGTCGCTTAGAGTATATAGGAAAAACGAGCCAACGGATTAGCAACATCGTGTCCAATTATACCAATATTAGTTTTGCTTTTAATAATAATAACACAATAAAGAAAATGATTTTTAACAATAAACCTAGAGTTGATCGCCTTTCCAAGTCTGGTGTCTATAGGATCAATTGCAATGATTGTAGTTTCACCTATATTGGTCAGACTGGGCGCAATTTTGGAGTTAGAGCTAAAGAACATTTATCTGGTTGCAATCAATCAACTTTCCATAGCCATTTAACTTCAGAAAATCATACAGCTCGCTTGATCAATTTAGACATATTACATATACAACCCAAAGGCAGACGTTTAGATACCTTAGAATCTTACGAAATTCGAAAATCAATATTTCTTAACCATAATATCCTTAACGAACAGAGAGAAATCCGGTTATCACCAATTACAGACCCCGCCCTTTTCTATTCTCACGTACGCAATAATATACCTTGAATTTTGTTACTCAACCGATGACTCATCGCCTACCTGCGCGATCCGTAGATTAATTTTTATTGCTTATTTTTTCCCCCTCCTTCTTTTATTTATATTTTGCTTTTTTCTACTATATAACAAAATTTTTACTAATACAAATCAGTAGGTACTCTTGATGATGACCTAACAAGTCGAAATCGATCGAGTGATTTTTTAAACTTTTTGAAAAATATTCAAAATATTCTGCGAAACAAAAAACAAGTGATTAATAAAAATGTGTTTATTAAGTATAAATGTTAACTCTTCGGTTTTTGTTTTCTTCGGCCAGTTTATGAAGAACCCATTTTCCTTCCTTCTGTATTTTCCCATTGCATGCAATCGAAGTGATATGGCTTGGTGAGTAACTCCTAACTAGTCTGCAAGCTCAATTTGAGTTTGACAAAGTATTTTCATCTAGTAAAACTTTAAGTTCTTCGACATCAAATAGTTTTACTGCACCTGGACGTGGATCGTCCTCAAGAATAAAATTGCCATCATGAAATCTTGCAAACCACTTTTTTACTTAGGAAGATTCACATTCCTGAACATTCTTCAAACAAAGCCGAATCGCAAATGTTGCTTATCGACATCCATCTCTTAAAATTGATACACATAAAATTGAAAATGACTGAAAAGTATGTCATAAAAATAACAATTGCAAGGAACTACTAATATTGTCAGTACGTGGACGAAGAGATTTTTTTTTGTTTTTATTTAAGAAATCTTTATTTCTGTATAATATTACAATTAACTAATCATATAGATTGTTTTATGATTTTAGTAGTCTACTCTTGTGGGATGAAACCTATCGGTTTCCCAGCTCACAAATTCACAAATTTACAAAAAACGTGTACCTCAGGTACCCCCAAAAATCAGTTTGATGGCACTTAAAAATACAAAAAAGGTACCACTGGATAGGTATTGAAATAGACTTTGAATCTGCATTAAAAAAACTAAACAAATATTGGATTTTTTGATATTTTTGAACTTTAGTGGAAAAGTGTGCAATGTGTGTTTTTTTTGCACCCAACTGTAGATCGACTAATGGCCGGTTGCACAGAAAAATGACAAACGGCCGGTTAGTTGTGCGCCAGTTAAATTTTTTATATGATATCTGTTTTTGCAGTCAGAAAAAAATCAACGCAAACTTAGTTAAACATATTTTATTATGTGGAAATATTTAGCTTGCGTATAAATATTTAAGTGGCCAATTTTGGTTGAGTAACTTTTTAGCTAATCGTTAATTATTTCCATGGATAAAATAAATTTCATCAAGCTTGCGATGATTTTTTTCTGACTGCGAAAACATATTTCATATAAAACATTTTCCTGGCCACAACTAACCGGTCGTTACTGCGAGTTCATACGACGGATAAAAATCCCGGATTTTTCTATCCCAGATTTTGTTTTCAATATTTTCAACTTTTTTATATGAAAAGAGGCGTGCCCGTTGTATAATTTACTTTATGTAATTGGTTAAAACGATGGGATAGTAAAATCCGAGATTTTTATCCGTCGTATGAACTCGCAGTTAGTCATTTTTCTGTGCAACCGCACATTAGTCATTGTTGTTTTTATTTTTTGAATGTTTTTTTGTTGTTTTCATTCTTTCCTTTCGCCTTTCTTCCTTTCCCTCATTTTTTATATTTATTTTCGCTGCTCGTTCAGCCTCATTACCATCATCGATGTTAGCCGCTCTTGGGTCTGAATCAACCAGTGGTTGCACTCTTTTCCTTGGTGGTCGTTCGGCCTCGTTACCATCATCGATGCCAGCCACTCTTGGCTCTGAATTAGCCAGTGGTCGCACTGTTTTACCGGTAGGGGATACCATTTTAAATTGGGATGCCGATTTTCCTCCTACAATTCGTGATTTTCATCACTGTATCGGGGGATATGGAATCATCCAATGCCGCAATGATATCCGTTTCCTCGTCAAAAGCAGTTTCATCGTACACTTCACTGCTCGTCAAAACCCTTTCGCGGACACGTCGGTAATAACCGATGCTTCAATTGACCTACCGTGGGACACGTCGGTAATAACCAACGTTGTTCTCATATGATTAACATTGAATGTGGTTTTCTGTGTCCCACAGGAAGCGTTTCTGTTTTCATTGTGTGTCCGCAAAAGGGTCTTTCTCAACCGTCTTGAAACGAGTTTCAATTTGAAGAGCTGTTAACGTTTGCTCGTACGTGTTATTTATTTTATCGGCAAGAAACTGCCATAAGTGTTTTTTTGTCCGGAATTTTTCACAGGGGCCAACTTCTCCAAAATACGTTGCATAGGTATTCAATAAATACTTTGTCTGTCCTCTGTCCACCTAATTGGAACTCGATTATCTCAAATGATTTATTTAGACACAAATGTATGTTAGTACATATAGTATTTTTAATTAATAAACAGCAATTTAGCTAAGCTCACCTGAATCCAAATATTGGTCCTTATCCATTGTTAAATTCCTAACTGTTTGATCCGGTGGAATATGACCTGGTTCTTCCTTTCCACTAGCACATTTCAAATTAAAATGGGTGGCCACTTCACTATATACAGCTTTCATGATATTTCCAACTATGATTTTTAATTAATTTGTTAAATTGTAATTTATAAGTAAGAAAAACTATAGGTAAATATATATTATAAACACTCACTGTTTATATTTTGCAGTAATACGAAACCATTGTCCATTACTACAAAACCATCTTTACTAAATAAAACGTTAAAATTGGATAGATTTATTTGAATTTTCCATTGCAACGGAAAATAAACAAAATGGCATGAAAAATGAACAATATGTCATTTTATACCACGCCTACTTATTTTATTCACAAATACATCTACAAAGAAATAGATTTTTTGGTCATGTTCTTTACCGCACAATAAAATTGATTTTTTTGAAAATCGAAAAGAATTTACCATTAATCAAGTTTTCGATTATTTTTTTCTGACCGCGAAAACATATTTCATATAAAACATTTAACTGGCCACAACTAACTGACCGTTACTAATTTTTCTGTGCAACCAGATATAAGCAACATATCCATAATGGCGGGCGATTTGGACGCGTTCAAGCATATTTTAATGGAACCAACTTCAGAGTCGAGTACCTACTTGCACACCTAATATTGTACTGTTTGATATATTTGCACACTTAATACGTGAAGGTAGAACAAGAACAAATATCCATAAGAAGCTACAAATGAAAAACCCAGCATTTCTGATAGTACAATGCCAATATTTTACAAACTTGCGTTGATATTTTCTCATTCAGGCTCTTTAGTTAACCCAAAAAAAATTAGGGGGACATCTGAAGCTTATACTACGTTAACGTATTCAAACATCTGCATTTCTTTATAAACGCAAATTGTAGTAATTATGCAGTAGTCATTCCGATCGTGTACCCTGATTGAAATTTCAATATATACCGATTCAGTCAACTTCATGTTAACTCGACTCAATCTACAAAATTTGTAAAGTCGAGCTAACTCAATCCTAAAAATTTCAATGGTTACGAGTCGAAAAACAGACACAATAAATATTTATAAAAACAAATATTCGCCCATTCCACACGGGATATCAAAGAAGCACTGCTTCACGCTTCAAAATAAGTCGTAATATATTTTTTATTGCTAGTTTAAAACCATATTTTATCTTTAAACATAAAATTTCTTTGTATTGTTTTGTTCTGCTCTCTCGAAAATAAAATTTTAACTAAAATCTACATCTCAAAAATGCCCTTACATTTTTGTATTTCATTTCTATTTGCGTTAAAGCTGCTTCACCGAAAATATTTTTTTGTTGGAAAATGAGTCGCAATTACACTCAGCTGGTTCTTTGACATCTCGTTTCTTTATATCAACATTTAAAATTATTTATTCTATTACATGATTTGTTTCCCTATTTCGTGTAATTCACTTACGACGCTTAGCAAATTTTAAGATAAGATATTTACAACGCAGAACAGCTGTTAGCCTGGTTATCTATAGCATAATTCATGCTAAGTTAGTTGTTCACAGGTTTTTGCGAACAGCGCATCTACTACATGTACTACTACTAAGATCTGCTACATAAGATTCGGTGTCAGAACTGCCTAGGAATACTGAACCTTCGAGGGTCACTAACACTACAGGATAAGGATGTAATAAATTTTCTAACTTAGGAGTAAACCTGCTTGAAACTATCATTTATCAACATTACAGACCTGTATATCTCTTAAGAATCTCTCCAAAATTCCCTTGTTAGGAAATAATTATTATATTACTTATGTTAGAAGGTTAGTTGGAATTATTCCATCGACTCTTTTTTTCTATCAAAGCTGTCGATGAAGACGGACGTCAATTTTTTCTTGCAAAAAAAAAAAGAAAATTTTTTTTCATTCATATATAAAAGGAAAAAACTTTCGACGAACATCCCCTCCACCGGAAATTTGGAATCAGTGGCAAAAACGGCTGTTACTCCAGTAGAAAGCGATAGGCCAAAAGCAAAGGCAAGCCAGGCACAAGGAGATACAACCAAAACCATTCCAGGTACATCCCAACGAGCGGTAAATAATGTGAGGAAGAGGAGTTACGGAAATGCGAAACGATAATCGTTAAAATGAAAGAAGCAACTAGCGACAGCGTAACATTTCCAACGATGTGAAGAATGGCCTAGGTGAGCTGGAGGAGGCGATGGATGCCATAGCGTTCTATAGAAATAAATGGTTACTGGCGGAACAAAAACCCACAGAAGTAGATGTTAGACAAAAACAAGCGTCACCTGCCCCATCAGGAGGGAAAAAGGTGATTGAAAGCATCGATACTGAGTCTACGACCACACCCAAAGGAACAGGTGGCAAAAGAATTACGTCCAGCCCTGTCCAGTCGGACTCTGTTAAACGGAAAAAGGAAATAGAAAAAGAGAGCAAGGCGAATGGGGAGCAAGAGGAATGGACAATGGTTCAATATAAAATACAACCACGCAATCGCAGCGGTAGGAAGAAGCAGAAGACGCCTAAAAAAACGCCGATTAAAACCACACCAGGCATGACGTACGCTCAAGTGCTCGGCGAGATACGGGGAAAAGTTATTCCCGAAACACTAAACACGGAAACAAAATCAGTACGCCGAACCAGGATGGGGGATGTCCTATTAGAGCTTAGCCACAAAACTAAAACAAGGACGGTCTATGTGAGGCGCTTCGAGGTGCTCTTGGAGGCAGTACCACTGTAAGGAGTCTGGAGCCGAAAACAACGCTCGAAATCAGAGACCTCGACTGCCTAACTACGGAGGCCGAGGTAAAGGAAGCGATACAGAGGAGCCTCAATGAAATAAAGCACGATGCCAAAGTATACCTAACCAAACCAAACCTAAAAGAGCAGAAAATGGCTTTCGTGGAAATTGGGAATTTAGCGGCGACGGAACTCCTTAAAATAGGTCGGCTTAAGATAGGATGGGGGCAGGATATCGAGAAAAACCGTAGTTCCAAGATGCCACGCTTGTTCTGGTTACGGGCATCACCAAGCCATCTGCAAGGGGCCAAACAGGATGCGGCTGGCCATTTCAAGAAGGAATGCCAGGCAGAACCCAGGTGTTTCCTCTGCGTCGAAAATGGCCTAACGGACGATTATACCAAACACACACCCGAGTCAGAAGCATGCCGGATGTTTTGGCAGGCCCGTGACAAAGCCAGGGGTAAGACCGCAAGATGAGGATTCTGCCAGGAAACCTTCACCGAAGCAAGACGGCGGATGCACTACTAGACCAAATCATGCTAGACACTGGTGCGGACCTCCTAATGATCAGCGGGCAATACCGAAATAGAAATGGAGTGGAATGGTACTCGGACAACCTTGGTACGGCCGCCATCTGGATCGCATACCCAAACGTGTCTGAGGCACACGGAAGCGAAGATGGCTTTGTATGAGCCACAATTAAAGGTGTTACCTACGTGAGCTGCTATTTCACGCCGAATGAACCAATCGATGGCTTCCGAACCAAAATTGAATGTCTGGATGATAAGGATGCGTGGACTACGGAAATCGCAAACTTGAGGAGACGTTGCCTACACTTGAAACGGTTAGTCACCAGGGCCAGGAGAAGAGACAGGCATGCAGCAGAACACGCGCGAGAAGAGTATAGGTTTGGAAAACCTAACGTCTGGTGCTAATAATCAAAAAGAATGGCAACCCGAATGCCCCGTCAGCGTACATAGCACTGTGCATGCTGGATACAGCGGGGAAACTGCTTGAGCGCCTACTAAAGCCAAGGCTCACAGCAGCAATCCAGGATGCAAGAGATCTCTCCCCTAGACAGTATGATTTCCGGAAAGGTCGGCGCTATAGATGAAGTGGTGAAAAGCTTTCATAAGGCACAAACCATTTCTCAAGAAACACAGTGCTGCTTGTGACCCTGGATGTGAAGAACGCCTTTAATTCCGCAAGATGGTCCGATATATTATCAGCGGTTACACACAGGTTCCAAATACCGGAGTACCTATTGAGAATGCCGCACAGTTATCTCCAAGATAGGGTGCTTATTTTCGAAACGGTGGAAGGGCAATGCTAACGGCAAAATTAATTAAAAATTTGTATGATTGGATGGATAGGAAACATGGGGAAGTCAACTACTTCCTCACCCAATTCCTGACGGGTCATGGGTACTTCTGCATGTACCGACATACAATAGGAAAACTCGAAAATTCCTTATGCATGTACGGCGACTCTGATCTCGATGATGCGCAGTATACATTTTTCGAATGTATTAAATGGAGGACAGCCAGAAGATCTAACCAGAAGTATCGGTCGCACAACACCTGACACTATAGTGGAAAATATGCTCGACAATCCTTTCAACTGGGAAAAGGTGTCTAAATACGTGGAGGAAATTCTACGGTTGAAGAAACCAGATATGGATCAGCATGTCACAGCGGCAAACTAAACTCGTTAAATAAAGAATGTCTTAAAAGGTGGACGTCTAAATGACACAAAAAGCACACCGTTCCGAAGTAATACGGAAAGTGGTTCCGGAGCGGGTTTTTGTGCGGCAAAAATTACAAATTATGTACTACCTCTTAAAATTTTTATAAAAAGAAACAAAAATAAATGTATAAATAAAAAAAATAAAAAAAAAATTCCATCGACTCACCATGAAAGTGAGGATTTTATTTCGTTTGAATATTTATACCTCAATAGTTACATTCTTATTCTGGTTTCTTCTTGGAGAATTCAAAAATATTACAAACCACATTCTCGTGACGTTTGCATTGTACCATAAATCTTCTTTCGCAATTTTTGAGGAAAAATTTCCGCTATACTAGCTCACAATAGATAGGTTTTAGGTTTCAGTGGTTGACACTTAGGCCATTTTTGGCCAATTGTGATACCACGCATTCATGCTACATCATTAACCCATTCAC
Source organism: Nephrotoma flavescens (assembly GCA_932526605.1). Classification (NCBI taxonomy): domain Eukaryota; kingdom Metazoa; phylum Arthropoda; class Insecta; order Diptera; family Tipulidae; genus Nephrotoma; species Nephrotoma flavescens. Next base: position 107,069,276 of record OW052222.1, read on the forward strand.
CTACTCACACAACTACAGTATACCACTTGCACATTGCAAGCTCCATGTCAACCTGTACATTGACATGGACGGTGGGTCGGCGTTGAATTCTGCACTCCATCAGAGGGTCTTAGTTGTGTTTATTAACATCACCGATTGTATCGATGATGAAAATTCGATTTGCATCTAGCCTCTGATGGGATTCGAACCCAGTACCTCCCGGTCCAAGTGCCGAAGCTTTAACCACTGCACCACTTGTCCGGTTACAATAGATAAAATATATGTGATTTTCATATATTTTTTAGTGTATCGGCTAACATAACTATTAATGTGTTTCGAATCGAATTGGGAAACGCCCAGGTGCATCATGAAAAAATTATCAAACACATCTTTCAAACAGTATTCATAACATCGGCAATTGCCGATTAGTACCATGGTACGCCATCTCCATGCTCTAATTTCATATAAGTTGAAAAAATTCAACTCGAGTATGGAAAAAGTAGGCCGAGTCTTTATAGTATGAAACGATTTCATTATAGAGCATCGATGTAGAGACCATGATACAATATTTTTTCTTATTTCTTGTAGGCAGGCTTCACAGCTACACAAAATTATTTCCCAAAAAAGTGGCACTACTCTCTCTTCTTATCTAGATTCGCGTTAAACACAACATACAACGATTCATTTCATTCATACTTTTTGATATTTACGAAAATAAGTAGATGATTATCGTTTCATCAAATAAAAAAGAAGAAACAAAAAGAGATAAACATAGAGCCAAACTGCACACGATTTCAGCTTCTGGTTTCAAACCAAGTCGTAATAGATTTTTATTGTTAATTTAAACCCTTATTTTATATTAAAACAAAATTTTTTTTGTATTGTTATATTCTGTTCTCTCGAAAATAAAATTTAAAAAAAATTCTACATCTCAAAAATGGCCTTAAATTTTTCTATTTTTTCATTTCGGATTCAAAGACAAAAATTTTATGTCGCAGCTGTGACATAAAATTTTTGTCCTTGAATTCGAAATGAAACATGAGTTTATACGTGTGTTAACCCAACAATGGCTGAGTTTTTAATGTTGTATCAGCAATAAGGTCTATGCAATAAGGACCTAACTAAAACTGCAATCTCCCAGTTTTTAATGTTCTCCTAAAAATACTCACACCTTGTAAAGACCATGATAATATCTAAAATATTTATTATCTCTGATATGTGTTATCAAATGCAGGAATGGTATCTGTTGTATTAAATTTATTGAGGTAGTTAAAACTATTAAGCTTTATTGAGGTAGTTTGAGGCTATTTGAAATACTAATCAATTTTTAACATGATTATCGTATTTTACCGAACAAAATCTTCGTATTTCTTCGTTCAATGAACTATAAGTGCCACCCACACATTGTATAGCAAAATTACCAGCAACAAATCATATCAAAAATTGACGAAGAAAATCCTCTCATTAATTTGTTTCATCTCAAAAATTGTATGGCATTCTAAAGAGTCATAATTTCTAATAATTTTTTTTCTTTCGTTATTCTTGTATTTATGTTGTAGTAGTGTTGTAACTTTTTTAAACAATAAACATGGTTTAAGTTATTTTCTAATAATCTCGAGAGAAGTTTTTTTTTATCTGTACGAGAACAACAACTACTGTAATAATAGTCAACCCATTTTTTGTTTTATAAAAATAAAAACGAAAAACTCTGTGCCGAAAAATTGAGAATGAGGAAAACAAAATTGTGTATATATGAAAAATTTAAGGATTATATACTTAAAACTGAATTAAACTTACATAAATATACAGTTATTTTTTCTACTTTATGTGTGGAATTTTTATAGATTTTTCCACATACATACTACATAGGGGAAACATCTAACCGAAGAAGAATGCAAAGAAAAAGTTAATCTGCATAAGTTTTTTTTTTGTTCTATATTACCAGCTACTTCTAAAAGTACACTACTATTACATTCTACATGTATAACTATGGGTAATTTGTCATTTTCGAAAGCTTAACTTATAAACTATATGGATGAAAGAGATGTTGTAGAATATGCTGTGATTTTCATTCTTAAAATTTATGATCTTGATTCATACTACTATTGTACTTACTCTGTATAAGTACATTTATATGATTTATATTCGAGTTTCAAATTGTGTATCAGCGTACCCTGCAATGAAATAAGAAAAAAAAAACTATTAACAAATGTCCACATATATGTATAAATTAAATATTTAGGACATGTGTATATTATTTATAAATTATTTATATCATAAGAGTTTTTTTACATAATCATAAATTGCTTAAAATCAAATTTTTCAGGAAACATAAAAATGTCATTAACTAACATGGGTACTTGCTTCACAGAGTGTCCTAAACAAGCTCCACATTGCGGTTAAGATAATTGAAATTTTGAGATTTCTGCCAAGGATCAACTCATTGGTGTCTAAAATAAACTTGTTCCTCAAATGTTATTAAATTATGATTCAATACCCTAACGGTCTCAATCACATTAAACAGATAAAAACTAGGTAATGCTTGTTTGTTCACTAAGCCATGAAACAAACATTTTCTGAAACACCTCGTGTACATGAATATCTACTTATAATGATGAATATTAAACTTTTCATAACTTATTCTTATCATTAGAGCTTTTTAATTTTCTAAATAATGCAAAACAGCTTTGTATGTACATAAATAAAAATTTATTAATCAACAATTTTATAAAATAAACTTAATCGTATTATTTTATTACTCTGAAGCGACTGTATCAATACCTTAATCAGCTTAATTAAAAATGGATCGTTAGAGAAAGAAACAAATATTGAATATTTACTTTTCGACCTCCTCCTCCTTTCAATTTTTCTTTCGAAATTTTGTTACACGCAGAGAATTACTGTGTGTACATAAAGCTTGAAGACTTTTTATTGAAACTAAACATTATATAAGATTATAATACGATTTTCCAAGAGACTGATGTTGTTTATTGTTACTAAATTATTTATTAATTAATTTTTAAAATTTTAATTTAATAATATTTCAAAGAAAAGCTTTTCCAAAAAGTGATAAACATTTTACAAAGGATAACATTTTTTTTTAAATAAAAGCGCTTGATAATATTAAAATCAAGGCACTTGATAATATTAAATATATAAAACCTATTACATTAATTGGATTGTTTTGAGAAATAAATGTAGAGGTCATGTTTGGTAAATTTTCGATTTTTTCTCTTAAACTTCCCGTAACCAAAAAATGGAGAAGTGAATATGTTGTGACCAACATCCATATTTTTTTTTTACCACGAATGTATATACATATACAGAATTCGAATACACCACACTTGATTTCTAAAGCAATTTAAATTTCATTTTTAAAAATTAAACTTACTGGATTTTTGATAAAACTGGTGTATAATCAGAATTCATCATTCTTGCTTAAATTTCCGAAAATTTACAAGATCAACCCTTGTTGAAAATTTAATCTTAAAATTTATTTAAAACTTTTAATTGTTAGATTTCTTGTTTTTTGTAAATGCTCAATTTTCAACAGTTGCCACAAATTTCCATCAAATTTCGCAAGGATCTCCCATTTAATGTAAAAAGTTTCATTCCAAATAGTGGGGGGTAAGGGGCATCGGTCTAGAAGGTCAATACACCAGCCCAAATGTCAACCTCACCTGCACGTGGTGCTCCCTGCTAATTAACCAACGAGGCTCTGGCGACCGAGTAACGGCGGGATAACCGAACACCGAGAACCTAGTAAATGATGTTCTCTCCACTGACCCACTGCCAATTTCACTGGTTAGATTGGTAGCTGCTTCAATAACCAGTCATTATAGTGCAATGAGTTTTCAACAAAAAGGAATTTTTACCCCAGGTGGTACACCAACTGCTCAGTTGGCTAATCCACCTTCTAACGAGGCCGGCTCAATGGATTCTGGGGTGAGCCAACCATTGCTATTCCCATTCGATCGAAGTTCAAAATTAGCTAGGTCACCACCTAGACAAATAGAGTTCGCAACTCAGCAGGAAATCGAAAATGCTGAACTACGCAGAAGACTGAGTGAAATAAAAAAAGTCGCATCGCAACTTAGCAATGAAATCGCTAAGTTAAAGAAAGAAAACGAGGAGCTAAAGAAGCCCAATCTGATAGAGGTTGTGGAAACTCCTCTTACTTGTTATAACGAAACCAGTACCCTTGCCCGTACTGACGCTGAGTTCCACACAGATGAGGAGAAACTTGCAAGAGAAACTGATTGGATACACAAACAGAAGAAAAGACCAAGGAAAAAACGAAGAGCAGAATTCTCGCCAGAAGTTGAGGAGCTCTCGCAAGCAAAAGTTAATGAAACTGTCAATCCAGTGCCTGTACCCCAACTTCACCAGCGACAAGAACAACGAAAGGTTGCAATTAAGACCAAAGCACCACCGCCAATTAATGTGATAGGCATTACTGAGTTTGCGAATATCCAAGCTCTAATGAAATCAGTGTCCACAAACGACTATAGAGTAGTTGCACTAAACAATAATGTTTGGAAGATAAACACAAGAGATCCCGATGCATACAGAGCTTTAGCCACAAAGCTCACTGAAGAAGGTAAAGAATGGTATACATATGAAGACAAAAATAACCGAAACATCAAGGTTATGGCCAGAGGTCTACATCCCACCTGCAGGAAGGAGGATATAATAGAAGATCTCAAAATGAAAGAACTGCAAATTGAAGACGCAGTCAATATCCTTAAACGAGAGAAAGTTGAAAATAGTCAAGGAACCAAGATCGTTAAAAGAGGGCTCCCGCTATTCATGCTCACATTCAACAAAAGCGAAAAAATTGAAAATATATTTAATATCAAAGCAATACTTAATATGAGGGTTAAAATAGAACCACTGAAAAAGAACACGAGATTAATACCTCAATGCAAGAAATGTCAAGCTTATAACCACACCCAAAGATATTGCGGGAGAGATGTTAGGTGTGTAAAATGTGCCGGCAGACACAACGCGAAAGACTGTTCTCTTAGTCGAACCGAACCTGTAAGGTGTATAAACTGTAAAGGACAACACCCAGCCAACTATAGAGGATGCGAAGTAGCGGTACAACTGCAAAGGTTAAGAAATAAAACACACCAATCGACTCAAAACAGTAATGTTAGAAGAGAAAGGATTCCAACTACAACTAGAGCGCCGACACAACCAGAGCCCATAGGGCCAGAGAGGAGATCCTATTCTCAGATAACGCAACAGAATACTATTGAAGAAAATCCACTAGAAAGGATATTTCGAAGTATAGAAACGATAAATGCACGCCTAGCAAAACAAGAACGTGGTCTAGAAGCTATATATAAGCGGCTAGATAGACAAGAAGCTACCAATGAGCTTACATCAATGTTATACTAATCAAATGAATAGATCATTTAGAATTGTTATTTGGAACGCGAATGGATTACCACAGCATGTTCCAGAACTAGAAATTTTTCTAAACTTAGAAAAAATAGATATATGTCTTGTCTCGGAAACTCATTTAACAGAAACTTCATTTATTAAAATACGTAACTCAATCAATGCTACCATGCTATTCATCCAGGAGGAAACGCTAGAGGCGGGTCTACCGTAATTGTTAAAAATAATATTAAACATTACGAAGTGCCCGGCATTGAGAAAGAAATTATGCAGGTTAAAACCATAATAGTTGAATCAATAAATAATAGGGAACTCAGTATCTCCTCTATTTACTGTCCCCCACGCTATTAATTAAAAAAAGAAGACTACAGTCGACTTTTTAAATCACTAGGATCAAATTTTATCATAGGCGGTGATTTTAATGCAAAGAACACCTATTGGGGATCTAGACTTACAACCTCTAAAGGGAAAGAGTTATTTAATGCAGCTCGCGAGAACAACTGTGAATTCCTCTCTGGCGATAAACCAACATATTGGCCTGCTGACATACATAAAATCCCAGACCTTGACTTCTTTGTAACAAAAGGAGTTTTAGAGGACTACACATGCATTGAAAATAGTGAAGGACTATCATCTGACCACTCACCTGTGATCATGACACTGAGTACAATGATAATAAAAAAAGATAATTCACCTAAGTTAACAAACAATAAAACCAATTGGGATCTATTTAAGAAATTAGTAGAAGATCGAACAAATCTCGGCGAACCAATTAGAACGAAGGTGCAGTTGGAAGATGAACTAGAAATATTTAATAACAACATCCAACAAGCGGCTTGGGAAAGTTCACCGATTTCTCAAACCAACGCTATAATGAAACATAACTATCCTTTTGAAGTCAGAGAGCTACTTAGGGAGAAACGGAAAGCTCGCAAAATCTGGCAGCACTCTCGTGCACCGCAACACAAAACTATTCTAAATTTTTTGTGCAACAAATTAAAACAACTAATAAAAGAAATAAAGAACGAAAGCATAACTAAGCGACTACGAGGTCTTTCTGAATTAAAGGATGACGATTACTCGCTTTGGAAAGCAACGAAGGGACTAAAAAGATCCAAAATGCATGTGCCGCCTATCAAATGCGATGACGGTTCATGGGCTAAAAGTGACAAACAGAAAGTCTCTCTATTTGCTGCTTATTTAGAAGAGACTTTTCAACCGTTGCCGAGGCAAACAGCAAATGAAAATACAACAGTCGTAAACAAAGCAGATGATCTTGACATAAGGCATGTGACTTTATTGGAGCTTAAAACTGAAATCAATAGTAACTTAAGTATTAGAAAAGCTCCAGGTTATGATTTAATAACTGGGCAAATTGTGAAAGCCATTCCCGAGAAAGGTTTGCGTAAATTAAATCTAATAATTAATGCAGCATCCAGATTGAAATATGTTCCATGACAATAGAAGGTGGCCGAAGTAATAATGATTCCTAAACCAGGCAAACCAGGAAACGATAAAAAATCATATAGACCGATATCACTACTTCCAATCATATCAAAAATATTTGAAAAACTGTTGCTGAAAAGACTCAAACCTATAATAGAAGAGAGATGCCTAATTCCACCACACCAATTTGGGTTTAGAGAAAACCACTCTACAGTTGAACAAGTTCACAGAATAACGGATGTCATTGAGGATGCACTCGAGAATAAGAAAATATGCTCCAGTATTTTCTTAGATGTAGCTCAAGCTTTCGACAAAGTTTGGCACCAAGGGCTTGAATTTAAACTGCATCGAGACCTGCCTCAGCAATTTTATCAAATTCTTAAATCGTACATAGCTGATCGACACTTTAGAGTCAAATTTGAAAATGAGTATTCTGAAATAAAAAGAATATCAGCAGGTATACCACAAGGTAGCATACTTGGACCTATTCTGTTTATTCTTTATACGAGAGACTTACCGAATATTGAAGGTACCACAGTAGCAACATTTGCAGACGATACAGCTATTCTAGCAGTTGGAAAAGATATTTCGGAAGCAACAAGCAAACTTCAAAGTGCAGTTAACACGGTGAGCAACTGGACTAAAAAATGGCGCATCTCATTAAATGAAGCCAAATCAGTACACGTCAACTTTACAAATCAAAATGTAAACTGTATTCCCGTGGTTCTCAACTCAAACCAAATTCCATATGCAAATACTGCTAAATACCTTGGCATGACCCTCGATGCTAAGCTAAGATGGAAAGAACACATCAAGAAGAAAAAAGAAGAGTTAAACATCAAATATAGAAAAATGTACTGGCTCATGGGTAGAAACTCTGAGCTCTCAGTACACAACAAATTGCTTCTATACAGGCAAATTCTAAAACCAGTATGGACCTATGGTATCCAGCTTTGGGGTTGTGCCAAGAAAACCAATGTACAAATGATACAATGCTTCCAAAATAAAGTGCTACGAGGGATTGTGAACGCCCCATGGTACATTAGGAATGACAACATCCTTAGAGACTTGAAGATGGAATACGTCACCGATGAAATAAAGAATCATGCAAGGAAACACGTACAGCGCTTATCTCTACACGAAAATGCAGATATCCGTCGTATGTTGGACACCACTAACGGCGTGAGGAGACTCCAAAGGCAGAAACCTCTGGAGCTGGGCAGTTTGTTTTAGAAGAAAGTATTATAAAATGAGTAACCAATAGGTTACTCATCTTAACCCGAGAACTTAATTTAAGAAAGATAAATTACTAGATGATCTCTGAATCAGTTGTAATATTGTATAAATAAATAAATAAATTTATTAAAAAAAAAAAAAAAAAAAAAAATTCCAAATAGTCAATTCGCGTGGAGTGTAGAGATGCCGAATTTTTGTAAAATAAATATTTTTTTTTTTTTTCAAAACGCGTCATTTCCGATACAATTTAAAAAAATGATCTGAACTAATTTTGTTTAAAAATTAATTAATAGTTTTCATTAGTTTTTTCAAAATTCTAAATATTTTTGCAAAACAATAAAATGCTCCTATAGAAGCTGTTATTTCGGATGAACTGATTTCAGCCAAAATACACTGGTTCCTCCAAACTTTTTGTAAAACGTTCAGAATGAAATTCATCCTGATTCATTAATCCGGCTAGGCTGTGAAAAAGTCAATTTTTTTTTAAAAACAGTTTTTCCAATCAAAAATTTTTAATTCTGCTTTAGTTTTGAAAAAAAAATTAATATGGGCTGTCTACTAATATTTACTTAAAACGAAAATGCTCCTATCGAGGCTGCGACTTCCGGTTAACCGATTTCAGCCAAAACTCATTGATATCTCCCAATTTTTGAGGAATGCTTAAGTATGAACTTTTATACCGATCAGTCAATCCGTGTATGATGTAGAGAAGCTACTGTCTTTTACTCAACACGGCACAATACAAACACACACACAAATAGAGATTTTAAATAGAGAATCTCGAGGTAAAAATTTTTCATGATTACAATTCAAAAAAAGATGGAGGGGTGAATGTTGCGCACTCGACTTTCTATTAACTGCATGAATGTACTATCAAATCGAATGCACAACTCATGATTACTAAAGTAAAAAATTCAACTTATCGGAACTTTGTTAAACCTATCTTGTATAATCAAAAATTTCACTATTCATGCTTAAATTTTAGAAAACGCATGTTGATAATTTAATCTCCAGGACGCGTGGACTAAATGTCTGTCTCCTCTCTACATCCCAGATGAATTATCTGATCAAGGTGAAACTTTACACATAAGGTTTTATAATAAATTAGAAAATCCCAGCGATTTGTTGCCGAAATCACGTCCACCGGAAGTGGCAGCTTTCATTGGAGCTTTTTGTTTTTTTGCAAATATTTAATTAATTTTATAATAATAAAAAAAAATTAATAATATAATTATTACAAAAGTAATAAAAATTATTACAAAAGTAAGATATAGGCCTAGTCCTACCCGAATCGCACTAAGGCGACAATCGCATTTACTACACCAAATGAAGAACGAAATGTGTTTCTCATTTTGATTTGATTATGTTCGAGCGGTACCTCTGTGTGGAAAAGTTTACCGTTACCGTATCGTTTGTTTAATTAGAATTGGTCAAATTGCAAAAAAAAAAAAAATTTAAAATTTTAACACGCGTTATCTAAGTTAATTTTTAGCCAAATTACTTCAATATTATTTAAACGTGCTAATTGGACGTTTGCTAAGGTTTCTAACATTATGTCATCATTTATTAAGGAGTAGTAAGAAAATAATTATTTTGATATTAAAAAGATTACGGTTTATTAGTTGTCGCGGTGCTAGTTTTTCTGATAGAAAACAGATGTAAATATATTTGAATTCTAAAATTAGCGTTATAATCTGAGAATGATTAAAAACAAAAGAAATGAGTCCTTGATGTTTGCCAATGCTTCCCTTGAATTTGTTTATTAATATTTCAACAATGAAAAATTATCTACACCATTAGTAACATAACCATCTAGCGTCAACTACATAGTGATATTTAAGAAATTTTGTTTCCGAAAGATGGTTGTACTGTCGATTGATTTATAATCTTGACAGGGCGACATGATCTATAGCAGAATGTTGGATCACTCGTGGCTCGGTCCAGATGCTCTTTTTCCGATTAAAAGTAGTATTCTTGCATGGGCTCGACTCCGTTGCTTATCTATTGAAATTTTATGATAATTTACTTTTATGTTTTATGTTATGTTTTTCACTGTTGAATTAAGAATGAGATTACTATCAATGTTTGAAAAGATTCAAAGTTTTGTGGGAATCAAGGAATGGAACATTGCAATATTCGATCAGTTAATGGTTTGTTGGGAGAGCGATGGGCCAGATTCATACCTCTTCGCTCCCTGGGTAACTCTGGAGTCCGACTATGCATATCTGTATTTTAATTTGGCGGATGATGCGTTATTTCACGCGCCGATGGATGGAACTCTAAATTCTCCTATCGTCTGATGGCCGCTGTAAAGCAAAGTATAACCGTTTGTGCTTTCATGCATTTCATTTCCAGATCATCGAAGTTCTTGGAGTGCGCAAACATCTAATGTACAAATCTTTGCCTAATTAGAAAGGTGGAGACTTCCAGTTCTTAAAACGCTAAACACGTTCCATATTCCGATTTTTTCCCGTTGTTCGTATACAGGTCGTGTTGAATGAATCCTTGGTTGCTTCGGTTTCTCGTTTTTTGCGGCGGGGTATCATTTGACTAAACTCTGTACATATAAAATCAACCATTTCATTTCCTTAATTATAGCTCTTTAAATACATTCTTCATTTCGGTTAATATTAATTTATTTTTGTGTTTCCTTTTTTAATATTAATTTAGTAGAATGATATCCTTGTTTATTATTCCCTCGAAATATATTCAAAAAAATTAGAATAATAATGTTGATGTTGACTCCCCACATGCAGTTATGGAGGGGTGATTGGTCGTTGGGAATTATTATTATTATTAATTTAACAGTGAGCGACTATTTAAAATGAGACAATTAAGAACCTCCACCGGGTATCCAGGAGCAGTGGCTCACTATTCTATCAGCCATAACTACCGCGGCCAAAATAAATACTAATGAAATAAAACCACCGAGATGATTGCAGTGCCGCGTACTTGTCAAAAATAAACAAAAGCTTCATGATAAATGGTTGGCTCTAGATACTAGAAGTCGGTCGACGATATACTCGTTGTGTTAGGAAACCTACGACTAAATATTTTCGACAAAAGAGGCGCGAACATATGAGAAAATGTATCGAAAACATGATATTCCAAGAGGAACAAGGAAACTCGAGAGACTGTTTTGCTAACGAGATGAATCTCACTAAAGACTTCCTTTATGGTCTGACAGTATGGCAAACCTACTTTCAAATCTACTTAATCGAAATGACAAAATGACCCCAATGATAGCAATCATCGGGTGAGGAGGTCTTTGTCGAACATTCCACAGTACAGGAAGTACAAGTATTAGTTAAACACGGAGACATTGTTCTTGCATCAAATTTATACGATCTCATCGTCGCTATTTGGGACCAGGTAGAGGTGGCGGAGAATTGGAAGATCATACGCTTGAAGGCAACCGCTTTAACTATAAAAACACTATCGTGGCACAGCTTTATTGAGCCGAAAACATCATCGGTGACTATCAGTGTGGGTTTCCCCCCCAAATGATCCACCACTGACCAGTACTTCAGCGCGAGGATGATTCTGGTAAAATGCTGGTAGTACAATATTAACATACCACACCTATATATAGACTTTCAGCATGCATAATAAGAAAGACATTTTAAATAATTTTGTTAACTTATATCACGTGCAAAATCTGAAAATGAAAATAACCCGATATCGCAGAAAATTGCCGGATGTCAGTGCCTTATCATATTTTTGATTATTTATAAACATTTTTCGATTTTAACTCGTACCAAAAATGAGTTTTAGTTTTTCTTTTGAGGCGTCGAATAGGTTGCCATGATTTAGAATTCCTATATCAAATCTTAAATAGTTTTAACATTAAAAATGTAATCTCATTAAATTTTAAATATATTGATTAATTTATAAATTTTAGTAATAACTATTAAGCCACCAAATATAAAAATCATTAACGTTCATTACCATTCTACTAGAACTATACAAGTGTGGAAGTACTTTTCTAAATTCCATTATTTACAACAAAAATGCAAATTTTGGCACCTCCACACGTCGATATCTTTCTAGCTTTTGTTGTTTATCTTTAAAAGGAAATCTTTCGTTCCTTTTTTGACCATCAAAAAAGGATCATTTGACCACTCATATTGAGTAACCAGCATTTACGCTTACTGTTGAATCTCCAAATATAATGTAGCGTCTCAAAAAATATCTCAATGTACTCTTGTGCGCAGATTAATTTTCCTAAAGGGTAGAAAATTTATGTTAAAATGCAGCTGCTCCGATCACTAACTATTGTATGTAACAGATCTAGCAAAGGTTCATCTCAACGCAGTAATGTTCGGTTACAAAAACAGTTCACTGCACGCAAACCCGAAAGATGAATAAATGGTGAACTTAGGAATTCAATGCTAGATTATTGTAGCGAAGATGATGTTCGGGGGAAAAACGATTGTAAAGGAGTTGAGAAAAGACTAATTAAATAGGTACTATAATGCTAAAAAGAATATAATGAAACATAAGGATGATGAATAAAATAAAAAATAGGTTTTCATAATTTTGTTTATTTCGCCTCAAACACAATTTAGAACAAGACAGCAAGAGCACAGAGACTGTTTGCGTTGGTATAATATTTCAAAATGTCAAATTGTATAATATTTATGGAACCAAGATGGAAACTATTACCAACTAAAAAATGTGAAACCTACCGGGGCTGTAATTGATCTTCATTTTGTACTGACCTAACAATATGGCACCTTCTACATTGCAGGGACTGCCCAGAATTGGATGACTCTTGAGAATATTTAATCGATCAAAATCGGTGAATGAAACTTTACATATCTCCGAACACCCTAAACACAGAAATGACCAAATCAATAGGGCTCTATCTCATGAATTGTTTGAACTTTTATTGAAGAAATTAAGTTGATATCTTCATCTGTTCAAGTTTCACAGAAAGAACACATTAACGAAATAGCAACAACGAAAAAAGACATCACATTGCCTTCTACACTTAAAAGCTGAAAATCACAAATCACAGACATAAACACAAGCTTGATAATATTACATAAACTTAGAAAAGGACAACAACTAAACAGAATAGAAAAACTTGAGATATACTAACAAAGACCAATAAAATCTTCGATCTAAACCTGAAACAATAAATAAATAGAAAGACGAGAAGCTAAATATAGATCAAAAGTAGTATAGAAAATCAATAACTGAGGAAGGGTAAACAATCCGAAATCGATTTTATAATAAACTAAAAAACAAAAAATAATATATGGTCACTATAAGGAATAAAAATACTAAAAACCAAAACAAAAAATATTTCTTTTTTAAATATATATGACGGTTAAAGTGTATAATTGGTTATTATATATAATTACCGGTTATTATATAGAACTATTCATTTTTACCGGTTATTATATATAATTACCAAACCCCTTTGGTTAAAGTGATAAATATGAAAGTTTAAAACTATAAATAATAATAATTGCGTTATTTTACTTTACGTATATATCGAGGAAATCAGGTAAAGAGTAAAAATTTAGTATTTTTAAAGGTAGTATTGTTTATCAACAGTTTTTAGAAGGGGAAAGTAAATTTTTCCTCACTAATAAGGTAAGATGTTAATTTTTGACAAGAGGATTGTGTGTATCTTTAATTTTTAGAAAGTACAAGCCAAATTTACTCAATTTCCTCGATAATTTTACTTTTCCTAATTTTTTTTTCATAAAATTCATGTTTACTCAATTTTAATGAAGCATACGAGCATTCTATATCCAGGCAACCTTCATGAAACGCCTGACGAGGATCACAACCTTAATACAATTGAAAATGAAGATGAAGAACAAATTGACGATAAATTCGATTTTGAATAAATTAAAATTGAAATTTTGAATTAACAAACTACTTTTTATTTTATTTATTTTTATTAATAATATTTGCTTCGTCAACCTTGCGGACACAGATCAAAGAGTTTATATCGCTCTTATCGCTTCTTCTGATAGTACCACAAATGTTAAAAAAAATCAACTTTTGTAAATATATTTTTTTTTAATGTAATTTTAATTCGTTGTATATGGAGGTTGCCGCCCCAAACCCCCGCTTTTCCAGAATTTATACAATTTTTCAAGTGTCAAATTTTATTTATAATTTTAAACTAAGTAAACAAGTTTAATATTTTTCACTTTAACCAAAGGAGTTTGGTTATTATATAAAATAACCGGTCAAAATTATAAATTAAATGAAAATCATTGATATTTCACAAATTTACCAAACGCACTGGGGGTTATATATAATGATTAATGATCAGTAGTTATATATAATCACACTTTGACCGTAAGATATACACGTACATATTGTTATTTTCTTATAAAGGATTGCAACTATTTTATTTATTTGAATATTTGTTCCAATAAAAAAAACTCATAATTATATTTTCTTTACAAATTGAAGTAAAAAGTCTTCCAAACAGTAAAGACTGTAATATGTAATTCCTTTCTTTCTGTACTATTGGCATTACCGATAATGTGAGAAAATAATTTCGGTATTACTGGTAATGGCAAAAACGATAATCTTGGAAGCATTAGTCCCGCGCATAATAAAACTAATGGTGCTTTGGACTATGTTGTGAAGTATGCTGATAGCAATGACCACAACAGACGCTCCTCAGGATTAATTATTTTAACCATGTATTATAATATACGGTTGTATGAACAGTTGGTATGAACAGTTTCATAGTATACAGTCCTTAACAAAATTATTTATGCATCGCAAAAATTTAACAAATCACTCGAGTAAATTTAAAAATTTGACCCAAAAATTAATTTAAACAAAAAAATATTTTTTCCACTATGTAGTCGTAGAAGGCATCATTATTATGTGTTCTCGTAACCAAACTGTGCGTTCTCATCTGAGCTTGCTTTGCAATTAATTGCAATCGATTTCTAATTTTTCATTTTTATAGTACATATTCAAAAAAATTCCGTATCGGTATATAAATTTTTATACTCCCTCTCTCTCTCTCTTTGTTACTAGCCGTGAATTTTTTTCCTTGTCACCACCGGGAATCGAACCCGGGACCTCCGGTAGCATGCTGCTTTACAACCGGGCTTTTTACTGTATACACACACAGTAAAAAATTACAAAGCAATTTGCAATCGAAAGTAGTCGGACATACATCTTTTTGCATTTACACAAAAAGTCGAAAATTTCCCTTATTTTATATAAACAAATTTTCAACCCTGCATAAAACAAAGCTAAATTGACAGCCATTCTTTTTATTTTGCAATAAACAAAGTAACTTGTTTGTTTTGAAAGCAAACATTATTTTGTAAATAATGTCAAAATGTTGTGGTGATATCTAGCCGTAGGATGATTTTAATAGCAAACATATCTATTTTTAACCGTAATGTGAGTGACATGAGTACCCGGGTACCTTTTGCACTTTTAGACGTCTATTTTTATATGTTTTACTTCCAATAAAACATTAAATTTTATGAAAACTTCTAGTTCAATTGGTAGTTTACGATCGTATTTAAAATTGAGAAATGTTACAACTTGGACGAACGTGAAAAAATAAGTTTCCATACAGAATGCATGTACATAGGCTAATCACTTAAATTAAGATATTTTTTCTTCACTCACATGAGGGTTAATATTGTTTTATATCTAATATAAGTAATTGATTTCATTGGTTTGAATTGTTGCTCCCAGAATATAATGAATATTTTTAATAGCGAAGCTCGTGGCGTTGTGCTTTTCCTTTGTAGATTTTAGTTTTGCTGCCGTTATTTCTCAATTGTATTGTGTCCATTAACCAAAAATCTCTTGTAAATTAGTTTTCTTTATGTTGTTATTAAAAGATTTGTTTTGGAAAACATCACATATACAAATGAAAATAACACACTAAATGAAAAATTTCCCTTTGCAAATATTTGCAATGCATTCAGATAAGAAAGAAAATTTCTCGGGTAGTGGTTAATAATGTTTTATTATTGGCCACTAGTTATTATTACATAATAATAGATGACAATAAAATCTCATTTTGCCAATTTATTTATGAAAATATTTGTTTATAGTACAATTATCACAAATCATCATTCAGATTAAATCATCATACTCCATTTTTTTTAGTTGAGTGCCAAACTAAAACTTCAAATATCAAAACAAAATGCAGTGTCATTTTAAATTTACGCTTACTACAATCCAGTAAAAATTTCGGGCTACTTCGACATAGTTAATATTATTAAAGAGCAAGTGTTTCCCTTATCAAATTAATTTTCTTATCAACAAAAAACCATAATGGTTGGTGTGCCTTCTAGTAGTGGAAAAAAAGTCGACTACACGAGGCAAATGTCAAAGCCTATATAATATAAAAGAAGCCGTTCATAAGCCAAACAAATAAGAGGAAGCGTCTTAAATTTGCATGCACCAACCAGTCAAAGCCTGTGGAGTTCTGGCGTAATATTTTGTGGAGAGACGAGCCATATTTTAGTTTGGATGGAACCTACAGTAAAAAATATTTTTATTCGACTCCCGGACAAAAAAACGCACAATAACGTGTGTGGTGGCGGTAAAATAATTGTATGTGGGTGTTTCTGCTAAAATGACGTCGGTTACCTTTCGAGGTAGCATTATAAGATTATGTTACCTCAAAAGGTAACTTCAAGTACGTACTTGAAACTATTGAACGAGCACGAATTAGTTTCCGGATGTGAATTGATCGGCCAGCATTTTATATTGCAGCAAGACAACACTCCACCAATTCACAAAAGTAAAAATATCACGAGGTTTCTGAGAGATTTGGATCAACAAAAACTTGATTGGCCAATGCAAAGTCCGGATTCAAACGCAATTGAGAAGCCAAATGAAACGATAAATTTTGATTATTTTAGATTATTTTTAATGAAATAATGAATATTTTTTAATTTTTTTTAATCAAATACAGAAAAAATATCATTTCGAATAACAAATAAATAATTTTTTTGTTTAAGTTAATTTTTGGTTAATTTTAAAATCAAAGAACACCAATACGAAAGTTCTTAGATCTGTATAAAGCTATTCACATATAAAGGCTCGATCAATCATCATAATATACACAGAATATATTAAATTCTCGTTACTATATAAAAATGCCTCTTTACAGACAAAAAAAAAAGATTTTTTTTTGTGTAAATGCAACACGAAAAGCTACAATTTATTATTTTAATTCTGAAACTGTGAAAGCAATGTAGATATAATATCCAGATAAATGATATAAACTGCCAAACTTTAAATGGCTGAACATTTTGGGTGTACTTGATTTATCCAAAAAATTAAATTACAAAATAAGCTAATTAGTTGGTTGTGTTTCGTTATTGTTTTAATTAAATTTAGTACGTTTCGTGTAAACACAACTACGAATATAAACATTATTAAATTAATTAGAACTAAACAACGAGTTTATTACTATTCGGCATAATAAAATAGACAAACACAAATCATTCTATGTACGTATAGAAACAATGTGTATAGAGATAACTCCCCCAAAGCTATAATATTTGATGCATAATATATTTTGTTCAGAGCGCATATTAATAATATACGATACGAATACAAACAATCACTATAATTTAACAGACATAATTAAAACGTACCGTCCCGTTTTACTTCACCCGCAGCTGGCAAGCGAGAACACATGCCGCTGCCACCATCTCTCCAATATTCCAATTACATTTATTGATACTCTGTTTACTGTATTTAGAGGCAAAATTGAAGCAGCACCAGCTACATCAAAATCACCCGAAACAACATTCTCATTAATCATATTCATGTTATGATTTAGATTTTATGCTATGCTTTTTGTGTAATAAAATACTTTTTTGCGCTATGCTTTTTGCTCTGCGTTGCTCTACGCTCATATTAAATTTAATAAATATTTTTTTTATGTAGATCTTTTTTATTTGCTGCTGCTATTTTCTTTTCACTCTATAATGAAAAATCATGAAGTTGTGTAAAACGAGCTTTTCATTTCATAAATTTAATTTTTTTTTGCGCGCTGTGATAAATTATGGAATTTTTTATGATGCTGGTGTGTTAAATAAATTGCAATCAATTGAATTAGACAAAATTTATGTTTAGGGTGGTGTGGATTCGGTGGGTGTGTATGGCGGCATGAGCTTAAAAATAAATATATATGTGGTGATATGAGCTTTTTTACTAGGATAAAATACGATTTGGAAATTTTAATGAAATTAATGTCATGCGGTGATTTACGTAATAGATCAATGTAGAAAAATTATTTGTAGAATGTCTCGCGCTGTTGTTGTAAAGTAGGTAGAAACATGATTTCTTGGTGATTATAATCACTCACTGTGTGTGATTTTGGGGAGACGAAGGAATTTTTTCTCATTTTAAATTACCATATATTTTTTTTCGTGTCTCTAGTGTGTAGTTGATACTCGTCTATATGACACTTAGTTCATTAAATATGAATCTCATACCATTTTCACCCAATCACTTAGCATATTGAAAGCTCTCTAGAAAGAATTTACATTGTGTTACATCTATTATTTATGAAAACTGTTCTTATTTATATTTTATATTCCCGATGGGGGATATTATTTTTTCCACAGTTTGTATTTTATACGTTTTGAATGATAAGAGTGCATCCTTATTTCCACCCCTATTTTCATACCGATTTTTTGTTGTTGTTGTTGTTTACATACATATTCCTTTTTCGTATACAACCGCAAAAACCGAAAAGAAAATATAAATTTGATTTATTATTACAATATTTTTGTATAGCATGGACTTCACCCTTAGTGTTTGTATCTATCTAGCGTATCTAGTATAATAATACGTCACATGTTTATGTTGCGGGAAGCATGAGAATTATATGTGCCATCTATAATTTGTTGTTGCCCGAAATAATATAGAATAGAAGTGAATTTATTTATTTCGGAACAATAAGTTTCAAGTTACAATATTTAGTTTTTCTGTTTGGTTTGTGAACCATTGTTGTTATTTAACTTTCCTCATTGTATATACCAATTGACAGGGATTGATTTTTATTGTATGTGCGGGAAATGCTTAAGTTGTTTTATTCTGTTACAGACTCTGTCTGCAAAAAGCTTTACAATTTTTGCAAATTTGATTATTTATTGTGATGGTTTCATTTTTGTTCTCTAAAAAAAAAGTTCAAGATAAAATCGAAAATATCTATGTCCGGCCTTAATTTGTCTCTGTGACCACTATATCGCTGTGTGTTTAATATTTTGGGCGTGCACAACATTACTAATTTTGATTGTCAACGAAATAATATTAAAGTAGGTTCGCGCGATAAGTAAATATCTGTTATTATAGAAAATATTGCAAATTATATTTCGAGGTAGAATCATGACTCTTAAACATGACACCTAAATTATAACTTTACAGAAGCAAAAATGTTTTACTAACACTGACCCGGCAATGCAGTCAATGTTTGCCATTAACGGCGTGCCTAATGGTAAAATTACAAAAGTGCAATAAAAAAAATAAACGTTGATTAGGACAGAAACAACAAAAAAGGAGACAATACAAATTTTCATATGTCATGATAATTTTATTATATAAACATTTGGTGTACCACTAAAAATTTAAACATTAATTGAAACTGTTATCAAATTACTTCACATAGTTTAGGAATAAAGTTTTTTTGTTAAATTCACACAAAAATGTTCGTTCTACCTATTTTTTTATAAAAAAACATGTTAAAGTGTCAAAAATAAGTATTGCTACATAATATTCTAAGCAGCTAGAATTGCCCAATTTATGTGAAAAATTTCTGGGTGCCAGTTTTCTTCAAGAATTGACTCACACGACACGAGACTTCCGTTATACGTATAAGACGTATAATATACTAATTGTAATTGTGTGCTCCCATTTAATTTTGCTGTGTTAGTTTGACATTTCATGTTGGTTAGTACCAAAAATAATTGAATCGGGAGAATCGGTTCAAATTTTTGGTGCATCGGGTTCTTACGTGAGCCATTTTCCGTTGTTCTATCGATTGGGGAAAAATGATGTTTTTGTTATGTTTATTGTTCATACATATTTCATTCGTCCAGCAACATGGTACGATATAAAATTAAATAATTTTGTTAGTGCAAGTAATAATAAAAAATTAAATTTTAAGTTTTAAATATTTTTTATACATTTTTTTTTCAATTTTTTTTATAAATAAATTTTATTTTTAATATGATACATATAATATATTAATTTTATTATACATATTTATAATTACAGAACAGAACAACATTCGAGCAAAACAGAAAATTAATAAATTTTGGGAAAATAAATTTTACTGATTGATTTACATTTCACGCCGCTGGTGGTAACAGTAAAAGGACTGAATTGTGGGCCGCATTAACCGCTTAGGTAAATGAAGGTTCACCAAACCAAAAGTCTGTGAACCACTGGAAACGGGTAAGAAAATTTCATAGTATTTTTTTTAATATACATATTTGTTATGTTTTTATTTTTAGGCATAGCAGGATTTAAAGAAGGGAGTGAAAAGAAAATTAAATAAATTTCGAGCGGTGCGAGGAGGTGGTGAGGTCGATTTGGGTTTTCATTTCACCCCAGAAGATGAGCAAAAATCCAAACATGCGGTTTGGAGCGTTTAGATGGGAACCGTGGCGTGCCCGATATTGCTTATGCAAGTAAAATAATAACTAATCTATAATAAACTTATTTTTATTTATATCTAATAGTCAGAACCCGAAGATTCAACGACACCCTCTCCTGCCTTTTCTACCTTTACGACACCCTCTCATCCCAAATTCAAACTCCTTCCTTTTTGTCAATATTCATAAAACCACAATCCACTCCATAAGGACCTAATCCCTCCTCTTCTACATTACTTGAACGTTCCACGATTGAAAGATGCTCTACTCCAAGTGCCTTTTCTACCTTTACAACACCCTTATCCCAAAATCGAACTTCTTCCTTTTCATCAATATTAATAGCACCACAATCCACTCCATCAGCACCTAATCCCTCCCTTCCAACATTACATGAACCTCCACGATTGAAAGAGGCCTCACTCCAAGTGCTCGACGAGCCCGATTGCGACGAGCACGAATATCGGAAATTTTGCCCCCAAGATCACAACGGCAAAGGGATGATCCCCGAAGTGTAAGTAACATATACAAATTATATTCGTAAATAATTTGGAATAGTTTGTTTTTAATAGGAAAGCGTAGCAATTACATCAGTAATCCGCTCCCTACAATTGCAAGAAAAATCCGTAGATTTCCTGCAACAAATTTTTAATAAATTAAATGAGAGGCCATAAACTTATATAATAGTCCGGTCAATCTAGACATAAAAATGAGAGCGAAGGTACATAAATTCGCATCAAGCTGAAAATTGGTAGAATTGTAAAAATGTGATTATAAATAAAACTTAAAAGTTCCCCATCATTCCCGTGTATGGAAAAAATTTTACTCGAGGTCAAATTTCAAAAAAATGAGTTTTTCGCAAAACGGTAAGTCTTATCATAAAAATATTTTAGACAAAAATTGTAGGTCATCATATTATCTATCAAAAATGTCTCAGTGCTTTTTTTTCTACGAGCCACCCTTTCTGGGATATAACGATTCAAAAAGTTGTTCAAGTTGTTATGGGCATAATATGCACACGTTTCCACGCTACCTATGAGGTAGTGTACTTAGCGCGTTTTTTTTAACGTAGTTTCCCCAGTAGGCCTACTCCACGGGTCAGTTGTGATCCTGTTTAATTTAAAACTATTGCAAAATTACGGAAATTTGTAAATATTGTAAAAGATAAAAAGCGATGTAAATTAAAAAAGTGGTGAATTAAAATTCGTCTGAATTGTAACCGTCAAACTCTTCTCGTTCTTCTTGTTCTTGTTCTCGTTCTTCTTCTTGTTCTTCTTCATTTTCATTCTGCGTGCAAGTAAATTGCGTCAATAGTGATGTATCCTCGTTGGAATCAAACGAATCCTCTTCGAATCGTCCTTCTTTTTGATTCATTTTTTTCTTTTCGTACCAGGCTTGATTAAAAATATCATGATGATTATCCACTAAGCATATGAATGTTGATGCTCCCGATTTCTCAGTGATAATAAGTTTTTCACCACACTTTAGTTTGAGTCGTAGCTTAATCGTTCTGTAATCTAATGTCGTAGTTTTGCAAACATTTTTTAATTCGTTCAAAGTGAACTGACAGTCATCGCTATTTTCAATGTAAGTGAATATTTCCTTTATTGCCAGATTCGCAGCTTCGTCTTTAGGGCGATCGACTTTAGTTCCAGTGGAAAGTTTTACGAAAGAATTATAGCAATCACGATGATACTTAGCTTCAGCAGCAACTAAATCATATTCAAATGCGACTCGAGCAAGAACAGCTTTTGCTATAGCATCGTCACGAGTCCGAGCTACTTCCAGAATTGAATCTTTAAATTGAAGTGTACTTACTTGGCTAATTCTACGGCGAAAATCTGAGGATTTTCTTCTTTCATACTCTTCATTCAATTTCTGGCCACAAAATAAGCATAGTTCTTTAAAACTTTTTTTTTGTTTTAGAAAGCTGATTCACTGACACGTGATCTAGTACGAGGAGGACTTACTGTGGATGTACTGGCTTCTTGTTCTTGACGTTGTCTTTTATTAGCTGCAGCAATAGAAGACTTTCGAGTATAATTTTTACGACAATTTTCATGTATTATCACAGATTTCTGATTTTTGAGAAATTCTGAAAATTCATCTGCTCTTTCGATACTTGCATTAATTAATGACTTCATACCACGTTCAACAGTAATAACTTCACTTTCAGTTAAAAGTTTAGCACAAATAAAACAATATTCAGACATTTTTGTTATAAAAGTCAAAACAGCACGATATAGGTTAGGATAAACACGTGATTTCACTACAGCGTGTAACGGTATTTCATTTATTATAGCAGGTGTAAGACCCTAGCCACGCACACAATAGAACAAGAGACAGATGTTGTCCTCGAAGTTACACTGGCGTATGAAGTAAGGGACTGGGTTTCATTTGACCTGATATTCTTATATTTATGTATATTTTATATTTTAAGTATAAGTTACAATCACCGATAGAAAAATATTTCAACATATATAACAACTCTAGATAAGAGATGTATACACGTGGCGCACTCATGCATATTATGCCCATAACAACTTGAACAACTTTTTGAATCGTTATATCCCAGAAAGGGTGGCTCGTAGAAAAAAGCACTGATACATTTCTGATAGATAATATGATGACCTACAATTTTTGTCTAAAATATTTTTATGATAAGACTTACCGTTTCGCTGAAAATCGCGAAAAACTTATTTTTTTGACCTTTGACCTCGAGTAAAATTTTTTCCATACACGGGACTGATGGGGAACTTTTAAGTTTTATTTATAATCACATTTTCAAAGATTCTACCAATTTTCAGCTTGATGCGAATTTATGTACCTTCGCTCTCATTTTTATGTCTAGATTGACCGGACTATAATTAATTTAATAATAATAAAATTAAATTAAAATTTAATTTAATGTAATTTAAATGTATTTATTTTTATTTATATTTTCTAAATACAAAAATTTGAAGTCTGAATTAACAAAAAAATCATGTTTTATTTATTATGCAATTATTAAAGTTAAAATTCAAGGGCCCTCTCCTGAATATATTTAACAAGAAATCTGACGCACAAAATGTAAATGTCAAAACACTGAAAAAAACCAAGAAAATAAAATATGGCGCGGAGACATACTTTTACATTTACAAATAGTTTCCGGGTATTGATCAAAATTGGCCTCCTGGTGTACGGTATGCACTCACTTTTATCATTTTATTTTTCAGACGCTGCAAAATTCGGAAAAAGCGAATGTTATAATAACATAAGAGTGTTTTAGGGCTAAAAACAAACCACGTGCTCAATTGACAATAAAATTAAATTTCAATCTGAAATATTTTTTAAACAGTGGTGCTTCCATCAAATTCAACACCAGACGGCCGTAAACTTCAAATGAAAGAAGTTTTAAGATTACGTTGATACCACATATACCATACAAACTACAAGTTGCGAAAGGTTAACGAGATACGATCTCGGAAAGTTTATTAAATAGAATTTAATTACATGTTTTACGAACACAAAGCCGAACCACCGAGCGGATCTTGAAATCAGCTCCAAGAGAATTAGGAACTCAACATTGGGGTTGTTCCAAGAAGATCAATGTACAAATTATGGATTGTGATTGCACCAATGTACATTAGAAACGCCAAACGTCATAGGGACTTAAAGATGGTATACGTCACCGATGAAATAAAGAAACAAGCAAGAAAACACGTACGGCGAAACATGAAAATACATAAATCCGTTGTATGTTGCACACCACACCAATGGAGTGAGAAGACTATAAAGGCAGAAACCGCTGGAGCTGGCAATTTCTAATTATAAGCAGAAATTTTTGTAAACTGTATCATACAACGAGAAACTAATTTAAAATAGATACTATATGATCTTTAAATTAGTTGTAATATTTAATAAATAATAAAAACTGAAAAAATTATTCGCGAAGATTATAGAAGTCGTCGGATTTTCTTCGGCGAAAGTTCAAAACTTTATATAGAAATAATATACCTTGGTAAATTTACAACAACAATCCAATATATTTTATTCCAAATTGGAGTAGTTTTCAACCAAATTTTTTACTGGTTTAGAATAATTCTATTCTACCTGTAGTGTTAATGTTCACCACCAGAATAGTTTTATTGAATACTTTTATTTTTAAATGTAGGCATGGATGTGATATTTGTCTTTTGAACATTGAATTTTTCGAAATAAGACGAAAAATTAGTTACAATTTGTAATAATATTCAATAATCTTCTATCATATTACTATTTAATTAAATATACATATTTAGTTGTATATCACGTTTTTTATAACTTCAAAATGTGATTGTTATCAACTAATAAAAATAAAAAAAAAATAGAGTAACAATATTTGAATTTTATTTTGAATATCGATTTCGAAATATAATTGTCATATTCATCAAACCATAACAACACAAAAACCATTAAGTCGACACTGGTTTTCTTTCCTTCGTGCCGTGTCCCAACTTTCCCTACTCACAAAATAAAATGCCACTTGTATCATAGACAGCTATTTAGCCTAATTCCCGAAAGATATTCGTAAGAATTATATTTCTAAAAAACACAGAAGCTGTTATTGAACCTGCCACTTCCAGTATACTGATTTCCGACAAACTTCAATGATTCCCAATTTTTTTTAAAAAGCTTACGTTTTCATCTCAGTCTTTCACCAATCAATCAGTTTGGGCTGTAGAGAATTTATTTTTAACAAATTTTTGTTAAAGTTAATTTATACTTTTTCATTCCTTATAAATTTTTGGTTTTCAAAATAATTATTAAAAATGAGTAAGCTTTTTATCAAAAATATTCGTTTCCGCTTAAATTTTAGAAAAATTGTTCTGACCAATTTTGTTGTGAATTTAATGTAGCATGCTTTTGATCTTAGTCGGTTTTCCCAAATACCATACTTTTCAAAAAATATTTACAAACAACGAAAAATCTTCTATGGAAGCTGCCACTTCCGCTAATTTCCAACAAATTTCACTGGAATTTTTCAAATTTTGGAAAAAGCTTAGGTATGGTTTCATCTAAATCAACTATTCGACAGGACTGTAGAGGCCGAATTTTGGTGGATCGTCACTTCCACTTAAATTTTGTAAAACTGTTCGAACCAATTTTGTTGAAAAAATAATTTAGAATTTTTTTATTCATGATTGCTTTTCTCCTACGAAAAAGACATCGTAAATGCTAAACTTTTTAATACGTTTGTAAATAAAATGAAAATATTTCGTGGAAGCTGCAACCAACCGACCGATTTCAACCGAAAACCACTGGAATCATGAAATTTCCTAAAAAATCAAGTAAAGTTTAAAGTTTCATTTTGATCGGTCGCTACGTCTGAGCTGAGAGAGGCCACAAACTTTAAGTCGGTACAGAATCACACGCAAAGCACTTTTTTTAGTAACGATCTTTAGAATATGAAGTACATTGACGATTATGAGGAAGAGAAGCAACTCCAAATCATTAAGGATCCTCAATTACGATTTACAGTAGGCATAATAAAGTTAGCTTCCAGACAGTCTGACTGGAAGCACTAAACCATTTAATAGTTTTTGGAATTTTTCAATTCATATTTCGACTCATAAAACAAATTGTTTCATTCCAAAATGATAGAGTCATACTCAAATACTTTCTTAAAAATTTCATAATTTTGTCCCGATTTATTCTGGATAACATCAGTCGTTTTTTGCAGTGAAGTTTTTTAACCCCATTGCTCTTAACTTTCTGCGGACAGTCCAAACTTCTTTCAATTATACTGCACTCTTTCAATTCTAGATCCGAAGCACTTGGGATGGTATTATAATAATTTTACGGTTCATTCGCCTCTCCTGGTATTCTGATACTGTTGGCATATTTTAAAGATAAGAGGAATAGATATATCATAGCCGCGATTTGTAAGTTGCAAAGTTGTAAAGGCTTCCCGATCTCTAATAATAAGACACCGTACATTCTCTGATGTCCGCATAATAAACCACTTGATATTTTATTTGATATTTACTTGATATTTTATTTGTTTGTCAATTGTTCTTGTTTTTCGGTCTAATTTCGATTTTGGTCCGATTTTCGATTTGGGTTCTGCTAGCTTTAGATTAAATGATCTGAAGTTTGGTCAAAAACGAGTGGAGCCCAAAATTTTTTAAGGTGGCATTTAATTAGGCCATAATGAGCCTAAAATTATTTGTATGTCAATTGTTCATTGTTTTGCGTCCTAATTTCAATTTTCGTCCGATTTTCGAGTTGAGTTCTGTTAGCTTTAGATTAAATGAACTGAAGTTTGGACATGAACGAGTGGAGCCCAACAATTTTTAATGAGGCATTTGATTAGGCCATAATGAGCCTAAAATTATTTGTTTTCAATTGATCTAGTTTTGCGATCGAATTTGATTTCTGGTCCGATTTTAGATTTGGGTTCTGTTAGCATTACTTAAGTGATAAAGCCTTACATTTTTCCTAGAGCGAGCATAATAAAAGAAATTAAATAGGGCATTTAATTAGCCTAAAATTAATATTTAATTTTCTATTTATTTTTAAATCGTTTTTTGATATGGGTTCTGCTGATTTTTTCTAAAGCTAGCAGAACCCGCATTATAGTTGGAAGGGATGGAGCCCAAACATTTTTAATACAGCATTTAATTAGCCTATAATTGTCCATACTATCTTGTAATGTTCTGCCGTATGGGTTCTCCTAGCTTAAGGGGCGTTATATGGTAACTAGTGTAGGTATTACACCGGAACTTTTGTTATTATATTTCCCATATGCAAAGTGAACACAATTCAAATACATTATTTTAAATTTTCATTCAATGTAAAAACTATTAATCCAAATCACAAATCGTAGTAACAAATACAAAGATCTTGTATCTTGCTTACGTAACAACTGTATCTAAATTATTTTTTAAATTTTAATCCATCTGAGTACACAAGCAAACAACTCATAACATAAGGATATACATGGTACATATTTGTATTATTGTTTAAATTATTGTGTATCAAGTAGCAACAATAAGTTTATATCGTAAAATAATAACCATCTGTCATTTTAAAATAAACGAAAATGACAATAGAAGAATATTACCACACAAAAGATGAAAATACCAAAATATGGTGCATAAAAGAATTTTCCAAAATATATATTTTTTTGTTACTTGTTTTAACCACACACGATACGGTTTAGATATGTTCTCATCGTATTACACTTTTTAGTTAGGAAATAATTGTAAATGTCTGTTCATTTTTGTAGAGGTTATCATACCATGCATTTAATTTCGACATAATTGGCATGCACACTGCCCACATTTTTTATTATATAGACCACAGAATACAAACCTACAAAACGCTGCTCCCAATGTACAAACTAATAGCATCATCGTAACTGTACACTGCCACAATCAATAATTCACTTTAAACAACAAGTTAATTTCATCATTTTTAAAATATTTCAATTAATTTTTCACTGCGAAACAACAACAAAATGGAAAATAACAGAAAATTAAAATTCCTATATCATCATATTTTTCCGTAGAAAACATAAAAAAATTTCATAAAGCAAAAAAATATACATAACAATACATACAATGGAAATTGATGGAATAATTAGCAAAGGGATGGGTAAATAATATTGGAGGCATCTACAAGCAAATACTATCTACAACAAATAATAATAAAAGAATGGAAAATTTGTAACAAAAATCGGCAAAATTGGTTCGGATTCGGAGTTTGGTTTTAATTATATTCAATTAAAATTAATGTCGATATAAATGTTGGTTATTGCCTTAATTTTTTTTGTGTAAATTTTATCCCAAAACATCGTTCAACAACCATTATTACTACGAGTCTAAATTCGCACACATATAAACATAAATAATCCATGTATATATACAAAACAAAAACACCCCTATGTTATGCCTAAACCCACAACCGATGGATCAATTCGAAACATGCGACGACGACGTTTATTAATATTTTTCATAATTTAATTTGTTTTTTGTGTAATTTGATTTCATCGCCTTTTTGCCTTTTTAATTTGAGATTTAGCATTATGCTCATGGTTTTACTGTGGAATTCGAGACGTTCTATAATAAGGGCAATTATGACCAAAAATGTGTTATCGCATATAAAAACGATACTCAGCTGAAAATAATATTTTATTATCTTAACTTTTCACTCAAACAATGGAACAAAAGTCGAGCTTAATGGTTTGTTGAAATGAATTTGCTGACTTTATATTTAACTTATGCCAAATAAAGGACACAAATTTGCTTCACCATATTTCAATCAAATATACAATACACATATTTGTATCAAAAATAACAAAAAATTTTAATCGAATCTAGCCTATTAGAAATTTACTAAATTTGTATTTCATATAAATTTAAAACTAATGTTCAATTTCACGAAAACAACAATCATCATATACAACTCTTATCGCAGTTGGCGAATTAAAAGTCTTAAATGGAAATTCAAAAAATTGGTTTATCTATTAATAAGATACGAATATCAAATATTTACATGCCAATGAACCTGGTTGGGAATTATTATATTCTAGCAAATTTGCGAATGCAGGTGTTATCACAGTTAGTTATAAATCCTCAGTTCAATCAATGATAATAAATTATTGCCGATTATTTTCCAATATATAACCATAAATGTATAATTCACAAAAACGCTGTATAATTTAATCACTGTATAATTTAGTCATAATGTTTGTTTTAGACGTGCTCTAAAGTCTAAATCACTGTATATTTTATAATGATTATAATTTTCTTGATATACAATTTTTATTTTCAAAAAAAAAATTAACGTTTATATAAAAAAAAAGTAAGAATTTGTGATATCTAGAATTTCCACATTAAATTAAATTAAATTGTTACCCTTAACCATAAAAATTTATAGATATGCCATAATTGAGGTTCATACCTAATTGTTGTAAATAATAACCGTGTTTTATTATTCGAGCACTATCGAGAGCCGAATGGAAAATTTCTACTGAAACTGCAGCTATTATTCACTGGTGTCGCAAAATGAAAACTAAATACATCCATAAAACAAACATGTATCACTTGAAATATACTATTTTGACGTTATAAAAAGAATTCATCTTACTGCGTTTGGGGTGCTAGTTGACAGCCTCCATGTGGCGCATCCTGGGCAATGTACTGTAGATCGAACGGTTGTGGTATCCAATCCCTACGTAGTAGAGAAACAGTATAGCAAATAGTCAACAAAAAGATGAGATGTCGGGTATAAACAATAACATACTCCAGGTGGGTCGAAACTTAGATTCTAAATCCCACCCCGATCTATCGGGCTGCTCCACGGATTCTGGAGGGAGCAACGCGACATTGCAAAGGAAATTATCGGTAGGCAACCAGGCTGATCCTTTTCCTAGTACTACTGGAAGCACAGAACAAGCGACAAATGAATGGCCCTTTGGTAAAAGAAGTACGGCACTTCCTAGAACACCACCAACCACTCCACCGCCAGAGATCACCACACTGAGTGAACTTAACAATGAGAAGGAAAATACCTCTACTATGAAGCATAACCCAATAGCTATCAAACAAGCTTATGAAGCCATGCCCAGTGCAAAATCAGTTATAATAAATAACGCGGAGTTAATAAATAAGTTTGAAAAAATGGAGAAATTAGTTGCGCAGCTGAATAATGAAGTTGCCGTGCTAAAAAAAGAAAACCTTATGCTAAAGGAAACTGTAAATAAAAATAACAACGCGGGAAACTTAGCAATAATGAACAACCAATTTCAAGTACTCACAGATCAAGTCGAGTATCATACTGATGAAGATGAGCTTGAAAGAGAAACCAATTGGATACTACAGAAATCCAAGAAAGCAAATAAGAAACCAAGAAAAGAAACCAACCTAAGCAAGAGGAAAGCTGAATCATCACCAGAAGTTGAGCCAATTCAAACTCACACTAAAACTGTCATTGCAACTAATGCATTAAAAGTGCACGAGCCAGAAAAGAAGAAACAGGCCCCACCCCCGATCAATATTCTAGGAATTACAAACCACGGTAGTATTCAGAAACTGATGAAAGAAGTAGTACGTAATGACTACAAGATAATATCGCTCAGTAGTAATACTTGGAAAATAAATACAACAGAGCCTGAAGATTATAAAGCTCTAGCTAACAAATTAAATTCTGATGGTCACCAGTGGTATACCTACGAGGATAAAAATGATCGACCAATTAAAGTAATGGCAAGAGGTCTTCATCCAACTTGTTCAAAAGATGAAATTATTGAGGACCTGCAAAACAAAGGTCTGAAAATAATCGATGCAGTCAACATCATCAGAAAAGAGAGACGAGAAAACAGAGAGGGAAATGTTGAAATCATGAGAAGAGGTCTCCCACTATTCATGCTAACCTTCAACAACCAAGAAAAAATCGAAAATATCTATAATATTAAGGCTATCCTCAACCTCAGAGTTAAAATAGAAACACCGAGAAAGGTCACTCGACTAATACCGCAATGTAAAAACTGTCAAGATTATAATCATACACAAAAGTACTGCCATCGTGAAGCAAGATGTGTTAAATGTGCAGGAAAACACGCAGGAAACGATTGCACAGTTCCCCGAATTACAACACCGAAGTGTATCAACTGTAATGGCCAGCATCCAGCCAACTACAGAGGATGTGAAGTAGCAGTAGAGCTACAAAAAATGAGAGATAAATCACGCAAACCAGATACACCAAGAAATGTACAATCTATAAAAAAAGCCACGGAGCTTAACTCGTCAACTCCTAATTTTAACATACAAAGAGAGCGAGTAAATGAAAACGTTACTTATGCACAAATAGTTCGGCAATCAGAGCAGAAACAGTTAAAAGTGGATCTCGTTTTACAGGACATACTGAAAAATCTAGAGAACCTCAACAAAAGACTCATTTCACAGGAAATGAGTCTGCAGAACACACTAGAAGAAATGAAATCACAAACAAGTTTCAATAAAAAAGTAGAGGAAAACCTTGATCGAGTGTATCAAAATATAAATTATATAAAATCGAATTATAAACCAAAGAAATGAATAAAACATTGCGAATCGTAACCTGGAATGCGAATGGGCTATTGCACCACATTCAAGAACTAGATATATTTTTTAACATGCATAATATAGATATATGTCTCATATCAGAAACCCATTTCACCAAAACTTCGTTCTGTAAAATAAAAGGATATAATTGCTACCATTCATTACATCCAGAGAACAAAGCTAGAGGTGGATCAGCTATCATCATAAAAGATCATATAAAACATAACGAAGAACTTAAAGTCGAGAAACTTTCCATGCAAGTCACAACAATCAAAATACAATTAAACAATAGTAAAACTTGTAGTATATCAGCAATATACTGCCCTCCTAGATACAATCTCAAACAAGTAGATTATACTAATCTTCTAAAAACACTAGGAAGTGTCTTTTTAATTGGAGGGGACTATAATGCAAAAAACACCTATTGGGGATCACGGTTAACGACTGCTAAGGGAAAAGAACTTCGCAGCAGGAAAACAACTAAAATGCGAATTTCACTCAGGCTGTACACCAACCTATTGGCCTACGGATATCAGTAAGACTCCAGATCTTATAGACTTCTTTATTACAAGAGGGATTTCAGATAATTATATACATATAGAGAGCAGTGAAAGTCTATCATCAGATCATTCACCAGTTATTATGATACTTAGCCAAACAATAATTATGAAAGAAAGCAACCCGAAATTAACGAGCTTCAAAACCAATTGGGATCTCTTCAAAACACAATTAACAGAAAGAATTAGTCTGCAAAACCCAATACAGGGACCAGCCCAAATAGAAGACGAACTAGATAAACTCATCCATAATATCCAAAGTGCTGCGTGGGAAAGCACTCCAAATAATAGTAAAAAAATGAAGCGCAATATCAGCTATCCAGAGGAAGTGAGAGAACTTCTTAAAAATAAAAGAAAAGCACGGAAGAATTGGCAAAAAAATCGAAATTCGGAAAATAAGAGGGTATTTAACCATTTGTGTAACCAACTAAAATACCTCATAAAAGACATTAAAAATCAATCAGTTAATAAATACCTCAGCACTCTAACTGGGCTAAAAGATACTGATTATTCATTATGGAAAGCAACTAAGAATCTTAAAAGACCCAAACTTCAGGTTCCTCCAATTAAAAATAAAGAAAATTGGGCCCGAAATGCTAAACAGAAAGCAGATTTGTTTGCAAATCACCTTGAAGAAACATTCCAACCTTACCCCAAACAAACGGAAGAGGAAAATATCATCCCGATAAATAAACAGGATGAACTAAAAATTACACCTGTAACGTTGCAAGAACTAAAATGGGAAATCAAGAATAATCTGAATGCATATAAGGCTCCAGGATATGATCTTATAACGGGCCAGATAATAAAAGTGTTACCTGATAAAGCGTTTAGGAAGCTAGTGCATATAATTAATGCAGCATTTCGACTAATGTATGTACCAAGACAATGGAAAGTTGCAGAAGTAATTATGATACTTAAACCGAACAAACCTCCGAATGATAAAGCTTCATATAGGCCAATCTCGCTGCTACCAACATTATCGAAACTATTTGAAAAGGTTCTTCTTAAAAGACTAAAACCAATTATCGAAGAAAGGAAACTTATCCCCTCACATCAGTTTGGATTTAGGGAAAACCATTCTACGATAGAACAAGTACATCGAATTACTGATGTAATCGAGAAATCACTAGAAAACAAACAAATATGCTCAACCATATTCCTTGACGTAGCGCAAGCATTCGACAAAGTATGGCACCAGGGGTTAGAATTCAAACTTCATCGAGATCTTCCGGAGCAATTTTTTCAAATTTTAAAATCATACATATCAGAGAGGCACTTTCGAGTAAAGTATGAGAATGAATACTCCCAACTAAAAAGAATAACAGCAGGAGTACCACAAGGAAGTGTTCTTGGGCCAATCCTCTATCTCCTATATACTAGAGATATACCAACTACAGAAGCAACAATGGCGACTTTTGCCGATGACACCGCAATACTTGCAACAGCAAAGAACATCCATGACTCCACTAGTAAATTACAGAAAGCTACTAACCAAATATGTAATTGAACAAAGAAATGGCGAATCAAATTAAATGAAGCAAAATCAATTCAAGTCAACTTTACAAATCTAAAAGTTGATCATATACCAATAATGATAAACTCGATAGTAGTACCGCATGCAAACACTGCTAAATATCTCGGCATGACCTTAGATGCTAAACTTAGATGGAAGGAACACATAAAAAAGAAGAGAGAAGAACTAAACATAAAATTTAGAAAAATGCATTGGCTCTTAGGGAGACAATCTGAACTTGCGATCCATAACAAACTGCTGCTGTACAAACAAATCATGAAACCTGTATGGACATATGGTAGCCAACTCTGGGGTTGTGCCAAGAAAACAAATATCAAAATCATACAAACAGTTCAAAATAAAATCCTGCGATGTATAGTTAATGCACCGTGGTACATTCGAAACGACAACCTCCATCGAGATCTAAAGATCGAGCTTGTCGCGGATGAAATTAAGCATCATGCAACAAAACACCTACAACGTCTGCACCAGCATGAAAATCTGGACATACGCTATATGCTGACTACTACAACAACAAGAAGACTGCAAAGAACCAAACCACTGGACTTATCGCGACCAGGAGGTCAGTAGACTTACTGTGGCGAAAAATCTGAGGAGTTACATGAAACTGGGGATAATCACTTGATTACGCCGACTAATCAAAATACTTTATTATGCAATGTAAATTACTAAATGGGTGCAAGACTCAGTCGTAATATAAATAAATAAATAAAATTTTATTAATCAAAAAAAAAAAAAAAAAAAAAAAATCTTACTGCGTTTTAAACTTTTATTGTAAGATTAAGTTTCTAATGGTTTCAGGGGTTTACAAAATAAAATAAATAATTTGTTTGCTCTACCTATTTATCGCGTGCCGTTATCGGGAGCGCTACCCATTTCAATAGGAACTTTGAAGACTTGTTTTGTAAACCCCTTAAACCTTTAGAAACGTAATCTTACAATAAAAATTTAAAACGCAGTAAGATGAATTCTTGTTTATAACGTCATGTCAAAATAAATGTTAATTAGTATATTTCAAGTGATAAATGTTTGTTTTATGGGTGTATTTATTTTTCGTCTTTATGGTTTAGCGACGCAAGTGAATAATAGCTGAAGTTTCAATAGAAATTTTCCATTCGGCTCCAAATAGTACTCGAATAATAAACCACGGCTAGTGACAATTTAAGGTATTAATCAATTAAATTAATAATGAAATTTTAATGTTTTTATATAATGCAAAATTATTAAATATTAGCCGTATTTTTTATTCGCACCCGACAGATTTATCCAGAGTACCCTATTTTCTATGTCAAATCTTATATTTAGCGCGCTATTTTTACATATAATTAATTTATTTAACTCTAAACAAAGATTTTTCATTCAACTTTTTACTTATTTATCGGGAGCCGCTATCCATTTCAATGGGAAATTTGAAAAGGCCTTTATTTTGTGAACTCCTGAAACCAATATCAAACGTCAATATCAAAATAAATGTTAATTAGTATATTTCAGGTAATAAATGTTTGTTTTATGGATGCATTTAATTTTCATTTTTATGGTATAGCGACATCAGTGAATAATAGCTGCAGTTTCAGTAGAAATAGCCGGGAAGGCTATTCTAAATTGTTTATCATTTTAGGTTGCAATGTTCATCTGCAGCAATATAAAGGTGCTGTTAATTTTTATCACATAAGTTAATTGAAGGTCGGAAGATCAGCTGTTGATTTCAGATAAGTATAAATTATGTGAAGTATTAAATTGAGAATTGATTCTTTGTGTTTTATCTTTTTTATAAATCAGCTTGCAGCCCATTCATCAGATGTAACACGTGCCACATCTACTTGCCATCGGAATCCTAACCGTTAATTTCTAATTCAGATCTTCCATCACCTTATAATTGAGGAACAATTACCTTGGTGATTGTAGCAACTTGTTTTTTTAATTATTATCAAAACCAAAAATACCATCAATATTTTTCGTTGAACAATTTTCAAAATTTATGTGGACTATTTATCTGCTTTCTATAAGTTCCAAGCATAACTTTTAAACTTGTCGGTACTTTAAATAAAAGCTCAAAAAACGGTGAACCGTAATCTTACGTTCAATCACTATTGATTGCAGACTTGAGAAGTCGTTTGATTTCCAACGAAAAAATAATGAATGCATGTGGCTGACGTTTCTGTTTTTCGTGTAGGTATAGTAATTTGCGATTCAAGCCCGAAGGTTGACATAAGCGGCATATAATCATGAGAAATTGTAGACCAGGAAACAAAAACAGGGCTCCATATAAACTTGTAAATAATTCCAATAAACTTTTAACTAATATAATGTTGTTCCTTATACTTCGGCACAACTTTGCAGAAAAATCCCCACCTGGCCACCTTTATGTATTGAGCAAAACAAATAACGGTACTTTAGTTTTATTATTAAATGGCTATAACTTTTGATATAAAAGATTTAGAAACTAGCTTTGTATGCGTAATTATCTGAAAAATGGTGGTTATTTAATAATAAAATATTATATGTTGAGAAGTGAGAAATTTCAGAAAAAGTAACGGTGCAGAGGTACCCTCATTTTGGGTTTCTCCTTTGTGTGTTTAAATAAAAAAAATACCTTTCTAATCTTTTAATACTTTCAGAAAACCTTTTAGTTACTTTCAGAAAACCGGTTTCATAATTATACGAAAATCGTTTGTTACCTGTGTGCTAGCATATGTTTAAATCTGCGCTATGCATAATTTTAAGGGGCGATTTATTCGAATTACGTGTGATACTATGCTGATTATAAACTGAACAATATTGTTGAATACTATTATAGGCATGGATTCAGGGCAATATTAACAGTGTAATTTTGGATATCAAAGAGTAAAGTTGCCAGAAAAATTTTAAATTTTGTAATGCAGAACAATAAAAATATTTGCATTATTTGTAATAAGTGTATGCAGAAAAAGGACTCTATAGTGGCAAAAAAGGAATTGGCAGCTTAATCGAAGCTTCAAAATCAAGAAATGATGATTTATGGAAAAAGTTAGAGCACGACGAAGAAATTATATTACATACAGAATGTCGGAAAAACTACACGAGGCAAAATAGTATTGTTACTTGCAAAAGAGCGCGTGAGCAAGGTAAGACTAATTAATTAATATAAGTGAATATATCAGATACTTATAGTAATTCCCCATAGCCGAACCATCATCATCAGCCTGCAGCCAGCCAAAAATTTTAAGATCAAGCGTGCCGTCATTTGATTTTGCAGATTATTTGTTTATTTTGTGGCGAAGTGATTCAAGCGATTGACTCCAAGAATGTAAGCCGGTACAAGCAAGTTAGTGTTGTGAAATCAACCGAAATTCACTTGCTACAGCGGTTGTGAAAGATACAACGAACATCGATTACACAAAATAACAAACTGCGATTACACATCGATTACACAAAATAACTAACAACTGTTGCATGAGGCAATACATGAGGTGCACGGTTTACTTACAAACATGTCTTTAGATTTAATTTGGTTGGCTGGATTTAATAACTTGGAAAATGTACCAATTTATAAGATTTATAATTTATCTCATAATTGTTTTAATTTTAAGAAACTTTTCTAATTTTCCAAGGTTCGTTTGAAGTTTCACAAATAATACCAATGCCGTTCATCAATTTAAGTGCAGCTTTAATTTACGCAGCCTGCATATGCAAGAAACATGGGCAGATGTGCATAGTTACTTTTGATCAACCACTCTTTATGAAGTCAATTGAAATGGTTAAGTCTGCGGAGCAAAACAGTGATATATCTGGAATAATTGTACGCCTTGGAGAATTTCATCTAATCATGTTATATCTTGGCACAGTTGGTTATATCATGTAATGAAGCGGACTAGAAGAATTATGGGAAACAGTTTATGACAATGCAACAGTGAAACACATGCTTACCGGGCATGCTTTTTCGAGTGCTTTGCAAGCACATATACGGACGGAATCTGCATTAAATTATTTGATTATGGACAATTCAGAAGATTTAAAATCTGTAATGAAATCTGCTCATCTGCTCAGTCATGGAAATGAATCAGAAACTGATAGATAACATCAGGTCACCGGATATGTGATTCATGATTCGGAAGTAGTACGCAACCTGGAGAGCTGCTTTAAAAGTAACATCAACAGACTGAGAACAAAAAACAGAACATGCAAACTTTAGCTCCAACATTTTGAGCAGGTTATCATTGTGCTGCAGTATATTCGAGCTGAGAGGACTGGCAGATGCATAAGGAATCTATTCGAAAAATGTTGCCATATTTCCATTGTGCTGGTCATAACTTATATGCAACATCTGCTCATTTATATTTACAGGGAATGAAGGAGTTGCTAGCCAAGCTGACCAATGAAGAGTACAAAAAATTTCCAGAGAAATACTTTTCGATAAGAAGAAAAGTGTGAATTGAAGCGGTATTTGGACGAACATATGCATAGAACAATCACTTAAGCAATCAATGAAGACGATAGGAGGATTATCTCGAGGACGAGGCATTACCGATTACTCAATTTTAAATAGGATTATTTCTACACCCGTACCCGTTAGCATGCTTGTGATAAACAAATTTATTGCATGGCTTCAACAACAACCCATTTCAGAATCGGGCTGGTGATCTTGTCAGTTTGTCAACTGGACTTGTTGCTGATTCCAACATCACCTGTGATAGTGCTTTGGATAAATTGAGTTTTGTGGAATTCGTTTACGCAACAAACACAAAGTTATTCCAATTGCAGTTGAGGTTTAGGTAATAAAAATAAATAACGAAACTTTCGTTATAAACTCGCTACAGTTATTTCATCGAATTGTTTGTGTCGTCAAAAGTCCGAAAGAGTTGCAGTCTTATTTTAAATATGAATTCTCTTCAATCACCTTCCCCTTCCAACGATGGTCTCATATGAAAGAGAATAAAATCGAGCATCAAAACCATATTTAAAAGAGCTGACATTGGTTGGGACGATTCCCCAACGATATTATTTTAGATAGATAGAAATTAATTTAAATAGTTGAATTATAAATATTTTTTATAGTAAATTAATTAAACTTATCTTACAAATAAAAGTGAAATCAAAGCAAATAATTATTAAAACATAAAAACAAACTTAGTTTTTAAGTAATAAAATATAAGGGAAAGGTAAAAAAGATAATTTAGAATAAAATATTAATATAATTGAAGATTAAAATAATTAACGAATATTAAAAATAGACGAAATAAAATAAAACGTTTATTAGTAAACAATACTGTGAACGAGAAAAATTTAAATTGTTAAGAAATCAGTGTGTTAAAAAATAAAAGGAAAACAATTACATTTAAAGAAGAGAATTATTTTAAAATTAGTGAGTTCTATTACACCGCCTGAAAAGTCCCGGTTTGACATATAAATGTTGCCACAAATTAAGAAACCCATAAGATTTTTAAATTCTATCAACCTTCAAATGATACCTGGTAAAATTTCATAATATTTCGATCTTTAAGTTTAAATACAGTTATTTTAGTCACGCTACTTTTGTTAATTTCAAAACAATGGAAAACCAAAGAATTTCGTGTGTTGGGAAACAATACCGATCAAGCAAAGCAGTGGCTTTATAATTGTTATCCGGCTTCTGCATTAGAAAAATCAACCATTTTTGACTGGTATGCTGAATTTAATCGTGGTCTTACAA
This sequence comes from Nephrotoma flavescens, assembly GCA_932526605.1. Taxonomy (NCBI): domain Eukaryota; kingdom Metazoa; phylum Arthropoda; class Insecta; order Diptera; family Tipulidae; genus Nephrotoma; species Nephrotoma flavescens. The sequence goes on from OW052222.1 coordinate 107,108,800, forward strand.
CCACCGATGATGCACCACGCTCTGGACGCACAAATGAGGCTGTAACTTCAAAAAACAAAAAAATCCACGATATTGTTTTGAAAGATAGTAAAGTGAAGTTGCGTGAGATAGCTGACATGGAAAAGATATCAATGGAACGTGTTAAAGATATCAATGGAAAACGACAACGCCTTGTTGCACAATAAATTGCTTCCGCATCCACCGGATTTTACGCATTTGGCCCCAGTGATTATTACTTGTTTGCAGAGGAAAGGGAAAGAGCTTTGGCTCCAATGAAGAAGTGATTGCCGAAACTGAAGCTATACGTTGGACTGATTGTATATCGCTCTAGAAGAAAATTACGTTGATGAATAAAACGTATTTTTCTGTAAAAATTTATGTTTTCTTTACTAGGCCGGGAACTTTTCAGGCGATGTGTTATACAGCTATTAAGCTTATGAAAAATAAATGAAATATAATTAAAGTGTTTAGTGAAGGATAAAGTAAAACACGAAAACTAGACGAATTTTTTAAGAAGTGTATAAAAATTTAAATAAACATAAAAATAAGCCAAATTAATAATTAAAGATAAAATAGTAAACATAACAGAATAAAAATAAAATACAGATAGTGTAAGGAAAGTAATATAATAAATAATAATTAAAATACCATAATTAAATATAAATAGTAAAATAATTAAAATAACGAGAATTTAAATATAAATATAATAAATTAAATACATATACATACTAGTAATTAACAGAAAATATAGTGATAATAAGATAAAATAATTAAAATATAGAGGAATTATATTTAAAAAGAGAAATTATACATTAATAAAGTTAATACGCAAATAAAGAGAGAGTTATAAATAGCTGAAGATCTTAATCTTTCTTGAAAAGAAAAGATAAGTCAGAAATAAAAAGAATCTTCAATTATAAAGTGGTCAATCGAAAATAAAATAAAACACATTTTTTCAACAATATTTTTTCATTTCTTTTGACGAAAGCAAAATTAATATGACAATGAAAAATCAAAAAAAATATATATCAAATAAATAGGAATAAAGTAAGAGAGGATTAAATAAATATAAAGATAAAATAATGAAAAAAACAAAAATTATGAATCATAGTGGTAATAATAGAAATGAAATAACAGACAGCAATGATGTAACTAACTGGCAAAAAAAGAAACCATTAATAAAAACACAACGGAGGAAAATATAATACAAAAAAACATTATGGAATGAAATAGAATAGATAAAAATAAGATAGAGGTGCAAAACAAAGAAAGACAAGAAGGTATAGTGAATAAACTAGCGAACATGGAAAAATACACTTATATTAATAAAAATTTAAATGCGGAGTATTATATAAATAAAGAAGAAATAACAAATGGCATAATTCTAAACGAAACCAATGCGAAAGAGGAAAAGGAAAGAAGGAATAGATATAAGACGAGAGACAAATGACCATGTAACGTGAATGAATAACAGACATTGAGATAGCAGAAAGATTAAATGCAATGATTGTATGAAAAATTAAAGAAATTAAACAATTTGGAAAAACAGGATTAGAGTAAATACTACAGAAATGAGTACAGCAAATAAAATATTAAATAACTTAGAATTAAATAAACTTTCAAGATTCAAAAGGTGTATACCCAAACAGCTTACTAGAAAGCATTTGATTAATAAATAAAATTCCAATTAACATTATGGAAAAAACTTTGTAAGAATATATTAAAACAAATTATAAAATAACACATAAAGAATAAAAAGATGAAACAATAAAGGAAAAAAGAAGAATATACAATGGTGATTCAAATAACTTGAAGAATGAACATTTTACCAGAGGAAATTAAAACAATAAAAAGATTATAAAATAAATAAAAATTAAAACATAATAACAGATATAGTAAAATATGGTGGACAATGGAAATACAAAATGAATGGATAGTTAAAAAAGAAAAATTAAAATTGATCAACAAACATAGGGAAAATGATTTTTGCAAAATAGAATTAAAAGAAATAACAAAATAATTAAAACAGAAAAGTTAGGAAAATTTTATAAAAGAACAAAACACAAATCTTAATAGCAAGGAGATATGGAAAAGAATAAAAAAAATTAATAATAGGAAAAATTAAAAGAAAAATTACTTATTTACAAACAAAGAGAATACCAACAATTTTATAGAATTAAATGTTATATAATCAATAGTAAAAAGTGAGGTCAAAATTTAAATTTAAGATAAGGTTATAATATTATAACAAAGTCATGACCTTATTTTAAATAATTACCAACAAAGGTAAATTTTAGTATATATAGCGAAATTGCATAATATTTTGGTTAATTAAAGAATAGATTTACAAAAGAGGAAAGTACTCCGAAACCGGTCTCTCTAGTTTAAAAAGAATTTTTTAAATTAATTATCACAAGAAAACTATAACGTAATTGATTTTAAATGTTTTTATTTATAATAAATAAATTTTTGTAAACAATATGGGATCACCCAATTGTCTTAATCTAAAAATAATAACTAATTATATAAAAATAATATCACAATTATTACGAATTAATTAAGTATGTCTATATGGCATTAACAATTATGAAAAAAAGACTATTATGAAAAGGGAATTGAAAAAGAAAGAGAACAATATATGTTAACGTGATTTTGATACCGAGCCACATTAATATTGAAAGAAATGAATTTACCGGTATAGCAGCAACAAAAGATGTGAAAGCAGAAATATAATTAATGTTTATATGGCAAATCGGCATATTAATGTTTATATGACATATACCGGACAAGTGGTGCAGTGGTTAAAGCTCGAATCCCATCAGAGGCTAGATGCAAATCGAATTTTCAACATCGATTACAATCGGTGATGTTAATAAACACAACTAAGACCCTCTGAAGGAGTGCAGAATTCAACGCCGACCCACCGTCCATGACAATATACAGGTTGGCATGGAGCTTGCAATGTGCAGGTAGTATACCGTAATTGTGTGAGGGTTAATGATGTGGCGTGAATGCGTGGTATCACAATGGGCCAAAAATGGCCTATGTGTCAACCACTGAAACCTAACCTTATATGACATATAAGGTAATTTAGTAAAAAACAAGTTATATAAAGAATGGAATTTGGAATATTTACAAAAAACAATAATAAACGGAGCATATAGGGAAAATATCAATGGTGAGACTAAAGTAATACGTTTCAAAATGATGAAAATAAATACGAGTATGACGAAATAAATTTACAGGATTCAATCCATACATTTGATAAAAAATATTTAAAAAAATTATAAAAATAAACAGTGATAAATGTGAAGAATGTAAGATATATATGTATATATAGAGATTGTAAACACATAATTGAAACTTGCAAAAAAATACGGAGAACAAAAATATATTTAATAATTAAAAATAAAAGAAATACTAAAAGACAATAAATCAGAAGAGTGAATCGATATGTGCAAATTTTTAAATGAAATTAAAAAATATATATATAGACAAAAGATAGAAAAAGTAATAAAAAAAATAGAAATAAACATTAAATGAAAAAAAGAAGACATTTTTTAGAAATACGGTAATGCGAGTGGAACCGCTCAAGCCAAAGAAAAAAAAATAAAGTTTTATACAGTGTGCCTCACGTCGATTTTTTTCTCTAAATTTCCAACTAACTAAATTGATGGTTGGTTCATACCGTTCGTTCAAAGATGGCACAAAACAAACCGCCTGATATTTAATTAAAATCTGCTATATAAACTTAAATTTAACATTCTACGAAACATTTCTATTCGGTAATTGATAAATCGGAACTTAGTTTGCGGTTTAGAACTAAATATCGGGTACATTTTGGTTTATAAATATTAGAGACATCTAGTCGGAAATTTAGACAAAAAAATCGGCGTCAGGCACACAGCATTAATTTTTTTTCGCTAACCGAACCGTGGAGCAACGTGTTAAACTTATATAAAAATATCTCCAACCCCCACGTTCTAATTTTTTAATTTTCGAGAGTTTGACGAACAAACTATTCAAAATCATGCGACAGAACTGCGTCAACAAGACGGAAAATATAAAAAATACAAAAAATATAAATTTGTTTCTTCAGCCACGTAGAAACAATTTTACATTTTTTGAGAAAAACAATTTCATTTTTGCATATACTTATATTGTTTTGTGAATCAAACACAGAATGGATACCTAAATCTAAAGTAATTTATTAGTAATATAAATTATTATTTTATGCGTATTATTCTAAACATGCGTATATATTACCAGATCTATTCCTCAAACACTAATTTTTTTCATTATGACATTTGATTTGGAGAGGAATTGAATGTGGACGTGGGGTAAAGCGTGAATGCAATTTATATAATATTTTAAGAGCAATGACTAATCTGTTAGTCCAAATTCCAAATTCTCTCTTCTTTTCTCAGTCCAAATTCTCTCTTCTTCAATTTCAGTTGTGTGTGGAATACAATTTTGCCGTTTAGCTTTCGGTTATTTGAAGTTTCATACAAAATATCTACGCTAACTTTGACCATTTTCCGATATTTTTTGTGTTTGTTCATGAAAACATTTTGGAACAATTGATTTTTCCGACGGAGTTCATGGTCTCGCCCCAAATGGTTTACTGTTACGGCAAACATGTAAGTACGGACGCAATGAATCTCGAGCAACAAAGTACAATTATATAAGAACGATTTTGAATAGAAAGTGTATCTTAGATGCAGCTTTACTTCTTAGTTGAAATGTTTAATATTTAAACATAAATAATTTTGATAATTAAAAATAATTATTTTTTATGAACACACAACAAGAACACAAGACGCTACGTTCAATGGACTATTATCATGTACTTAACATGTGCGAAGTGCGAACAAAATCTAATTAAATTTATTTATTTATTGAAATTTATATATTTATTGGAACATAATGCACAAAAATAGTTTAACACAACGAATATGTGAAAATTCAGCTTAAAAATCAAAATAAAATGCATTAAATTGAATTTATTATCTTATTTCTCAATTTCACATAATAAATGGTTTTTAAAGTTATGTCTTTTGCTGGTGTTCTTTAAATTTAATACTCGTATCTTCAGACTTAGGAATTGTTTATATAAATTAAATTAATTTTCTATATAAAACGTTTCTATATTTTGTATAACCGCATGTAATTAAGCAAAAATCTTGCGTACAATGAGTACAAACATTCAAAATATCTTTATTCGGATTTACATAAAAATGTTAGTATAACATCCCCGTCCCTACGTCAAAAATTAGCATAACATTTATTTAAATTATTCATGTACATGTAGGGGACTGACCTCAAATGTGATTAAAATTAACAGGATATCGATAAATTATATGCCATATAGATTAAACAGTAAAACACAGGCCAAACAACAAAACTCATCAACACTTATGTCAACATAATAAAAAAACAACCCCATGGTATTGTTCTTTGGCTAATAATTTGTTTTAATAAAATTTTTGTTTAATGTTATTTTTCAATGAAATAAAACTACCCTTAAGATCCCGAACGTATATTATTTTAACCATTTTTAACCCCAATCAAATTACAACCAAAAAATTATAATTTAAATATTTTTATTTAATTTTTAATTGTAACGATGCGTCCTTCTGTCACTTTGAAATGTGATTATCTCCTTATGTTGCAGCGTTCCGTACACACACACACACACACATTCTCTAAAAGCACACCCCTCGTTATGTTAAATTGTAATATACATCATCAACACAAAACCCCTTTTTTGATTTTCGAGCTGGAAAAATGTTTACGAGTTAAATATAATATTAAGGGTGATTCTACCATTTACATTTTTGCTCGTTGTAAATATAAAATAAACGAAAATTTGAATTCGGTACAATAGAAGGATGTGACGGGGTACACAGACGTTCGGGCGGGTTCAATTTTTGTTTACGTTTAGACAATCACCATGTTTTGTGTATTAAAAACAAAACACACAACAGATTTTTTAATTTCTTTATTGTTCATTTTATTGTTAGTCCCATCCTGAATGTAAATACTTAGGACCGTAAATTTTCACGATCGGGCTGTTTTTTAAGATAAACGGGAAAAATTATTGTCGGCTAAAATTATATTTTTTATAATTCGCTCGTTTTGATGAGATTTAACTTTCGTGGTGTTATTCGTCCGATAAGTTGCTTAATTGATTCGTAGTTCAATTATAGCGAAGTGTAATACGAATGCGCGCACATGTTTTTTACTCTTTACGAGCTTGACGAATAAATTCAGAGTGACTAATGACGGAAATCGGTTTATCAGAAATGGCTACTGATGTAGTTAGTTTTTTGTAGATGTATTAACAACTTTTGCATTAAGAAACCGATGAGAAAAACGGGTCGGCAACCTTGATACTGATTATCATAGTAGCATCTGATGATAGCAATCAATAATTCCAACGCATTTCAATGGAACATACAAAAATATAAAAAAATTTAATGACAAAACTGTATTTGCTAACTTGATTAACGAACAATTTTGAACGAAAATATTTTACCGGGAAAATATGACTTGAAAATTTTCTTACCGATTAGTAGTTGCTCGTGTAACCACGAGCAGATATGGTACAAAACGAAATATTTCAAAATGCGATATTTCAAAACGCGAGATGGTACAAAATGCGATATGGTACAAAACGCGATATTTCAAAATGCGATATTTCAAAACGCGATACGGTACAAAACGCGATATGGTACAAAACGCGATATTTCAACACGCGATATTTCAAAACGCGATATGGTTCAGAATATGCGTTGCTAGGCGACGGAGCGCAGCGACCCACCTGATACCGATGCTATGTACTATCGTTCCTATCGACTTTTAAATTCCTATAAACTGAAATTAAATTTCCCCTTCACCCGCCTGATATAACCCGATCCTAAACTCCCGTTTTGTACCATATCGCGTTTTTTACCATATCTCGTTTTGAAATATCACGTTATGAAATATCGCGTTTTGTTCCAAATCGCGTTTTGTACCATATCGCGTTTTGAAATATCGCATTTTGAAATATCGCGTTTTGTACCATATCGCGTTTTGTACCATCTCGCGTTTTGAAATATCGAGTTTTGAAATAGCGCGATTTAATAATTCGCGTTTTAAAATATCGCGTTTCAAATGGGACCCATATTTTTTGTTTTCTATTCGATGCAAGATGAATATTAACAGTAAAATTTTGCTTTCTATTCACTATTCCAGACGATCAGTAGTAAACATTATTTGTTCGATCAATAAAGAAAGAATAATTTATTTTGTAGAGCGAATTTTAGAACCCTTGCTAAAACATTTGAATTTACTCTACATTTAATTGTAGTTACTTTACACGTTACACAAATTTGCTTTGCTAAAAATTGAGGTTGATTTAGAAAAAATTGACAATGAATCATAAAAAATTGTTGTTGACTTGTAAAAAGTTATGAATGAACTAAAACAATTTAATATAATTTGTAAAATCGCGAATTTGAAGTGCAAAACCTATATCTACTTGTAGCTGGGGCAAATTCACACCACTCCTTCTTACCTTTACTCAATTGCTTTAGCTCCTCTGACCTGAAAGTTCCCAACTGAGTAAAAAAACAATTTTTAGCAATTCCACCGTTGGTTTAGTTTGTAACTCGAGGATAACTGATATTATCCTAGCCTCTGTTCACAAGTGTATCTCTTTCAATTTAAATCATAAAACCGTGTCGCAAAAGAAAACTAATCAATTGAGAACTTATCTCCACCGAACTATCGTTATACCTCAAGTAAAACCAAATACGTTGAGGGGAAATTGAATATTTGATATCATCGTTTTCCAGTGCTATTTTTGAATTCTTTTGTAAACATTTGTCCAAATATCCCTAACCAAAAGCATCAGAGCCACCCATTTTGGTTCTCTAGTCCAAAGAGGTTAAGAAAAATGCTAAAAAATTATCACCGGTTTCGTTGATTTTTGAAGCCTGTATGGCTTGTAGTTTATTACGACCTCCTTTAGCCGAAATCGGCTTGTTTTTATATGTAAAGTGAGTAAATCGCTTGACAACATAAACATTTCATAACAAATTCGATTGACACGAATACTTCCCTGGATAATGCAGGTGAGTCGACATTATTTCGTTTATAAAGGCATATGGCGTGTTGAAAAGGGTCTCCATGTTAACCTAACTAAAACCGATATAAAAATTTCACTTGTCATAGACATTGGGTTCTAAATTATAAAAAAAAAATCAAGCATTTTCTGGGAAACACGGCTAATGGTAATTCGTGGGGACTAACCTTCAAAATGACGTATTTCATATACAAATCGATTGTACAACAGACAATAATGACCCACCTACATGCCCGTTGTTATGTGGGGGGTAGTTAATCAGAAATGCATATTTCGCAAGCACAGTATTCTGCAAGTTACTTCATGTAGAGTAGTAAGAACTGGAGCTTTGTCTTCGACTCTGCTTATTGCTTTTAAGTCTATTATATCGTACTCAGCTAAAGTTATTTATTGTACGTTCAACTTTTGTCCTGCGGTGAGGTAATAATATTAATCATATCTCAACGGTGTGCATAATATTCTTTCTCAAACTATGGAGAATGTCGAGTGGTAGTTTATACATCTTCCATATGAACTGTCAGACCTCTTGGTAACAGAGAAAGCTAACAATAACAACAAAAATGTAATGATATATAAATTAAAAAGATTCTTATTCAGCCAAGTGGTAATAGTAAAATGCTCGAGTTCTACAATAGTAGAATAGTGAAACGATGAAAGCTGTTAGTTAATGAAGTTTGAAAACATATACAGTGAGAATTTCATTTCCAAAATTAAATTAGCATTACGTCCGAGAACCTGAAATAGTATTATTCAAATGAAATCCAAATTACATTCAAAGCTTTTCCACAATAATTATTGCGTATTTTCAATAATAACTTTATAAATTAATTTTTCGATATCCCATTATAAAAAATTAATTTATTTACAAATAATTAATTATTGTAATGAAATTTAATATTATGTTACCTGCGGCTACAATATTAGTTGGAATTAAGGTTCCGACGTGGTTTGTATTTTATAAATATTAAAAAGGTAACCTTAGCTCTAAGAAGTAAAATATATTTTGTCGCTTCGTTGAAATGAGCCAAAAGGTTAATTCATTTTAATTGTAAATTAATTATTCTAGATTTAGCCGGTAAAGGATTCAGGTTAAGATAAATGTGCGCTTCAATTCTATAATAAATTTACTTTAGGTGTTCTTAGCATTATTATATTATGCCACTAACATTAAATTTGAGGAATCTAATCTGAACTATGTTATTTATGTATGTGCTAAGTAGAATAGTCCTGATATATTTGGTAAGTGAATTGTAAACATTTCTTTTGGCTACTATCGAAATCATAAATGGTTACCTTGAAGCAATAAGAGGGATGATATCATATTTTAAAGTTTCAGCAGTCAACCGACTGGACAAGTGTTTAAAGTTTTGACACTTGGATCGAGTGGGGCTGAATCCCACCAGAAGTAGATTGCAAAAATGAATGTTCTTCATAAGATTATGATATGGCTCTCTAGCGGATGGGTGATGGGTACCAATCGAGAATAACCTATTACAAGAGGCATGGGAGAGAAATTCTATTGTCGAAGAAAAGGTAAGTTTTTCAAATTGATGAAGGAGTCGTACCTCTTCGCTTGTTTCAATTGATTAATATGACTCCCCTTCGGTTGGTGCATGTGAACGCATTTTGCAGTAAATAGTTCAATACAATTAGCTATACTTAATAAGCCAAAATTTTCTTAATTGAAATAATTTACCAAAATCCGTTATATCATTGTAAAGGAACTCATTCACTTTAAAAATATCTGTTATTTCGCTTTGGAATTTTGCATCTGAAAAGCATAATTTTAAATAATATTATTCTTATGGAACCACAAATGTATGTCACACAAACAAAAATATAAATTTGTTATTAATACTGCCAAAAGGTTTTGTGAAAGATTTGACATGCTATGTTCTGAAGTTTATTTATCAAAGACGAATTAAAATCAAAATTCCTAGTTACGTGTTATGTGGGAGGTTCTGGAAACACGGTAAGAATAAGAGAGAGAGAAGAGTTGTTAAAATTTACGATATAACTCTTACTTTACAAACTCATCGACATGTCATAGCCAAAATAATTTAGTGTCCAATTACCTCACAATACGGCAATAATTCTCCATCTGTAGCTTTTGACAATTCAGTTTTTTGTGATAGCAATGCCGACCCAATTTACGAACCACCACAACGCCAAGAAAATTCTTCTGAGAGCGAAGTTGATATGCCTGTTGAACAAATGGCTGTGAACGAATAGAAATTCGTATTAATAATAATCATATAATTGAAAAAAATACAGAGAATTAAAAATATATAGAATACTCAAAGAAATTATGGAACAGATTTAGTTACATCCAACGGCTTACAAGTTCAAGAACGGAAATATCAACCGATTTTGAACCTGCAGGAAAAAATGCAGCACTCGGATTTCGCAGGAAGAGCAGAGCAATATATACAAAAATTAGTGGTCAGTGGGCGCTTACGTTCTCAGAGCTGCATACGTCAGCTCCTTAATTGAGGTTCTGCATACGTCAGCTCCCTAATTGAGGTAAATTTCTAACGCGTTACTAAAAAAGAACCGTAAGTAGTCTTGTAAATATTTCTAAATTTTGAACAACGATAAATAGAAAAGTGTAAGAAATTTTTTAAAAAAACTTTCGGCTAAACAGTTAAGTTTACTACAATAATAAATAAAAATGTTAACCAGTCAGAATTCGTCTTAAATACTAACGGGGTAAATACTGCTCGATCACAAATGTGATACCAGAAGATGTATGAAAATGTCAATTCTTTCCCTGTGTATCAGTCATATGATTAAAAACGCGGAACGGATAAAAAATATCTACACTGTGATTTAAATTTGTCACAAATGTACAAACTTTTCTCTGAAAATCAAACTAACCCAACTTCTATTTGCGCTTACGGACGAATATTTAAGACAATGAATTTAAGAAACCTAGCGTCGATGTATGTAATAAAAGTGACGTTTTAAATTGCAAAATTAAGCTGGAAATGGTACTGATACAATAAATTGGCTAGAAGAGCAACGAATACATCACCAACAAACGAGCCTATTAAGTTGCAGCAGAAGAAACTCAACTTTATTGAAAATATAATTGTGACAAAGATTAATTATCGAATTATCCGTTACCATTTTTGCACATTTTCAAATTTCGGGAACCGTTGGTCTTATTGATCTAAACAAGTGGTAATCAGAAGGAGCCAAGTCTGGAGAAGACGCCGCATGCTATAAAACTTCCCATACTAAGGAGAAGACAGATGAGTTCCTGGGTTGGTTTTGCTGTATGTGGACGGGCGTTGTGATATACCAATATTTCATTCCGCCTTCTTTGGCCGGTAAATGTTGTTTTTTCCTCCAGAGTATCACTTAATTTAATCAATTGTGTTACAGAAGCGCGTAGTAAATGAACTCCTTTCCAATCACACCAGAGACATAGTAACATTTTCTTGGCATGAATATTCATTTTTGTAACTTATGTTGATGGCTGGTTTGGATCAACCCATAGTTTTATGCATAGGATTATCGTACAAAACTCATTTTTCATGCCGGGTAATGATTTTGGTCAAACATTTATTTCTTTTATACCGAGAAAGCAAATTCAAGCAGTTGTCAACTTTTCGATTTTTGTTTTCTTCGGTCAGTTTATGAGGGACCCATTTTCTTTCCTTTTTCATTCCGTATTTTTCCCATTGCATGCAATCGAAGTGATATTGCTTGGTGAGTAACTCTTAACTGTTCTGCAAGCTCTTTTTAAGTTTGACATGGATTTTCATACGTTCATACGTTAGTTCGTCGTCTTCAAATTGGTTTACTGCACCTGGACATGAATCGTCCTCAAGACTAAAATTGCCATTACGAAATCTTACAAACTACTTGATTTACTGTCGAATGACTTACAGAATGTTCACTCAAAATCGAATTAATCAATTCCATAGTTTAAGTAGCATTTTTTTCATTTGAAACCCAGAATTCAATAACGTAAATGTTGCTTATCGACATCTATCTCTTAGAAGTGATGCACACGGAACGACAGCTTGAAATGACTAAACTTATGTCATAAAAACGGCAAAGATTAGGCTATACATGTGTTGATTGATTTTCTTTCATCCGCAAAACAATTTTAACTAAACACACTACTTTGATACAAGATATTTCCTCTTTACCGTCAAACCAAAAGTCATCTCCTCGCTTTTATTATCTTGCATTACAATTTGGTTTACGTCTGCAAATACATACAATACATAAAACAAATGAAAATCGATGTTCGAATAGCGTTTTATCTTCCAACGTCACAATGATCACAGTGTGATTCCACAAACATATGTTCAAAATGGTGGCCGATTTGGATGCGTTCAAGTGTATTTTAATGCAACTAACTTCAGAGCCGAGTTTCTACTTGCACACCTAATAACATTTTTAACATTTTGTAATAACATTTTTGATTACACAAGATCTCAAAAGTTTTTCTAATTTGAAATGATTCAAATGTGTTGTCTCCTGAAAATAAAATATAAAATATTCACTTTATTGGCCTTTCGTAACTGGGCCAAGTTAAAGTTAGACTTCAGTGATGTTTCTTTTTCATAGTTCGGTTTTATTAAATGTCACTCCGTAACTCCTAACGAAATTAATCTAAATAAAAAACATTTATAATTTTATACACCAATGTGATAAAATAACTTTTTAGAACTGTTTCCTCATTTTGGTTTGGGCTCACGCAAATCGAAACTTTTGTTAATTTATAGCTTACACCCAAAATGACAATTCCCGCACAGAAAATTTTATATTTGGATTGTCATCACTCCCGCCACTATATCGTCTTCTTTCTTCACAGAAATAAGTTCCTTTATACTGCTAAAAAATTAACAAACAAAATGAAAAAATCCACCGTATGAAATGTAATTATTCTTTAAAAAAAAATAACACACAGAAAGTACTGTCGCACAGAATGAAAAATAAAATAACGACAAAATGGCTGTGTTTTGAGAATTTGTTGTTTTTATTAGCACTTTATTGTGTTTCGCTACAAAAAAGTTATCAAAAAAGTTAGACAAGTGTTCAGAATACAATAAAATGTTTTTTGTTGGTATTTTTACTGTTATTGTTGTTGTCATTTTTCATTTGATTTAAATACACGGATATATAAGAGAAATAATCTGTTGTGAGTTTATACTGTATTATGTATATGTTGAGATGGTATGTTGGAAATATGTACGAGATATTGGTAATACGTACGAATCCAGAAACAAATTGTTTTCCGGAATTGGAAAAGACAAAAAATATTGTATGCGTCACATGACAACGAAAAAGTATGGGGTGGATCAAGTGATACAAATATGTAACACTATACATAAGGGAGGAAATGCAGATTGTCTTTTTTGTGTATATTTAGAAAAATATGCAAATTTTTGGAATTTTTAGAAATTGAAAATTTTTTGATTTTTATTCTTGCACACATTCTTTTAATGTCCCTTCCTTTACATATTCTCAGGGACATTTAGTTTAAAAAATGTGATTCTGTTAATGTAGATATGAAATATTGATGCCAATGGTATACATATAATCTTCCAATTCCAACTAGGTACATCCATAGTATGTACAGCTGTACATACGTAAAGTGAAAATTTATTATTATTTTCTGATTCGCTTTCCGTTCAATAAATGGTTACGAAATTTCCAATCATAAATTTGATTCAATTTTGTTTTTGATTAATTGCTTGTGTTATTTGTTTATGGCATGCATGCATACCAACATGGACGATTGAATATGTTCAAAATTGAATTTTAATTTAAAATCGTGATTTTTTTTTCAAATTGATTGCTATTAACTTTCTTTTTAACTGAATAAATCTATTTAAAGAGCTGATGTTTTACAATTAGGCGTTGTCAAGCCGCTAAATGTAATATAGCATCTTGTTTTTAATTACCTTGCGTAATTTCCGGAACAAGCATCGATGGCGATTTATTTTTGCATGTCTTAATACATTAGTTAGGTCATTATCAAAAATATCGGAAATTTTATAAATATGCCTTGTACTTTATTAATTAGTGGCGACATCTGAACACTTATTTTTTTTTATTATTTTTACAATTAATGTATGCAATATACGTACATATGTATATAAATAAGTAAGTATTATGTGCAGACTATATCAAGAAAATTATTTTGTCACATCATTTGTCATCATCAAGAGTTAATGAAAAAATGAAAGGAAATTGTTAATAAAAACGAAAAGTGATAAATTAATTAAATTTCATGTTCTCATTCCACCCGAATTCCTTGATATAGTATATTGCCCTCATATAACGTCATTATTGTGTTATATGGAAAATTTAAGCTTTTCTTTTCTTCGTCTAATATGTAACGATTTTCTTTTTTTACGTTCATTTCGCCTCTTCTATTCTCAATGGCTTGACGATAAGTTGATTTTCTCACATAAACGTCTTTCAGTGATTTTTTTTTTATTTGTTCATTTTACTATGTGTACACACATAAACGAGTCGAGTATAATAATATGGCATAGTTGCGTGTGTGAGTCTAACTCACTTAAGAGGTATTATGATGATGATGATGATGGGAAACAATAAAAATTGGAAAACCTCTCAATTGAATGACTTACAAAATGAAAAACTAAATATCGAAAGAGAATTTTTACGTTGCTTTATTTATCAGCAGATTACAGGCTCTAAAGATGAAAATAACAGTAAAACTAAAGTGTTAGAGTGTAATTAGATGGGAATTGATGTTGATTGTATTCTGAACGAGTTGAATTTCTATTTATTATTATTCTTATTTTTTTATGTAGATGTTAGACCAAGTTTTATTCAAGTTCATTTTGTTCTTGGTGCTTGAGATTTTAGGATTAGGCGACGCCTATAGTGAAGTGAATAAAATAGGCGACATAGTTTAATTTAATTTATCGAAATCAATATTTTCATAATGGCAAATCCTAAAATTGTATCAAAATTATGTCTCAACAGCATTATTCGAAAATATGGGTATCTCTTTTATATATATTTTTTCACACCATTTCAATTTAACACTCTGTAATATATTTTCCACCAACCGCTGGTAGTTATGTACTTTATTTCAAAATCTTATGTTGTGTTGAAAGTGTATTTTTTAGTTTTCTGGGAAATATAGTCGTGCCTAAATTCGTAATCAATTTGTTAACGTCTTCACCAATTTTAAAAATAGTAAGACAGGGCCTTTCACCGGTTGAAAAACGTCTTCCATTTTGCCTTAAACAAGCAAATACGTTTTTGAAAAACAATCTGAATATTATGGTGAACCGCGCGGACAAAGGCAATATAACAGTATTAACCACACGTAATGATTATGTTGAAAAAATGAATAACCTATTAAATGACGACACAACTTATATAACATAACATACATTTGATAAAAAGTAATTCTACACCAATTCAAACTATGTATGATAAACACTTTAGTAAAAAAATTTCCAAAGGAAACACACAAGGAAAAAATTAGCTAGTTATACTCCGTTAGTTCCTAAATTATATGGTTTATCTAAAATCCATAAAACCAAATATACCATACAGACCTATCGTGACTTCAATAGGTTGTCCCATATACACATACGGTTTACAGGCATTTTTAGGTAATATTCTAAAATTTAGCGTTGAAAAAATTAATTCTTTTACATATTATAATTTCTAAAGACCTCAAAATTGTTTATTTTTTTAAACGTTCATTATTTCATTATTTACTAATGTAGATAGTCATATAGTTTTGGATTACACTATGCTTCAATCACAAACTTTTTTTTATGACAAGCTGCATACCCAAGGGTATACCTAATTCAAGTATGCTGAGTTCAATGGTGCTAGTCCCATTTCAAAGTTAGTCCCCATTTTTGAGATATCGCTTTCGACATATTTTGGCTCTGAGTCAAAAATTTGCAAAAGAAAATACTCATTTTCACATTGATAACTCTTGAACCATTAAGCTTTTCGTTTTGCTTTCTTCAGCAAAGTTGTTGCGCAAGCCAAGACAAGCAACTTTTCAGAATATATCAAGACCGAAAAATCACATCTACATTCACAGTTTTGTATTATTTTTGTTAACATCGAAGATGTTTTTGGCGTCGCATTATATAGAAAAATGCAACAAAATTTTGTCCCAAGAATATGCAACGAAATAAAAAAAAATAAAAAAAATAGAGTAAATACGAGAGATCCAAAACACGCTGGTGCGCCAATTTTGTTTTGTGCTCTCTCTATGCACCTATTTCTCACCTACGATATCAATTAGTGAGAGTAATATTTTAATTTTTTTATTTAAGCATTAACAATAACAAAATTTCATAGCCGAAACTTTGGCTCAAACTTTTTTATTTTTTATCTTTAGGTCTATATACAGGGTGGGCCAAGTCACAATGGGGTTTAAAAATTTAATAACTTTTTCGTTTATAAGTATATTTTTTTAATTTTTTTTTCAGATTATAAAATATACAAAATGGAATATTTTTACACTCAGTATAGAAAATAATAACACTTAAATGACCCCCGTTTTCAACTTCGTAATGATGCGCTTGTTCTAGAGCATTTTCCTTAACATCTTTCAAAATTTGTGGCTGTAGCGTTCGAATTTCTGCAACAATGTTGGCCTTTTGTGGAAGGATTGTCTCGGGCTTGTTTACATATGCTCGCTCCTTCAAATAACCCCAAAGTAAATAGTCGGGTGCTGACAAGTCTGGCGAACGCGCTGGCCAATTAATTTCCGAATTTCTGGAAATCATTCGCTCTCCAAAAATTTGCCTTTGTGCCATTGTCTCTCGTGCATTGGCTCCATCCTGCTGAAACCACATCTCAGGTCTGTTTTCAAGAGCAGAACGTAAAAAATTTTCTATCATAAACCGAAACCGCTCTCTATTTACGGTTACAGTACTTCCACCTTCATTTTCGAACAAGTAAAGCCCAATGATATTTTCATATGCCACCTAACTGTACACCTAATATGGTGCAATTGGCGTGAATGAATGGTTCTTGGATTTTTAGAACCCCAGAACCGGCAGTTTGCTTATTAACAAAGCCACTCAAATAAAAATGAGCTTCATCACTCATAATCATATTTTCAATAAAGTTAATTTCATTTCTCGCCAACTGTTGAAATTTAACTGCAAAATTTAGACGTAGCCAATGATCTCCAGGTTTTAATTCTCGCACTAATTGCACCTTATATGGGAATAACAGTAAATCATTTTTAAAAATGCGCCGTAGTGACGTACGAAACATTCCAAGTTGAGCAGAACGCCTTCTGGTAGATGTTTCTGGTGTTTCGTTAACACTTTTCTCTCCACGTTCAATATTTTCTGCAGTGCGAATTAAACGTGTTCTACCAGTTTGAGGGAAATCTCTTACGGTGTCATATTGGTGGTGACGATCAACTAAGCAACGAACCATTACTTCAGAGGGCGAAACTCTGACATTAAAATGGCGACGATATGCTCTTTGCGTTAAAATAATTGATCGCTGATTTAAATGATAAAATTCTACTATTCTGGTTCTTTGTTCAGTTATGAATCTCTCCATTATTTATTCTCCAGGTGTTATTTATATAATCTGAAAAAAATATCAAAACGAAAAAGTTATTAAATTTTTAAACCCATGGTGACTTTTGGCCCACCCTGTGAATACAAGTACTCTAGTTCAAAACAAATCAGTAGGCTTAAGCTTTTTTTATTTAGGCATTAAGTTAAAGGTCAAGCCGCATCTTCGATGTTTAAATTTTTAGCCTTTGGCTCAAACTTGGGATTTTTTCTTTTCATTTCGACGAAAAACACTTTTTTATCATTTTTTGTCCATTTATTGAATTTAAATCGATTGATCGAATAAACATCTCATCGACAAATATGGATACAATAGAAACTTTGTAAAAGAAAATTAAATCGATTCAGTTGATTCTTTGGTGATTTTTCTTAACTTTTATAATTTTAAAATTCAGATTCATTTGTGTCGTCTTCGGGATCTACCTCCTCTTACAAATTCCAACAAATGTCACCCAAGAGTGCATGTAGCTTTTTGCTGATGTACCAATGTTCGAGCCTTGCCGTCTCTTGGTGAAAATGCTCGCCGTGCTCATCTGATTCGGCTGGTGATTGTTCGGCGAACTTTTCCACGTGACAATGCAAAAAATGTTTTTTTAATGACATTCGAACGTTTATGTTATGAAAAGCGGTCAGCATATTTTCAATGTATTTACGCCAATCATCGGATCGATTAATTCCGAGAACATTCTTCATTACTACTACTACTTACTTATTGTTACTCTTCTTCAGTTTATTTTTTACTACTATGTATTACATAAATTATTTTGATACTGTTGCTATAGGCGCTGCTCTTTCGCACCTCCTTTGGTTTTTAGTTATGGATAATGGGATAGATACTCCATCCGCTAGCAAGCAAGCAATTTGTTGGCCAAAATCCTGACTACTCAATCAATTTTTGTTTATTTTTGCGATATTACAGTAAAATTTACGGCTTTAAAAATTAAATAGCAAATTTTGCGTTGTTCTACTGTGCAATTGCACAAAAAACAAAAATCGTATTGAAAATATAATTTGAAATTTAAATTTCCTTTGTAAAATTGATTGAGTAGTCAGGATTTTGGCGAGCAAATTGCTTGCTTGCTAGCGGATCGCGTGTCTATCCCGTTATCTATAACTAAAAGCAAAGGAGACGCGAAAGAGGAGCTCGTAGAAACAATATATAAACAGCTTGAAAATAATTTATGTAATATATAGTAGTAAAAAATAAACCGAAGAAGAGATTATTCTCGAAACCGATATTTCAAAAAAAGTTAAAAAATTGACACAATAAGTAAGAACGAAGTAATTAAGAATGTTCTCGGAATTAATCGATCCGATAACTGGCGTAAATATATTCAAAATATGCTGACCGCTTTTCATAATATAAACGTTCGAATGTCATTAAAATTGCTGATGTGTTTGTCATAACACTGACAAAATGAGTATTTGTATTTGACTCTCAATTAAACAAAACAGAGAACATAAAATGATTTTACAAAATGTATGTAATGTGTTAATAGTTGTAAGTGTAAAAATACAATTTTGTCATTACGCTTTATCGTCATGACAAAATTTTGCGAGTGAAGATCGACCTTAATACTTACACAAACATAATATCTATGGAAAGTTTGGAATAATCATTTCCGTCCGATTTCAGGCAAAAGTCATGGGATCTCTTAATTTATGAGAAAAGGTTAAGTAGGAAGTTTCGTCCCGATATGGGGTGTTTTGTGTCCCAGTTATTTCGTAACAGGATAATTTATTAAGCTCTTAATTTCATGCTTGAGCTAGCGTGACGTGTTTCTGCTTTTTGTGTGGTGGTAAATCTACATAAGTACATTAGTTTTGGTTATGTTGTTAATACGAGATTTGTTTTGGAAAACGTCAATATTATACATTTCATATACAAATGAAAATAACACACAAATACAGCGGTCCTTTTGTACATTTCTTATTAAATATTTAGATTAAAATTGCGCGCCTCGGCAATTGTGTACTTTACCTTTTTGAGATTTTAATATTTAGTTTTTGCGCGTAAGTGGTCATGTGATCCCGAGCGTGCGCTTCCCGTTTGAGATTTGAATATTTGGTTTGGGTGCGTAAGTAAAATATGAATATTTGACTTAGCACGTAAGTCATATACTGTGTGCATTTGAGCACGTGCTTGCCGTTTAAGATTTAAAAATTAACCGCGTATATTAATTTACTTTATTTTTGATAAAAGTACATCAAATTTACATCTTAAAAAATCTTCTTAATCATTTCTTAACCAAAAAATCAATAAAATGTATTCAGTGATTGATTATTCAGTCACAGGTCAGCTAGTTGATCCGATTAATATAAATAATGATTGTGCTTACATTGGCAATTGCTACACTATTAGTTTGTCTAATTTCGTTTTTTTGTATACTTTATTTCTTTGCTAAATTTATTTCATTCCTTAATTTACATATACAGTGCTGGGAAAAAAAATTGGGCAAACATATTTTATTGCAAATTTCTAGTCTCTTTTTCCTAAAATTACAAAACTTTTGAAAGCAATTTGCTTATTGTATCATTTTAAATACCTGTATGATGTAATTTTTTGAAAAAAAATTACCTGCAATTTAGGGGCAAACCCCCGAAAAATGGCAAAAAAATTCAAAATACGTTGATTTAAAGTAATGGGATAAATTAAACACTTATTTTTATTTTATTTTTTTTTTGTTTTTTATTGATTTATAGAAGTTCTATCTTTAATATTAATATTTTGTTGGATCGCCATTTGCTTTTATTACAGCGATACACCTCCGATTCAATGGATTTGATAAATTTTTCAAAGTCGTAGGTGGTATGGATTCCCAAATCGTCATCAACAAACTTTTTAAAGCTTGAATCGATTCTGGGCGCTTTCTTGCTACTTCTAGCTTCTTTATAGACCAAATATTTTCAATGGGATTTAAGTCTGGACTATACGGAGGCCAGTATTACATCGATATTTGTTTCTTCGGAATACTTTTTTGCCTCTAAATGAAGAGATAAGAAAAAAACACAAGTTTTTAACAAATAATTTATGTTTATATGAAAGCCAATTTTCTATCTACAATTCAAAATTAATAATTCACAACTTTGGCGGTATGGCACGGAGCGTTGTCCTGTTGAAAAATAAATTTGTAAGTCTCGCCAAAAAGCTCAAATTCGTTGAGTAGGACCTGCAGATAAACAGCTGCTGTAATGCTGGCTGGAACTAAGGAAGCACAATCGACCGGTTTCATTTCCACAAAAGCATCCTCAGACCATCACTCCTTCATTTTTCGGTGGAAGTCTTAAAAGACATTCGTTGCTAAGCCTCTCTTTCAGTTTTCTTCCTACGAGAATTCTTCCATTTCCAACATGCAGCTTGAATTTTGATTCATCGGAGAAAACCACATCATTTCACATCTCTGGAGTCCAAAAAACGTGCTCCTGGGTCCATAGCAAACGTTTTTTTACAACTACTAATGTGATCTCAGGCTTTTGGACTGGTTAAGTGCTCTTAAACCAGCTTAAACAGGTCTTCTTCTCACAAAGCTGGCTGAAATTTGTTTACCCGTTGCTCGCTCAACATCCCGTCTTATGTCCGATGAAGTTTTAAAACGGTTCCGATGACACTGTATTCAATGCGACAGTTTTTGACCTTGTTTTTGACCAATTTTTTTCCACATCAGTTGCGGGGCTGTACCGTTGTAATAAAACCAAAAGGCGGTGTAACAAAATATTAATATTAAAGATAGAACTTCTATAAATCAATAAAAAACAAAAAAAAAAATAGGTGTTTAATTTATTCCATTATTTTAACTACTCTTAACGTATTTCGAATATTTTGGCATTTTTGGGGTTTTGCCCCTAAATTGCAGTTATTACATTTTTTTTCAAAAAATTACGTCATACATGTATTTAAAATGAAACAGTAAGCTAATTGCTTTCAAAAGTTTCGTAATTTTTGCAAAAAAAGACTCCAATTTGCAATAAAATATGTTAACCCAATTTTTTTTGCCAGCACTGTATATACAGATTTCATTTATATTTTTTTAATATTTTTAAAATCGTATTCATATTTTGGGATCCGGTCGAAACGCGATATTTCAAAACAAGACGTGGTACAAAACGCGATATTTCAAAACGCGTATGGTACAAAACGTGATATGGTACAAAACGCGATATTTCAAAACGCGATATTTAAAACCCGATATTTCAAAACGCGATTTGGTACAAAATGTACAGTACGAAGCGACGGGAAAGCAGCGACCCGCCTATACTCTCGCTCCGATCGATTTTTAAATTCCTATAAACTGAAATTAAATTTCCCATTCACCCGCCTGATATAACCCGATCCTATCGATTTGTAAATTCCTATAAACATATATCGCGTTTTGTACCATATCGCGTTTTGTATCGTATAGCATTTTGAAAATCACGTTTTGATATATCGTGTTTTGGACCATATTGCGTTTTGTACTGTATCGCGTTTTGAAATATCGCATTTTGAAATATCGCGTATTGTACCATATAACGTTGTCCCGTATCGCGTTTTGAAATATCGTGTTTTGAAATATCACGTTTTGCAATATCGCGTTTTGATAATTCGCGTTTCAAATGGGACGCTCATATTTAATATACTTGATTAAAAAATTTCATTAAAATTTTCTTTTTATTTGGAAAAAATTGTACTTACTGTATAGGCTTTTTATATTTACGTCGATTATAGAATCCGCGGTAGCGAATCGAATGCCGATTGGAAAATGTAAATAAATAAACTGGAAAACAATTGCTCTGAATCAAAGTAGCCAAGAAAATTTATATTGATTTCCATACAAACCGTTTTTTATGATTGTACAAACGCGGATTTATAAAATTTAAAATTTGTTTTAAATTGCGGATCTAAAACAAATTTTACTTTACTAATTGTATGAAAATCCATAGGAATTTCTATGATACTATGATTTAAAATTTTGTTTTATATTTTTATATGCAGTTTTCAATTCGCAATCAATTCGCTGCCGCGAGTTTTATATTCAACGTGCTAATTATATAAAAAATGTTAATTAGCTTTGAAAATGATGTCGATGAGACACCGAAAGCACAGTTATTCAATTATTTTATGTTATTTAAAATAAAAAACGAGCTTTAAACCACAAAAAAACTTTTAAATATTGGCTCAATAATAATTTTTTAAGTAGCTAGTGAGTTATAAACTGGACGAATAAATTAATTACCATGCTTAGTTCCCAATCCCAACTGATCGATCTTACTAGATTAACTGACTCCAGAAAAGTAATGTATAGTGACGGGTGTTCAAAGTAGTGCGATGCAGACTGTGTTGGTGGGGTAGTAACATAGAAGAAATTGTTTCAAACCCGGTTTTTCTGGAAAATGGAAAACAAAAAAATTAATGAAAGGATGAGCTACAGAGAAGTAAAACTTTTGGTTAGTGTATTGGAAAAGCAGGCGGAAGAATAAAATAGATGAGATGAGTCCTGCGGAACAGGACAGTATTGGTTGGTATCCCAGATTATGTTAAAATATTTTACAATACCTTTATTGTGATAGTGGTGGATAAACCTGTGATTAAATTTTAATTATCTGAAAACTAAACGAATATTGATAACCTATTCTGACCGCTTTTCCAAAGTTCAGAATTTTTATAAACGAACTCTTAACAAAAAGTGAACATGAAACTCTGTTACAAGCTAAACGAATGCAACGATCAAATGCGGTACACAAGACTTTAATTCGTATGGGAAATGTTATCTCTATATAAAGAGGAAAACGCACATAAAAGAGTATAAGCAGTTTGTGGGAGCTAGAGGAGCTGAAAGGTTATAATTTGAAAAAATTCTAGAGGATTTCTTGTAGTTTTTTATTTGTTCTTTGTGGGCAAACCTTAGATATACTCATAAACGTAGTTATTTTTTTTTATCAAATTCATGCAAATGCATTTATGCAAAATGCATTAATACAGTATAGTATAAACATATGATAATAATGGTGTAATTATTATTACTGGTGTTGTAGAACAATCCCGTAAACCACTTTCCATATTTCTTTCCCACGCAACAAACAAATTACATTCTCACGCAATGTGAAAAACCCGTGCGCGTGGAAAATCAAAGAAATTACAAAATAAAAAGTTACAAAATATAAAAAATATTTCCCATACGGAAAAGAAATTCAATTTAACCCAATTTTAGTTACAAAATTATTAATTAATTTCAAAATTTAATTTAATTTCAAAATTATTACATATATCTAACAAGAAAATACGAGTCCAATTACGTCGCGTAGTTTTAAGTAAATTTAAAAATCCTAACATAAAAACGTAAAAGATTTATATTAAAATATATCAAACTGATCATTTAAATAAAATACTTAACTCATATTATCCCAATCATGCAGAAAGTTAATAAAATATTAAATAAAATTCAGATATAACCCCCACAATACAATATCTGTTACAAAATACAATACTGGTACTTGGGATCACTAGATCCAATTATAAAACTTATTTGAAAAAAAAAGATAAAGTAAATTAAATCAAGAAAATTGTAAAAAGTTCAACATCATAATAGTTACCGCAAATTGTCACAATCCCACTTCTCCGAATCTATTAGACATCAGCAGATATTTACGTACTTTCTAAAATGAAGCCTCGAAAATTTCATAACGGAAAAACAACTTTCAAATAATTTTTCCTTATTACACAAACTACTCGTATATATTTTTAGAGATTTTTCTTCCGTTAAAATATTGATTAGCAATTAGAGTTAATTATGTTTCATTAAATTTGATTGAAACATTAACTAGTTTCTACAGATTATATACACTTTGCTTATTTATACGTGGCTGCATCTTAATCAAAACAGTTTGTCTAAACCTTAAATTTACTTTGTACAGTTTTCAGTGGAATACTAAAAATTATTCTAAAAATAAATAAATACATAAGTGACACACACATACACAAACAACTTTAATTTGTTATAATTATAATCGATCATGATTCGCTGAGCGAGTAAAAACTTGTTTGTTTCGTTTCCGTAATAGGGTCGATTTATATTATCCGTTCCGTTCAGATCCGTTTCTTTCAGATTCAGACAAAAAAAATATTGTTACATATGTTTTCTATATAAGTATTTATATTTTCCGTTCCGTTCAGA
Organism: Nephrotoma flavescens; assembly: GCA_932526605.1. Taxonomy (NCBI): domain Eukaryota; kingdom Metazoa; phylum Arthropoda; class Insecta; order Diptera; family Tipulidae; genus Nephrotoma; species Nephrotoma flavescens. The sequence goes on from OW052222.1 coordinate 107,133,651, forward strand.
TCCTTTACTTTCCGTTTCAGATAAATATTGTTGAAAAGAATGTTTTATCTGATGTCTGAACGCGAAAAAATACGAAAGAACAGCGAGGAAAGTGGAATTTATATATATTCCAGCAACAACAATCAAAACAAAATTAAATTGCTACTAAAAACATTTTTGGATTTTTTGTTATCGTTTAGTCTATACGTAACCAAAGATATGAATACATGCAGCATGTGTGAAACAAATTAATAATATTTGTTTATATTCTCGTCATGCCAATCGTATGCTAATGTTTGTCACCACTAAACTTTGCTTATATGCTCTTTTAAATTATCCCATATATTTTATAGTTGTTTTAGTCTAATAAACTATAAAATATAAAAAAAATTGTTAAAGTAAAATAAACTAAGGAGCATACGAGTATATACCTGGATTATTATATCTGAAGAACTGAGCAATAAAACGCGTGTTCATATTTTCTATTGAATTCGTTTTAAATTTTTTTTTGTTGTTATTTAACGTTTATACAGGGTTTTGATAAAGGAACGGTAAACTTTTATGGCAAATAGGGTGGGTCATTTTGGAACCTTTTATCCTATGGAACAGATTTCCAAAGTGTCACGATAATTGAGATGATATTTTTAAGTTTCTTTTAAATTACCCAAAATCTCGCCTTTAAATGGTCATAACTTTTTTGTTTGTAATCATAAAGGCTCGAAATAACTTTTATTGCATTCTGCAATGTGATTTTATTCTAAATAAATCGTTATTTAATAGAATTGGTTAAAGAAAAATGACTTATGGCTTTCCAAATCCTACAAAATGTGTAAAAGTATGGAAAATGTCTACCTTCTAAATTTATTTAAAAAACTAGAAGTGATTTAGAAATTAGCTTTGTTTTAATTCTCTAGTTTATGCTCTTTCCAATGGTATGCTATTTGTCATAGAAATCATTCATTTTGGGGTCAAAATAAAAGATACTATTTTGCCCGGGTTAGGTTTAAGAAGATCGAAAACTTTATTTCCCAAACTTGCATACACAAAAATTAAATTGCTACTAAAACATGTTTTGGATTTTTATGTTATGTTTTACTTTGTACGTAACCAAAAAATACGAATATATACGATAATACGATGAAAATATCTGATCTGATAGTATAAATTGATGATGTCTGAATCTGAAAGGAACGGATCTGAAAGGAACGGATAATATAAATCGACCCTGGAAACGGAAAGAAGCAACTACCGCCCCCACCTAAAAATCATTACTCCCGTCGTAAGGCTTTCTCTATTTTCAACACTTATTATTATACACAGTGTTGTTAGAGAAGTATCATTTCAGAACGGAATGACACTAACAACAACATCGACACTAATATAGATAAAAGTTGAAAATGAACTTTCCACTTTTTTTGGGGGAAAAAATTGGAAAATTGTCTGTATATAGTTTAGTCAGAGGAACTCGAACAATCTTTATTTTTTTTTTTTGCTATACATGGAAATCCATAAAAAATTGATGATGAACATTAAAATTTATGATGTATGATGAATATTAAATTGAATTTAAAGTTGCTGAAGATTTCTTTTTTTTTTTTTTGGCAAATCGAATTTTTTTTGGTTTATGTACGTAATTTTACTATGTTGATGCGGTTGGCAAGATAAAAAAATAATAGTTTGAAGAATATGTAGGTACAAAGTTAAACACATGTACATATTTAAAAATTTACGATGTATGACATTGTCAATTATTACTACAACATAATTTATACCATATTGCGCAATATATAACACCAAACAGTTTGATTTGATGAGACCTGTTTGAAAAATTTGTTCTGAATTATAATCGTACATCGCATGATTGAGTCTAGACACAGTTCTGTTATCTATCAATACATTGCATATGGTTGAAAGGTGAGATTGGTAATAAGTTGGGTACCAAATGTCATGTACACACACGAAAATTTATTATGGTTAGATTTATTTTGAGATTCAAGCATTTTTTATTAAATATTTTGTGAATTTATGATTGTGATTATCGTTTTTTGAAAAGGTTTGAAAAATTTTATAAACGTGTGGGATATATGTATAAAATTTATATCAAGAATTTTGTTTTTTGCTAGAAGAATAACATAAAATTTAGATTGAATTCCCTAATAATGCGCAAATACGACAATAAATTATGATAAATAATTTATATTTCTCAGATCTGGTTTGACGTTATTGTGTGCTTAAATCTTAAAAAACGTAATTGAATGGTTTCGAAAACTTTACTAATACGTTTTTTTGTTTGTCCTTTCTTATTTCAAGGAATGTTTAAGATGGTTCGTTATGAAGAGAGAAACAGAACACTTTTCCAAAATCGGGTAAGCAAATATAGGAAAACGTTTCGTTGGAATATTTTTTTATTGAAGAGAAAAATATGACGTAAAACTTATTCAGGCAAGTATTCAGTTAGGAAGATATTATCGTTATTTAATTGTTGAGAAACAAATAATAGTTAACAAATTGAAAAATTTAAGTCGGTTGTTTTAGAATTAATCTTGGCTAAGCACGTTTACTATACAATGAACAATATTATGTCTTAAACAACACCAACGGTTTAGGAAGCTCGTTTGACTGGTACAACAATATCAAAGAATTGGTAGTTATATATAGCATTTTAATTTGTACGGTTAATTTATAGGTTTTGCTACTGATCGCTTCGTGCTTCACGAACATTTCGCAGTCAATTTCCAATGCATAGTGCACTGAGAAAAATTTTGCATCGCAAAATTAAATCGGCGCATAATTGGTTCTATTAATCTCGTTTTTGATCTGAATTCAAAGAGAAACTATTGATTAAAAGTAATATTAATTTTAAATCAATGGTTTTATATTTAATTACCAAATCAAATAGGAATCTCATAGATTTTATAACATTTTTGCATTTTTTGACTGAGGGAATTATGATTTAATAAAATATTTAAACTCTCAGTTGATTTAAATCGCATCGATTTAAAATTATTATATGATAATGAAAGAAAGATAGAATTGGACACAAAAAAAAACAAAACTAATTTTAATTTTGAACTTTTCGTTTAGTATTTATAGCGGTGTTAGCGAGTTTTTATTATTAAATAAATAACACACACTATATGTTTTGTTATACAAACTATTTATTTATTCGTTTAACACAGAGTTTCTTAATATTAGGTTCACACTTTCGATGGCGGACGATTGTTCGCGGCACTTTCACTTATTATTTTAGTATATTAGACCGTGTTTCTTTAACTTCTAAAACCCGACTCCCGTTTTCATTTCTCATTTCGTATCGTAAAATTGAAATCTCGATATTTATCGATAATCGATAAATATCGAGATTCGCGAATGTAGGTGGCGAAATAACTATATTCAGCAAAACGAGCAATGCCTCGTAATTAAGCGGCGCGACGTATAAATAGTTTTGCTACGAAGAGTGCCACGAAGTGAAAAGGTTTTTTTCAGCCGGTTCATATTCGTATTACTGTGTACGAATATACACTTCGTATTAATGATTTTATTTTTGTATTTCATTTATTTGATTTTTACGGCAAATGTTGCACTTGATTTGCATGGTATTTAATTTTAGATCGTAGCCGATCTAAAATTAAGACAGATGCTTATGATACTGAAGACTGAAGACCCGAGATCGGTTCTATCCGTGGCCAAAAATATTTAATTGCAAATTTTTCAGGAAAAATAAAATTAACACGATAACAATAAATGTAATAAATAACAAATATAATAATCAAAAATATAAGAGTTTGAATAATAATAATAATCATTTTAATGAAACAATAATAAAAAAATATAAAAAAATATTAAATATTTTAATTTTTGATTCACGTGAGTAACGGAAATGTCTCAATTCCGTACACAATAAGTGGAAATCAAAAAAATTCCATTTGAATTTACAAAAAACAATATTGCGCGTTTTTCATATCTATTTTTTTTTTTTTTTTGATTTAAGGTAGTTTTCATTGATAATAAGTTGTTTTTTCTCTCAGTGTGGCAGCTATTAGTAAACAGTTTTATTCGTTAGTCAAATTTGTTGTATGTTGGGGTAGGATTTATCACAAAAACAATATTGAGTCTTAGTTACTTTCTTCGGTTTACTGAAATCGAAATTGGTAAATTTAATTTTTCTATTGCTTTGTTATGTAACACAACATATAAAATGTTTATAAGCATTAATATGAACCATATACTTACCAACAGTAAAATGAGAAAATGATACTGCGCTGTGTAGAATCGCAAAATGATTTGTTACAATTTTTCCGCAGGACCCAGAGTAGCATTGAGAACCAAATGGCACTATCCGCTTAGAATTTTTAGCAACAATAGAAGTAGATCTGTGCATTTTCGTTCTTAATCAAGGAATAAACGCCAGACATTTAATATTTTACACAACATAACAACACAACCACTTCGTAGTGTTGTGTAAAATATTAAATGTCTGGCACCCGAATTATCACAGTCTTTAGGTGTAGGTAATAATTTTTGACGTTCTCTGGTAAAATTTTTTTGGTATTGTATTGTACCGGCATTTTTCTTATTGAGAAGACATAATAAAACAAACATGGAAATGCATTAAATTAATCAAATAAATATCCAATATCCAAATAAATACCAAATATTTGTTATATTACATTACTTTTTATTAAAATATTGTATAGTTCAAATAAAGCAATTCTATCGTAATTACATACAGTAGCTAACCTGTGACTGAATAATCAGCCACATGATTACATTTTATTGAATTTTGGGTTAAGAAATGATTAAGAAGACTTTTTAAGATGTAAATTTGATGCACTTTTATCAAAAATAAAGTAAATTCATATACGCTATTAAATATTTAATAAGAAATGTACAAAAGGATAATAAAATATAAATTTACATTACAATTTAATGCGTAGAATCTCTACAAAACAACATTCTTTGTTGTGATGCGCCCGTCCCGATCAGCTGATTGATTGCTTGTCTCAACCATAAACACCTTGAGTCCGTCAAATGAGCGGCATCGTGAAAAGGCCACATACAGCTGACCGTATGTAAATACGGGGGCCTGTAAGTACACTCCTACCTTCTTCAAGCTTTGGCCCTCACTCTTGTTGATGGTTATGGCGAACGCGAGCTGGACCGGAAATTGGAGGCGAGACATTTTAAATGAGAAGGTGCTTTCCGAGGGTGAGAGCTTCATGCATGTGCAGAGAACGCGCTCGCCTTTTGAGAAGCCAGTCAGCAAATCACATTCCAGACTGTAGCGGTTTATCTTTGCGACTCGCATGCTTGTTCCATTGATAAGACCCTTGCTAGTGTTTAGATTCCTCATCGACGATCGCGTTTAGCTTTAGCGGGATGACATGGCGCGGAAGTCCGGACCCTTCAATCTTGTTGAGAAACTCGACATGTAGGCGGAGTTCCTCATTCATGTCGTCATTTTCAACTTTATCAACACTAAGTTTGACTTCTTATCCGCCGGGCAGGAGGCCAAGCACCTGCTGATTGATTAGCGCGCAATCATCATTCTGGAATGCAAGGATGGCGCGCTCTTCGATGGTTCCCTCGGCTAGTGTTGTGTTGATGTCACCATACACGAAATCGATTACTTTGAGAACTAGAGCGGCGTGTCGGAAGTGTGATCGATTCGGTTCGAGCATTGCCGTTTCCAACAGAAATCAAGTATTGCGCAAACTTGTCCGAGGAGTTTGGCTTCATTGATGAAACTGATGACTCATCCATTGGAACCGGCAGTTTGAAAATGTTAAGACCTTTGCTGAAAGGGTTTCAGATTCGAGCGCGCTTCGGTCCTCATTAATGACGCGCTTCTGGTCTTCATTTGCACTCGCATCAGAATCCACTTAAATATAAGTCGTGCTAACTCCACACATATGAAATAAACAATAACTAAGTAAAGATGTATTGGAATTTTTTTTTCCATAGTAATTTTTTTTAAATCACTAAGTATAAGTGTGTTGGTGCAGAAACAGACAAAAATGAACAAAAAAAAATCAAATTTACGTTGCATTGTTAGTGTAACCAACACACTCTTTGTTAGTTTTTTTTAGATAGGTGTCAATGAGAAGAGTAAGCAGGACTTATATTAAAGTAGATTCTGCTCGCGTACATGTTGTCGAAACGCACCATTTCTAAATATTAAAATCTCAAAAGGGAAAAGCACACAATTGCCGTAGCGCGCAACTTTAATCTAAATATTTAATAAGAAATGTACAAAAAGACCGCTGTATTTGTGTGTTATTTTCATTTGTATATGAATAATTAATTTTGACGTACTAAACTAATAGTCGAATTACCACCACACAAAAAGCAGAAACACGTCACGCTAGTTCAAGCATGAAATTAAGAGCTTAATAAATTATCCGGTTACGAAATATACTGGGACACAAATCAACCGCATATTGGGACGAGACTTCCCACTTAACAATTTCGCATAAATTAAGAGATCCCATGACTTTTGCCTGAAATCGGACGGAAATGATTATTCCAAACTTTCCATAGATATTATGTTTGTGTAAGTACTAAGGTCGATCTTCACTCGCAAAATTTTGTCATGACGATAGAATGCCATGACAAAAATGTATTTTTACACTCACCTCTAAACAGCAAAATGTTTGTATGTATGTAAAATCATTTTATGTTCTGTATTGTCACGGTGTAATGACGGTTCAATTCAAACATATTTTGTCATGACATTCTGGCGTCGTGATTAATATATAAGATGTACAGTATAGGAAACGTTTCTTGGCTTTTACACATATTTCCCGTGCACGTTCCTTAATAAAACATTCTCCTAACATATAAAAAAATAACTTTCACCTGATATATGTTTCATTAAGATACGCGCACGGGAAATAGGTTAAAAAGAGAGGACTAACTAAAAATTAAGCGTATTAATATATAAGATTAAAACGAAAGTGAAACGAGTGGAGTTATATTTTATTTCAAGATTTTCCAACTGTATAATGGCCACTCCATTAAACAAATATACAAGTAAGTGATTATTTTATTTAATTAATCTGTTTAATATGTTTGTTACAAACACGGGTTATTTATTTGTTTATGTTTATTTTATAAACGTGTAACAACATTTGTCCACAAATGAACTAATTTTATTTTTTAACTTTTTAATTTTATTTTTAGTGAATGATGAACAAATTGAAAATTTAATAAACGCCCGAATTCATCACAGTAATTTATTTAAACAAACATTTTATAAAAGAAATTAAGTGTGGCTGTAAGTATGTTATGTTTTATATGTTTTATAACGTATTGGGATTGGTACTGGATATTTTTGCGATTGCAAAGTAATAAACTCGGACATTTGCTATACAAATTTTGTTTCCCCAAATTTTACTGTGCAATGCAAAAATGAACAAAAATTTTATGAATAACTTGTGATTTTTTTGTAAGATTGATTGCGATTGTAGACCAGTGTATATTAATATTTATTTATGAATTTTTAGTACATTGCAAAATACGGGTGGTTTAGGGGAATTTAATATAGAGCAGCTTCGCCTAAAATGGTACTATCTATTTAAAAAATATAAAGTGAGAAATATTTAATATTTATTTATTTCAATAATTTTATTAATAAGTTTTTTTTTTTAAGGAATTACTGTCACCACCAACCGGTGTGTCTACTGAAGATGGGGCAGAGACACCAGCAACATGGAAAGGTTTCCATTGCTGCATCAGTTTGGGGAATTGCAACATTCGATAAATTCGCCGATTTTAATAAGCAGCATTCCTGGCTGCTCCGTAAAACTTTTACGAAGAGGGAGGATAATCATTCCAACGAGGAAACACAATTCGAGAATGGCCAGATACAGCAGAAAGCTATGAATCGTCCAATAAATTCAACGACAGATGGACAAAACTCTGCTAAAATCAAAACGAAAAAATTGAAAAAGAGGTGTTATGGAATTTTGTGGAAAGCAAAATAAAAATTGAAAAAAGAAGGAAAATGCATATCAATTTTATAAAACAATTTTCGATAAAACATAATATGACCTTTAATGTACAATCTTCCGATTCAAATTCTGAACGGCCTGATAATTTTTTCTAATATGGTTTGGTGATATTTTTGTTAAAATTGAAATAATTATTAAAAATTATAATAATTATCATTTTTTTTTTTTTAAATAAATTAAATTAAATATTATTTATGTGTAATACTAAAGTTTTATACACCTATATGTATATATTATTACACTTGTACATACATATAAGAATTTTGTACTATATTATAATTAGAATTATAGATTTTTGTATTTTATTACAAAGAAATAAAATTAAAATTTATTATATAATTTACGTTTTATTATAAAATTGACTCAATAATAAAATTAAAACATAGTTGATTAAACATGCAGATTGAAAATAAATCTCCATCTGGTTTGAGAATAATGGGAATAATGTGTAATCCTCGTCTGTACAAATGTTTTCGACTTTTTTTACATATTTTGCTGCACTTGCAACTAACATTGTTGGTCCTTTCGGGTGTGCACTTAAAAACACCGCTTCAAATCGTTTTTTATAAATCGCACTGATTTCTTTCATATATGAGCCGTTTATTTTGAAAGTGGTTTAAATCCAATTATTTTTATATTGAGATATTTAAGGTTTTGTGCTTGATTTGATTTAAAAATATTGCTAACTGGTATTAAGTCACTTTTGTGTTACTGGGACATTAAACATTTTAGATTACAGAGTGTAATACATTTTATAAATATTACTTGTAAAATAAGCTGTTTGAGAACCTTCAATGAACATAAACCACTTTCAAAATCAATAATTTTTTTTTTGATGTAGATGAATGTATTATATTTAAAGTTTAAAATAAAAAAAAAAACTTTTGCAAAATGGACTTAAACGACTTTCAAAATAAACGGCTCATATGTTATCCGCAAAACCGCAGTTAAACTAATTTTTGTTTTAGAGCGTCCTACACATGTCTGCTAAAAGGCGATGTAATTTGGTAACAAAATAAAAAAATTAAGTGTGCTTTAGACCACACTACTGAAGTAAAACTTCTAATATATATTTAATATTTATATATAATATAGAAAAATTATAATATTGAAAAAGAAAGTTGGTCACCGTTGGTGCGTTCACGAGTGTCACCTAGCCATTTATGTCTGATGCCACAAGAGGAACCTTGTAACTTGGTAACTTTTTCAAGGCCAACTAGTCGTAATAGATAATGTTTATGTATGTATCACAAAATGGACAAATAAACCATTTTTGAAATCTCTTTGCATAGTAAAAATGGCCTTGAAATATTTTTTATTTCATTTATGTATAACCACAGTACACAATGTGGTTTCATCGAAAATTTGTTTAAGTCGCATTAAAACCTGTATCATAGGCAAACGGGGAAAGAAACGAAGAAAGAGTCGGTTTCTGTGATACCTGGTGTGAAATGGAGCTATATAATATAGAAAAAATACATATATAAAATATATCACACGGACGATGTTTTTTTGGTCACCTTGTGCGTTCTGGAGGGAGTAAGTTAGTGAGTGACATAGATGTTATAATATAGAAAAAACAATTTTTGGTCACCCTGGCGTTCTCGAGTGAGTCAGTCAGTGACAAACAAGTCTATATTATGACTTTCCAATTTTTCCAGTTTTTCAATTTTCCAATTTACAAATTTTGCAATTTATCAACTATCCAAATTTCCTATTTTCATGTTTTTTTATTTTCCTATTTTCCAATTTACCAGTTTTTCAATTTACCAATTTTCATATTTTCTAATTTTCTAATTTTCATATTTTCATATTTTCATATTTTCAAATTTTCAAATTTTCATATTTTCATATTTTCATATTTTCACATTTCATATTTTCATATTTTCATATTTTCATATTTTCAAATTTTCATATTTTCATATTTTCATATATTCCTATTTTCCATTTACCTGTTTTCTAATTTTCCAATTTTAAAATTTTCCAATTTACAAATTTTCCAATTTTGCAAATTTCGAAATATCCAATTTTCCAATTTTCCATTTACCAATTTTCCTATTTTCTTATTTCCCAATTTTTTTAACCAATTATTAAAATAAAATGGTATCAACTACGAAAATGATTTCGTTTTCGTTTATTGTTGTTGTTGTGTATTGTTATTGTTTCGTTCGCCTCGTTCGATTACATTTTTCGTAACGCATTTGCCAGCTTAGTCCCCAAGTCAAGCGTGCCTAAAGAAGTTTTACTTCAATAACTTCGCTAATGACAAATAATATATATATATAATGTAACGAAATCTTAACGTAAAGTTAAATAGCTATACCATTATAACTTAAAACGTGTTTACCAAAAAAACGAATAATGATGGGCGAACTGGAGCACCACCGTTCCGTTTTGATTATCACGATGAGTTTCATGAAATTCTTGAGGAGTGACCATTCAAATAATCCAATAAATACTTCGTCAGTATTTAGCCAAATTCGTTAATAATAGCTATGTTTCTTGACGTTTGATCTGATCCAGTTCAGTTCATGTTTCATGAAACAACACAAAGGCGCTTGCTAGATTTGAAATCAAACTTTGTGATCTAAAATAAAATTTGGATCATGTTTTTCATATAAAATTTGAACTGATCCGGATCAAAGTGCGTCAAGAAACATGGCAAATATCAATTTCGAGACCAGTTCTGAACTGGTCATCTAACGTAAAATCTAATACTAGTATTTTTTTTAAATTATAGATTCGGATGATGAAGTTTGTCCGCCAAAAAGTCTTAATAAAAACCAAAGAATAACCTATTTTGGATGAATTAAAGAAACTGAAAAAAGGCAGAAAGGAAAGCCAATAAACGGTCACAAAAATTTTTCGGGACAAGGTGCTCAAACCATGCGAATCAGCGGATGGTCCAAACAAAACAATTGATTGAGATTATCAAAAACAAACCATAAGATTATATTAAAAATAAAAATTAAATTTATATTACTTGAAGACAAATTTGATTCCGTTCTCTAACGCCACAGTTGGACGGTTGTCCTTTACTTGGCTGCTTGAGCCTAGTAAAAAAGTTTGTTTGGACATATTTGATTGTTGAGTGATTCACTTAACATGTCTTGGTCAAAACCTAGACATTATGTTGTGTAAAACAGAATCATCCGATGTTGCTGGCGCCCAGTCGATCACCTTCATGTATAGTTGTTTCAGCCTACGAAATCTGCACAAAAAGAGATCGAAGCTGCGCTCGATGACTTGTCTACATGGCGAATATTTTTGATGAAATCAAACTTGCTGTTGGGACAGATCGCGGCGATTTATGTAGAGTGTGATATAACAATCCAATAAATGGTATGCCTTACCCAATGCCTCCTAAACTACAGGCCTCTTACTATTCTCATTCTTTTCGCATAATGTCATTTTATGTCTAAACTGAGAGAGACATACAAATGTTAAGAAATTTAAACTTTACCCCCGCATTGCGCTGAGGCCAAACTTTAAAATTCTTGAAAATTAGGAAATAGCTTACTTTAAAGTTTCAATTAATATGTAAAATTTGTATTTTCCAAGTCCAACGTTTATTTCACAACTTTAAAATTTTTTTAATTATCTAGAAACATAAGACATAAAATAAATTATGCGATTTCGAACAGCAATTCCAAAAATGTTTGGCTCAACTTGTATTGTAACACGCAAAACGACATCAACATTTAGCTGTTTTTGTTAATATTTAAACACGTCATCAAGAAACAAATCAAAAAATTAAGTTTTTATTTGTTTAGCGTAGTCCGATTAGTCGAAGCTGTAGGACACGCTTTTTCTGTTTTTTACATTATATTCCTCCTTATATTTCTTGCTTTTTTTGTACCAATTATAATAATTTCGAATTGAATGATATTAGAAATCGACTTATGTTAAATAAAAATGCCAAAATCTAAAATAAAAATGTATATGCATTACTAAAAAAAATTGAAAAACACATATCCTATGGCTTCAACAGTTTGTTCGAAACTAACAACAAAATTACAAAACAACTGGAAAAAGAATTAAGCCTCAACCAGCGAAAACTTAAGAGCTTAAGTTGTGCTCCGTTTGGACCACTTAGGGGAGCAGTACAACCACCAAAATCTTAGAGGTCAGTTGTTTATTTATGACGAGAAGCATATATATACAATTTTGGTCATTGTAGCAGTAACCAAAATAGTACAAACAGCGTGTAACTTAAGCTCTTAAGTCTTCGCTGGATGAGGTATTATTGTTTTGAAATTTTCTATGATAAAATTTATTTTGATTTTAAGAGAACGAGGCGGAGTGAAGGGAGACAAAAACGCTACAAATACGTCGACATAGCGTGTCGTCATCATTTGGTGTGAGCGAGCTGTAGTTTAAGAGGCATTGCCTTGCCCGATAAAATATATTCCACCATTTGGAAAATAATATTTAATGTTTTCTTGTGTTTTCTGGTAAATATAGGGGAGTTTTTAAAAATTCTAACGTCGATGTATCTCATTTAAGAGTCACAAAAGTCATTTAAAACCGCTGTTTGTGGTAATTTTTTTTTTACATTTCCTAGTTTTATCCCGTTTGGCCGTTTTATAAATTGTCACATTATGGAATTTAATTTATTGCAATATGCACAATGTAGTTCGATAGCAAACTGTTTGGTATATTGAAGCGTTCACATCGGAGCTGAATTAAAAAAATGAATTATACATTTTATAAAAGGCAGCTCAACTTATCAGTTGCAGATAAATACAAAAACAGTTTAAATACCTGGTGGAATCTGGTGTTGCTAGGAGCTAAATAAATTTAAGAAGCTGTTGTTTCAGTTCGACTGGTAGTCATATTCTTACAAACGTTTAAACCAGCTATGCGTTATAGTTCCTCCTCAAACATGGGGAAACGGGATTGAACCAAAGCTTTAAATACGACAAAAAAATGTGGGGTGATCAGTTGTTCATGAGTTGAGCAAAAAGCATGTGATTAATTGTTATGGAAATGACAAAACCAAAAAAAAAATTACGATTATTATAATGTGTATTGAATATAAGAATATTAAAACTAAATAAAATGAAAAAAAAAAATTTTCGTAAGTTGAAAAAAAATATATGTACAAGCTGAGACGTTTTCGAGAATATTGTTCTAGTTAAATAATTTTTGATATAGTGATAGATAAAATAAATACAAATAAAATGCGTAATAATAATTCTCGATATTATGAAATAAAAATTAAAAACAAATCCATTAAAATTTATCATTTAAAATCAAAGTTGTGCAATACGAGTGTGCATTTTAAAAGAAAAACTTGGTGTTCCTCTAAGCGTTCCACCAGTTGGATTGAGAAAATTGTATTGCGTGCAAGGATGTAAACCATCCTAGTGTTTTAAAGCTGGCGAAACATAGTGTTTTCGCAACAAATCGAAAACTAATTGTCTACGGGCATCGATCAGTTTAAGTATTTGGAAAACAACTAAGTAGGCGACTCATATGTTACCATCAAAAATTCGGCGATTGCACATATTTAAACAACGAACAATAAAAATCTGAAAATTATACCAGAGGGAAAACATTTTTACACACCGGTCAGACTCAGATGTATTCAAAATATTCGGAAATATTTTCTAGGACAACTTAAACTTCTTTCTAACGTTCGTCAATTTTAATTGTATAGGTCAATCAAATTATATTTATAGTACATGCATTAGTTTTCATTTTTATTCATAATTTTGATGAATTGGTTTAGTAGCTGTAATTTCATTAGTTCGTTAAAGCTTGTTTAAGTTACGTACGCCTTCCAGTAAATATAGTCGGTTACGTATTATCCCATATATTTTTGGTTCGGAGTATATTACTACACGGAGTATATTACTATTACTATATTCGGAGTAAATTACTATATTATACTACTGCAAAGATAATGTTTCTTTTTGTTAAGTGAGTGGCATAATGTGTTAGTTTTGTGGGGTAGATGATTCAGTAGGGATATCTAATTTAGGTCTTCCATAAACATTCCGCATTTTTTTCGTTAGTTTCTGGCATACCCATATCATAATAAATTACGTAATGATTTAGTTACTCAAGCCATTGGTTACACTCTGCTTTACATCCACATCACTGCGACGTTTTCAAATGTCAAAAACAGACACAATTGCCGTCCTTATTGATGCACTTAGTGCTATAGTATGGCAAGAGATGAGTAAATACCTGAATGAAAAATGGACGTTTACCTCAGGACGTTTAACGAGAGGTGAGCGAAGATTGTCAAAGTTTTGACATTTTAAATCGTCGAAAAATTGAAAACAAGTGCGCCAGTAATAGTTCCGATCATGATGAATGGGATGCCTAAAGCTTAGATAACATAATAGTACCTCTAAGTCAAGAATTGTGGATCAAATTACGAGATTCTGATTCAATTCAATATAACGAAAGGAAGTACAGTGTATCAAAAAGATTTAGGTGGGCTGATTTAGTAGCCGAAGAATTTTATAAACTGGCGCAAATGCCTTGCGCTTAGGATTTAAAAATGCAAAAATTTACGAAAGCGAGGATAGTGCTCACCACCTTGCAGTAAAAGGAACATGAAATAAGCAAGCGCTGTCGAAATATATTATGGAATTTTTTATGTCACAAACCATTTAAGCATTTTAGCTTTGTGTACATTCAGAAGACGGACAAGTTGTCTATGCTATTGAACAAATACAATACAATCATTTATAACCGGAGTTTATTCACGATGTTAAACGAAATGATTTTTACGTATTTTACAGTACTCAAAGTTAATTACATGAGTACAAACGATTTTGTAAGTTAATGTGAACTTCCACGCGTACTTACATCGATGATACTGGTAGCTTGATTTTTTATGCCATTGTTATAAATGTTTAAGACATTACTTTATCTGTTCATCAACTTTTCATGGAAAACCAAAGTACCAATTTGTTTATTTGGTGGAAATGTGAAAGTGGTTAAAGAAACAACTAGTATTGATTATAATTTTATTTTCTTAGTACATAAATCTAGTATTTTTATTTGTATAAAACCTATTTTTTTATTTATAATGTTAATTTTCCTTAAAAGACACAAAATCCATTGGGAAATTGATATTAAAAATGTAATTTATTATTATTATAATTACTAAAATGAAAAAAAACAAAAAAAAAAAGACAGTCGGCCAAGCGATTCCGATCGTTGGATGACCTAACGAAATCAACTAGTGACCAATCTTCAATGACAGTCGATAAAAAGGTTCCGTTCGTTAGATTTATAAATTTTATTATTATTGGTCTACTTTGCAGAACCGAACACTTCGATTTCGGCGGAAAGATATGTTTTAACGAATTTTCTAAATAAATCATTAAGTAGAGAAGCCTGAACGAGAAATACAATAGTGACCAATTCTCAACCACAATCGACCAAAAAATTCCGATCGTTAGATTTGTCCTAGGATGTTTATATAACATCGAGATAAGATCATCTGGTACATGGTACCTTTCCAAACTAATGATATATCAATTTGAATACTTGTTAATTAAGAGATTCGGCTTCTTCAACAAATTGCAGTTGTCAAATTACAATCCCAGGATTAACAAACGTCATTTAGATTAAGATAATCCTAGAACGTTTTGTAATCCTAGGATTATCTTAATCTAAATGGCGCTTTGTATTTAATTGTTGCCAAGTTATAAAGAATGAAAAAAATTGAATGGATTTTATCTTATGTTTTCCACTTTAGATACAATTCTTTGAAAAAAGATATCGTCGGTTTGGTGCAACAGTGTCACGTCTCAAAGAAGCATGTTTTTTAAGGAAATCGATTTGAATTTTTTTTGGAAGTGTTTTTTTTATTAATAAAAAAAATTAAACAATACATTTAATTGTTTTGTTATGTATTTTTTTTATTTATGAACGATTTAATTATATCTAATTTTTCAGAGGTGCATTTAAAATATTTAATTGACTCTAATATAACTATAGAGCTTCAACAGCCTTATTTCGAGTTGTGACATTATTCCTATAAAAAATAATATAATGTTATGAAACTATGAGTAATTTTGAAGTGATACTATACCAGTGTCACTATTGTACCAAACTGAAGATATATTTTTATGTAAATGTTGAGTGATTTTTCAAAAGGACTTATTTCCATTTTTGGTCAAAAGTGATATTATTTTGGATTTCAGTTCAGCAGTTTAAAATTATTTTGTAACATCCAAATGTCTTCTCTGCAAAAGATACAATAACATCCATAATAATTTTAAGCTGCTGAGCTGTAATTCGCAATAATATCACTTTTGGCCAAAAATGGAAATAACTTCTTTTGAAAAATTACTCGTTAACTGGTATATTCCAATTGGATTTGTTATTAATTTTGTAAAATGGAATACCTAAATAAGCGACGAACCTTATTTTATTGAATTAACCGCTCCGGGTTCACACCTGCCCGAAGATACTTTTGTGTAAAACAATTTATTGTTCATCATATTCAACGTAGGGATTAGAATTTAAATATTTTTAAATAAATGTAGTGTTGCTTTCACTAATCTAATCGGATTAGCTAAGAAATGTGAAAGCAACAACTTTTGGCTTTAATTTTTAATGCGTTTTAATTTTTCTGTGTTGGCTCATTTTATTAATATTTATTTTAGTTTTTTTTATTTTATGAAATAGATCAAATTAAATTGGGTATTTTGCTATCAAATAACAAATGCCAAATTTTACTAAAAAGATAAATTTTTCGAGAAAAATAGAAAAAATAACGCCTTGCGGTAAACAACATAACCATAAAATGATTTTATTTCCCCTAATCCTAAAATTTTTTTTCTTAACATTCTAAGAAAATTGGCTTTAATACAATGCAATTGTTGTAAAATTTTGAAAGCAACACAGCTAAATTTTGTTACGAGGCAATAGAAGAATAAAATAAAAGATAATGTGGAAGAATCAATTTTCTGAAAAATTATGCGTTTTGTGAATTTGGTATGTTATTTTAAATATTTTGTTTTAACTTTAATTTTGGACAAATAGCATGCATGTATGCATAGTAAAATGATTCTCATTTCACAAGTGCATATACATATTTTTGGTTATTATATGTAATTCGTAGAGAAGAGAAACAAAGGATAAAAAAAAATATTATTATTATTAAATTACTATTATTAAAATTGTTAAATGAATTATGTGGAATATGTATACAATAAGTGAATTTTTACTGTACCACAAAAGTGTGCAATAAACATTTTTAAATCAAGTATAGAAAAGAAAATATTTAACAAATTAAAATATAATAAACTGAACTGTGGAAAATAACTCCTGCAACGAGCATGCTCTTGAAAAATCAAAACAAGACTAAATTTGCATGCGAATTTGCATGCACACAAAAGCGCACGTACACAAAAACGGTGAAAGATAACAGAACAAAGATAAGAAGCAGAAACAAATTCACAGATAGGTCATGGCACAATACTTAACGCGCTTCTAGTAAATATAACAGCAATAACAGTAATAAAAATAATAAAACGTTTATTGCCGCCATATACGCGGCATTGGACCCAGTAAATAAAAGTGGCATGCCGCTTATATGGCGGCATTGGTCCGTTAAGGGTTAATACAATTTTGATTTTATTTTTTCGCAATAAAAAATGATCCATTGGTCAAAACACAAACCTAACGATTAACTAATGATATTTGATAAAAACGGTATGATTTTCTTGCAATAAGGTGCTACCCAGGAATTTTTTTTTTGAATTTTTAATTATTTATTTACTCGTGTTTATTCGTAACTGACCAAACGATAAAAACTATAGTAAACAATCCTGGCAAAACGAATTCAATCATCATTTTTGCCAAAACTTTAAAAATTAATGAACTTATTGGAATGAAGTAAAATGAAAATAGAAATTGACGAAAATAGAAATTATGTTAACCCCTTAAGGACCAGGCCCGAGATATCTCGGGACATACTATATGGTCCAAAAAGACCAAACCCGAGATAACTCGGGCAGTCACATGTTATACGTTCCATTATGTATTTGCTCGAAATAATTTATGAAAATAATCGTATAACAATATTATTATATTAAATCAACTAAGAATAATCTCCACGACCTACGTCCATACTTCCAGGTTTACCAGAAATTTAATTAGACAGAATTAAATTATTGATTATTTTAATTTTTCTACCTATTATTTTCTTATATATTATGTTTCTCCCCATCTATTTGTATTTTAATAATATGTATCATTTTTACATTTGTTTGAATTAAAAAACTATATAGTTATAAAAAGAAAGTTTATATTTAAACAGATTTTTTCTGCATAATATGTATGTCAAAATATTAGTTATAATTATTAAAAAAATAGATTTTTTTTGGTGCATTTATTTGAAAAAAAAACCGGTCCAGGTCCTTAAGGGGTTAACATGTCGAGTTATCTTTAATTTACGTAAAATTAACATTTTGTTTAATAAACAAAAATCTAAAAAAAAAATACTTAGCAATAGCAATACTTAGCAATAGGAGTTAAATTACAAAAATTTGTTCTTCACGGTGATGATTGCCAATTGTTTATAAAACACCGAGGATCAAGGTGAGATTATCTGGTACATGGTACCTTTCCAAACTAATGAGATATAAATTTGAATACTTTAAAATTAAAACATGCGGCTTCTTCAGCAAATTGTAGTTGTCAAACTACAAAACCAAAGCTGACCACTTTATGTATTTAAATTAAATGAATACTAATTGACAGCGAATTATGTTATAAATCCACTAAATGTTATACTTTTCATAGAAACAACTTTTGTGGTATTTCATCATACATGCACGTAACCGTTACTTTGCAAAACGTAAATTTATGTTAAAAATATTTTAAGTAAATTTTACTTAATGTTAAGAATATTGATAATTTTTTTGGATTTTTACAATTGTTACATACCATAAAGTGCTTTTAACTTTTCAGGTTTCATTTCTACAAATTGTTTTTATATTACAAAAACTGTTGCTTTAACTTATGCTAAGGCTGTGTGCCAAACTTAAGGTAAATCGATTACTACTGTAAAATCCGGTTTTAGTACAGATTTTTTAATCACCAAAAATTTGGAAAAATAATTGAATTCAATTCAATTTACCTAAAATGGACTAAGGATTGTGTATTAAATTGTTACTTAGCCTTACAATTTATTTACTGGACAAGTGGTGCAGTGGTTAAAGCTTCGGCACTTGGACCGGTAGGTAATGGGTTCGAATCCCATCAGAGGCTAGAAGCAAATCGAATTTTCATCATCGATTACAATCGGTGATATTAATAAACACAATTAAGACCCTCTGATGGAGTGCAGAATTCAGCGCCGACCCACCGTCCATGTCAAGATACAGGTTGATATGGGGCTTGCAATGTGCATGTGGTATACTGTAGTTGTGTGAGTAGGTGAATGGTTTAATGATGTGGCGTGAATGCGTAGTATCACAATAGGCCAGAATCGGCCTAAGTGCCAGCCACTGAAACCTACAATTTATTTAACACATTAAGTAAAAATCGCATCGATTATTTTTTTTGAGTGTAGGCATTAAAGAATCCGGAATACTAAAAATAATCGATTTTAATTTTTTTTAATTTACAGAAAAAATTAAGTAAATTTTACACATCGAAAACTTATGTTTGATACCAACATTAAGACCACTTCTTTATAACTATCGCACTCCAATTTCAAGCTCTATAACCTAACCCACTCCAACTCCAAGCTATATAAGCTATAAACGAAATAATAATCAATTCCGTTAACGATTAAGAGATTTATTTGCATCGCGTTAATTATAAAAGCATGGAGTTAACTGCGATATTTGTTTTATCGGAGTGGGTACAAAGGGCCGAATGTCGAAGGGCCGAATGTGTTGAAGGGCCCATTTGTTTTTGTTTCTAGAAGTTTAATTTTTTAAATTTGGTGTTTTATAGAATATTTTGCAATTTTTTTTTATGAATTTCTTATGAATTTATGTATTTAACTATTTTGCAATGCATTTTGGTGAAGGAAAATTTTTTCATGTGCAACCTGAGACGTTCGGCCCTATGTCAGCCTTCTGATAATATGTAAAAAAGTATATGTATAAAAAATAATTGAATTAAATAAAAAAAAAAGAGTGAGTCCATTAGTACTCTCAAGGAGATGTGTAAACATGGCATATGTATAGTGCGTGTGTATGGTTTACTTTGAAGGAAGAAGAAATGAAATTTTACTAACCAGATTTTTTCATTCGTTTATTACCATCAAATTGGTCTATTACTCTGTCGGTATGATCAACGCAATTGGCCTATGGTAGTTGCAAGCATCAAAGACGTGGTCCCATATCTCGTAGTACATATATCTTATATTTCTCATATATCTCGTAGAAGATATATTTCGATCTGAGTTCTTGTGCAAATCGAATTCGTATCGCAGGAAGTTTATAAGTGATTCATCACTGATCTTAGGGAGCAGCAAAATGAAATCCCTGCTCATAATCATCGGCAAAAGATGTTAGCCTCCTTGAATAATTTTTGAAATTCTTTCAGAATATGGAGCAAGGACGAAATGTATTTACTTGATTACGTCTTCGACAGCTTTATTCGGCGAGGTGTATACAACTACCAAAAGCATGTTATATCGCCAATGGGTTGTGTTGTTACGCTCATACCAGTTGTTTGTCCAACGATGATTTCCTTATGCGAGGTGACTGTATGAGTTCTACTTGAATTTTTATATACTGCTACTCCAACCGCCCGCTGACTATTTCTCTTGAACTGAACGCAGCATTGAAAATTAGGAAAATTGAACATGTAGGTCATTCTAGGAGAGCAAAAGGATTGAGCATCCCTGCGTGACTGTATCAGTTAGGTCGAGGTGAAGCGACCTGAGATTCTGGCAGTTCAATGTTAAAAACCAGACGTCATTATTATCTCGTACAAAATTCGCGATTACATCCTAAGCTATACTTAGCAGTTTTGTGGTGGGGTGCGTTAACTCATTTTGAAGAGGACCAATTGAGGTTGCATTGTTACGTTCATGGTAGACGACATATCCATTGTTAGCCGACGTGATGAACTGCTCTACGAGATCGTAATAAAGCCACATACACAAGTTGTTGACTGTGTTTTTTACCGTAACAGTATACTATCTAGTTATAGGTACCACTCTCTATAGTGCATAAATTGTGGTGGCACACACTGGCCGTCTTACTTTGAGAAGTTTACAACAACAATCCCATATATGTAATTCCAAATTGGAATTATTTTAGACAAGCTTTTCTGCTGGTATAGAATTATTCTATTCTACATGTAATTTTAATGTTCACCACCAGGGCAGTTTTATTGAATACTTTTATTTCTAAATGTTGGCAATAAAAATATAAAAGTGATTTTTGTTATTTTGACATCGCATTTTTCTAAACAACACGAGCAATTAGTTACGATTTGTAATAATATTCAATAATGTTCTAGCACATTACTATTTAATTGAATGTATTTAGTTGCATTTTTACGTTGTTTTCAAATTCAAAATGTAATTGTTACCAACTAATAAAACTAAATTAAAAATATCTTTGGTTGTTACTTTGAGCACAAATTAATTCTATTCCAGAATGGTTTTAACTTTTGCCAAAGTAAGACGACTACTAAAATGTCGATTCGTCAATTCTATTTAATTTTATAAATGTTTCTTTGTTTTCTTTCCATACTATTTATATATACACATACACTCAGACTATGTGTATAGTACAAAATTTATGTATGTATTTTGTTGTTTTTGTTCTTTTTTTATTATTTTATATTTTGTTTCTTTTTTCAATGAAGATATTTAAACGTAGTACGTCATTTCCGTTCGTTTCATTTGAAAGTTTACTACCATACAAAAATTTTTGGCATACGCGCGTCAAGATGTTTACACATCAATAAAAAAAATATACATATGTATTTCAAAAACAAAAAAAAATTCGGCCCATCGACACATTCGGGCCTTCGATATCATACCGTTTTATATGGTTCTAACGACATCTGCTTGAAAATGGCTTTATGACGTTACTTTGAACTTACATAAAAATTATTCTGGTTATTATCCAGAAAGCCTTGAGCAAGTTTTGCATTGAGCAGCAAGATTGGCGGAGATGGGTATTTAAGATCTTTAAATTTGGTATTGATGGTCTCGGCTCTCTTCGTAGTGGAGAATATATCGCTAATTTGCCGCATCTAAAAATTTTTATTTTTCAGCAAAGCGATTTGAAAATATCACTCAAAGTTGTGTGTAAAAGCGGCGTTTTTTGAAAGTAAATAAATATACATTATGATTAGTAAACTATTTTTTGTGTATTCCTACATCCTCAATCGGATCTTAATTTTTATAATTCGTTAATATTTTGTAAATTTTCTAAGGATAGTTTCCAATATCTTAAAATGTTAATTTCTTTCGCGAATTGACTGATTTTTTATGAAATTTTACCTAATTTGCTAGAAATAACTAAATACATAACAGAGTATGTTTTGACATAAAATAATAAAAATACGAATTATTGAGAATCGTTTGATTCGAATATCTTAGAAAAGATTGAACTCTGAGTTATGTCAGTGTTGCAGCAAATGAGCGATATAGTATAAATCATAACCAATAATTTGAAAAAATAATCTGAACTACATTTCTTTTTGTTCTTAATTGTTTTTTCTTAATTGCTGTATTTTTTTCAAATATTTGCAATAAAGCAAATGGAAGCTGTCGTTGTCAGACAGAGGAGTTTTAGCATGTTTCGCTGGGATCTCCCAATTTATGAAAAACAAGAAGTTTCATACCCGATCAGTGAATCTGTTTGAGCTGTAGTGAAGCCGGATTTTAGTGGATCAAAATTCTTGATCTGTCAAAATTCGGCTTAAAAATAAATTGTCAAAGCTTAAAGTTTCAAAGATCAAGTAAAAATTCTGCGAATAAAACTTTGAAGAGTTTAGACGTGTTATTCGCCATATGTCACACTTACCGCTCGAGCTAAAATTAAACATTTAATCATAAAAATATTATAAATTTATCAGGGATAAAATTACATGTGTATAGGCCGAAAACATGTAAATGAGTAATCGATTTGAGGGGAGAAAACCCCGTTTAGAAAAGATTTAATAAAAATCAGACACGCGATGATACAATAATTTTACTACCAGATGGCATCACTAATCTTCATTATGACAGAGCACATCCCTGTAATAAATGTTCATAATGATAACACAAAAAAAAATTAAATAAAAAAATCAAATTTTCATACGTCCCGTTAGCAATGCATATACACATAGAAATATTTATCACTCCCCTACGACATTTTGGTTGAACACAATAAAATAAAGAAATATCGACGTGGTGCTGGTAACATGGGTAACATGAAGAAAATACATATCCTGATAGTTTTTGATATACACAAATGAACATAAAATACATAAAACAAAATTTGTGTGTGTATTTGAAAGATTAGAAATAATGAAATTAATGAACCATAAATTTATTGCTTTGTCCTATTTTGTGGACATGGACACACAATAGAATTTGAGGATTGATTGATTCCTATATAAATACATATTCATACATGCATGTCGGTTCTAGATTTGTGTAGCCGCAATAAAAAACATATTGGACATACATACAAAATTGGTAATTATGTTGTATGTACATAAAACACAGGTGTTTAAATGTATGTAAATATGGGCATAAGATTTGTTATGTACTTGGAACCTTTTTTGATAACTTTCATTTTATACTCGTATGTTTGTTTAAATGATTATAATATTAAGGCTTAAGTACCCACATGCAATTTAATTCCAAGAGAATAAATTGGTAGACATGCCCAAGTATAATCATAATTTCCAAAAACAATAATACTTAGATTATTTAATGCATTAGAAGATTTATCGACATGGTTTAGCTTCGTTTTATTCTTCTGCCTTTAGTTATGATTTGTTTGAGTATATCGATCCAATCTATTACTTAATCATATTTTAATTTTCTCGATAATTTTTTTTTTTATAATTGAAAAATAACGGATATTTGTATGGGGGTTCGTTCCATTACATTGACTTTAAACATTAATTAACTTCAATGTTCATGGTACATTAGGTAATTGAACATTTTTGAGTCATTAAATCAGGATTTAAGTTAGTTATTAACAAGCCCACATTTTTAATAGAAATTTCGTGTTTTTTTTTTGGTTTGTTTGTTTCTCATCGACGACGTGATTCAAATTTATTTTTATTTTTTAATTAATGTTCGTGGGATTATAATGGGTGAATTTTAATTAGTAAGTCTGTAGACATTTAGAAAATGTACTTGATTTTTTGTTTGTGGGTAGAGTTTTCTGTTTTTAGATAAGATGCTTGTTATCTTGATGAATTGAGAAGTTTTGTTTTTAATGATACAGCTTGGTTATTTATATTTAATACAGCAAAGTTCAATAAAGTTTGCGTCTGCCATTTATTGTTGGGAATATAATATTTGTGTATATACGAATATCTTACCGAAATCGACTACCAAATGTTAAAGTATGTAAAGGGTGTTCCATCTTTTAGTTTTTTTTATATTAAAAAAAAATCACATTAAGTAGGTTGGAAATCCCATTTTTTTTATTGAAAGTTCGTTCTTTGTATGGAATACTACATCGAACGTTGTTCTTAAGATGTTGAATTATTTGTGGATCATTGCTAACACTTTACTTTTCAAAAAAAACCCTAAAGAAAATAATCTAACAGTGTGAAAACGCATAATCTGACCAATTGATGTCAGAATTTTTTGAAACTATGCGATCATCGAACTTGGTTGCCACTTTGCCAGTAAGTCGAGTATTTCACAAATTGTGTGACATGTGGCATTGTTTTGTTGAAACCAAAGTTCATCTAAATCAATTTAACGCCTCAAAGAGATGCTTGGCTCTTCATGGACATTTTCTCTTACGCAGCTGTTACATTTTCACAATAGGAACTGAGCGATGATGTTTATATGCTCTAGGATCTGATACTGATCCAGTTTATTTAAAACGTCTTCAAAACAACAATTTGTTGTGTTGTAAACAAGCACATGAAAAATGGCATAGTTTTGAGATTTCATTTGTCAAAAAAATTTGAGTTGCCAAAGCGCAATAAATATCTTTTTTTAAACAACGATTTTTAAAGTTTTAACTTTAAAAAAAATCAACAGATGGAACACCCTTTCTAATCATAGTAAATATAGAAGTATAAAGGCGATGATTCCTGTAGAAATTTAGTCTGACAGACATAAATAATAATCGCCCTGATTGGTTGGCCATATTTTTTGATCGTACGACAAACATTCAAAATTGAACATTGCTCAATTTTGTATAAGATTAAAAATTTTGACGGTGTGAGCAAAAGTGAGAACAAAAAAATACACAAATATAAAAAAAAAATATTAAATAAATTATTTTGAAAATGCATTCGCATAGTGCGCTTATAAAATGGCAAAAAATATTCATACGATAAAATTATATACATGTACCACTTAAGTGTGAATTTCGTTTTTATCGCATAAGACAGAAAAATATTAACCAATCAGAGCGATTATTATATATGTCTGTCAGACAAAATCTCTACATGAAGCATCGCCTAAGTTAATTGCATTATGGCAATATTGCTGATTATAATAAAGCGATAAACCCAACGTTAGGCCACGTTTAAACAGTTCATCCTGCCAAATGATATTATTGAGCGGTATTTCAATTCAAGTAGCTTTCGTGAAAATGAAGCGAGTTCAGAGATATTTCCGTTACTGTATGATTGTCGTCACTTATATCGAATAGTGGCCCTGGACTGTGATTGGAAAAATAACAGGATCTTTGTATTTGTTACCGTAATTTTATGAATTTTTGATTTCCGGAATTTTGATGACAAAGTTTTTTTTTAGTTCTCGGAATTTTGATAATCCGGGTTTTCAAGCCGCTCTTATTTTAAAAACAATTCTAGCCTTCAAGTTCTGTTGTTGGTTACTTGCTAATTACACTATTTACTTTATCGGAGAATAAATCTTCCTGGATTTCATAAATTAGGTAGGTATTAGTTGCATTTAAACTTATGTTGATTTATGCTAGCACACAGCGATACATTAAAGTACAAAATATTCCTTATTTCTTTTTTTATATTCCCCCAAATTAAGTAATGAATTAATTATATTAATTGTATTATTCCTCATTTTATTTAAATTTCAGTATCCGAAAATCAACCGAAACCCGACCGCTGTCGATAAAAACCGGAACCGGATGATTTAAAAGTGAAAATAAATATTAAAATTCAGTCTAACAATTTTTAATTAGATTTTGTGAGATGTTACTTTTAAAATTATAATGGCCGGTATTTTGAGATTCCCAATTTTTATGTTATAAATTTCTAGAATGATATAACATAAAATTTTGCTCTTGTTATAATAAAATCGGTTAGCACAATATCACAACAAAATCTAGTACATTTTGTCTTGTTTAGGTAGCTGTCAAATATGAAAATTTAACAAAACTATTATGGCTACGTCATTTGAGTTAAGGGTATTTTACTGCTGTATGAACTAGTTCGTGATAAACAAATTGAATGATTTTGCTATTGTGAAATATTTTGATTCGAAACAAAATTTCTAAATTTTGTTTTCATGTAATTGAGTCTAGTAATCCAATTGTGTGCTATTGTGTTGTTATTATAGTAGATTATGCTACTAGTGATATGTAATATTGTGGGAGGTTGGTACTGACTTTTTACCAACCGAGGACATTATTAACCATCCCAAGTATAACAAAATTCGACTTTTTTATCATTTTTCGAAGTAAAAACTTATATTTAGTTTCAACTTTGACTTAGTTTTGCTTTCGACTTAGAATAAGATCCTGTATGAAAAGTGTCGCCATTATACGAAACTGGACGAAAGTCGATACAATAAAATTGTGCTTATGTATGTGTGTAAATACAAATTGGGGGAACAATTTGGTGTTAGTAGATGTGTGAAACGTCACAACCGAAACTATTGGGGGACGAGATGCTAGCGGAATTAAAAAACTACTATTTTGATTTCAGAATTTTATTTAAATACACATGAAAATTGACCATACAACTAACATAAATCTGTTGACTGATGACAAATATTATCTATTTGAATTTTTTCCATATTTTTTGTTTCGATATATTATAACACACTTCATTGTATTATACACAGTTCACTTTCATTCATCATAACAATTTCATTATTTCCACAAGATGTAAGTTTAATTTACAGGCTGAATTTTGTAATACTTACATTTTAAATTAAAATGTTAAACCTGTACTTCGTTTTCACACATTTATAATTATGATGACGTCTCCATTCTTAGTTTACAATAAAATTTCTTTCTTTATACTTGGGACAGTATACATATACGCACCAATACTAAAGTATCGATTCTTCGACTTTTTTCTAATATTTCGAAGGCAAATACGATAGCTCAATTTTGAGTTTCGTCTTGTTATACTTGGGATAGTAACACAAGTCCGATACTTTATTTTAAATCATAATCGACTATAATAGCACTTATCAACAAATACAATTTTTTAACTCAAATATAAACGCAATTTTTTTTTTCGTACAGCTAAATGACCTTTGCATTTATTGTTTAATTGTCACTATTGTAAATGGATACGTTTTTCATTGTGTGAATGAACATGGCTGCATCTAACATTGAAATGGACGATCAGGATTATTTAACTAAAATTAATGACGAAGCAGAGTTAATTGCAAAATGATCTGGATGTAGATAATGTAAATAATGCAAAGAAATTGTTCGTGGGATGCGATTTAATAATTGCAGTGTAACGATGAACTTCAATTTCAATAAATAAATCAAATTGCGATATTACATACAATTGTTTGATTTATATAAAATTTTCAATTCAATTTTCAGGAGCTTGGGGTCGGCTTTCTGGAACATAGCGGGATCTTGAATGACCGTAATGTGCATATCGACGAAAGAAAATATGAGAAAGGAAAAAAACGGAAACCAATCATCAGTCACTTTACCTACCCAATGCCTACTTACCTCAACTCATCCTCATTGACTTATAAAAATGGTATTATCTCATTATATCACTTAACGGGAATGTATAATTATGCAATAAAAACGGAATACTTAAAATATTGAAATAAACCTTTATAAATTTCTTCCATTAATTAAAACCAATGGAACCAGCTAAACCCTAACGAAGCTAATCTATTGTTAATGTTACAAAAAAATTAACAATAGATATTTATGTTAATAACATTTTCTGTTTAAAATGAAATTATTTAGAAATAAAAAAATAAGACATTAATTATTAATCGCATTATAATTATTATGTTGTTTATTTTATTTATTTATTTAATCAGATACGAGGTATTAAAAGATACGAAGCAATCAAATGCATTTTATGTGTTTAACTTACAGTTACTCGGCTGTTTATGTTTGTTTCTATTTGTGATGTGCGGCATAACATGTGTCATGTGAAATGGCATGCTTTACTAATGACGATATTTTGGTGATTGTAGTTAATAACGCCCGGTGCTGTTGTTTTTATATTTTGTTTGAGTGTTGTTGTTATGTTTGACGTGATGGCTCAAACTTATCAAGTATCGTTTTGTATGATACTTGCATATGGTACACAATTTATTATGTTCCCAGTTTTAACGATCAGATTTATATTGCAAATATTATAACTTTTGTATTATAAAATATTAATTTTCGTTATTTTGTTTGTGTTTCGATTTATGATATGTATTACACTTTTATAAATAGTCCGTTGATATTATTTTATTGTTGGTTTTAGCGTATTTATTATAAACGTTATGATATTGTGAATAATTTGTGATATTAATTCGTGTTATTTATTATTATTATTATTAGAGTGCCATTTCGTATTTTTCACCGAGTGTTCAAAGGCCCGAAATCATAGTTTCAGCGCACGTTTATTTTATATATTCGATTTAACTTAATTATTTAAATTTTATATTAAGTATCACCATAATTAATTAAACCCTTGTTGCGCCTGCTGGTTGTATTAGGTTTTCTATTATCAGTTTTGTCATTCGGAATTCAATTTATAAGGTCACTGACCTTCATGTTGTTAACAAATTCAATTGTAGTAATCTTCGTTAAGTATGGGAGAAAAAATATTCGAAATCGAAAATTTTGTAATTGTGTTGGAGTGCCGAATTGCATGCCCCTTCGGAAAAAATCGTATAAATAGAGGATATTCACCTTCAGACAAGAGGAAAAAAATAATAATATTTAGTTGGTTGGGTGTAGCTAAATTTCGTTTCGTTCTTTAATAAAAATTACAGTAAAAAGACTAAAAAGTAGTGACAAGTCTAAAATTAAAACATAATAAATTTTATAAAGAACAAATCAAACGAAATATTTATAATTTAAGTTATATAAAAAAAAAAATAAAAATAAACTATTTAATTAACGAGTGTCTGATATATAACAAAATGGTTGCATTGACAACCTTAATTTTAGTTAAATAATTTAAGTGACAATTATGTATTAAGTTTTGTTTGTGTACAAATTTAAATAAAAAAAAAACACAAAATTATGTTGGATTATAAATAAACTATATAAATTGGAATTATGATATATAGAATCTGTTTCAATTTACACAAACCACCTTTCTTCTACTTGTCGAGTGGTTCGACTTTTTTCTGTTGTCAAAATGCAAAAATTATAATTAATAAGTATAACTAAAACTAAATAAAAGTGAACTACAGTGGGTCACAGCTAAAATGATGCAAGCCATGTTCATCTTTTTTAAATTAAATATCCAGAAAATAATTATAAATATCTATTTTTAATTGACATTTATTATAAGCTTCAGTATTAATTGTTAATTTCATAAAACAAAACAATTATAAAATTTCATTTTATAACAAAAATAAAAAATTTTGCGTAAAAACATGTCACTCTAAAATAATGCAGTTTTAAAAATTCTTTAAAAAATTAATTTATATACTAATATTAACACATTGCATAATTAATTTATTATTATTTCGTAGGATATCCATTTTGTTTTAGAACTGCTTTGAGTCTTTTTGGCATCAAATCTACGAGTTTTTTCGTGTACTCTGGAGTTATTTTACTCCACTCTTTTAACAATGCCTTTTTTACGTCCGCTACATTATTAATCTCATATTTTCTGATTTCGCTTTCAAGTTTAGGTCATAAGTTTTCAATTACATTGATTTCTGGTGTTCGGGCAGGCGTTTTCATGACATGAGGAGTATTCCAAATGAACCAAATTTGAAGAATTCGAGATTTGTGTTTCAGATCATTGTCCTGGTAGAACCAAAAATGATCCTTAATATTTAACTTTTCAACACTTTCCTCCATATTCCTTTTTAGTATGCCTAAATATACATTTTTGTAAATTAATTGCCTTCGATAAACTTTAAATTTCCAACTACGGAAGACGCCATATAAGCCCGTAACATAACAAGAGCTACTCCGTATTTAACAGTGCTTCGTAAATTTGAAGCTGATAGTTTCGTATTAGTCTTTCTACATACGTAGTTTCTTCCGTCTGATCCAGAAAGGTTAAATTAGCTTTCGTCAATAAATAAACCCGGGTTCAAGAATGTTCCATCTTTGTTTTTATGGTCTTAAGCAAATTAAATTCTTGCCTTACGATTAACTTCACTGATGTATAGCTTTTTTAGCATTGTTCTACTGTGAAAATTTGATTATCTTAATATTCTGCCTATTGTTTCTGGATGACATTTTTTATGTAAATATTTTCAGCCTCCTCGGCCCACTTTGGAGCACTTAATTTGGGGGTTTCTCTCATTTTTCGGACAATCCATCGACAATGTTTTCCGGAAAAAATTTTACTGTGCTTTTTTCTTGGCTTAGTTTCAACACCATGTTGATAAATAAAGCATTCGATAATATGCTGAACAGTGTAAGAACTAGTTTTCACCATTTCTGCAATTTTTCTGTGAGTTTTGCTATCTTTAAAGTGTTTAATAACTAACGCACGTTTCAATACTTGTGAGGCGACCCATTTTTTTCAATTATTACAAAATTTCACTTATTTGCCTATCACTTATTGACGCACTATATTGACTATAATCGCACTAAAGGTTGCTTAAAACTGATACTCCAAATTGTTTTCATAGAAAATTTTGTTTTGTGTAGGAAAAGTACCGCTATTTTCAAAACAAAGAGAGTGCATCATGTTAGCTGTGACATGTTTTTACTTGGAAATTTTATTTTTTGTTACTATTTTGTTATAAATTGAAATTTTTTATTTGTTTTATGAAATTAACGATTAATACTGAAGCTTATAATAAATGTAAATTCATAATTGTTTTTTTGGATATTTACTTTAAAAAAAATAAAAATTGCTTGCATCATTTTAGCTGTGACCCACTGTATATATATAATTAAACTAATTAAATAAATTACGAAAATAATAAAGTTTTAAAGAAATCCAACTAACTAATATAATTAACTCAACTAATTTAAATAAACTATATATGTGGAAAGGTTTTATAACCCGTGTATGTGATTGTACCGGAACAAAAATAGCGCTAAATAAACCTAAACGAATTATGGAAGATGAACATAAATACATTAGTGGAGCATACAGGACAGCAGAGCAAATGTAAGTCATTCACCGATTTTATTTGTACAAACTATCCCGTTCCGAAGATGAAAATAATATGTAATTGCCACTTCGTCATCATATACGGGAATTGTTGGTAAATCAAATTTTGGTCGATTAATGTACCAAGGCTACGAATTAAAGTATAAAGGCATAATCGAATACGATTTTCAACATAGCTACGTCATGTCATACGTATATGAAGCTACATAATTTGCTAACCGAAGTAAAAACAAAATAAAACCAAAGCTAAATATTTTTTTATTCTACGTACAACCCGAATGAGTAACTAGAATCGTCAATGCAATTATTTCAATGAATTGGCATACCACCTGTTTGTATACTACGGATGATCAGGGACGCACTATCCCATTGCATGAAACATTAATGTTAGATTGTTACTAAGTTATTTTTTTGATTTTTTTTAATATTATTTCAAATTTAATTCAAATATCACTATTGATTTGTTTTATGCATCTTAATTTAGAATCGAATTTTTTTTACACCAATTATAGTACTTTGTTTAATGATTTTTTTTGTTGGTATAAATATTTTAGTAGCCTAAATTCCTGTTCCATATTTTTACTTTTCTTGGTTTTAAATTAAGTAACCAAAAATTAAAGATCTCAGAGCTAAATTTAAAATTTAATTACTAATATTATATTTAAGCATTCATGACTATTCTGGCCAATTTCGCGTGTTTTTAAAATGAATCGTTAATTAATTATTTTTGTTGCATGAGAATGAGACCTAACTGATTTTTTTTTTTTGTGAAGCGATAGTCTGTGTCCTTCCCTTTCTCCTTTCTATAATTCTTTTTTTTTTGTACGGTCTAGCAAGATCTATATACAAGCGCTACCTCCACCCACTCCAATCCGACGAGCCAAAGCTGGAGCAATAGACCGTGGTAGCCAGCTTGATAGAGAAACAATTTTGTATAACGAAAAGATTTAAACCTGGATCAAGAATTCGTTCCTGATCTCATTCTTCAAACCTTGTGGTTTGAATATCGTATCATCGAAACTGTACCGTTACGAGTTACTTACAGTATTAATAACCGAAACCCAAACCGCGCTCTTGTTACACCCTTTACAATTTTAATTTATAATTTTTATTACCCTAAATTTGCGTTGAGTTTCTCGAATCTCGCGCATAGCTTTTAAGCAAGTAGCTTTTCTTTATCGGGTTTAACCTTTCTTTTTCTGGGAGACGTGCACCACTTTAAATTATTTTATTGACTCACTAAAAATGTTTTGTCACTCAACCTTCCAAAAAAAATTCTTAATACAGTCCATGCAAAAGCCATCTATGAAGAATAAATATGTACAGAAACCGATCGTAATAATAAATTGGAACGACTACGATTCGTATCAAATCGTGAGGCAGACCTGCACTCATGAGATGTCTCAAGCCAGGCAGACTATACTGCAATATAAAGAAAAATAAAGTCCTATTCAACGATACTTATACGTTATATTCGAAAATCCTTCGCGTGGTATATTCCCATACACAAAAACTGTATCACCAGCATTTATATTGCGATTACGACTCTTCAAATTGTAAAAATCCGCGCTCTGCTCCAGCGTTTTCTGTAAATGCTGTAATATATTCGTATATATGGCATCTTGTCTACAGGAAATTGATATCCCAACGTTTTTATCATCCAGACAATTTAGTTTCCGAAGATGTTCATAATTGTTGCCATGACCAATAAAATGTTGCCCAAACACAATAAAATAGGGAGAACACTATGTACTACATTTCGAAGAGCCGATCCGATTTCATGTATATGCTGGTCCGAATTAGGGCAATTTGCTCCTAGATATGCTCGAATAGCAGCCAACAAAGATCTGTTAGCCAGTTCAATGCGTTCGGCTGAGGATGATATTTACGAGTGCGAACATTTTTAACGCCATATTTAACAGATTTACAATACTTGTATAATACCACAAACATATATGTATTTATTACCGCTCTTGTTTACCAGACGGGTAATCTGATGTACGTGCTTAGTTGCTTGCAAATATCACATTTTCGTATCAAGTCTGTCACATGTTTTGCCAACCTAGGCCAGTAATAATATCTGCGAAGTATTTCGATAGTTTTCTGTACCCCAATATGAGCCGTTGATATGCTAAATCATTGTCGAAATAGAGTGAGTTGAAATCAATATATAGTGGACTCTGGCTACCATTTTCATTTATTACAATTTCTTCATCAAAGTTTTGTGAGAGCGCATCAGACACAAGGTTATCTTTACCTTTTCGGTACTCAATACTAAAATTAAATCCCTGCAATTTGAGACTCCAGCGAGCGAGGCGTCCAGAAAGATCCTTGGTCCCATTAAACACTTCAAACTTGCGTGATCCGTTATTATAGTAAAAAGTATCCTTCTACGTATTGCCTAAATTTATATCCGCTAAATATCCGAGCTCCGTGGTGCTATAGTTTCGCTGCGCTGTATGAGTTTCCGAGAAAAGTGGGCAACGGGACGCTCTCCATCGCTGGACCATTTTTTGGAAAACAACCCCGCCGACTCCGATACTCGAGGGGTCGCATTGGATAAAGGGGGGTATAATCTGGGTTGCTTCATACTGCTGCTACTTTTTTCAATGGTTGTTGATAAATTAGTGCGCTTCAACAATTTGGCCTCCTTACGAAGTAAATCGATTTGTTCTTCAAAGCTTTCTTTGGTGATGAAGAGGTTATTCAGGTAAACAAAGATTTGAGCATGTATGTTCGTAGGGAATGACGTGATGTATCAACCTGCACATCGTTTGCGCATTACACAAGCCGAATGGCATGACTTTAAATTGGTGCAACGGTCTTCCAGGAACAATGGAGGCTGTCTTATCCCTTGACCCTACTCTAATAAGGTTAACCAAAAGGCGTCGTTTAAATCCAGATTAATGTATTTAGTTTTATTAAGACGCCCCAACAATCCATCGATGATAGGCAAGGGATGAGCATCCTTCACCGTTACCTAGTTTAATTTCCTTGCGTCAAGGCATATCTTTCCAAACTGGTTTTACCCAAACCTACGAAGGAAACACTTTAATAGCATTTCCACAAGTTTCAGTTGCTCTTTAGTTAGCTCATGTTTGACCATTACATTGTGACGAACCAACCAATAATTCAAATATTTCTATCCATAAATTTTTTGAAACTCAACAAATGCTTGAACAAAAATAGAAATTTTTCACTCTCCATTAAAAAACAAATATTATTGTCATTACGATAAAATTTTGATGAAAATCCACATTAAATATGTAAATACTATTTACCAATCTGTCAGTACACTCATATAATAATAATCACTTTAATTATTTATGTTTTTTGTTATGCATAAAAGTTAAAATTGTTAGTCCACCCAACAATATAATAAACGAGTCCTACATATTGGGTATACGATAAGGGTGTAAAAATATAATTTCTAATATTATCTGTTTTATTATTCTAACTAAATTTCGTTTTATCTGAAAGGGAAATAATGGCATCTTTTTATTTAAGAGGGGGGATAAACATACATACACGGATAACTATAAAGAAAATTAAGATTATCTTATGTTTCGTCTTTATAAAATATGTAAATTAAATGTGGTTGCTAGAGGTAGATAAAGTGTTAACCGGATCATACGTTTAGCATTTTTTTTTTGTAAATATTTCAGGAATATCCTACCAGTAATTAATTACAGCGTGTAAGTGTATTAAATTACATTAATTCGACTTTTCGATATATATATACCTTATCTATGTTACGTAGCCAAAGTAGCAGGATTAGCAGCTAGGTAAGTATATAAGGGTGGTCTAGAAGTATCAGTAGAAAATAAATTATCGGTAGCACGAAAAAAAAAACAATTCATCTTTATATACATCGAGATCTTATTTCTTCTCTAGTTAGTTAAGATGAAACGGGAAATGTGCAAAGGATACAATAACGTATTAATGAGATATTTCAACTAATTAATTGGTTTGTATTGATTTCCATTTTATTAGTATACTGTAATGCTATGTTATATTATGTTTGTTATTAAATTAAGGATTATAATATTCCCTTTCGGCTGCTGCTGGGTATAATGATAAAGCCTGTTCATGTACTATACGTATTTTGAATAGGATTTTGTAATTATATTTTAATTCCTTTGTTTATTTATTTTTTGTTACGTCTTATCACGAGATATGCGGGGAAGATATCATATTCCCAATGGAAAAATCAAATTATAGCAAAACCACGCTCGTTTGTGGTGTGTCAACAACATTCCTGCGTATTACACTGATGTCTAATTGATATATCACCACTTAAAATCAAATCACAGAAATTATGTTTTTTATATCCAGTTTATACGATATAATTCATACATTGAACGTGCACACGTTCCACATGTGCACGCCATCTAATTCATTTACCCAATATTTTCCGTTCGTACACACATCTCTCATCTTCAAGTGAGCACCTCCTGTGTGCTTTATAATGTGATATAATATAAATAAATATGGTTTTTGATTTTAAATTGATGATAAATCAAGGGTTGTAAAATAAAATGAAATGTGTAAATGATGAAGGGTTGGAATTATGTGTACTTCAAATATTGAAAAGTGTGGGGTTAACAACGAGGTGTGATGATTAAAGATGATAAAACTCAACAAAACCTTACTTGTATTTTATTGTGATGTTATATGTAAATATAAAACAAATACATGCGCGTTTTAAGGATAAGGTTATTACTTTTTTAAATAAGCATAATAAATTATTCATTTTCTGTTTAGAAATTTTAATTGAAAAAATTAAAAAATAATGAGATTACTTTACACAAATGGATAGCAAAACAAATCGTGTTACTGTATTTTACATATGAGTGTTTTGATGAATGATGGAAATAAAATAAATCGTATTTATTATAAAATTTACTTTTCACATATAACAGTCGGAAATTCGGAATTTATTAAAAAACGTATAGGTATTTCAATATTGATATACTATACAGGTAAATATTATGCAGGGAAACATATTTTATGAAGATGATTTTATAATTTTAGTCATGTTTGTTATATGTAATCATTTAAAATTTGTAATTTTTCGTCTATCACCTTGGTAAAAACGCAACTAATTTTACTGTTGTGATGTTTCTTTATACTTAAGAGAAAGGCCAAATCTCTCAGTTTACCTTATTTAATCTACAGGTGCCATTTTATATTCTTTATTCGGTACGCCATGCCAACTGCTTTATTGGGCATTCATTCAAATAACATTGTTGTATTTTTATATAAAGGGTGCCTCTTAAGTATGTTCAATTAATTCGGGATGTGAAGGACACTAATCTGAACAAAATATTATATGACAGCACATATCCTATAACCGTTACATTATAGAGATAATCATGAATCTACTGGTAAAAAATTAGACACTTCTCAAATAAACGTTTTCTTATCGCAAATAAATATGTTTATCAAACAGAGCCAATAGTAAAGAAAATTGATATTACGTACACGAATCAATAAGTAGGAAGCAATTTTGCTGGAATAATAAAGTTTTTCTCGTTTTTCTTACATTTTACGTATAAAACTATTGAAGCTTGATGTTGTAATGAATTTTGTTCGAAAAATATGTTACCGATCAGTACGATAAATACCTCAAAATTAGCATAAATTTTCCAAATATATTTAAAATATGCAAAAAAGATTAAGTTAATGATGACTTTTTTGATTGAAACTTTGAACCTTTTCAGTGTGAATTGACTTATTATCATTTTATTATTTTTATTGGTGTTTGATAAACTATTTTATGTGCGATAAGAAAACGTTTATTTGAGAAATTTATGATCAATAGTTATGAGTGAAATTCAAACTAGCCAATTTTAAAGTAGAACCTTGATGTACTGTCGTATAATTTTTTGTTTATATTAGTGTCCTCCATCACCTCCCGAATTTAATGTACTTAGTTAGGAGTCACCCTGTATAGTATAATGAACGTATTCAGCTATTAATTAAAAGATTGTTCATAAAAATATTATACTTTATTCAGGTACCCGAATTTTTCTTAAATTTAAAATTCTTGGAAAATTATTAATAAAAAGTTTTAAGATGTAATGGGAAAAACAAGCAAAATAAAAGATTATTCATTAGAATTCGTATAACGGAAATTTTTAGAAATAAGCATTCACGCTGAGCTTAACATCTTTAATTTTAATAAAAGAAAATTATAACATAAATTTTATGGAAACTTTAGTTTAGACCACTGCGTTTCGTAAATGTATGTATTTAGTAAGGTACAATACTGTTTAATCTGATGTTTCTTGGTGAACATAAGCTTGTTGTATACACAAGTATATAGTTTTTTTTTTGCAAGCAAATGAGTGCCTGTTACAAATATATAACTGAGGCATATCGGTTATCTGTATCGTAGGCAAGTGCTGCATCATCAAAAAAAAATAAACTGCTCGTTAGACAATACTAACTTCATCCCACCTCAATTTACTTCAAAATATCCTAGATAATATTAATGACACGAAATTTGATTATAATTGGTATAGAATACCTATATTTTAAATAAGTAATTTTACATTCTAAATGCTATAACAACAGTGAACAGGTCAGTTTAGTATATGCAGTCCGGATTTGAAAATCTCATTTAAATCGACATTATAGGTACTATCTGAAAAAATCTAATAGATCAACCAAACATTAGGATTGATGCTATATAGAGCCCTAAGCGTGGATGTCCTATGGAAACCTAAAGTATCGTGACCGATCTCCCTTGAATATCATTGTGGTTCAAATCTGAAATGTATTTTAGACCACCTTAGGATGGTACAAAGCTATCCTTATAATACGGATGGTGCTGTGAATATTCTTTTTAATCGTGACTCTAGAAAAATTTTAATATCATATGCATATTATGTTGATAGAAATCTCCGGTTAACGGTTCACTCTTTAATTTCGGTCGGCAGATAATTCTACTGATTGGTAAAAACTAATAATAGTAAGTCATTTATTATTTATTTAAAAATTAATCATCCGTAATTTTATTGCATATAAAAATGAATTGATTAAAATACTTTGATAAATATATGAGCGTGAACTTTTTCCTAAACCATTCCTAGCAAATAACAAACAAAAATTAGGAATTGCTTAGCCAAAATTTCACAGGCCTATATAGAAATGTGAAGTTTTTCCTAAAACTAAAAATACATCTAAGTATTAGTGAGTATTCATATTACACAAAAATAGATCAACTACACAAACGATTGATTCAATTATGATCCAAAGCTTATTAAACAAATCTGAACAAATTCGAAGGCATCAATAAGCGAATATTTGTAAACAGATAGCTCAGTTTAAGCTATGCAAAAAGTTTCAAGAAAATCTCTTGGGGATTTGGAACTGTTGAAAATTTTTGCATAGCTTAAACATCATGGCGGCAATTATTCCACGTTTAAATTTTTTTTTATTGAAATCGCATGTTCACCTACCAAAAAATTAATTACAAAAACCAAAAGTTCGTTACTTTAACCTTCTTTTTAATACGATCTAGAAGAGCAACCTTTCCAATAAAATAATTTTTATAAGCTGTATTATATTCTGCCAAATAAAAAAAATCGTTTTGTAAAGTTTTTTGTTTCCCAAGATCTTTTATTGATGTTTAGGTGACGCGAGCTTGAAAATAATGTACTACAGAAAGTGGCCCACTGTCAGAAAAATACGCGACACTAGTGCAAATTTGAAAATGGTATCACACACTAGTTTTTTTCACAACAAAATGTTTTTTATCAATTTTTTCACAAAGTAAATCGTGTTTGTTAAAAAATGGACTTAACAAAATTTCGAGTTCTAAAGTAGTTGCTTTGTTAGAAATAAAAGAAAATGATGAACACAATAGTAAACTAAAGTATTCCAATTTTCTAAAGCAAATCTGGTAGCCTGAATTAAATAAAATTGGTGGAATAAATAGATAAACATTTTATAACTCATATGAGTAGTTCCAAATATTCTCGAACGTTTATAATTAAGATGTCAATAAGCCATGTAGCTTATTCCCACCGCGGATATATATATATATCATCTATAGTTTATCTAATGGCAAGCTGCAGTCATCTATTGTCTGCTGTGACCATCTATTTTAGAAATTGGAATTTTGTTAAGTGCATTTTTTAATAAACACGACTTGCTTTGTGAAAAAAATTGATAAATAACATTCTGTGTTGAATTTATTTTTTATAATTTAATTTAATTTATTTATCCAAAAGTGCAAAAATATAAAAACACAATAGCTGTTATAATAATAATACATAAACACAAATAAAGAATAAAATAAGAGAAACTTCATAAAATTTGACATTTTATTTATTTAGGAAGCCCTTTCTTATATATAAATATAAAATGCAAAAATTAATTAGATGCGTGCGATGCACTCAATCAAAAATTCAATAAACTAGATAAAGAAAAAAGTTATATAAAAAATTAATAAAAATAATATAAAACATAATAAAATAAAATAATAAGAAATATAATATCAGTATAAGAGAACAAGTAAATCACATAAATAAAAATAAAATTACTATGGCGAGCAATGAATGATGAACTAGCCCGGTGTGTGGTGCATTAGTGTCGCAAATTCTTTCTGTAGTACATTGTTTTCCCGCTGACGTTGCTTAAATAGCAAAAAAAATTGGGAAACAAAAATACTTTACAAACCATGTTTTTGACAGATACAGCAACATAATACAGCTTATAAAAATGATTTTATTGGAAACCCAAGTATTTTTACTTTCAATTTTTCTGGCGATATTCGTACTTAAGTACTAAACTTAGTCTAGTATTTTTCTAAGTTTGGGTTGCAATTTATTAAAATAAAACGTATGAAGCGTGTCGCGAAAACTCGAAACTGGACGAAACTCATTATAAACATTTTATTGCATGTGTATGCGTATTGAGAAATATTTGGCGGGAACAATTGTGCTTGTGTTTGTTCAAACGGCAATTTCAAATTTTGGTTGTAAAATTAAATGATTTTAAAGAAATATTTTTGTTTTTGTAATATAAAATGATTTATTAAATTTATTATTTTAATTCATTATTGATTACTTTGGACATACATATATATACATTTCGATTAAATTATTCAGTTTTTTAATTTCTAATATTTACACTAGATTTTTTTTTAAATAATTTTCCTTGTTTGTCTTTTATATAATAATTGGGATTTGTGGATATTAAATCGGTTTCGATAGAGTTCGTAAATTTTTCCATAGTACAATCTAAAATGTTGAAAATAATATTATAACTATTAAATTTAGCACGGAATAACGTAAACCATACCTCACATTATCTTTATTGACCGTTAAACGTAAACTTGCAGCTAAGCTCTTCAATGAACAGCTCTGTAAAGTTTGCCCTAATGCACTTTTTTAGTTCGTGGCCATCTTGCTTCATAAATAATGATTTCTAAATATAAAATAGGAAAACAAAATATAATAGATTGTACCAAATTATCTGGAATGAATCTTTACATTACCAATTGTTTTACAGCCTCCATACCTTCAATTAAATTAATATCAAAGTTGACAAATGTATCCGCATCGTTAAAAGTTACTATAAACTTAGCGTTCTCACAATAAACTAAATAACGCCATTTGTATACGCACATGTATATAATACGTATACGCTACAAACACTATCATTATAATGTGAAGTTTAACTTTCGTTAATTTTGGATGAAAACGAATGAAAATACTGTGCTCAATTTTTACTTTCGTTTTGTTATACTTGGGAAGGCACACTCTTCTAGACCGTACTAAAAAAGAAAGTAAAACTAACGAATTCTTGGTTTTTTTAAATTAATTTTTTGGAAGGAGCGCATGCGATTTCACTAAGAAACACTAAAAGTGGAACAACTTTTACACTATCAAACAATTCGAAAACACACCTGGGGTGGGATGTTGTAACATCATTTTTTTCGATTTTTATCGAATATTATATCTCTTTTTCCTAAAACAGAATTGCTTGTTGTTTCACTTTTCAATTTTGCTTTCCATATTGCGATCGCACATTACTAGAATAAATTGTTTATTTATATCTCTTGTTTGTTTTTCGATAAAGTATCACTCTTAAAATAAGTAAGTGATTCAATAAGAATAGAACGACATAATGTTTTATTCGAATAGGTAGAGATCGAAATAAAAGCAATGTAATTGAAAAATGGAAAAACGATAAATTTAATGTGTGATGAAAGAGATGTAATTTTCGATAGTATCGAAAAAAAGTGATGTTACAAGTTACAACATCCCACCCCTGGCTGTTTTTGTTGGAAATCAGGTCCCCTCTGTTTCATTTGATCGTCCACTACTGGGACACCCTGTATAGTAAAAATTACCAATTTGATGTAAGTGGGATAATTAAATAAGATAAATTTATACATACTTTAATTTAATTTTCATTTTTTACGAAAAATTAATTTTACACATATTGTAATTTTATTTTACGTGTTTTGTTGGTGATAGCTCATTAATTTCTGCCGAGGCAATTTGCGAACTCTACATTGTTAACATTCTTACAGCTGTCACTGCTTTTGTCACTGATTTTGTTAGCCAGATATCCGTAAACCTAGAGTATTAAAATCATGATTTTTAAATAATACTCAATTAGATACTTTTATCAAACACATTGACCATATAAAAAAGTTCATTAAAAAATTATTTTGTTTAGATGTTGATGTGAAAGAATATTTTTTTCCTTGATTGTAGCATATTTAATACTTTGACAGCTGGAAAGCTGGAGTAGGGTTGAGAATGGAATTTGTAACAATGTTAAAACGAGTTTACGAACGACAAGAAGCACGTGGTCGTTGTTACAATGATAGTTTCCGAACGATTTAGACCTGTCATTGTTAACAATATCGTAACAATGTTGAGTTTACGAACAGCCTCCTGTCCTCACAAATGGATGACAATTGCTTTACCAAAAAAATAAACAACTTCCGGCATTTATTATGTACGGCGTTCACACGCACAATTTTAGTGTGTTGACACGTTCGGTTTGTTTTGTTTACCTTATTTTTATTTTGAAATGAATTACTATCCTACTTGTACATATACATACATATTTTTTTTCTTAATTAAGTAATAAGTTAAATAAATATTTATTAAGTAATTTAAATTAAAAAAATATTTGCGTTTCTGTTAATTTTTTTATGAATTATGAGATTTATTCTAGAAAAATGTTGGAACTAGAACAGACTTGAGGGTATATGTAAATAGTGTTGGATGTAATGTCCTCCAGTGGTTACTTATTTTTTGTTGCGGTCCATTACCAATTCAATATGTCTATAAATAAGAATTCACCTAGGCTGAGCAGGCAAATTAGACCGCGAAGTTTATGAGTTGGTATAATTTTGGTTAACAACACAGGTTGACCACAATGGATTCCTGTTAAGTTACAAACTTCCTACTCTACCCTAGATCAAGTTTATGTAGTCCAAGGTTGTAGCACTTAATGTTTGACGAGGCTGCAACGCTTTTTCGTAGTATATCATAATCGTCGCCCTGGAATGGACCCATAGTGGTCCCTGAGTGCGTAACCTATTTTAGTTCCAACCAATTAAATAATAAAAAATCCAAATATGATATTTTGTGACATCACAGCACACCCGACAAGAGTCCATTACAACTGCACAAAATTACTGAAATAGACCAATGCACGGAACAATCACAACAAAACCATTACAATAAAACAATAACAACGTAAAATATAAAAGTAATTCGTACACAACGAAAAGTTAATTGGAAAAATGAAGTATAGATGGAGAATATGAAAGAATCGAATTCCGTAGACTAGGTAGTAATTCGCTAGTGCTACATATACATGGTATTGTTCTATATATAGATAATATTCCTATGTAAAATATCAACGTCAGTCGCCGCGGCCTGATGAGATGACTGATTTTTTCAATCAATAATCTCATTAAGTTCGAAACTGATTGTTGCGATTCTTGCAAATCTTCCATCTATAATTCAAATTAAATTCTAATTTATCCGCGATCCAGCGTTAAAGGAAAGAAAAAGTATGGGGTGGTTGGGAAGTTAATTGTGTCTAAGTAAGTATGAATCATCATAGTCGTTGTCACACAGATTTGACGCCAAATGGAAGAATTTCCTACGATTGTGTAATTAATTCGAGATATACTGAAAAAGACCAATGTACGGTACGGGGGGAAGAATTACAACAAAACCATTACAATAAAACAACAACAACGTAAAATATTAAAGAAAAGTATTTAATGTTAAATAATAATAATCGTACTAATTCTAATCATATTTAAATTTTAGATGCATTGGTTGCTGTATAGTTAAAGTGGGATAGACCTAGTACTCGGACCTTACTCGAGGTTAATTTTAAGGATTAGGGTAGGTAAGTTCTTATGCATCTATTGATTTACGTGGAAAGTATATACGTTGGTTTATTCATTTTCAGGTACCTTGCTGTCCAACAGAGATGTTTATTAAGTATTAGTATGTTTCGCCAAGTGCCTACGGCAAATAGCGTAATAAGTAATCAAAATAATGAATACATGAACTGGATTTACTAATCACTGATAAATCGAAATATAATCATACAAAGTAGCGATAAAGAAATTAAAACAATCACAAGCAATAGCATACCACAAGATGACTCACTAAGCCCGGATTTGTTTAATATACACCCATAAAATTCATGATATAGCCAACAAAAATATAAACATCCTACAATACGCAGACGATTTCTTAGTATTAGCATCAGGCAGTGATATAAAAGAAACGGGAACCACAGCAAATTATGCAATCAACAAATTCGATGTACATTTAAAAGAACTACAATTAAACTTAAACCATCAAAAAACATCGTTTATCTACATAACCAACAGAAGACTAGAACAAAAGATTAAAATAAAAATAAACAACATAGAAATAAAACAAGCAAACCAGATAAAGATACTAGGATACATACTAAACAAAAAATTAAATTTTAAGGAACATTTTTAATCACTAAAAACCACTGCAAAAACCATGTAAATATTCTGAAGATTGTAGCGAGAAAAACAGGAGGTGCTCACCCGTCAACACTGCTAACGTTACATATAAGTTTAATAGAAAGCAGAATAAAATACAGCGCTGTTGCAACAACTAATGAAAATAACAGGGAGATCATACAGTAGATAAGTAACGCAGGTCTGAGATCTTGTCTGGGGCTAACTAAT
Source organism: Nephrotoma flavescens (assembly GCA_932526605.1). Lineage (NCBI taxonomy): Eukaryota > Metazoa > Arthropoda > Insecta > Diptera > Tipulidae > Nephrotoma > Nephrotoma flavescens. Next base: position 107,178,510 of record OW052222.1, read on the forward strand.
AGCACCCTTGTCACAGCAATCATAGCAGAAGCAGGAGATTTACCCATTAAGATGAAAATGGAACTCTATAATTACATGTATGCTGCAAAACAATTATACAACACATATATAGGACTGCAAATCAAAAACAACGAATCGAATCGGAAATCTATTCAGACAATAAAGCCCTAATGGATAAGATACCAAGGAAAGAAAAATTGGAAACAAGCAGATCCAATATACAAATAGACACAAATCTTCATTTAAAAATCAAAACAAAAGAAAACTTCAATTAGGAATATTTGAAACAAATCACCCTGGAATATATAGAAGAACAAGGATACATTAAAACACAACATTAAAAAAAAGTAATATGGATTCCAAGTCATATAAATATAGCAGGAAACGACGCAGCAGCAAAGGCAGGAGCCTCAACAAACAGAAGAATTGACACAAAACCACCGCTACACGAAAATATTAATATATAAACAAAAACAAATATATCAAAAATGAAACAACGAGTTTTTACAAAAAACAATAACGAAAAGAATCCAACACAGACTGAACATAAATGGAAATAACTTCAATGAGACCTTGGTTTTATAAAACAAAAAACCTAGACGCAGGTACCATCAAGAGACTAACGAGGTTAAGAACAAACCACACATATGACAAGAAATATTTAAAGTTGATTAAAAAAAATGGACGGCGATATCTGCGAAACAAAAGAGAAGATGCGATCCACATTATTGACAAATGCAAGAAATTCGAACAAATTAGTAGAAAATACAAAACACTAAACCTATTAAAACTACAAAAGATGCTAGCAGACAACAAGGTGTAACATTATATAGAAATAAACGAATTCATTAAAGAAATCAAAGCGCACATCTAGGCAGGAAATTATAAAGCACTAAAGAAACAGTGTTATTTAATAAAATAATAATAATTAAATAAATTAATAATAATGATAATTTAATAAAAAAATTTATAATAAAATATTTCATTATCTATCTTCGCTTTCGTTCATTGTAAACGATAACTCCATGAAATACGAATTCATTGCGTAAGACCTACTTGCACAATTATCGATCAATGATGCATTTTTGCTCACGATCGACCACATAACACGACTTCGATTGACCTGGGCGGACATGAACTTCAGGGTTTCCTGGTTCCACCTACATGTCCACAAGTCTGTTTAACAGTTATCTTTTCGAGTAGAACTGAAGAATCTACCCTACCAGACAAAAGTTGATGAATGAAAACGATATCTGCGATCGTCGCTTACTGAGTGGCTTTAGGTTAATATGCTCCAAGTGGTCAAGATAAGGAGGCAAGTTTTAAATGTCCAAACATGAAAAACTGCGCAGAGCGAAAATCTACATTGTACAGCCTTCAATCTTTGAATGTGCCCTTCATGGCATGGGGACCAAACCTGACTAGCATATTCGAGCAAAGGCCGAACAAATGTCATATAAATAGCCCTCATAAATTGCGGCCACAGATTATCTCTAAGTTCCGTATGGCGAAAACTCTTGCAACAACAGTGCTGTGGATGGTATACTTCGACTAAGAGAATTTACGCGTTTACTTGAGTATATAATGGATTGGCGTTTACTCAGATTCAGATCAAGATTATTTTTACCACCACCAAGTTATGAAGATATTAGGGTTTTTCTGTAATAGGTAAATATCAATCGAGCTAGAAATTTCACGGTAAAATTTCATATCATCGGCATAAATGGGAATTGACAAGTTTTTGATCACGGAATCAACATCGTTGATGGATAAGACGAAAAGTTTCTTTAATTATTAAATGAAATTGAATAAATAAAACAATTGTAAATATTCCTTATAGTGACAATTTTTATTACTTTTATATTTTGGGAAAATCGATTCGAATATAATTCTTCCTCAGTTGTTCTACAACTATCCAATAGTTGTAAAGGGCTTAGGAAGGATTATATACGAAGCCGATTTTCCGATATCGAAATAAAAAATTTCACTGTAAGGAATATTTACAATTGTTTTATTAATTCAATTTAATTTAGTCTAGATGAAGCTGATACTACCTCGACTGTAACGGCGAATTTAGCAACACATTAAGCACGTTGAAGCACGCAATCAGAACAAAGTTAATTTTTTCGAAGATAATGATTGGAACGGGTTAGCTATCGAGACTGATTACAAGAGTTGATTCAAGTCCAGATCACTATTAAATTGGGTGACAAACAAACTTTTAAAATTAGGGGTAAACCTTAAGAATGCAAGGGAAGTTGCGTTGCTGTTGCAGCCTTCTTTTCCAAACTCATCAGTAAATTTCTGGAACAGTTGACATTTGAAGTATAATGCCTTGTTGATTTTTGATGAGATTTATTTAATCTGACATAATTAAATTTAATGTCAAAATATTATCCCACACAGTATGTATTTCACGAAGTTATCGCATCTGCTTTCGTCAAAAACAAAACCGCACACACATCTGAGTACATAACATGTCATAAATTATCACATATTTATTAACATTTTCAAATCACTTATTTACTTTAACATTTTTAGTATATATTATGTGTGTGTGTGTGTGCGTACACAAATTGTTTAAATAAAATATTAAAAAAGAATTAATTGCATAAAAGCTTTGTATGAATAAGCTCTTTTTGTTGTTTATTAATTAGAATTAAAATGCGGTTGTATTATGTGTTTACTTTAAGTTTTTGCCTATATATAGATATAGGAGGGTGTACACAGTTGTTATACGAGTATTATACATATCACATCGCTGATTATGTGATGCTGATGATACATCATAAATAATTTATATATAAAAAAGTAAAAATAAAAAAATCACCAAAAGCTTTCGGGATAAATTCATTTTAAGCTTTTATCATAGAATATGTAGTGTAAAAGTAAACATTCTGAATCTTTTTTAGTGTGCTTGTTGACTTAAAAACAAGCTATATGTGTGTGTTTTTATTTTCCAACCAAGGCGAATAGAGAATTTTAAGTTTTACTTTATATGGTTCTTTCGCATAAAAATGGTATATTGAGATATTTTACTGTGCGCGCTGGAAAACAAACAAGAAAAGCTTTAATGAAAGTAAATATTTTATTGGATCCTTTTATTACTTTGGCGCATAAAATTTATTTTGTTGTGTTCTTAAAATAATATCAGAAGCTATAAATGGAAAAGTTTTCCTGTACATATTATATGATGTGTGTAGAATTAAAAGCTCCGACAATAAACTACATTTTACGAGTCTTTATATGTAGGTGTAGTTGCGATGATAAGGTTTGCATTACACGTATACACAATTTTAACTTTATTACAAATTGACGCAAGGTGGACAAATGCAATAATAACAATGCTCTAAAATAATGAAAAGTAACAAATTCACTAAATAATTATTATTCTTATACGTATATTTATACATAATTAACTCAAGTGTAAAAGTATTGTATAATGTTATCCTTAAACATAACATAATTAATATTCAAAAGGAAAATCCTTTACTGTTTTTTGGGATTTTTCCCAAAATTTAACTAAACTAAACAGAAAGTCACTTTTAAACGAAAGACATGGAAAAGAAGCTTTTTGTTTATTTAGACAAGTCATAGCAAAAAGAAGGTAAGTTTTGTATAATATTCGAATAATTATGATGAAATGTTATACTGAAAAAAGGGATTTAGGAATATTTCGTTATGCTTTAGTTAATTAGGTAGGAATAATAAGGTATAAGGTAAGACTTTATTCTGAAAAACTAAACATAAAGCACATAAAAAAAAGAATGAAATTTGAATAAATTAAATAAATATGTGTAAATCTTCTCTGTTTATGTGTTTAATTTAAAATGAAACTGAAATGAAAATGAAATGTTCACAGATCTAAAATAAGAAAAAGAAGAACATAGGTTGTTCAAGCAAACCACATAGAAGTCACATAGCTCAATGAAATAATAGTAGGAGGAAGGCTGCAATTCAAATATGAAAATTATCGAGCTTTATTTAGTAAGTATTTTTGTGTCGGTTCGTATGTTGACATGAAATTTTTGTTGGGATAGAACACAGTCGGTTGGGGGGTTTATAGAATTCCAACTTCCATTGCAAAACAAAATATTTGCGAGGACACATGTCCTCGCATGTGTACAGCTTCTGAGCAACGAAGCAAGCCACCCACTTCACATCATAATAAAATAAAATTATTTTTTCATTTTTCTTTCAAATGGGACATAATTATTTAAAATTTAATTAAATTCATACAAGAAGGAATTCATGTGGACAGTATTAAATAAATTTGAATAATTAATTAAGAAATAAGATTATAATGGTATAAGTTAAGTAGCTAGCCTACGTAATATCGTTCAAAAACTTACGTTCTTTTTTTTAAATCCCCACTTGAGCGCTCTGGTGGTATTCGGTTCAAGGAAAAATTCCTAAAACACAATTTTTCAATTATGACATATACATATAGTTTTTTTTGAGTACGTGTGTGCGTGCTCCAAGCACACACGTACTCAAAAAAAACTTTTGAGAGTTTTCCAAAATTTTTTTTTCCACTTCCTGCACTTATACTATTCGTACTAAATATTTTTTTTTTTAAATTACGACTGCATGCACTAACTGTTTATTTAAATTCAACAATATTTTTAATTCGATTTTTTCTTTTTTCTTTTTTTTTCTAATTTAGAATTTTTTTTTAAATAGTTCCGTTAGCTGGTCGACCGTATGTCAGATCCATTAGTTTACTTTAGCTGTAGGCCGTTGATTCTCGATCACGCGTTGGTAATTTAAAAAAAAAAGAATCCTATCTTCTTGATATGGATGTTACACCCGGCTTGGTACCCGCCGGTGAAGTTAAGTTTTCGTAATCAAACGGCCTTTCGAATAATGGGATACTGGTACCACCCAATATTGTATCCGCTTCTTATTAATTGGAATACTTTATTAAATAACTAAAAACATAACAACAACTAGAATTCACGTTATCCGCTATTTGACTAGACTCTGCAAACAGTTTACTTACTATAAGTAACGCTAGTCAAAGGTACACAAATAAATTTTATAAACATATGGCATAAATTAATTTTATAGATTATCGAACTTCAATCTTTCCCTTGAGATACACTTACGAAGTGACTACGTCTTTTTCGAATGGTAAAAAAATTATTTTCCATAGCTTACTAAAGGCTTGATAATCGTGGTATGTATGTAGTATAACTGCGGTAGGCTGAAATCATATGTTTCTATTTTTCGAACTGTCAAAAATACCCGAGAAGATTCCTAAAACTTGTTGGTTAAAAAATACATCAATATTTTGGGTACGTTCAGTTTTTAGTACAAACAACCTCAGTATTTTGTACTCGATTGAGCAGCTGTGATCACTAGGATTAGAGTATTTTTTCAAAGTGTCAAATTATTTTAACAAATGCTTTCATGCGTTTTAACATTCAGTCACTAAGGCCTAATCAGAAGGATAAGGACATCTTATCGGTTCCAAACTGATATTTTCGGATTACAAATTTAACCAACATTGAATTCAAATATAAAAAAACAACCTATAAAAATTAAAAAATTCAAATTCTCTATATGCTTCATCCAGCCTTTACAAATTAAAATGAAAGAAAGCTTAAATATACCAACCAAATCAAATTGGATTTAATCTTTCAGATAAGGTTGAGAAGTATTCAGCTCCCAATTATCCATCCAGCAATTGCATACAGTATGTTGATGAACGTAATATCTCATTCTTGATGCATCGCACACTAGCACTGCACAGTACAACTTATTCAACAGGTTTCAAAAATCATTTATCACGTATGAAAAACGTCACAATTGACAATTTGAAAATTCATTCAAATGCCAAAACTTCTAAATTTTAAATCAAATTTTGTTCTAAATTTCTAATCTAAATTTTAATAAAATATTAAAACTGCAGGTACATCTAAGGTTTGAAATGAATTTAACACAACACTTTATTCATTTTAGCTATATTTCAATGGGAAATATAATAATCTAGGCCAGTTTTGAATTTAGCTTTGCTTGCTTATGAATTTATCGTACCAAAAATAAATTATTCATCATAGTTGGCTGTTTTCTCTGGTAGTAATTTTAGCTTGGATTCGATTTATTTCAATTATTATTTTTTTTTTTTAATTTACATTTCTGATAAAAAGGCCGACTATGATGAATAATTTCTTTTTTCCACTACTAGTCGTAGAAGGCATTATTATGTGTTTTATAGCGAATTCTTTTACGTTTTTGATGTAAATCAAATTATCGATAGTTAAAAAGAATACGAAAAAAATTTGATGTGTTTTTATCGTAGTGTGCCTAAACCCGAAAGGGATGCCGACAACAATAACAAACCATTTAAAAAAAAATCAAACAACTCGTTTGACGTATTTGACAATATTTACGATTGAAGTATTATATGTATACAAATATGTGTACTACATTTCCATTTTTTGATGTACATCAAATTTTTTTGCTATTTTTTCCGCTAAAAGAACGCGAAAAAGTGATTTACATCAAAAAATTTTGATGTACATCAAAATTTTTTCCAGTTTTTTGTAAAAAGAAAACGCTATTAGTAGCCTGATAAACAAAATTTCTCGGCTAGTGGTTAATAATATTTTATTATTATAGTTGATAACGATTGCAGTCTATCACCTGGTGACAGGAATTATAAGTGGTGATTCCATGTAAATTTTGACATTTCAACATTTTGATTTGATAAATTTATTGTTTATTGTTTTTATAATTTTACAAGCACGAATTGAAATTAATTAAAGTGGAAAATAGTGAAAAACTAGTGAAATGTTATAATTTGAAGCTAAGTAGTTTTATTTAATTAAAGAAATACAAAACATTTTGTTGTAATTTAATTGAATAAATCATATTAAAGATAGTATTCCAAATCATAATGAGTATCGTTGGATTATTGTGGAGTGCCCTAGTGTAATTCTCGTAGATCAACGAAAATTTCTATGCATTCCCAAACAAGTGGTTGAATCACGATCGGATTTAATAAAATGGCAAATAGCGTTGACAATGGGAAAGAAACTTCCCAAAAAATTTCTTGTATGTAGTTGCCATTTTCAAAAAAAATATCTTTTATGGCCTCTCCATTCACCAAATAAATTGTTTAAAGTTAAATTGGTTCCTGGTGCTTTTCCAACTGAAAATTTGCCGAAGACATCGTATCCAAAAACACATGTCAGCGTAAGAGCAAATCGTTTGATGAAAAGAAGTGCTGCAATTTCTGAAACAACTAGGTTTGTAACAATATCAGAATTACCAATAAAAAATATTTATTTATTATTTAATAAAAATTTAATTTTAGCTCTGAGCTTCAAGATTCTTAATCTTGTATTTTAGAGGCTCAAATTGAATTCCCTACATCTCCGTGTTCCGAAATAGCTGAAGAATTATTATTTTTGCCTACCATGGCAATTTTTGATTTTGGTAATTTTAAAATATACATAAATTCAAAATAACATAACGTTTAATACAAACAGATTTAATATGTTATTTGAAAAATTTAAATTTCCCGCCTAACTAGTCAATTTTTTACATGGGATCACATATGCTTATACCGACCGTTTACGGCGCTGTTTTGCTGTTACCAATCGTCAATTAACCACTAATTAATAATGAAAAATGAACAATAGATGTAATGCGATTAAATGGATAGGAAGATTATAATTATTCCCCATATTGTTAAAGTAGATTCAACATAACATAACAAAACTATATACAGTGTCATTTTAAATTTAAGCTTACTACAATTCAGTAAAAAATTTGGGCTACTTCGACATAGTTAATATTATTAGCGAGCATGTGTTGTTCCTAATCGAATTAGTTTTCTTATCAACAAAAAACTTTAATGGTTGGAGTGCCTTCTACGACTAGTAGTAGAAAAAATAGTGTATACACCACGCTTGAGAAGTGGTATTATAGTCCTCGTTTACTAACTCGCTCGGGCTATAATAGCATACTTCTCAACCTTGGTGTATAATATACTATTTGGTACAATAAATTCATAAGCAAGCAAAGCTAAATTCAAAACTGGCCTCGATTACTTTATTTGCCAATGAAATACAGCTTTTACATTGTCCGTTTACTTCCATATTTTAATAGAAAGTGTTATCATAGGAAATACACATGTGTGCAAAATTTACATAAAATCGGGTTTTAGGAAATGGGTTAAAAATTGATTACAAGATTTGGTGGGCCCCCCGACTCGAAGTTAATATATCAAATTTAAAAATTAGCAAAACTCTTGAAGAACTTTTCTAGTACTCCACTTTTCTCTACGACAGATAATGAAAAAGTTACATAAGGAAGAATAACCGAAAATTTATATAGCGTTAAATCAAGCTACCGAATGGATTGTGTGGTATAAAAATCCAAAACTCAAAAAATGATAGATCGGTACAATAAACTAGATGTTCCAGCCATGATATCAACATAAAATTTTGTATGCAGCTTGATATTGGGGTTAGTAAGAAGGGAGAATTGTAAAAATTTAACTATTATTATGGTCGAAATAGAAACTCATCTCCTGATGGCTGGACCACTTTCGAACCAATCTAGATCTGTAGAAAATTAAATTCTATACATACAAATGAGGTCTTGCAGCCTTCGGTACGAATTGTGTTAGATCATCAAACAACAGATAATAACTAACAATTTGATAATTTAAAGCTTTTGTTAAATGTGATTGACAAAATTGGTTTCAGTTTCTACAACGTTAGGGAAAGAAGTGGGGCTATTATTCCTTTATAGTGGGCTATAAAAATACAATACAACTTTACTAAAAAAGTTATTTATAAGTACTACTCGCACAGTAGATTTTTATCGTTCGAACACCTTTGCGTTGCAATCAATATCTATATGAAATATTCTTTAATCCTTGTTCCGTTTTATTATTTTTTTGCTGTTAGATAAGCTCATATATGCATTTATGTATATGTCGTATGTACGTACATGAAAGCAAAAAATATATAACTGAAATATTTATGTTTGATTATATGTGTTATGTAGCTGTCAATCAATATATCGTACATAGATGTTTATATCCGGCAATAACATAAAAATATGTAACTGTACGTACGTACGATATGTATATACATATTATATATATGTATATAGATATATGGAAAAATCCTGGTTGATCCTTGATTTGATTTTTCTCATAAATAAAAATGTAGGTTAAAATAAAAGGATTTTGTCTTGATAAATTGTATATATACACACTCACATTTAGATTCAATCAACTGTATTAATTTAATTGATGTGATCGACAGAAGATTTGTCGAGGATTTTAAAGTTCATTGATTTATTGAATTAGAATTTATTTTCACAAGGGAACGATGCAATTATGTACAACCTTATGTACATATGTGTAGCACGTTTTTAAAGCGAAGTAGATTTGACGTTCGAAACATGTATATGGATTAAATCCTTTAACCATTTAAATCGTTACCACCTCCTCCACTCAGAAAAAATTGTTTTTTTAAATCTCATTTATGTTAAAAGCCTTAGTCTCCAACGAACAATCTATTTTCATATAATTTTCAAGTATAAGTTGATTACATTTTGATAATTTTTCCCCCACTTTGGCCGCCCGGCAAACAGAGACAAACCAAAACATGACACAAAGATAAATCTTGATTTTCCCCATAAATAAGATCAAATAAATGTTTCGTATTTGTGTATAAAAAAAAGCAAAAACTTGACAAAGCTCCATTAATACTTATTTACTTTTCATTTTTTGGATGATTTTGTTGTATGTTATAAGTTGCTCTCGTCTTGTGTTGTGCGCACAAAACACTAATAAAAAAAGTCTATCAGGCTCTATATACCTACTTTTAAAAGGATCAAAAATATAAATGTTGTCATTCGTCCCATTTGATTTTTTTTGTGCTGGCCTCATAGGACAAGTTCAACGGGATAAGTATTAGTTCGCATTCGTAAATAGAAAATATCTAAAACCAATACAATTACTGTAGTAATATATATATAGACTATTTTGTATTCTATTGAATTTTCCTGATTAAGTACATTTTCATAAAATTTAATATAGGTACATAGCAATTTTTTGGCTAATAATTTAATATATTTGAAATGTTTGACTTAGTCATTTCATGTTAGAGTAGAGGTATTGTCGGTTGGTGATGAACGTTCTAGGTTGCCAGACGAGACTGCCCTGTAATCAATCATCTGGTGGTACTCGAAAATTAAAGGACCGTTAGAAATTTTACAACTATAATATTAATAATTCATTATGTCTGAATAAATTGTTTATTATTTGATGTGTTTAGCTATAAAAAAGGTAAATAATGAACATATTAAAAATAATTATAGAGGTTGTATTAAAATGTTTAGTATTGTTTACCCAGGTTTAATTTTGTATAATACGTAACGCTGCGTTAACGTAAATAATAACGGTCTATTTATTTAGAATTTGCAATTTTATCAATTAAATAAACATGTGTTGTATTCTATATCCGAGCGTTTTTAATGATTGCTAATGCGAAAAGTAGCTGAATATATGACAATACTGAATTCAAATTTAATAATTGACGGTGAATTAAGAATTGTTAACATTCTGATCTTTACGAGCATGTTTCCCTCTGCTTAGATGGTGTAGGGTTGTTTACGACTTACTACGATATCGATCGTTTACTATTTATATTTTATGGTATTCTATGGAGTTATTTTTTATTTTTCAAAAACTAATTTTTTCTAAGCCGCTTTTAATTTGAATCAAAAAATTTCCTGGTTTTTTTATAATCAAAAATTCAATTATTGATAAATTATACAACTTTAAATAGAAGTTTTTTCCGCACCTGCTTCTTTTAAAAGGAGGCCAATTTTTGCGATTTTGTCACCTTCTACTCGAAGGCGATTTGATAAAATATCAATAGTATAAACTATAAAACGTTAAGAAAATGTACCGCGCCGTGATGATCATCATTTATTAGATATGGACAACAAAGGACATCCTTCTACTAGAAGTTTCTACGTTGATCGGCCGAGTTACAACATGAACTTATTCCTTAGCGATATGAAATGCAACACGTACTCTAAAAAGTTTATTCCGAAAAAGAGCTGTACTTGATTCAAAAATAATTTTCTAACCACTAAACTTGAGACACCGGATAAGTGGTGCAGTGGTTAAAGCTTCGGCACTTGGACCGGGAGGTACTGTGTTCGAACCCCATCAGAGGCTAGATGCAAATCGAATTTTCATCATCGATTACAATCGGTGGTGTTAATAAAAACAACTAAGACCCTCTGATGGAGTGCAGAATTCAACGCCGACACATCGTCCATGTCAATAAATAGGTTGACATGGAGCTTGCAATGTGCATGTGGTATACTGTAATTGTGTGAGTAGGTGAATGGGTTAATGATGTGGCGTGAATGCGTGGTATCACAATGTGCCAAAAATGGCCTAAGTGTCAACCACTGAAACCTAAACTTGAGCTAAACTCATTAACCATACAAAGACTTTGAGACTGATTAACTAATTAAAGCATTATTTGAATATTTAAATATTGCATTACTTATTTCCGGAAGATATTTAAGTTTTTTGTTACTCCTTTTGCTTGAAATTTTTAATACACACCTGTAGAAACAAAAAACAAATCAAGTGAAACGTCAAAATTCCAACATAAACAAACTTGCTCACTATGTACGAATTGAATACGAGTTGAATTGGTTTGTTGTACAATTGATGAATGGCTCTAATTTGAAATAAAGAATAATTTTGTGAATTAAAGTTAGTAAAATCTGTAATTTTATTACTGGCTACTAAAAATAATTAGTCGGCTTAGTTGTTGCCTTAAGTGTGTACTGTGTAGCATTTGTATCATTAATTTTATTCGAAATTTGTGAAAATTTTATTTGAAACATTTATTATTATTTTAGTGAGTTCACACTCATACTCAGAATGAGTTTAAATTGGTTGTGCATTTAATTATTTTGCCTGTCATTCTTACTACATAACCACTTATGTATCCAATTATATTTTCTTAGAATGGCGATAATTAGTTTGATCCAAGAATTCTGACACCAGCATGTTAGCTTCTCGATAGTTGCTAGACACCGTTATCATCAAAATCAAACATATCAATTGGATATTCAACGTCACCTATTGTAAGCCCTAGTTCATTAAAAAGATTGAAATATATTCTGGGTGATTTCTTATCACATTTTATAAAGACCGAAAGCACACAAATAATACTTCTGTTTCATCAGTTTAACCGACATTGCCAAGGAAATTTATTATTTGGGTATGAACGAGAAGCTGTTTATAACCAAGCGGTAAACTGCCTTGATGTTGAGTTATTGTTGTTCCCACGCGAAAAGGTTCATCCTTTACACCACGGAGTATTTTTTATGGTAGCTAAGCTACGGCAATCAGTTTACAGGCAGCCTCGTCTTTAGAATATTAAAACTAATATGGCAAAGCCGTTTTTTTTTTAAATTGTTTAATTTGTTTTTGGAAAAGTTTAATTTGAATTTGAAAAAGTTGAATTTCCTATATAAAAAGTTTGTTTTGAAATAGAAAAAGTTTAGTATGAATTTGAAAATGTTTTATTTGTTTTGGGAAAGGTTTACTTTGTTTTGGAAAAAGTTGCAATTGAACTTGAAATGGTTTAATTTGGAATTGAAAACCCATATACATTTTCTATCATGAGGAGTCCTAAGTAAAGTCCCACAAAACCTGAACCTTTATTTCTTACTTCACGTTATTTCTACTAAGAGGTGCTTTTGAACCTTCATTTGCGCAAGATCTGTACAAGTTCAGTAAATCGAATGCTAAATCTATAGTTCTTATACACTTTACGGTTGGTTCGCTTTCTTCAAATTGTAGTAATCGTAAATCGTGGTTACAAATTACTGGTTGGTGGTTTCTGACTTAGTTATATATAATTCGCTAAATCGATATGTTCTTGTTTTGTACTTAATAAACACATTTTATTAAACACTTGTTTTATATTTCGCAGAATTATCTGCGAAATATAAAACAAGTGTTTAATAAAATGTAAAATAATTCTGCGAAATATAAAACAAGTGTTTAATAAAATGTGTTTATTAAGTATTAATGTGTTTCGCCAAGTGCCTACGGCAAATAGCGTAAAAAGTATTCTTGTTTTGTATTATCGGTACAAAGCAAGAGTTGCATTTTTGCAGTTTGGTCGTTGCAACCTGATGAGTAGACCAACTTTTTATCAGTACGAAACCAAGCTGCCAAGAAGCTACCTAAGGGAGCTCTCATTTTTGTAAGGGTTTGTGTATCTTTGTGTACACAAGTGCCCTGTGGTTAAAGGTTTGGGGGAGAGGAGTGCATTTTTTCTACTTTTGTGGTAGAAATATTGTTAATAAATCTCTTTGTTTTCTGCGTCTAAAACAGTAGTAAACATTGTATGGATGTCCATTAAAATAATATTTTGTCCAAAAAGTCGAAAAAATTCTTAAATAAAATGTTTATGTTGACGATGAAAATTATTAATTTATATTATGTAAATATGTACTCATCTTAAAATTATCAAATTTCTGTTTATACATCACTATAAAAATAAATTATATTTTAGTAAATTTGATTACATGGATGATATCTATTTATAATGGTACGTAGGTTAGGTTTATACGATTCCACTTCCGAAAATTTAAGACAAGGAAAACAAATATTTTCTTTCTTTGTCACACAGAAGCAAACATTTTGACTCTTCTTTTTCTTCTGCCACGAATTTTTGCCTATGTCGTCTCCATGTATTTATTCCAATGGCGACTACCAGATATTATTGTATATTTTTATCGGACTTGAAAAACTTTTGCCTTGTACAACTCTCTAGCTTGTTAGTAACAAGGAACACATGCAGGAATCTATGTTAATTTGTCAACAATATTTGTGTATTGGAGAAAGTATTGTCCGAGGAGTTGGATAGGCCTAACTTTTTATATGGCATTTCTATGCCTTCTTTATATTTTTTTGGGTTCATGATGTTAAGATTAATCTCACCATGAGTTTTTCAGTGAAAATTTGTTTTTTTTCTCGATATTTTTGCGTTAGTATATTATATTTTCAGAACGTTACATGTAATAATACGAGAAAATATTTTCTGTCGCCCTAAGGCAGATTCAAATATTGAAATTTTAATCTTTTGAATATGTGAAACGTACACAAATACAAAACCAACAAAATATTTTTTTTGTGGAAATAACTAAAATTTGTCTTTTTTATGGTATGAAGGGTGGTGCGGGTGAAAAATATAAGATTGGTAAGGGAAATATTTGTAATTTTTTAAGCAACCGAAAACTTAAATTGAATCTCAGCACAATAACACAGCACAACACTTATTCAAATTACATTATTCTATACATACAGTTTCCTTATAATTATGGATTTTATATAAAAGTTACAAATTGAAAATTAAATAAAAACAGATTTTAAAAGCTCTCCCTACTTTTTGTATATATATACAGAATATTTTCTACTTTGTTTGTTTATAATTAAAAATATTGTAGAACCAACAACTCCGAACTAAAAACGAAATCACTATAATTAAAATAATAATTTGGTCGGAAAATAAACGTCTTTTTGTTGGCCGAAAAAACTTTTTCCTATTAAAAAATTATTTTCTCGGTAGTTTTCTATATAAATGTTTACTTTATAGTAAGCGAAATATGTACTCTGATTTTTGTTTTATGACGTACGAGTTACTCGGAAAATATGATTGAGAAAGTTTTAGAGTTGTTTTTTTGGAACTGTAGCTTGATGTATTTTTCATTTAAATGGTAATAAACTGTTTTCATTTGAATTTGTGCATGTCAGTTTTCTGTATTCAAGTGTGTACGTATATAATCAAGTTAAGGATGGCATTATATGCAGCATGGAATGAATACAATGTTTGTATGGTAAATTGCTATTATGTGATTATGAAAATCAAGTGCAGAATTATTTTCGTTTAGGTTGAAAAGAACAAAAATATAAATAAAAATTGTATAACGCGAGTTTATTTAATTAGTAAAAACAGTTTTTTAATAAATTTTGCAGTAATTATTAATTTTGACTTTGACGTAGGAGGTACGTAGAGTGGTATTAATGTATTAATGTTTTATTGCCCTAAAGAAGATCATGTATCCTGACAGCATTATCTAACAAAAAATAAACGATAGAGACGATCAAAGGGTACTACAGCAAAAATAATAATTGTTCAAGATGCCATTTGCTAAAAAAATCATTTTACCACAACTGGCACGGTTGATTACTGAAATTCTGAGCAAGTTTACGATATATAATATAGAATCGAGCTAGTGAACCGAGATATTTGTATAGCTGGGATTTAAACTTACATTTATTTTAATAAATTTTTGGTTTATTTTCTTATATGCATGGGTTAATTCTGGACCATGTCGGTCCCCACGTATGGTTTAGAGAATTAGGTTCTATGAACTTTTCACAAATATTACATTTTTCTGTACGAGTTATATTAAAAAAGTTATATGGCAAGATGTTTAATCGAAAAGCAACTGATTGGAGTCTTCTTAAAATTGAATTTCCTTTAAAAAAAGTTTGAAATTGTTTAAAATGCAAGTACGTTTAAGAATTTGCGATAAATTCATTACAAGCTTTATTCACTTTAAGTAAAGCTATTAACGAGCGAGTTGTACAGAATTTCTTTTTGTATAATCTGTAAAAAAAATACTTGTTCATAATCGAAATGACAAACAAATTAGTCATTTTCAAATAAATGTATGTGGCATTCTTCGAACCTGTAGTTCAATCTCTTTCAAAGTTTTAGTAGAAAGTGAAATCCATTTACACTTGTTCAAAAATTGATCGCGCCAAGATTTGATCATCCCAAGAATTGAGCCTATGAACGAGAAATTCAAATACAGGATTAAAAAATTAATAAATAGATACGCTTCAAAATTCGATGAAAATTGAAATATGATTCCTTATAACAATTTAGTCCCTGGAACACTGCCTAACTCGGCAGTAGTTGTACATGAACATTGTAACGAATGGTTCGTTCCAGGTTTCCGTTCGTCATGATTTACATAAATTAAAAACTTTGTTCAACACTTCTCGTTTGTTTTGCAGTACATAATTTTGGGTTATGACTGTCAAGGTGTTAATTAGTATTGTTGTCTGTGGTAATATCGTCGTTGCCTCAATATGCAATTGATTAACCAAAAATATAAAAACACCGTAACTCGAAATACATTGTTAACCCTTTATTGTATATGAATAGGTATTGAATATATACTATATATGTACTTATTAACTTGTAAATGGGTAGGCACCAACAAAATTGTAATTACGGGATCGTCGAGAAGATAAAACTTTTTTTGTTGAAGATGGATAGAAAATTTTTGGGTTGGCGTTGGAGTGTGGCTGTCGGTATTTTGAGTTCAACGAATAAATATTAACTAAAGAATTTAATTAATTAATAATATATATTATAAAAAAATATGAAATAATAAAATAAATTAAGTTGGAATAGTGGAATAATAGTGTATACATTTTCTTTCACGTTGATGTAAACTCTAATAATAATATGTATGATAATACATATGTACCGTAATAATGTGAACCTTTAGTTGGCACCGAAATTCTTTAAGTGGTCAACCTCACGTAGTGTTTTAAGTGATGGACATTATGAAACGTATGTATATTTACAGTTAAACGTGACCTTCAAAATATATATCATTGGCTGATGACACACTAGGGTAACTGGTATCCGGTAACTTTTTCGTTTGTTTCCCCTTTACCAATAAAATCAAAAAATTGCGGCGCAGTTAAAACCGATTTTATTGGTAAAGGGGAAAGAAACTAAAAAGTTACCAGATAAAAGTTACCCTAGTGTGGATATGCACATTGTGTTCCTTACGGGTGGACTCTAATTATAATATGATATACAAAGGTGATAATATGATATATAAAAATATAATATCAATAATTCAAAACAATTAACTGTCTCGAATGCTGTTGAGTAATTTAAAAATATTCGTAATAATAAAAAAAATTATAAAATAATACTGCGTCGTATTGACCATGGTTCTTAACATCATGGCGCCCAACGATTCGTTATATTTTTAGTGTAAAATATTTTTTATATAAATTTATTATTTTATTTAAATCAAATTAATCATACCAAAATTTATAATACATATTTAGTTTAGAAACTATAGATTGTTTAATTAATTAACCCCAAAATTATATTAAACTCCTATTACTTTATTTTCTTGTCAATTAAGTTTAATTTTGACCCGTTAATTAATTATTATTAATTTATAATTAGATTTCTTAGTTTTTACTCTCCGGAGAATTCTTAAATTTTATATCCTATGTTTGTTCAAAATTTTATTGATCATTGAATTTTTTATTTCAATAATTATGGTTTCATATTTAAATTGTTGTGTCATTTAATTATTTAAAATGAGATATTTTCGTTTAAAAGTGGGAGAGGTAACGGGGTAAGTAAGTATCGAGACATATGATTAATACTTTCATTTGGAACGGGTTGACTTTCTATGACCTTCAATGTGTCTTTCTTGTTATGTGCTTCTTCTGATTTCCTTTATTATTATATTTCTTCGATACGGTCATAACCTCTACAGCTCCTGAGCCTTAGCTGGCAAACTAACCGTTCACCGACACCACTGTGACGATACAAATTTTCTATTAACATTCCACTCACTAAGTGGAGTGTTACCACATTTTTATATTGTAATTGGTATGCTATTTTGTAAAGCCAAAAATTTCAATAATGTGTAAAAATTAAGGAGATTATGCCTTCTGGAAGATTGGTAGTTTCTTTATTTTTGAACCAAGAGCGTAAAAATAGTAGAATGATTAATTAGCGCAATGGAGAATTTCCTAATACATTCTTCAAACTTAAGCGTTTTATAAAACTACTAAATAATTCAACAATTGATTTTAATTAGGTAGTTTAATTAGGTAGGTTTAATTAGGTAGGTAGAAATTATTGAAAATAAACATCAGTATTGATTTGATAATAAGAGAAACATAACAAAAGAAAAATCTTAGTTCCAAAAATTTAATTTAAAAGAATTTACCGACACAAAAATGTTAACATAAAAATTCTGGTCGGCGATTGATCGTCGTCGAGAAAAGACGTGTTTTTGTCTCTCCTCGAAATAAATAAATTATTTAATTTAAATTTGTTATAGTTAACTAATAAATAACTAATAATTTTATATGTGTTAAATAAATAAATAAATAAATAATAATAATAATATAATAATAATTTGTGTAAATTGATAAGTAAAGTGAAAAGTTGTACATATTGTATGTTTATATAAATTTGTGTGTGGTGTGTTTGCATTGGTGTAGAATATGTACGTAACAATTTGCACTTATATCATAAAAAAAGGACATATGTCCTTTTTTTATGCTTATATTACATATTTTAATACCATTGCTTGTATGCATCACACGCGCTATATGTAAACCTTCAATATGTATGACTTTTTTGATTCCAAAGGATGCTAAGATAAGTGATGTCCATTTATTCATTGTTTCAATACATATTTTAATTATTATATATACGTTTTCCAAATAAATTTTAAGTATATAAACCTTTTAACTGTATTTTATAACTCATAAAGGTGTAGAGTACTAGTATTCTCATCTAGTGGGTTAATCGAGTATAGTTTGCGCGAGAAAGGGATTTTTAATACCGTTGTTCTGTTTTTGTTACACTCGCTTAACAATTTTTGTTGTTGTTTCGCTACGATTATTTTTCGTTTTTTTGCCGGTAATTTTGAATTCTACGTTTTGTTTGGTATGCATATATATTTACTCGTACATTATATATTTTGCATGGAGATTAGTGATGGAGGTGTATAGCGGGGTATACATACATTCCAATATCCACTAAAAATGTGGTTTTGCGATGTATATACATAGCTTGTTATATGCTTTTAGCTTTGGCTAATTGGTCGTTGGGTATATATGTGTTGGTTTGGTTACGATGAAACAATTTACAAGATCAGGGTTGTTTTTGTTTTCATATTATTTTATTTATATTCATTACATAATTATTATATATTTGTTATATGCATAGGTATTTACTTTTTGTGCTTGTGTGTGTAAATGTTTTTCGATATGAAAAGACACAAAAAAAACAGAAGATCAAATCATAGATTTTAGTTGTTGTTTTCCTTGTTGTTCGCCTTTTCATTGATTTCATTTGTGTGATCAATTTTCACAGAGGCGGCGAGGATATGGTGGAGCCGTATTGCAATAAATTTTCTTTGATATTTGTGGTAGAGTGCTTTGAATAGATTTCGTTCATGATGAGTCGGTGTCTGTGGTTTATGATGGTTGTTCATTGAACATTGTGTTTCTCAACTTACGGAGGGTTATATCCATATAACATGCTCTGTCGTTACCTGTATTTGTAAGCTATTTTGGGCTATTTTAAATCGTTTTGTTTGGGAGTTGATGTCAATCAATTATCAATCAATTGTTGGTATAAAAAGGCAAATTTGCAGTTTTGCATGGAACCCTTGTCTTAGGTTTGGATTTGTATATCCAGGTTGGTATCTTTGCTGAATATTATAAATGTTTTTCTTAAAGTTTACCGTCGGTTTCGCAGGAGTTGAGTAATTTTTGAAATTTTAGGATGATCGGTCGTACGTTTGGGTTTTTGAGCTGTAGGATTGCCGCGATACTTTTATAATCACGACTGTATGAAGCATGGGTGTTGTCGATTAGTGATGTTGATGGGAGATCGCTTGGCGAATGGTAGAGGTGTCACGGGGAGAGGATTCAAACCGTCTTTTGGGGTTGTTTCGGATATAACTTTGTGTGTTGCCGTGTGTTTTTTGTTTATAGAGGGGGTGGGTAACGAGTACTCTTGGATAAACATAACATATCCTTTGGTACATTTTACCAAGACTATTTATAAAATAATTCTTTTCACAATGTGATTTCAGAGATTATTAGAATTTTACTAATATTCCTTCATACAATTATTCAGCGTTTGACTATTAAATCATTATACATATTTTAATTTGGTGAGAAATTTAGAGTTATCGAGGTTTTTTAATTTAAAAGTCAGAAGAGCAGACAATAGGAATCATAATGACTATCGGGTTTCTAATAAATTTGTCATTTCAGCGAATACTTTTTGGAATTGCATATATCTTGGAAGCTACAGATTAAATTTGAAATGCAGTTAAATATTGCTGTACTTAGATAGTTTTTCAGGGATCATGGCTTTTTTTAATTAAATTATTTTCTAGGTTGTTTCGGGAGACTGTCATGAAGAGGTTGTTTGGGAGACAGTAAATTGATGAAGGTTTTGATTAGCTTGTTCTAGGTTTGATAAACAATTATCGCTGGTTGTTCTTTTTATGATTTATTTAATACGATTGGGTTATTTGGAAAATGGATCCTACAGTTGTGCTAGCTACTTATTAATTCTGCCATCTTACAGATTCCGGATTGCTTTAAAATAACTTCAATTCTGGTTTAATTTGTTTAGGTATTGGGGTTCTAAAACTGTGCCAAATATACATTAGTGATATTACCTTACATATATCAGATTAGCTGTTTTTGAAACCAGTTTTCATTTGGCCATTAAGGATGGCAAGGACAAGTGATCTTCACATTATATAATTTTTTTATTTAACTATTTTTTTATAAATAAATCCATTAATTCAGCAGATTCTACCAGTTGAAGATAAAAAGAAGGTCGTCCGTTCCTTTCGTGCTTTGATACTAGTACTGCAATATTTAGTGATTCCTGGATTCGATTTGTTTTAATTTATTTTGATTTAACTTGTTTTAAGCGAAATTTAGTTAATACTAATCATAACATTACATTTATTTCATTCAAGCTAATTTAACTCTTAATAATGACATTTTATTTCAGGAAATTTACTGCAACTTAATTAATAAAGATTTTTAATTATAATTATATTTTTTTTAGGATGCTGAGTTCTGAATATATCGAAAAAAATCAAAAATAATTGTGTTGTCTTGTGCTAACCGTCTTATAACTATTACATTTCAACTAACAATTTACTAACTATTGACTACTTAGGTGTCTGAAACCGGGTCAATTTCCATAATAATTAACAAACCTTTCCTATCCCTCCATCTTGTTATATGTAAAAGAGTGTGCGGATGGGCCCGGCGTCAACCGGGAATCTTACTTAGGTTTGGTCGCACATTCCAATCAATCAATCAAAAAAATGTTAACATAAAAATTCTATTAGCATCAATTACAAAAAATTTATTTATTAAACAAACGGTTAACTTTCCCATAGCAAACCAACCCCAGCATATTATAACCATTTAACGGCGTCTGATTCAACCAAATACCTCACAATTATATTATTGTGTATTGTATAGACTTATACTCAAGAGGATATATTAGATTTAAAGTGTAGTAAGTTATCGTGTACTATCCGAATGAAATTTTCATACTGCTTGTTAAATGGTAAAACAAAGTTTAAGGAACGTAAGGTGTTGTGTTCGAATCGTAGATCTTGCAGTGCGAATTTTATTCATTTTCTGCTCGGTTTTCGAAATCAAATTAATTGGCGCAAATCGAATATTACTACAGAAAACGGACTATTGGCCGTTACATTTAGTTGTCATTCAAATTCATTTTAAATGGTTTCATGTAACCTCTCCACCTCCTTGCATTGCCTTATTCACTTGGAGTTACCCAGGGAGCACCACGAGGAGATATAAATATCGGACATTGCCCCCATGTGCTTTCGGTCTCCGTTTGTTGTATTAATAACTTCATCAATCGCATCGATGCAAGTTGCATAATGATCACTATTTGATTGAGGTGGTATATATGCCACGTAGATGATTAGATTGGTTTGGTTGATTTTGGTTTTTACACCAATCTGTTCGACTCTCGATGGGGCTAAATTTACTGGAGCATTCCAGAGTTTAGAATGTACTGCTATCAGTACGCCACCACCCGATTTCTTTGAACTAGTTTCAGGAGACCGATCGCATCTATAAACAACGTAATCATGGCCAAAAAATTCGCTGCTCCTTATGCCGGGTTTTAATGAAGTTTCATAAATTTATTTTGTAATTAGTTAGTTTGATTTTAGAATGAAGTTGTAGAATTTGGATGCTTTTGATGCCATCACACAAATGACAATCACACGAATGCCAATAAAATTGACGTTAAGATACTATTCGTTATGAAAGAAAAGAAATAAATAAAAATATAAAGTTATGCTCAACAATTTCACAAATTTTTCTTACGTACAAAAATGTTTTTGTGGGGACCTAAGTACTATCATTAACTAATTGTATCACCCTTTTAACTATATAGTTCAAAAAGACCAAGGCTAACATATTTCTTAATTATCATTTTTCGGTGGCGAATTCATTTTTCTTATTTTTTGTTTTACTTTTTAATTTTATTTTGTTTATTATAATTTTTTTTTTTTTTTACTTTTTTTGTATTATGTTTTTATTGCTAAAAAACATTTTGGCATTGAAATAATATTGTGTACATTACAATGTACGTGAATTTTACGTTTCCAAATCTCGCAGCCAAGGGTCGCGTCTTCTGGTTTCTGGAACACATTAGACAATTATCTATAACGGTTTCAGAAATATCTGTAATAATATTTTGGAGGGATTTTCGATACTTTTTCAATCCCAGTTTCTACTCCTGATCTACTTCAGAATGTATTTCGGGCTGATATTTGGTTAACAACTCCATTTCAATCCCGTTAATTATTAGTGGACCGAAATTAAAACTATCACGTTGTAACGGAAAATTGTAACGAGGTTTAATTCGGATTTTTTTTTGTGCAAATTTAACTCTTTTCTAAATTCGTTCACAAAATATTGCGCTTTTTAACTTGGAATCAACTTTCCCTGGACATAAAGGATCATAACTATTTATAAACTCGTCGTCTATGTTAATTATTACAAGTATCCAGTGATTATTAATTTTGCGGTAGGTAATGTAAATAGTTTTTTTACTTCGGCAAATTTGTAGCTCGGTGCTTTTGTGTAACGATTCGGGTATATAAATATATCTGTAACGATTGATAAAGATCTAAACATATATCATTGGTTTCTAATAATAATAAAGAAGCCGTTACATGAATTGCATCGACTGATACATAATTGGTAAGATAGGAGAAATTAAAATTATTCAATGTTGCTGCACCAAAGCATGGAAAAGAACGCTTAAAAATTTTTCTTTGTGATTTTATCGATGTATTTACTTTGCTGAAATTGCGCTATTCTGTGGAGTTAAATCTTTAGACAGTGCCAATTTTCCCGAGTATTTAGATTTTGGTGTTCTAATTTTTTTAGCCCGTTTCTTAAAAATTAAGGTCGTTTGGGTTTTTTTGTCATCTAAAAGTCGTTTGTCTTTGGTGATTCGGGAATTTTTAAGTTTTAAATATGATTTCTCGTTAGTTTACGTGATTTTAAATGATGCCACTTGCCATACATTTCTTTTTTTCTCGAATAACGTCTATAAAACGGCCCAGTTTCATATTTGAATTGTTTATTAAACTATTTTTGAGCAAGTTGAACCAATTCTCTGATTCTTGCCAACATGCACGCTGCAAATATATAGTTCCCCATAATGGCAAATAGGTAAAATATTTTATAGTACAAAATATTGCAAAATTTTTTGCGAAATATTCATTTTCATCACGTGAATCTTTCGAATTTTTAATTTCTTTAATCGTGCTTTTTCCATGATCTTGAAATAACCATTATAAAGTGGCGAATCGGAACTGTAGTTAACTTCATAAACATCGTTGGGTTCATCATCAGCGGGTTGTGTGCCCTAATCAAAGCTATCTTAATCAAGGTCACATATATTGCTCTCTGTCGGCGTATTCGTATTTTATGATATTTCTAATTTCTTAATGTCACCGTGGAATTTTAAGTCAATAGTAAAAAATTCTAAAAATTGCCACTTAAAATCACAAACTTATATTTTTGGTAGTGGTTCGAGTATTTACGTTAATAGTTTTAAAAGAAGGTATGCAAGGATTTCCCGAAACAATAAGCGCGTTTACTATGCTATTCCTCAATGTTTCATTTGACCATTTTTGTGATGTGTCTATTGAAATATTCATCAAACTTCGTTTGAGCCATTTATCCAACGGAGCAGTTTCAATTATCATGGGAAGGGTTTCGTATAGCCTTCGTTAATAAATTACAGCTATTAATATCTTGCTTTTGTTTTGTATAACAATCAAATTCGAGATTACCTGATTTACAATTACTTTCAATTAATTCTGTTTCTTTAGGACATACATATCCGAGTTGTCTTTACTTTTGCTTTCTTAAAATATTGCAAACTTTTTCCAGATTCTATAAATCGTATGGCGATTCTTTTTCGAATTTTTAACATTTAATAATCTATATGTCTGTATAGAAGAAATTTGTTGTGTCATGAAACTTAGCCTTGTTTAAAGAAAATTTCTATCAAAAAAATTAATTTTTTAATTGCAAAGATGAGAGTAAGGACGTTTTAACTGTGTCTTAAAAATAATGGTGTGGTAGAAATAATCAAATAATACCCTTTGTTAAAACCACTATGCCCCATTCAACTGTATTCATAAACGTATTTATACATTATTATTTTATGCCAAAAATCAATCTCAGAAAATATATTTTATTTAGAATACCAAAAATATCATTCCTAAGCAAAAAATCGAAAACATGTAAAAGAAAGCAGCAAAATAAAAGTAAATTTTATCTTTAAGATAGGAGATAACAATAGAGTTTTATCTGAAAAAAGATATCATATTATATAACTTGGATCTGCTACGTAAGACACGAAAATAACAATATTAATGCAGAGAAGACACATAATTTTTTAATATTAAATTATTCAAAATTGTAAGTAACATTTTTGATCCCCAGATCCATAAGAGATGATAAATTGAATTGAAATTTCATTTATTATTTAGCTTTTTTTGGTTATGTTTGCTAGATCGTATTTGCGCTTGTAAATTGATAGGAATTTAATATGATTTTGTTTGTTTCAAAATCATTTCGTTTTATTTCCGTAAATACACCTTCAAGTGGTAGACTAAAAATAAGAGCTATTTTCACATTCCATTTATATCCCCATATTTAAATTATTTATCCAAATCAAGCTTTCAAGAATTGACCCAGTTTAGATTATAAGACTTCAAACCTTAACATACAAACCCTATGACCATAAACGAGGTAACAATTGAGTTAAATTTTTTATATAATAGTTTTTCTGATTGGCCTACATTAGGATCCGTAGAAAGTATATGGTAGTGTAGCAAATATCCAGCAAATTTGATATATCTAATTTTATTTTTTTATACACAGATACATTTCTTATTTAATTTTGTATTTCACAACATTGGTGACACATGTCAAGTAAAATGAAAGCACAAACAAATATTTCAGATACAAAGAGAATTTGAAAAATTGGTTTTCCAAATTCTTTTTCGTAAGTAATCGTAATCGAATAATAAATATATACAGAAAAGGCATCAGTGATATACATATATTTATAACAGTATGTGTGTAGGTTTCTGTTTGAAGTTCTAATATAATCAGAGATTTTTACACAGATACACATGCCGTAAATAGAGATTTTATTTATTTTATGAAAATCAGTTAGTTAAAGTGACAAAAATCAGAAATAGATTTTCTACGAATTTTCTACTAGACTTAATGCAATTCATGATTTTATTCTGATTTGTTGAATTGTTGGATATAATCAAACAGATTCTAATTTGGATAAGAAAAATTTTTGGTGACAACCAAAAACAGACTGGCACTCAAAATATTGTCAATAATATAAATACTAATGTCGTCTCCACATTCTTCAAAATTTATTTTAATCTACGAGAAATAAAATTTATTTTATCTAGTACGACACTACTTGCGGCGTACAGGTTACTTATTCGATATTTTCAGTAAACAATTGAAACTTTTCAGGTATAGTTTTCTCTTTGCTTGGACATATAAATTTTAAATTTAAATTATTTTTTATCTAGCACATTTCATACAATAGCCTTCGATACGCACCAGCGGAGTTTAAGTTCTCTGACCGAATTTTTTAGATCTATAGTTAATGCACTTTGTCCTATTCCTTTTGGAAAATTCATTGAATTATTTAGAGAGAATCGCTTTTCCCAGTTTGCTGCTGGTTATTTCGATTTCGTTAATATTAGACTAGTTTTTCCTGTTATGTTCTTATGAAGAAAAACCCTCTAAGGTGGTACCTCTCATCATGAAAACAATATTAAGTTACAACATGGTTATGAACCAAACGCGTCTTATACAAGAAAGTTTTAACTCGTGCTATAGTACATATTCTTTTCTACCTTGGTGTGTAAACAAACTATTATATCACAAAATTTTTGTTATGCCAGCTTAAAAATTTAGTATTTTCTATACTCTCAACAAACACACTCTCCTTTGGTTGACTTCTAACAGCAGGGAATATCTTAAATAATTGAATGAACAATATTTTGATTATAAACTGATAGGAATGACAGATAATATGCATTAAAATTATATTTGAATGTTTCAAAGCACCTACATGCTTTATCGTGTTATATACATCTTTGTCTTTGGTGGATGGATCCAATTACCGCCTATTTTTGAACTATGTCTGAGCAAGTATATAAATTCACTCGGTGTGAATTATTAAAAAAAATTTAAATAAAATCCAATTTATGTACTAATTGCATGCGGGTTAAACTTTTTCTTAATCGCAACTCGGTTAAAAAACTTTGTTTTCATATTTCAATATACACGATATACAACTACATATATACTCGTATGTAGCAATACAGCATTAAAAAGTTTTAGGATTTAGTAGAGCAACTGAACGATAATAATAATGTGGTACAAAACTTATTTGGAAAATGTTTTTGAATGATAATAATTAAGATAATAATTATTTATGAATTTAATTTTGTTGAAGCAAAAAAATGTATGGAGTAATAACGCTCAATTTGCTAAAAGCTTATAGTAACATTAATTTATGATTGCGTTTAAGGAGTGCAATACCGGGATCCCGGATGAATATTGTTTGGTATCGATACCGGTATTACAAAGTTCTAATACCGGTATTTCGATATTGAACATTAATTTATTAGTACATGTATGCACAAGAGAACATTTCGAATAAAAATTCAATTTTTCTCTTTTTTCTTGGAAAAAACACTGCTTACAATTTTGCTGCTTATATTGTCTAGAATAAAATTTGTTTTTAGTGCATTGCAACGTCGATATCATAAAATTTACATAGTAAATCCGCAGAATCATTGCAATATACTAAACTATTTTTATGAGATCCAAACTTTTTTCAACTAAAAATAAAGTATTTGGTATACGCATGACGCATACGCACCGAAAAAAAAGTATTTTACGTTATCTCTTATTTATACCCAAGTAACAATTGGATAGGTAAATTGTCCTAGACAGCAAAATCAGGGCTCTTACAACGTCGTGAAATCCGAAAAATTACACAAATTAGTTATAAATGGTAGATAGATATTTAATAACTTTTGAGAACGTTGTTGTAGTAAAAAAATAGCTAATTAGCTTAAGTAGGTTTATAAGACATTGCAGCAGCGATTTTGTTACACACCATAAAGCAAAAAAATCGGGACGAAAGCAATTTTGCAGCGGTGAGATAAGTAGGTATAAAGGCATTGTAGAAGGGTTATTGTTATATGCCGCAAGGAAAAATGTCGGGAGGACAGCATTGTTGCTGCGCTAGTCAACCAAACAAATACGACCTCTATAATAATCTAGGTTTGACATTTATGGTATACAATCAAATAAGGTGTTGTGAGTTTGGTGAATATAATGGCGAAGAAAGATTTACATACTTATTTTAGAACATTAAAAATATGTAAAGCCAACACCACAGTTTATAGAAAAGTAAAAACCACAAACAACCAAATGAAAAAAGTAACTAGTATGTCGGTCTTCTTAATTTTTTCTTTGCCAGTGTAACATTAAACTTGCATTTTATTTTTAGCTACTATAGCATTAAAGGCGTGCAATACAAAACCACTGAAATATACTATTTTTCCGCTAATGTAATATTAAAGTTGTTCCTTTTACATCTGATGTTTTGGTTCCTGTTAATGTAGCTTCAGAGAACCAACAGCAATAACATCACTACATACGCCACCACATAAGTTACTAATCGAAATAAACCTTGTAATTAATTTAAATTGATACTGGACTCTTACATGTCTGTAATAAACAATATAAACGTATTTTCAGATCAAGTAGAATATGACAATTTAACTGCTGCTGCAGAACATCGTATTTCATTTGAACCATCTCAGCGTACATTATCTCAATCACAAACTATGTCAGATTCTAAATGTTATAATAATGATGAAATTAAATCCGAATACATACTACTTTTTTAAATGACAGCGAAGACGAAGAGGACGAAGAAGAAGATTTTGTGCAAAAAATAAGGAGATGAGCGATACATTTTAATATAGCACAAACCGAATTAAAAGAGCTTTTATCTATTTATAAGTACTCTTTAACAAAATAAACAATTGCCAACTAAACAGTGCTTAACTAGCTAAGCTGCTTATTTTAAGCACACCACAGAAAATCGACAATATCTTTTCTTTGGATGGCGGATCTTATTAGCGTCCAGGAGAGAAAAATTGTTTAGAATTATATTTTACATCCTTAGACCGCCCAATGTCAATCAGTTTAAATATAAATATTGATGGAATCCCAATACATGAAATTGATAATTTAGTACTAATGGTTTAAAATTATTTGAAACGTTTTGTAGGGGGATTACAACCACTTTTGGAAAAAGGTATTATTTCGGAAGCGGCCTTCTTTGAAAGTAGCTCCAAACGATAGCTCCAGTAGCTCCTCCTCCTCCCTGTACAGCTGATACTCAGAATATTTGGTGAGCAAGCGTGCTGGTTCTGAGCACCATGAACTATCGGGTTATTTGTCCTACAACCCTCAAGGGTAGGAATTCTGTGGGTGTCCGGTGGATAATGAACAATACTATTATCTTGCTCTCACACAAACAATTCCTTTTTGCCTATTGTTTCGAGAACACAGAAAACCCAAAAATCATAACGAAACTATTAAATAGTATTCCTATAATGTATAAAATATAATTTCATAGTAAATAGTTATCATTATCAAAGATAAAATGTACTGAGTTTGTAATTATTGCGTCAATCTGAAAATGATTTCGAGTAAAAACTTTCAGAAATTCAGTTGTATTGTACAGTGGTATGCCAAATTTATAAAAGAAAAACTGCTTATCTCAAATCAAAATTATTTGCCAAATAGCGAAACTGCTAACACGCAATGATATTTGCATTAGTTAACTAAATATGGTTAAAAAAACGAAATCGCTTAGCTCAAAGTAAAATTTCTTACCAAACAGCGAAATTGCTTAACACACCGCGAAATATATAGGAGTAAGCTAGATGTGGTAAGAGAGAAACTGCTTAGCTCCAAGCAAAATTGTTTAACTTAAAGTAAAATTACTTACCAAACAGCAAAACTACGGTTAATAAAGGAAAACTGCTTAACTCAAAGCAAAATGGTTTAACAAACAACTAAACTGTTTAGTACACAGCAAATTCCATAACTACAACAATGTTGTTAACCCTCCAGGAGGTACAGTTGTTTCAAAATGTTAATGAAAACTTGACAGCTCACGCGCATAAATAAAATATAAATAAATTTGGCGGAAAATAGAGACGAAGTTTAAATTTTTGAGGTTACATATTTATATATTATATGTATAATTTATAAATAACCATTTTAATGGAACTAGATTGCAATATTTAATCCTTTTTCGGATGATCAGGTCGCTTTTGTTGTTTCACTTTTAATATTGACGAAAATAATCCTCTGAATTTAAAATTTTACATTATTCATAATGTTTAAATTGTAAATTATGTACAAATAAAATTTTAACTTAGCTGCAAAATGCCGTGTTGTTTATAGTTGTTGTTTAATTAAAGTCATGAATTGTAAATTTAATTAAATTAATAAGTAGTATATAAGTTTAATTAAATTAATTGAAAATGTCATCATGATTTTTTATTATTGTTATTATTAAGTTCATAATTATTAAATCACACAATTTGTGATATTTTCGTACCCATAGTATTAGTAATACCTACAACAATTTTAGACCTAATTTTCTATTTTCCTACATTGAAATTTCTCTTTACAGTCATAACAAATGGCTGATATAGGGTTAAGGTAAATAATTATTCTATGCGAGGTCCGACAGCTATAAAACGCTTAGCACAAAGCAAATGCGTTATGATTACCGATTTCCTCGTCTAGAAGCTGATTAGTTATTTAATACGTTTACTATATTTGGGCCACTTTTTTGTAAATCCTTAATACACTTTAGCTGTAATAATATTAAATTTACCATAAATAACTAAAATCGTTATGTGAAAAGATATTTAGATGTAATTATAGTAAAGCCATTTTTTAATTTTGTATTTCTGTGCATAAAAATGGCTGCATCATTTATCTAGTTAAAAAACTTCAACAAAACCCAGTTTATCACATGAAATTATTGGAAAAACCACCAATTTCATGCTTTTGGGTAGTTACTAAATGCTTTTTAACAGATTCAAACTTATTTTCAGCAAAAATAAATTTTTCAAAATAATTTTTGATTTTGATTTTATTTTTAATATCAAATATTTTTAGGTATTTACAAACTGGTCGATAAAATTTGTTTCCCACATATTTTTACGATAGCAAGTCGTAAGAAAAATCATATTTCTCTCTGTCAATATTTCATAAAATATTAGTGACATTTATTATTGAAGTATGAATAAAGAAAACATAAATAAAATGACAATTATAAAAAAATGATTTTTGGGGGGTTATTATGTAAGCATTACGAGTACGAGTTACGAATTACGACTCAAACTAATTTTGACAAATTATGAATGAAAACAAGAAAAAAATAGATCGTACGACTATTGTCTCGTATTTATAAATGTGTACGACTAAAACAACAACAAAAAGTCGTAATTACGACAACTCAAAATGCTTTAAATAAAAAGGCCTTTTGACGTCATTTGTCGTAATTCGTAACTCGTAATGCTTACATAATAACCCCCTTGCTATAATTTTCACACAAATTATTATTGTTACAATAATGTTCAAAATAATAGCTCGTTAGTTATTTCTGACTTTTTTTGCTAATTTGAAACTAATTCCCTTAGCCAACTATATTGCTTTCTAACCAGAGAAATTGCATCTAAAACATGTTTTCTGTTATGGCATTACTTTTTCTTATGTAACCATTTTGTGTTAAGTACAGCAAAATTGCAAATATAACGTTTTTACTATTTGGGAACCTAAGTCATTAAATTAACCAAAATGATGCCTTGAAAGTAATTTACCATTTATAACGAGTTTACTGTTTGACGTTGCTATAACATATCGACCGGCAAATGACAATTACCATTTTTGCTGGCATTACGTTGGCAAAACACCAAATTCATGTTTTTTGTTATTATTTTAAGAAGTTATTATAACTAAAGTGCTGTAAATTTTAGATGGTACAACGTTTTGACAACTCAAAATTGTTACTTGGGTAACTATATCGTACATGCAGTGTTACTGTGCAACTTATATACCAAACTATAACCAATGCTATAAATACCGGTTACCGTTGTTTAATTTTATTAGAAATCAGCAAAGGTAAATTTTATTTATTTATTAATGTTTATTTTCTTAAATTTATGTAATTATCCCAATGTACTTTAAAAAAATTAAAACTCATAATATTGCAATGTAAGGTGCTTATTTTATTTTTAATTTATATTATATACTATTCTAAAACCATTCCCAGAAATGAAAAACTTGCAGTTTCTGATAAAAAGATGACGATAAATCTTCGGTTTGGCAATACTTTCTAACGGAGAAGAAAGGAGGCCATGCAAAATGTAAACAGTGTGCCAAAACAATAAAAACATCTGGAGGAACAACGAGTGGTTTTCATACCCATATGAAAACTATTCATAACATTAATACATTAAAGCGAGCTGTTGTTTCTACTAGTGCAACTACAAATGTTAATGTAGAAAGCAAAAAGCAGTCCAGTTCGAATAGAACAAAGTATTTTAGAAGAAATAATGAAAATTCATTAGATGTTGTATTGGCAAGAGGGTGCGCCTATGATGGTTTACCTTTCAAGATGTTTATAAAATCAGAAGACCTTCGAAAGGCACTTTGTGCTTTATGTATCGGTGAACTTCCGAAATCTGCGAATACCATACGCAAATTTGTTATAGATTATAGCAGAATGATTGAACAATTATTTGTCAACGAGCTTAGCTTTTGACGAGTAAAAAACCCAACAAAAAACACCGTCACATCAATATTAATGTTCATTCAGAACATAAAGTGTGGAATCTAGGGCTAATAAGAATGTTTTGAAGTATGCCAGCAAATAAATGTGTAGAAATAGTGGATGTCAAATTAAAACAGTTTGAACTATCCCTAGAAAAAGACGTATGTGTAACAACCGATGGTACAGCTGTCATGAAAAAAGTTGGGAGACTTATAAGCGCTGAAGTTGACCAACAATTATGTTTTACTCATGGCATTAATTTGGCCGTGATAAGCATTCTATATAAACAATCAAGTGATCTTGAAAATGAAGCGGATATAGAATTAGAGGAAAAAAACGGGAATCTAATAGTGAATCTCGGAAGAAGAGTTTGAAAGTGATGAAGGTGATGGTGGCAAAAGCAATGATGCTGGTTTGACAATTGAATCGCAAGCGCAACAAAATGAAATATTAGAAATAAACCATGTTGAACTGGCTCCGTTGATTAAAAAAAAACCAATAATTATAAAAATATTTCGCCTTTCCCCAACTAAAAACGACAAAATACTGCAGCGTTCTGTAAAAGCTGAATTCAACAAGGAATTGGTACTCTTATTGGATTGCAAAACACGTTGGAATAGCCTCCTCGCTATGATGGAGAGGTTTTACATGCTGAACAACTATATTAAAATTTGACATAGATTTAAAATTGAACATCGTTTCTAGTGAAAGTGGATTTAACAATTTATTTCAGCTATTTCTGCACTACTTCCAGTTAAGCTTGCAGTTGTCTCGGCAGACGCAACTTTTAAGTTTTTATTGGAAAAGCTAGGCAAATTAAATTCAAATATAGGTAATGAACTTTTTAGTGCTTTAAAGGATCGGATAAACGAAAGGCGGAGTGAACTATCCAGATAGTTCACTTTTTTTGAAATAGTTTCGTCCATTAAACAAAATATTTTATTAAAATCAAAAAACTTTTTATTAATTTTTAAAAATTTCATTTAATAACAAACAAATAATTTTTAAATTCAAAAGAATTTCAAATTTTTAGAATTTTAAAACTTTGTTTTTCAATTTTACAAATCAAAATTTTCCTCAGTGTAGTCATAACAATTGGCTTCGGATCGAATTCATTTAGTAACGTAGAGATTAAAATACACTGAAACTCTAAATTAAGATCTTAAAGAATTGCATTCATTGGTAGCGGATAGCGATGACACGCTTCAAGCACGTTGCTGGGTAAAATCACGACAGTCGACACTGAAGCAGCAATAACTTCGTCGGAAGAATATCACCTAGACCCAGCCCTAAGTAGTAGCTCGTCTGTTTATTAAATGGCAACTACCTGATTCTGTTGAGTATCGTTATACCAGAGACTACCTAAAAGGGATATTTCATCCTTTGCAAACGTAAAAATTTTAACTGCGTGTTCATTTTCTATAAATAGTTGAAAACAAACAAAAATATTTTGTTTTTTTTTGTGTATACGTATACACAGTTTAAGAGCGTTGTTGAACCTAACCTAAAATTTAAATTTCGTACAGTTTTCTTTACCATTCGAACCTATCTAATAGAAAAACTTCGTATTTGCATATTTGCATAGCAATCCCCGGTCCTCTAACAGAAATTTTCTGAGTTAAATTTCATAAATTTCTTTTTAGAAGTTATGGATAATCGGTTTTTATTAAAATTTTTTAATAATATAAAATTACATTATTTAAAAACAAATAAAACTAGACACGAGATTAAGATTTAATTTTATTATTGTGTCTGTTCTTGTTATACGTTCCAATCGAGCTTGTACAAATTCTCCAAGTTTGAGAGCTACTAACAAAATAATAAAATTACAATTCAAGAAAAGAAACAACTAAGCACGATGTTTCAATAATAACCATTAAAAATCAAATAACTTTAGAAAAATATCTTCCCACAGACACTTATCGAACCTGCACAAATTACCCACCCTTAAGTAAAGAACACTCTTAATGAAAAATCACAGATACAAGGTTGGCATTGGAATTATCAGAAAAAAAATGTATTTTATTTTATAAGTTCTAAGCTCAAACGAAAAATCTCTTGACGATTGTCGGTGATTATACTATGACCATCATAAGGGAATATTCCTGCAACATGACGTATTGCGGTTATGCTCGTATTTCCAAATTCCACCAACAAAAGAAACGCAAGAATACGTATGTATCTTTGAAATTGTAATAAATTCACCTGAACCGTTTCTTTTGCCAAATATCTCATTATGTGCTTTCGCACCAACGGTCCCACCATGAAATAAAAACTCACCACCCGTTCCACACTTGTATTCCTAATGACATATATCAACACCTTCGCAGTCACACTAGTATTCAACTTGGTAGTTTTCTAAGTATATGTAGACAAACAAAATTAAATAAAAAATATTCATTTTAACGTAAATTGGTATATCGTTTTATATTTGTTTTGTTTTTATTATCTTTCTGGTAGTGTGATTGTTTAGCAACAAGAGAAACAAAACACTTTTGTTGAAAATTTAACAACACAAAATCCCCACTGCAAATTTAGTTTGTGAGGGAAATGGGAAATAGGAAAAAAGCTGATTCAAAAATACAAGTGAGAAACGGGCCAATGACTTTTTAAAAATTTTAATTATTTTCTTTGTATCATCAGTATGTCACTGAAAAAATAAAAAGCGTAAATTCAATCATTGGTTGCCATGGCAAAAAATTCAACCGACAGTTAGTATACCACAAAAGTCACGTTATATAATCTAACTTATTGAAATGTGTATAATTATTAGATTCGGCGAAGACTATAAATCCTGTTTTGAAATATGTATATAGGGACACATTGGGCCCGATTCTCGTGGCATAAAATTGCTGTTATGTTATTTTATTTCGCCGCTACCTATTGGAATTTGTATTGAAAAAACAAAAATAACATAACATAACATAAAATTTTAGATCCCGGAATCGACCCCATAATCGACCCTCTATAGTCTAGGACAGATAGACGAACAATGCAACTTAGATATTAGTAGCAAAACAAACAAAACAGCTGTTTGAAAAAACTTCCCCTTAACTACTGAATGACTTTGGCAAATCCTCACATAAGGCCTCAATGAGTTCAGAGCTCAGTGTCAAATTTTAAGAAATTTATTGTAAATAAAATCTTTCGTAGTAGTCACCTAAAGGTAGTGGTAGGAAAGACGATTTTTAATTTAATTTGAAATTTATATATCTACTGAAAATTTGAAATTACAAAATAAAAGGATTATACGCACCTAACAACCATGTATATATTTAGTAACTCTCTCTTGTATTTAATACATCGGCTTATGTCGATTGGACAGAAAACTGGGACAAAGTTTTTTTTTAAATGTTTCCAAAAGTTATAATATCTTTTATTAAATAAACACCTATACCCACAATAATTTTGGTAGTGCCTTATCTAAATACCTTCCATAAAAGGTTCTACAATTTACTCAAAAATCAATGTCAATTCTTGTGGCATACAGTATAGTTTTATAAACTCCTCTTTTCTTTATCATCATCGACATTCAATTCTATGATTTTTATTAGGCACCAATTATTAACTTTAATAAACAAAAAATTATTTTTTTAGTGTGTCAACTAAAAATTAATTAGACTATTTTTTGGCAGTTTATTTTTTATTTTACTGCGATCACGTGGCGAACATATGTAATTAAATTTTCTCCCTAGAAATTTATTCCCCAATTGATAGAATGCACTTTTAGAAAACAGGGAATAAGAAATTTGCGAATGACCAGAATAGGGCCGCAGGCGGAAAAACATGAACTTATTTTTGATTGAAGTTGTGCATTTTTTCAGATGAAACAGAATGAGAATGAATAAATTTCAAATTAAAACTAATATTTTGCACTGTGTGTGATAAATGTTAAATGCATTTTGATTGGATCAAAATTAATCATTATTTGCATAATGGAGCAATTGCTTCGCAGACGTAATGTAAATTTAAATCAGTTATCAGTTACACATAATAATTATATGAGGCCGCCACTAGTTTTTAGATCGAACTGATATAAAATGTGTATTTTTAAGACATTTTGAAAATGAAATAATATGTGCATTTAAGATCGAAATAAAACGTAAAAATGTATAACAGTAAAAGCCTGATTATCTGGCATCCAATTAACCGGAACAATCAGTTAACCGGAATTTTAATTTTTAGGAATATTTTTGCATTTTGAAATTTGCAATTGTTTTTTGCACATTTTCATTAATGAAAGCATTAGTTGAAAATTATTAATTTTCATTTTACAGTAGAAGCCCGATTATCTGGCATCCCATTAACCGGAACACTCAGTTAACCGGAATTTTAATTTTTAGAAATTTTCTTTTGCATTTTTCTCTTTCATATGCATTTTTTAATTCATTTTGAAATTTGCAATTTTTTTTTACACATTTTCATTAATGAAAGCATTAGTTGAAAATTTTGAATGGCCTTAATTTTCATATTACAGTAACAGCCCGATTATCCGGCATCCAATTAACCGGAACACTCAGTTAACCGGAATTTTAATTTCTATGATTTTTTTTGCATTTTTCTCTTTCATATGCACTTTTTAATTCATTTTGAAATTTGCAATTGTTCCTTCCACATTTTGATTAATGAAAGCATTAGTTGAAAATTTTGAGTGGCTTTAATTTTCTTATATTACAGTAAAAGCACGATTATCCTGCATCCAACTGCCGGAACACTCAGTTAACTGGAATTTTAACTTTTAGGATTTTCTTTTAATTCTTTCTTTTTCACAAGGGATATTATTTTTTCATCATTCCGGGATTCGTAGAAAATATGCTTTCCTTTAATTTTTTTGATTTCATGCATTATTCTATTTCAATTGAATGTGTAAAGTCGTACCCCAACTAGGGTTAGGGAAATATGGAATATATATAGAATAAATATTGGGTACTCGTATGGGTGTACTCGTATACATAATATGTGAATGAATTGATTAATAAAAAAAATAATATCCCCTCTGAAAAAGAAAAAAGCAAAAAACTGTTCCAAATAGTTAAAATTTCGGTTAACTGAGTGTTCCGGTTAATTGGATGCCGGATAATTGGGCTTTTACTGTTTTATGAAAATGAAAGCCATTAATCAAAATGTCAAAAAACTGAAAAATTCAAAAAACAATTGTAAATTTCAATATGAATTAAAAATGCATATGAAACAGGAAAGAAAGAGAAAAATGGAAAAAAAATCCTAAAAATTAAAATTCCGGTTAGCTGAGTGGTCCGGTTAATTGGATGCCGGATAATTGAGATTTTACTGTAATATTAAAATTAAAGCCATTCAAAATTTTCAACTAATGCTTTCATTAATGAAAATGTGCAAGAAACAATTGCAAATTTCAAAGTAAATTAACAAAAGACAAAAGAAGCAGAAAAAAAAATCGTAAAAATTAAGATTCCGGTTAACCGAGTGTTCCGGTTAATTGGATGCCGGATAATCAGGCTTTTAATGTAAAATGAAAATTAAAAATGTTCAACTAATGCATTCGTTAGTGAAAATGTGCAAAAACAATTGCATATTTCAAAATGAATTAAAAAATGCATATTTTAATTCATAATTACTTCACAAATAATAATTCACAAATGAAATTTATGAAATGCATGTTTTTTATCTTTCTCTGCAATACAACAAAAAACTGTAACAAGAAAAATAAGAAACCATTTTCTTAAAAATGTAAAATTGCGCATGCATTTTTATGCGTATTAAAAACAAATGTAAATTTTATGTTTATAATGTGAAATAAAATATGCCTTTTTTAAGTCATTTTGAAAATGAATTGAAAAATATACATATTTGTAAAATGACATAAAATATGCCTTTCTTGTGTCATTTTGAAATTAAATTTGTTTTTGTAAAACACCTTTGTTAAGTCAGAAAGTTTGTTAAAAGTATGACTTAAAAATGGTCCCATTTTTTCATATAAAAACACCATCCTTAAGTCCATCTTTTTAATTTCCGCTTTTTTTTAATTCAGGGAGCCGTTGAAGTATAATATAACCAATGTATTTGATTCCTAAGATTTATTTGGGCCATAAAAACCAACATTTAATTAGGTTTGGTAATTTTAAAATTCATATATTTTTTAATAACTCGTTCTTAACAAATATTAAGGTGAGGTTACCTAGAGGTTTGGCAGTTTCATCTTTAACTGCCATACTTCTTTGTTCATTTACCTCGAAGTAAAACAAATATCTGGTTATCCCCCAGAATAGCCGAATATTACAAAAAAAATATTATCTCATTCACTCTGTTAATATTTTTGCTATTGCTATTGATAATAAGACAATAATTACAGGAGGTGGTTGTAAGTTCGCAGCTTTTTAGAAGGCTTGCACCATAATAGAATTGCAATATGTACAATTAAAGATCGATAAGTCATCGCGAAGGGGAGAAACAGGTGAGTTGATAAATACAAACAAAATCGGTGGTGAGGCGGCTGATGGAATTCCAGCCGGTACAAAAGGCTATGTAAGTTTTATGACAATCTGTAACGATCCACCTTTTTTTCGACTTCCAGGTGATTTTTTTTATTGGTTTATTAGGGATAGTGCTCGTCGGACTAGGATTCGTTTTTTGAAAACCCTGGTACAAGGCTGGATCGTCACTACTACACTTGGATTCGGTATATGTGTGGTCGCCTCATCACATCATCACCAATCGACGACACTTCACTTTAGTTTAGCATTGTGGTCGTAATCGTTCGATAATACTATAAATTTTCAAAAAAACAAACCAATTATAGGAAAAAAACTGTTAAGTGACACTCTGGCTTTTATCAGTCAATTCAAGCCCGCAGTATTACCCGTGTATGGGTTTTACATGTGTTTTTTTTTAATTACAAAAAAAATTTGCTAAATCGAACAAGAAATTTTATCAAATTTACGAATGTGAATGTTAAGTACTTACAGTGATAATCATATACCATTATGTATCAAAAAGTGGCTCTTCACCGTTACAGAAAGGTGGTTTCTGTTGCGGGGTTACCATGGACCAGATCCCCCGTAAATTCTGCATGCAATGGCCAGGATACTATTCAGCAGAAACCCCAGCCTCGCCGCCGACGAATTTCTAGCACTTATTTCTAAATCCAACCAGGACCAAATCAATAGTTTATCAAACAAACGCCCTCCATTCGCATAATATTATCATTTATTTCAGTATAATATTACTTTATACAAGAGTTGACTATAAATTATATTATTGCGTCTATAACTTAACAAAGTGTTTTTTCACATTCGTTTACATTTTCGCTTTTTTTCCTCAAGACTTTACTTAAGCTACTTTATTTTCGTAACCGGACACACGTATATGGTACAGTGCTTCCACAAAAGAAACAGTAGCCAATTCGCCACGAGTCACCATAAATCCTCTTCCGTAAACTTAACTTAATTTTTTTTTTTTTAGTTTAATCACCGTTTAAGTAAAATTTTTATTTTTAATATGAACGACTTATCTTTAAAAAAAACAACTCTCGATTGTTCAGCTTTACGACTAGCAGTCAACTGTCTACCATCCTCTGTTTTCAAAACGCCTCACAATTTGTATTTTTTTTTTTTAGTTAAATTTTTGTAGGGGAATTCTAACCGGTCATAAAGACATACCTTTATAACCGCTTATTTAAATTATTACTTTATTTACAATTACTAAAGCTATAACCAGCGAGTCTGTAAGAAATTTAAGTAACAAAGCGATATCTGAAAAATGTATGTGTATTGACATTGCTGACCAGCGAAATTCAAAGTACTTTTCGTTCAGTTTCGTTAAATTTGAATTGTCATTTAGCAATCTGTAACAAGAGCGAAAATTATCGCCCAAACTGAAAGAAACGTCAAAATTGTATATTTGAAATTGCGGTATGTTGATATGTGTTACATTTTTCTAATTTATGTGTACAAATATTTATTTATATTTTAATAATTTAAATAATATTTTATGTACATTTTTCATTAGCTCTTTTCAGCTCAATAGATTCAGATTGTTCACCAACATTTGTGGCCGCACAAGGTCCATCAGCATGTTGAAAACATGTCATGCGAGTGTGGATAAAAAATTGCTGTTGACAATTCTTAATCGTTACCTAAAATATGTTATGTACATATACCTCTAAATAGTCGTAGTTACATACATAGTAATCTACATACATGTTACATAAATAGTAATCTGTCTCTTATGCGATTTATTTTTCGTGTCACACAAGACCGTTTTTTTATTTGTTGCACCTCGTCCTTTAAATAGGGTAAGAAGCTGTTGAATTTTCTCAAATAGATTCATTTTTGACGAAAATCGTGGTGTGGTTAATTTAAAATTGCAGATTGACATTTAAAAATTCAATTGACAATAATAATCGTGTTACAGATTCGCTGGTCAAACTGTCAAATATTCTGTAATAAAACGTTCTCGTTAAATTCTGTAAGGTTTCGTTACTGACTCTTACAGAGTCGCTGGTTATAGCTTAACACAAAATCTGTAAGGAAAAAAAATTAAAGTGTGCCATGCGCGATTTTTACAAATCACAAAAAATGTCTATTGAGAGGGTATTTATGGTTTACATAAGACTATATTTAGTAATACCTTTAAAATTACTGCGCTTATGTAAAATAATTGGTTATCTGCGGTAAGGCGTTGGATAAAAGACTTACTACCACGCTGCGGTCAAGAGCTTGGCACACGCAGCTGACTAAAAATGTATCAAGTAAAAATAAATGCACTGACAGATATTGCAAGTAATTGTGCGTGAAATCGTTCATAGAGCTGACCACCTTGGCCAATTAGTGATAAGTTGGTCTTAACAGTCGCGGTATGGGCTCGTTCACGGTCTCTATATTTTTAATGTAAAATCATAGAAATGCAAAATAAGTCTAGAACGAGTTATCGAGTTGATGTTAGAGTAAACATTTTTCCCTTAATCAGCCAAGCTACACACGGTTCCATAAGACCGGATTCACCTTCCTTTTTTTCCCTTTTACCTACAAGATCTGTTTTAACTGCGACTTTAATTTTTCGGTGAATCCGAAATGAAAAATAGAAATGAAATTAAAAAATTTTTAGGTCAAAGCGGAACCAGTCAGAAATAAGAACTTAACAAAAAAAATACGAATTTTACCGAACCCAATTGTTTTTCTTTTTTTTTGGTGTTCCAACCAGCCAAAAATAATAATTTCAAGTGACAGCTGTTCGTTTACAAACAGCTGTTTTTTATTCTGAAATGTCTTCTAGAGAAATTTCATATTTGTTCATGTTGTTATAAATTTTTATATATAAATTTCGTATTTGAAAATGTACACATACACGAGATGCTTTTACATCACAAATAAAAAAGGAAACAAACTAAACAAAATTAAAATATTATAGTAGTAAAATAGCGTTTACACTACGACTATAATATCATACTATCAACAAATTAATTTTTAACAAAATTCACTAAAACACCATTTTTACTTCATCACACATTATTAAAACTAATTACATAATATGAAAAAATATTAAAATAGTTTTATTTAATAAATAAAATAGTAAACAAAAAAATGTACACAAAGTAAATATGGCTTAAACCCGAATCAAAAATGTATCTTCTTTTGCTGTGTATAAAACACAACAACAAATCGTACATATTTTTAAGTTTTTCTTATTTTCGAGCGAGAAATAGCGCGCACTATTTTTTTATTAAGTGACAGCTATAATTTAACGAAGGGGAAATTCGGTTTCTTTCGGTTTCTTACATGAAAATTAAGAGTAATTTCTTTCCAAAAATAAAAAATAAATTGATTTTTTTGTATGTCAAAGAACACGATACACGATTGATTTTTTTTGGTAGTGTATCTGTGAAAAAATGACATTCCAGTTTGACTTGAGTTTACTGTCAAAAATTTTGATTGACAGATTATTGAGTTGTTTCTGTTGTTATTTGTTGAGTTGTGTCAAAAAATTCTATACAGTTCAAATAAAATCGTTACAAACAGTATCTCAAGTGCATAATTAAAAATGCAGTGCGATCTAAATATTATATTTTTGTTTATATTTTTGACGTAAACATATTTATGTGTTTGTAAACGTCAAAAATAAATCTAACGAAATGTTGAGATTTTTCAAAAGTGATTGCGATAAAAAAAAATCAATATTTTTTACTTGGAAAGAAATTGCTACGGTATTCATCAAAAATTTTTGATCTCAAATTAATTTTTTTGATTTATAAATCAATTTTTTTTTTTGGAAAGAAATTGCTATAAGTTTGACTGGGTAATAACATTGAAATGCCATT
Source organism: Nephrotoma flavescens (assembly GCA_932526605.1). NCBI lineage: Eukaryota > Metazoa > Arthropoda > Insecta > Diptera > Tipulidae > Nephrotoma > Nephrotoma flavescens. The sequence goes on from OW052222.1 coordinate 107,221,188, forward strand.
TATCGCATTCTTATTTTTTTAATAAGTTAAGTTTTTATTTCTGACTGATTCCGCTTTCATGTGTAGATTTTTGTTGAGATGTGCAGATTTTTGTTGAAATTTTATTTTCAAGAGAACAGAATAAAACAATACACAAAAATTTGGTCTTGTAATATAAAATAAGGGTTTGAATTAACAATAAAAATCTATTACGCCGTAGTTTGAAAAAAAAACCTGAAACCGTGTGTAGCATGGTTGAATAAAAACAGAAATAATTCTATTAATTGTTAGTAGTTTATTTGTATTATTTATACAAACGGTTTAGCTTGTTTCTCAGTACATCAGCAATTGTTAGCCTTCCTACTCTAATTTTTTATCTTTCAAACATAAATAAGAAGATTAAGGAAGAATTAAATTAAAAAGTTTATTAACAATGAGATTAAGATTTACAGTAAACTAAAATAAATAATTAATTCAAAATATAAAATTATTGGTTACGAGCCTCATTTCTGCAGATATTCTAAGCGTAAAATAAATTTGGTAGAGATAATAAATTTTTTGCTACGATATGCTCTAAAGTATCAAATACATGGTTCGCAACAAACTTCACTTCATAAAATCATTCAGCTTGCGTTCTTTTAATCACAACCACAAAAACAGTTGAATATTTTTTATTGGTTTTTGACTCGTTTTTATTATTAAAATAATTACATGTTAAGCTTTCGAGATGTCGAATTGACATCGAAAGCCTAGCATGTAATTATTTTAATATAAAAACGAGCCACAAACCAATGAAAATTATCTTTTTACTATTATTGGCTCAAATTAAATATTTTTACAATTACTTAAACAATTATTAATATTCACACATTTTAGATTTAGCTCCTTATACCGGAGTGAAGTATTTAACATTTATGAAAAGTGTAGCTACACAAATTAACAAAAAATAAAAATGTATCTAATGTATAGTTTAATCATTGTTTTTATGATATAAGTTTCAGTCATATCCAAGCCATCGTTCCGTGTGCAACATTTTTAAGAGGTGGATATCGATAAGCAACATTTACGTCATTGCATTCAATCCTGTTTTCAAATTAAAAAATCCTGCTCAAGGTTTGATTAACTCGACTTTGAGTGACCATTCTGTGACATTCAACAGTAATTAAAAAAGTGGTTTGCAAAATTTCGTGATATTAATTTTAGTCTTGAGGACGATCCAGGTCCAGGTGCAGTAAAACAATTTGAAGACGAAGGACTTAAAGTTTTATTGGATGAAAATCCATATGTCAAACTCAAAAAGAGCTTGCAGAACAGTTAGGAGTTCCTCACCAATCAATGTCACTTTGATTGCATGCAATGGGAAAAATACAGAAGGAAGGAAAATGGATTCCTCATAAACAAAGTTTACATCTGCATGAATTTGCTTTTTCGGTACAAAAGGAAGAATTTATTGCACAAAATCATTACCGGTAATGAAAAGTAAATTTTGTACGATAATCCTAAACGCATAAAACCATGGGTTGAATCAGGCCAGCCATCAACATCAGTTGCAAAAATGAATATTCATGCCAAGAAAGTGTTACTGTGTGTCTGGTGGGATACGAAAGGAGCTATTTACTACGAGCATCTGAAACCTGGTCAAACTGTTACAGCTGAACAATACCAGGCCAAATTGATCAAATTAAGTGATGCTCTGGCTCTGGAGGAGAAAAGTCATTTAGGGGTCAGAGAAAGCGGAATGTGATATTGCTGGATGACAACACTTGTACAGACACAGCAAAATCAACCTAGAAATTCATATTCTCCTTAGGCACGGAAGTATTACAGCATGCGACGTATTCTCCAGACATAGCTCCCTCTGATTACCACTTATTCAGATCGATGTCATCATATTTAAAGACCAGCGGTTCACGACAATTGTAGATGTACAAACACGGACAAAGACTATTTTTCTTCGAAACACCAAGTTTCTATCGCGAAGGCATTCATCGTCAACCTGATAAATAGCAAGGACCATAGATAGAAATGCCGAGCATTTCGATAACTAATCTTTGTAGCAAATATATTTGCAATAAAGTTGAATTTGACCTAAAAAGCAGAGTTTCTACTTGCACACCTATTTACAAGAGGAAATTCCAACATTAAGTTGTTTTTGAACACATTTATTTTGCACTGATGATGACCAACAGGTCAAAATATTTGGATAGAGTAATAAATTAATAATAAAATTATAAATATATCTATAAAAAGCAAGTTTTGTACATCATAAGAGATAAATAAACGTTTGAAACTAAAACTATAAATTTGTTTTAAGGGGACATAGCACCTTCAAATTTTCAAAAAATCGAAATTTTTTTATGATAGAATATGTTAGAATAAACATGAAAATCTCAAAAAAAATTATTTATATTTTTATTTTATTTATTGCGAAGCACGCCCGCCTAATATAAAGCGATACTTTAAACGCGATTATCTCGAAATGACGTTTTTCAAGTTGGCGTGCCAGATTGAGAAAAAACTACTTATCCAATCGTTCTAAAATTTTAACACGTTGATCTACATATATTTCTGCTCAGAATGAACTACGGAAGGAATAATCGGCTTTCAATTTTTTGAGTTACAACTAATTGGGGAGGACAAAAATGCTGCATTTTCGAAAAAAATTCCGCCATTTTTTTATTTTTCAACCAATTTTTTACCTTTTAGTTCATTCCAAGGGCGATTTAATGCTGAATAAAATCCCATTTTTTTTTAGACGTTTCTGAGAGCAGTAATGATACACGCCGCGAATTTTCAGTGTTATGGAAAACAGTGGGCTAAAAAAAATCAAAAAATTTTTAGGTATACTTTCAGTTAAATATAATGTCAATGGAAAGTTTCATTAAGATTTATCTTTTTATTCAAAAAAAAAATCTTTGAAAATTTTTTTTTTTCAATTTGAAGGGGCTATGTCCCCTTAAATCATTTACAAAGCCATACTTGAACGAAATTGATCTCCGGAGCACGTAATAATTTGTAACACAAGTGGTTCGAGTGATACCGAGCGAGGTTGCCCAAACAACTATTTCTTTGTCATTATGTTTAGCATTGATCGATTTGGTATTAATCAACCAGTTGTGATATTAATTGTGAGAATATTTCAATACAAATCTATTAACCCTTTCAGAACTTTTCTTAAACCCAACTCACAAAAAAATAATTTGTGGTTTATTCTTAAATCTAACGAAGTGGTGACAATATATACCCAACAATAAATTCATTTTTTTATTATAACTATATTTTGTATTGAATACAATTAAATTACATACATAACGTTTGGTTTCTAACCAAAAAAGAAATATATTTCATTCAGCAAAATAAAAAATTAGTTATAAAATAAATAAAATCAAAATAAATAGGTAATTCACGGAATGAAAATAATAATAATTCGCAGATAGATTTAATAATTCAGTGTTTCAGTTTATGTGTTGGATTGCGGCTACTAAGAGTGGAATTTATAAAAACCGTTTCGTTTAGATAAACAGCACAAAAGCACTTTGCATTTTTCACAGTGTATGTGCGTCCGTTCTTTGCATTCAGGATATTTACAGCGAGATGCTTCTTTTTTACCATCATATAAAGGAAGATGATTATGACCTATAAACTAACTTCCTTGTTTGATCAAATTTTTTGTTTTTTGGCGTTTGCAATTATCTTGAGAGCTTTCGTTTAAGGCACAATCGTTTGGTGGTCTACCTTTTTTTCTTTCGGAGTTGGAATATATTAATAAATCCACAATTTGCAATTGGAAGTTTAATAAGTAGTATTTCATTTTCATGTTTTTTACTTCTCAACATCTCACGGCAATATTCAATCCAACTTGAACATATAGCAAAATCTAAGAAGTGCATGACTTTTAAAAGGTATCATTTGCTCATCGAAACTTAAATCTTATTCAGGCTCTAATTGAAATAAGCGAGTGCGAATCGCTTCCAACAGTGGACGTTGTTTATAATATTTATCCTTTTTATCTTCCACGGATACCGCCAAATTGTTAACAAAATGCAAATTTTTCCGTAAACTATGGAATCTGTTTTTAGACATCACCTCGCTAACGAATTTATTACCTATTAAATGATCCCAAGACATTTTTAACTGAGAAAATCCTGTACTTCCAAAAAATATATGTAGTCCAAGCAATTTCTTTAGCTCGGTGACATTGGTCGATTTGAAATTTGCCTGATTATTCTGCATTGCATACACATTTGTATAATGAACCATCGATTCAAAAAGTTCATCAGTAAAATATTTACTAAAATTTTTTCCTGGGCTAGATGAATACTAGCTCGTTTTCAGTATTGATGTCATGTGGATCAAAATTTGTTGGTGAAGGTTCGAAATTATTGTATTTCCACTTAATTTTATCTTTTGTAGTAATATTAAAGTGTTGAAATTGATCAATCATCTCAATCTCAATATTTGAGGCAACTTCATACTCGCCTAAATTAGAAACACTGGCAATTTCAATAAATTCTCCAATTTATGAGTTCATCTTCCAAAAGTTCATCAACGACGATTTGCTGTTCATCTTCAACCCGAGATTTGTGTTTTTTTTTAATTTCATTTCGGTTAGCATCAGCTTCGTGATTAACTGGCAACTGATTAGAGTTCTCTAGGAAGTCCCGATTCATCTTCGCTTGCCATTAATATATCATACGCCTCTTTATTCGTATACATCTTTGAACGGGGACTATTTATTACATATAAAGTAGACAAATAGGTAAGTTAGTCAATTTATCTGAAATTACAATTAATATTTACCATTTTAAATTTGTTTGTATAAAATTTTTTAAAACTAACGAATTACCCGGTGGTTTGACCCTAAAATATAAAATTTGCATTATACACCAGATCATAACTTTTGTACACAGGAATGTACTTTTACATTTATGTACATGCTAGCGTACGAGCTAAACTGTACATTACACCGTTGAGCTAAACTATACATTACACTGTACCTCATTGCCGTTGAGCTAAACGTACATTACACTGTACATCATAGTTACTCAAAAAATAAACTGTTTCATATTAAATATTAATGTTATTGAATAAATAATATTAAACTCATACATTAAACTTTGACAATGTATTTAAAAATAATAAAATACTTAATTACTTACCATGTAAATTTGGTTTAAAAGTACTACACTGTTGAGACAAAAAAACTCATCCATACCCCTTGACGTTTTCTGTGCATTAAATTTCGTAGCTCTATTCAAATATAATCGGGGAAAACGAAAACTGATAAATTGAGCAACAGAATGAGTATATTCTGGGGCGGTATGTTGTACCATCATTTCGAATCGAAATTCGAAAAAAGACGAATGGCGGTATGTTGTATCATTTTCGAAAAGCAAAAAGTATACAACTTTCACTTTTTCGATTCGGCTTTTTCGAATTTCGACTTTTTGCGATCGAAGTGATGGTACAACATACCGCCCTTGTTCTCTAAATAATAATGCCACTTGCGTTAATCTGTTATAAAAGTAGATGTACAGTGGTATGTACAGTTTTAACAAAAAGGGTTAAAAACTGTTTTCAAAAATATCTATGGATGTTTTGCATGAAAAATGGTACCAATTAACCAAAAATATGTTATAAATTGGTATGGATATAATTGGAAGAGTTCATGCGAACATGCTTTTGAATATTTTTAAATAAGTATTTACATTATAATTTTATATTCTCAACTCTTTTATTATATAACTTATAACTTCTTAAGAGTTCAAATAAAAATACATGAACGAGGGTTGTATTGGAAAATTTAATAATAGTATTCGTTCAGTACGAACGTTCAAATTTTCATTGAAATTTCAATAATGTTTTGCAAACCTTAAATTTATTTTCCATTGTGCGGCAGCCCAGTTCGTTTCTATCAGTAAAACTTTCGAATCGCAATAAAAGGTTATATTTTCAATTATGTACACGTTAAGCGGATTGAATTTCATTATTTATATCGCTTCGAAAATTAAATTTTCCTTTTTTTAACGTCTCGTTATGTTCAATACATACACATATTGCTTTCGATTCTGGGTAATATGGAAAATTCTAAAATTTCTTTAAATTCTCTTTTATGTTTTCATTATATAATTCATGTTTTAATAATCAATTTTGCTCCATGTTCAATGCGGGTTATTATCATAATTTGGGCGCGTGGTAAGATATCCAAAGTGATTTCTTGAAAGACAAAACAACTTAAATAAATTAGGTTATAAACTATGCATGTTTTCGATCATAATGGTTTGATTTTCTTTTTTATTGTAAATAATTTATGTTGTTTTAACAACCCAAACATAACGAGATGTGTGGGGGGGGGGGGGACGATCATTAAATATTATTTTTACATCAGTCACTATTCATTATAGGTATAATTTTACCCAAAAATTTATAATAATTTATATATGATAAATCACACTAGACATCTTGTTAGACAAACTTACACGCACACACACATAACACAATCAGTTTTCCGGAAAATTTAATCTCTATAGTCAAAACAATGTAGATCAATATATTCTATTAACTTTACGTATTTCGTCATAACACAAAAAACACTTTAGAAATATTTGTGTATGTATAATATGTAGTTTGCATAAATAAAATCGAATTTTTCGTAACCGCACACATAATTCAATTAAAAAGGAAAATATTAAATTAAATTAAAAATAATTTTATCCCTATTATCCTGATTAAATTATCATGAAGATGATCCTAAATTGTGCCTCATTTTCCATATCAATAAAAAACCTTGTACATATGTATATGTAACATGTATTCCCCAATTGCTAATTTATCCGACACAATAAAAAAACATCCTTGCTCGTCGGTTATGTACACAATCCAATTTTATTTTTTTATATAATGCTGTTTCTCCTCAGCGTTTATATGTTTAAGGAACGAATTAAAAAATATCGTGTTATCGGCAAATGATTTCTAGATATCAGCATAAACATATGCAAATAAATACATAGCAGATCCACTTTGACGATACAAAATGTTTTTGTTTAATTTATAACCTTACCAACCTCCTTATTCTATAGATGACATTTAATCCTTTCGTTTTGTGCAAATAGAAAAATAAAAAAAATGTTCATGACAACGTATTGAATTACCAAAACTAGAATACAGAAACTAAAAGTGTTTGTAACATCATTTTATATTTTTAATGAATATGGTGCAAAAGTACAAACACGTTGTTATGCATCAAGTGGATCGATTTCAAATACCTAGAGTTAGTTGAGAAAAACAAAAAATGAAACATTATTTCAACTTTAATCTCACTTTGTAATAATTGACAGAACAATTTTCCACATTGAAGTTAGATAACATTTCATATGAGTAAACTCGTTTATGTATACGACTAACATGAAAAAAAACTTGCTTTGATTAGAATAATATATGAAAATGAAATTTTCAAGTAACTGTGTACTGTCCTGTACCTCCCTAGTCCTCCTTCTTCAAAGTATCGTATCCTTCTCGTTATACAAACAACGAGTTCAAATAAAATTTTATTTGAAGCGAAACAAAAATTAATGAAAGGACAATGAATCCATTAATGGGGTTGGGTCAAAGTTATATGCTTTAAAATGTATGTCATGAATGTAGAAGAAGTGTCTTTGGTCTTCATTCGCACTTGTCGTCTCTTCAAAATATAGTTTAATATGAATAGGTGTTATTTTGTTTAAATTAATCGAGTTTTGCAATTTGTTGGTTGGAATTTCCCAATTACTTATTTTCTGAATTAGTACCAATGTTAGCACCTTAAAATATTCGTATAATTTTTCTTTTAATTAAAAATGTTGGAATGATGAGAGTAGTGAAAAAACAAAAATTATTTTTCAGTTTTCAAGTATTTTTTTCAACTCTTTGTATCGCGATATACTTTTTTACATTTTTAAATAAATCTTAAGGTGCCAGACTGCATTTCGGAGAACTTGGTTTCTATTCATGGTGCTGGAAAAAAATCGACTAGGTGATTAAACGTGTCATAAGTTGTATGTTCGTTTTTATTGTGGTCTCATCAAACCATACCCGTAGTTATCGGTTTTTCCCTCAATATTATAAAAACAAAAAAAGCATTAAGTATTTAATCATTTAAATACTATTAAATAAAATAATAAAATAAGTGTCGCCATTAAATGAACTTACAAATTTATTATTAATAATTATTTTTATTAACACTTGGCAGATAACAATTACGGACATTTCGAATATTATAAATAGAGAGATAAATGGCTGAACATCGCGTATTTATTGTTAAAAATTATTTTATATTTGTTGAAAGCTATACAGAAGTTGTCAGAAAATTTCGTAAAGAATATAAAGAAGATAAAATTGTCCGTCAATTGTGATCAATAGAAAAAATGATGCAAAGTTTATGCAAACTGATGGTTCGGTAAAAAATGAAAAGTCAAATGTAGGTCGTAATGGCCTAGCCATTCAGGAGAAAATATTGCTACTGTATGTGCTAGTGATATTGATAGTTCAATTACCGACCAAACGGCACAGTGGTTAAAGCTTTGGCGTTTGGATCGAGAGGTATCGGACTCGAATCCGTATTTGGGCAGGATGTAAAATCCTTTTTAAAATACTGTTATAAATTAAGTGCAACCTATACTAAAATAAACGAAACTACTTACAAACCAATCAACAAAAATCGGATCAGGTAAACCTGGGCGCCTATTATGAAATTGGATGGAAAATACGACATCGTCGTAAAATACGTTGTCGTAAAATTCGACCCGCGGTGGATTTTACCTATTATACAACTAAGTATTCAAACTAGCTGTCGGATATGACAGTGGAATTTTGTCGTAAAATCCGCTAACTCGCATTTTTATTTCGTAATAGTATAAAATCCGCGCGGATCGGATTTTTCTAGTTTCATAAGACGGGTTTTACGATGTCGGAAATATTTCATAATAGGCCCCCTGCTCTATGTGTGACGTTTCGACCTCTAAACCATGCCTATGACACAAATTAATATTAAAAACGGGTTTACCAGTTTTCAGTTTATAAAAAGAAAGTATTAATTGGATTTAATGTCATCCAGTGGGTTTAATGTCCTTTGGTCAATTATTACCCCCTTTCATTCACGCACAGAACACCCATTCACACAATTACAGTATACCACATACCACCTGCACATTGCAAGCTCCATGTCAACCTGTCCACTGACATGGACGGTGGGTCGGCGCTGAATTCTGCATTCCAACAGAGGGTCTTAGTTGTGTTTATCAACATCACCGATCGTAATCGATGACGAAAATTCGCTTTGCATCCAGCCTCTGGTGGGATTCGAACCCAGTACCTCCCGGTCCAAGTGTCGATTGTTAGTTTACTTAAAATATGGTGGTTTTGGCAAATTCATTGACTCCATTTATAAGCTAGAGATGTTTGCCAAACACCGACTTATTTCAAACGTATTTACGTATTTTCCGCCATCTTAAATAAGTATTCAAAACAGTCCCAATTGATTTCGCGGATTTATTTGTATAATTCATCATTTTACTTATTCAAATAAGTTTCCTCGCAGGTAACTTATTGGACAAGTTTGTGTCCAAAAATAAGTCGATGTTTGTAAACAGGGGTAGCCAGTTACAATGTAATCCTAAGTTTACTTAGCCGTTTCTATACTTAAAATTCTTAGCAATAAGTTTTGTTCTGCAAGCTGTTTTTTATGAAAATGGATAACGTAAAAACAGGTTTAGTTTTCTTATAATTGAAAAAGAGGGCTGTATCGATGGGTTTAACTTATTTGAAAATTATTTCATTTAATTTAATATTCGGACTACAAATTAATCGGTCGTTATTCAAAAAGTGGCTCTGACTATAACAAATTTTTTATAGTGACAGCTGATTTCCTTTGTTTCAGACAGATTAAACATACGCCGTATTGCTTTGAGTTTCATACAAAACATATTTTTTACGGTGTTGAATATGTCGGATGTTGTGATACCTAAACAGCATTTGCGGGAAGTGTTAACTTTTGGTTTTAATTGTGTACATGAAGCACATCGAATGCTTGTGGAAGTTTACGGAATGCTCCAACCGATAAATCATGTAGAGAACGGTTTCGACGCATCAAAAATGATGATTTCAGTGTTGAAGAAAAGGCTCGCTTGCGACAGCCAATAAAATTCGAAGACGATGAATTAGAGGCATTGATGAAGATCCAACTCAAACGCAACAGAAGCTTGTCAGTACATTAGAGATGACCCAACAACAGTTTCCGTACGGTTCAAATCTTTGGTCATGATTCAAAAGCAAGGTAATTTGGTCCCTTATTGGCACAGCTGCTTCATGGGGACGAGAAAGGGTTTTTTTTACATCGGATAGTGTCGAGAAGTGGATCTTGTAAGATAACCCCAAGAGGAAAAAATACTACGGTTTGCCCAGCTAATCGTTGCCATCGAAGCGATGCATACTAGAGATGGTCCGAATATGAAGAAAGGCATGACAAAGTTATTTTTCTGCATGACAACGCCCGGCCTCACGTTGCAAAAGTCGTTAAAAAATATTTGGAAACGATCAAGTGGAACATTTTACCGCAACCGCTGTATTCTCCGGACATTGCTCCTTCTGATTACTGGATATTTCGATGGGTGCAGCACGATTTGACAGTTTCACTTCTTTCGAAGAAATTAAAAATTGGCTTCAAACTTAGATCGCCTCAAAAAAACGAAACGTTTTTCTGAGATGGGATCCGAAAATTGCCTGAGAGGTAGAAAAAAGTCGGGACCATCGATGGAAAATATTTTAATTATCTGTTCATTCATTTTATTTTAAAATAAATGCGTTTTTTACATTAAAAAAAAGGATTGAATTAATTTGTACTACCAATACAAAATTTTATTCTAACCTAAACTGTTTAATGAGGGAGGTTTGATTTAATCTGAAAAACATATATATCCTAAATTTATGTTTTACTTTGCAATTACGAAGTACAGTACAGTAATGTAATCGTACGAAAAATCAAAGTTGGCTGTAGTTTTTTGGATTGGGGTTATCATCCAATGCAAAATTGTAAAACGTAATGTAATACAATGCGTTAAATATTTTTATTTACTTTATTTATTAACTAAACTGGCCCTTCTGAATTATTATGTGTTATTAAGCTGCGCAGAACGAACATAACATTGACTTTATTTTCATTTCGCAAGAACACTTTGAAAGGTTCGCTTAGTAATAAAATAAATGAAATGTTTTTAGGATATACGTGATTCTACAGTCTGATATGTGAATATTGATATACTTACAATAATTTGTTCTTAAAATTTCGGTATTTTATACTGGTTTAAGCCTATTTATTTAAAAATTTTCGATACATCAATGTGTCGCAACAGTTTTCCTGTGCATCATATGCAGGTTGATTCTGGCTTTCCTATAGGAAAAATATTTACATAGCATTTTTGTCAAAAATATATAATTTTCTGTCCTACTGAGAATTCATTGTTGATCTAAATCTTTATAATTAAGGAAGTATTTTTCCCGTATCAAAATTGGATAGGAATAATATTCCCAATACAATTTTGTTTTTCTAAAATTTACACCAACTGTTTACCATGGTACGCCAGAAAAAAAATTTATGCGACAAAAAATTAAATTAATTAAATTAACAATAAATAAAAAATTACATAAGTAAAATTTTTTGGAAAAAACTAAATTTAAAATAAAAAACTTACAGTTACCTATATAAAGCAAATAAAAAAATTGTATATTAAAAAAAACTGATGGTGCTTGGGAAAACTGTTGCGAAACATTGTCGTGTTAATAAATTTTAAATAAATAGGCTTAAACCAATTTTAAAATACCGCATTTTAAGAATAATTAAAGCCTAATAACACTTTATAATTAGTTATTTTTACCCGGTCTGGTGAAATTCATCTCAATTCCCTTAGACGTATCACTTCATGCGACGTGACTATGGATCTCCTGGTTACTAGATTTTAAAATCAAAATTTAATAAATAATTTTGTGTAAAACTCTCAATGAATTTTTTTTAAATCTTAGTTGGCTTCATTAGTTTGAATTTTTTTTTTATTTATTTGTCACGTCAAAATTTCAAGTCATAGAAATAGTCATTTGGAGTGATAGCAGTCGATAGGAAATTTTTATAAAGCAGCATGCTAAGATTTAAAAAACAGCCAGAACGACTTTATTGAACAATTATTTTGTAAATTTCGATTTATCTAGTAACCAGGAAAATGAGTCGTCACTTGAAGTGATGCGACTAGGGGAATAGGGGTATAAACGTTCACTAAAAAAAACGACTTGAAAATTTCTTTTTAGTCAAATCAATACCACTACAATAATAGGCCCTTTTTCTATATAGAATAATTACATGAGTTGGTGTAGGTAAATACAAACAAAAACATGGGCATCATAGGATGAACAAAAAATTACATGGGACGAAAAAAAAATCTTTACTTGTCCCAACAAATCTGGTTTATTATCTACAAACATAATTTATCTGAAGGATCACGATAAATATTGATATTTTGAGAAACATTTCCAATAAAAATATTTCTCTACTGAGAAACTTTTCATTTACTAATTTAGTGATAAAGCAATTATACAAGTTTTCAATGACACTTGCGCGTATAAATTTTTTAATTTCTCTTGGCTCTCGGCACTTGTATTATTTGTTTTGGTTTTGTTTCACGACATACAGTACCGAAGAAAAATATGAACTTAATTTCACACATTTTATTTGTGTAATGAATTTTAGATTAAAGGGTATAATATTTTGTATGTTACAATAAATTTTTTATTTATATTCGATTGTGTTTTGTATATTATGAAAATGAAACATAGGAATATTTTACACACATAATACACAAAATTATTATGTGTAATATTCTACCTTCTCAAGTTTCAATATCGTGGATAAACCGTATCCTAATTTTTAATCTTTACTGTAAATTTTACACAAGCCCACAAACATCCACTTGTCGATAAAATTGGTTTTTTTTTTTAGTAATTATGTACAACCAACTAAATCACGCAATTGGGCTTGTCATTAGTATTGATTGATTAAAATATATTTTGGATAATTACACCGTATTAATTAAAAATCAAGTTTTATTTGAACAAAAGTAAAACACAAAATATTTTGTTGTCATACGCAAAGACGTACACCCATGCCCTTCAACATATTTGGGTTTACTAAAAAAGTAAAAAAGCATGCAAGAGCGGCAGTAAAACAATCTCGTATATTTTTGTTTTTCTTTTATTTGTTGTTACGGTGTAAAACTAAGTTGCTGCTTTAATTGGAATATTACTAAATGAAAAGTTTTCTCAAAACATTTTTTTTTTAAATAATTCAATAACAAAATATCCCTATTTATTTTTGACAATGTATTATTCAATTTAACCTGAACAATACAAACTATTTATTAAAAATAATGAAATTGTTTTTTTGTTGCCATGTATTTTGGTTTCGTGTTGTATGGAATTCTTATTTCTTTTTGTATTTACATATACCAACAAAATTATTACAAGAAATGGCCTGTTATTGTAGTGGTATTGGTCAACAAATATGTGAAACAATTAGTGGATAACATGAAGGAACTTTTCAAAATCCAATTTAAGTTAGCTAAAGCTTTAAACAAAAAATTATTTTGCAAGCGAAAAGTGTTGTACTTTGTTTTTTTTTATTGTAATGGTTTTATCGTGATTGTTCCGTACATTGATCTATTTTCAGTACTCTCGGAACAATTACAATAAAACCATTGCAATAAAAAAAACAAAGTAAAATACAAAAATTCGTAAACATGAAAATTTAGTTGTGAGAATCTTAGATGAAAAATGTGAAAGAATTGAATTTCGTAGGCTAAGTAGTAATTAGCTAGTACTACAACTACATGGTATTGTTCTCAGTCGTCGAGACCTGTTGAGAAGACTGATTTTTTCAAATCAATAATCTCATCCGTTCGAAACTGATTGTTGTGATTTTTACAAATTGCCCATCTATAAGTCAAAAATTCGTAAAATGTTTGCAAAATCTAGAAGTGTAAAGAATGTTTGTAACATAAACCAAATTGTGTTTGAAAAATTAAAAACCGATTTTTTCTTGAATTATCAACCAAGAGATCGTAGAAACTTTCCATAAAAACAACAAACTCATTAGTAATAAGATACAATACATCAAGAACATTAACTCACCAAATTTTTTAGAAAATTTAAAACAATTTTGGAAAAAGTTTTCAAAACAGGTATGATTTTATTAAAACTAAACATTAAATATAATCAAATTTACTCACCATGTTTACTCAATGTATTAGATAATATTTTAACTAATTTTGAAAACAGATCTAGTCACACAAATTTTTTGTCTCCTTTGGAAACCCGTTTCGAATACAATGTGGTAAAAATAATTAATGGTAAACATAATCACAATTCTTATAATTCTTTTTATATTTTATAAAACGTATGTATATTGAGATATCTTCTACACTATGTAATCTAATATGTCATGTGATTTTTATAACATATAAAAAGAATTGTGATTATTTTTACCGTTAATTACTTTTTTCTAAAATTGAACTTAAACCCCTTTCAAAATAAACGGTTCATAGTAGTTTCTAAAGCTGATAATGGTAATGTGACAGTGTTAGTAAACAAATCGGACTGGTTAGAAGAAATGTCAACAATGTTACATGATAGAAGGATCTATAAACCTATTCAAAATGATACACTGCAAATATTCAACGGAAATGTCTATTCAACGGAAACTAAATAAGATGGTTAGTGATTGGGAAAGAAAAAAAAGATAACATTCAACGAAGGTAAACAATTAGCAGTTATCATACATTAGTAGCTAGACTTTATGGTTTTCCAAAAATATATAAAGAAAATAGTCTTTATAGACCAATAGTCAGTTCTATAAGTACACCTTTACCTTTATATCAGCTTTCTGCTTTTTTATCAAAACTTTTGAAAAAACTGTTGAGATCTTCTACATCAGTAAAAAATTCAGTAGATTTTAAAGACAATGTTTAAAATATTGTAAAGACAAGATTTTGTACCAGCATTTTTTATCGTTGTGTTGATGATATAATTACCGCAATTCCCAACGATAAAATTGATATTTTTTTTCAATTATTTAATGACTTTAACTGTAATATTAAATTTATTATAGAATTAAAAATTAATTTTAAAATAGCATTTTTGGATTTATTAATAATCCGTAGTGATAATGGATCATTGATGACAAATTGGTTTCATAAATCAACCTGGTCTGGTATTGTATTTCTCGTCTTCCTTTATCTTAATATAAACGAAACACAGTTAAATTATTAGCACAAAAAATTATCCAGTTATCCGATCCCATATTCCATTTAGATAATTTTCGACTTTTAAAAACCACACTTTATAATGATTATCTAAATTATTTTAACAATTCATTAGTTAATCCAATTATTTATCATTATATTGCTTATACTTTTAAAACTATTTGCCGTAGACACTTGGCGAAATGCACTAACACTTAACAAATACATTTCACTTAACAATTGTTTTTCTATTTCGCAAAAAAATTATTTTTGAATATTTTAATTAAAACATTTGTTCAAAATGTTTAAAAAATCACTCGATTGATTTCGACTTGTTCGGTCATCATCAGAAGTATCTACTCAGTAGATTCTCCTGAAGATGTTCTAACAAGTCAAAATCGATCGAGTGATTTTTTAAACATTTTGAGCTTAACATATTTTTTATTTAAAATATTCAAAAATATTTTTTTCCGAAATAGATAAACAAATGGTATCTTGCTTATATTAAATCGTTACATGAACAAATAGCTTATTGCTTATCTAAATTTCAGTTTAAAGTTGTCGGCAAAGCTCATCATAATTTAGAAAGGTCGTGATGTTCACCTCTAAAAGATCGCATAGAGTTAATGAACAAAAGAAATGTAGTTTATAAATGCACTTGTCAATGCAATAAATAGTGTATTGGGAGAGCCATCTACAATTTAAAGAGCCTTAGTATTAAATAGTGTATTTTATTTAGAGAGGAAACTTTTTCTACGTACCTACCAGATAAAACAACCAATTTTTGAATTAATATTTGTGAATAAAAATTTAATTGAGTAATTAAAATTTTTATTTTATACGATTAAGAACATATTCAAAAAACACATATATGAAAAACAGCCATTATTATATAAAATTTAATTAATTAAAATAAATTTTAATTAATAGGCATAATTTTATTGTTTTTATATAGAATTGAACTTAATGTTTAGTTGTGTGAGTTAGTCAAAGGTACGTAAATTAATTTTCCGCAAATTTTGCAAAATTCCAATTAAACAGTTCGATATGGATTGAGAAATCATTCCATAAAAACTTCCAATTGACTCCACAAAAAGTTTCTCTCTCGAAATCGAGCTCCATTCACAGTAATTGCATTGTTTTGTTTTCGAAAAATATGTACCAATTACGCCACCACACCAAAATCCACAAAATATAGTAACTTTTTTTTGGTTTCATTGTTTTTTCAAATAATTCACTGGGATTTTCTTCAGCCCAAATGCGATAGTTTTGTTTGTTGACGAAGCCGCCAATTTCAAAATGATCTTCATCGGTGAAGATAATTTCGTTAAAATTAAGATAAAGTCGTTAAAAAATATTTGGAAACGATCAAGTGGAACATTTTACCGCAACCGCTGTATTCTCCGGACATTGCTCCTTCTGATTACTGGATATTTCGATGGGTGCAGCACGATTTGACAGTTTCACTTCTTTCGAAGAAATTGAAAATTGGCTTCAAACTTAGATCGCCTCAAAAAAACGAAACGTTTTTCTGAGATGGGATCCGAAAATTGCCTGAGAGGTAGAAAAAAGTCGGGACCATCGATGGAAAATATTTTAATTATCTGTTCATTCATTTTATTTTAAAATAAATGCGTTTTTTACATTAAAAAAAAGGATTGAATTAATTTGTACTACCAATACAAAATTTTATTCTAACCTAAACTGTTTAATGAGGGAGGTTTGATTTAATCTGAAAAACATATATATCCTAAATTTATGTTTTACTTTGCAAGTACGAAGTACAGTACAGTAATGTAATCGTACGAAAAATCAAAGTTGGCTGTAGTTTTTTGGATTGGGGTTATCATCCAATGCAAAATTGTAAAACGTAATGTAATACAATGCGTTAAATATTTTTATTTACTTTATTTATTAACTAAACTGGCCCTTCTGAATTATTATGTGTTATTAAGCTGCGCAGAACGAACATAACATTGACTTTATTTTCATTTCGCAAGAACACTTTGAAAGGTTCGCTTAGTAATAAAATAAATGAAATGTTTTTAGGATATACGTGATTCTACAGTCTGATATGAGAATATTGATATACTTACAATAATTTGTTCTTAAAATTTCGGTATTTTATACTGGTTTAAGCCTATTTATTTAAAAATTTTCGATACATCAATGTGTCGCAACAGTTTTCCTGTGCATCATATGCAGGTTGATTCTGGCTTTCCTATAGGAAAAATATTTACATAGCATTTTTGTCAAAAATATATAATTTTCTGTCCTTCTGAGAATTCATTGTTGATCTAAATCTTTATAATTAAGGAAGTATTTTTCCCGTATCAAAATTGGATAGGAATAATATTCCCAATACTTTGTTTTTCTAAAATTTACACCAACTGTTTACCATGGTACGCCAGAAAAAAAATGTATGCGACAAAAAATTAAATTAATTAAATTAACAATAAATAAAAAATTACATAAGTAAAATTTTTTGGAAAAAACTAAATTTAAAATAAAAAACTTACAGTTACCTATATAAAGCAAATAAAAAAATTGTATATTAAAAAAAACTGATGGTGCTTGGGAAAACTGTTGCGAAACATTGTCGTGTTAATAAATTTTAAATAAATAGGCTTAAACCAATTTTAAAATACCGCATTTTAAGAATAATTAAAGCCTAATAACACTTTATAATTAGTTATTTTTACCCGGTCTGGTGAAATTCATCTCAATTCCCTTAGACGTATCACTTCATGCGACGTGACTATGGATCTCCTGGTTACTAGATTTTAAAATCAAAATTTAATAAATAATTTTGTGTAAAACTCTCAATGAATTTTTTTTAAATCTTAGTTGGCTTCATTAGTTTGAATTTTTTTTTTATTTATTTGTCACGTCAAAATTTCAAGTCATAGAAATAGTCATTTGGAGTGATAGCAGTCGATAGGAAATTTTTATAAAGCAGCATGCTAAGATTTAAAAAACAGCCAGAACGACTTTATTGAACAATTATTTTGTAAATTTCGATTTATCTAGTAACCAGGAAAATGAGTCGTCACTTGAAGTGATGCGACTAGGGGAATAGGGGTATAAACGTTCACTAAAAAAAACGACTTGAAAATTTCTTTTTAGTCAAATCAATACCACTACAATAATAGGCCCTTTTTCTATATAGAATAATTACATGAGTTGGTGTAGGTAAATACAAACAAAAACATGGGCATCATAGGATGAACAAAAAATTACATGGGACGAAAAAAAAATCTTTACTTGTCCCAACAAATCTGGTTTATTATCTACAAACATAATTTATCTGAAGGATCACGATAAATATTGATATTTTGAGAAACATTTCCAATAAAAATATTTCTCTACTGAGAAACTTTTCATTTACTAATTTAGTGATAAAGCAATTATACAAGTTTTCAATGACACTTGCGCGTATAAATTTTTTAATTTCTCTTGGCTCTCGGCACTTGTATTATTTGTTTTGGTTTTGTTTCACGACATACAGTACCGAAGAAAAATATGAACTTAATTTCACACATTTTATTTGTGTAATGAATTTTAGATTAAAGGGTATAATATTTTGTATGTTACAATAAATTTTTTATTTATATTCGATTGTGTTTTGTATATTATGAAAATGAAACATAGGAATATTTTACACACATAATACACAAAATTATTATGTGTAATATTCTACCTTCTCAAGTTTCAATATCGTGGATAAACCGTATCCTAATTTTTAATCTTTACTGTAAATTTTACACAAGCCCACAAACATCCACTTGTCGATAAAATTGGTTTTTTTTTTTAGTAATTATGTACAACCAACTAAATCACGCAATTGGGCTTGTCATTAGTATTGATTGATTAAAATATATTTTGGATAATTACACCGTATTAATTAAAAATCAAGTTTTATTTGAACAAAAGTAAAACACAAAATATTTTGTTGTCATACGCAAAGACGTACACCCATGCCCTTCAACATATTTGGGTTTACTAAAAAAGTAAAAAAGCATGCAAGAGCGGCAGTAAAACAATCTCGTATATTTTTGTTTTTCTTTTATTTGTTGTTACGGTGTAAAACTAAGTTGCTGCTTTAATTGGAATATTACTAAATGAAAAGTTTTCTCAAAACATTTTTTTTTTAAATAATTCAATAACAAAATATCCCTATTTATTTTTGACAATGTATTATTCAATTTAACCTGAACAATACAAACTATTTATTAAAAATAATGAAATTGTTTTTTTGTTGCCATGTATTTTGGTTTCGTGTTGTATGGAATTCTTATTTCTTTTTGTATTTACATATACCAACAAAATTATTACAAGAAATGGCCTGTTATTGTAGTGGTATTGGTCAACAAATATGTGAAACAATTAGTGGATAACATGAAGGAACTTTTCAAAATCCAATTTAAGTTAGCTAAAGCTTTAAACAAAAAATTATTTTGCAAGCGAAAAGTGTTGTACTTTGTTTTTTTTTATTGTAATGGTTTTATCGTGATTGTTCCGTACATTGATCTATTTTCAGTACTCTCGGAACAATTACAATAAAACCATTGCAATAAAAAAAACAAAGTAAAATACAAAAATTCGTAAACATGAAAATTTAGTTGTGAGAATCTTAGATGAAAAATGTGAAAGAATTGAATTTCGTAGGCTAAGTAGTAATTAGCTAGTACTACAACTACATGGTATTGTTCTCAGTCGTCGAGACCTGTTGAGAAGACTGATTTTTTCAAATCAATAATCTCATCCGTTCGAAACTGATTGTTGTGATTTTTACAAATTGCCCATCTATAAGTCAAAAATTCGTAAAATGTTTGCAAAATCTAGAAGTGTAAAGAATGTTTGTAACATAAACCAAATTGTGTTTGAAAAATTAAAAACCGATTTTTTCTTGAATTATCAACCAAGAGATCGTAGAAACTTTCCATAAAAACAACAAACTCATTAGTAATAAGATACAATACATCAAGAACATTAACTCACCAAATTTTTTAGAAAATTTAAAACAATTTTGGAAAAAGTTTTCAAAACAGGTATGATTTTATTAAAACTAAACATTAAATATAATCAAATTTACTCACCATGTTTACTCAATGTATTAGATAATATTTTAACTAATTTTGAAAACAGATCTAGTCACACAAATTTTTTGTCTCCTTTGGAAACCCGTTTCGAATACAATGTGGTAAAAATAATTAATGGTAAACATAATCACAATTCTTATAATTCTTTTTATATTTTATAAAACGTATGTATATTGAGATATCTTCTACACTATGTAATCTAATATGTCATGTGATTTTTATAACATATAAAAAGAATTGTGATTATTTTTACCGTTAATTACTTTTTTCTAAAATTGAACTTAAACCCCTTTCAAAATAAACGGTTCATAGTAGTTTCTAAAGCTGATAATGGTAATGTGACAGTGTTAGTAAACAAATCGGACTGGTTAGAAGAAATGTCAACAATGTTACATGATAGAAGGATCTATAAACCTATTCAAAATGATACACTGCAAATATTCAACGGAAATGTCTATTCAACGGAAACTAAATAAGATGGTTAGTGATTGGGAAAGAAAAAAAAGATAACATTCAACGAAGGTAAACAATTAGCAGTTATCATACATTAGTAGCTAGACTTTATGGTTTTCCAAAAATATATAAAGAAAATAGTCTTTATAGACCAATAGTCAGTTCTATAAGTACACCTTTACCTTTATATCAGCTTTCTGCTTTTTTATCAAAACTTTTGAAAAAACTGTTGAGATCTTCTACATCAGTAAAAAATTCAGTAGATTTTAAAGACAATGTTTAAAATATTGTAAAGACAAGATTTTGTACCAGCATTTTTTATCGTTGTGTTGATGATATAATTACCGCAATTCCCAACGATAAAATTGATATTTTTTTTCAATTATTTAATGACTTTAACTGTAATATTAAATTTATTATAGAATTAAAAATTAATTTTAAAATAGCATTTTTGGATTTATTAATAATCCGTAGTGATAATGGATCATTGATGACAAATTGGTTTCATAAATCAACCTGGTCTGGTATTGTATTTCTCGTCTTCCTTTATCTTAATATAAACGAAACACAGTTAAATTATTAGCACAAAAAATTATCCAGTTATCCGATCCCATATTCCATTTAGATAATTTTCGACTTTTAAAAACCACACTTTATAATGATTATCTAAATTATTTTAACAATTCATTAGTTAATCCAATTATTTATCATTATATTGCTTATACTTTTAAAACTATTTGCCGTAGACACTTGGCGAAATGCACTAACACTTAACAAATACATTTCACTTAACAATTGTTTTTCTATTTCGCAAAAAAATTATTTTTGAATATTTTAATTAAAACATTTGTTCAAAATGTTTAAAAAATCACTCGATTGATTTCGACTTGTTCGGTCATCATCAGAAGTATCTACTCAGTAGATTCTCCTGAAGATGTTCTAACAAGTCAAAATCGATCGAGTGATTTTTTAAACATTTTGAGCTTAACATATTTTTTATTTAAAATATTCAAAAATATTTTTTTCCGAAATAGATAAACAAATGGTATCTTGCTTATATTAAATCGTTACATGAACAAATAGCTTATTGCTTATCTAAATTTCAGTTTAAAGTTGTCGGCAAAGCTCATCATAATTTAGAAAGGTCGTGATGTTCACCTCTAAAAGATCGCATAGAGTTAATGAACAAAAGAAATGTAGTTTATAAATGCACTTGTCAATGCAATAAATAGTGTATTGGGAGAGCCATCTACAATTTAAAGAGCCTTAGTATTAAATAGTGTATTTTATTTAGAGAGGAAACTTTTTCTACGTACCTACCAGATAAAACAACCAATTTTTGAATTAATATTTGTGAATAAAAATTTAATTGAGTAATTAAAATTTTTATTTTATACGATTAAGAACATATTCAAAAAACACATATATGAAAAACAGCCATTATTATATAAAATTTAATTAATTAAAATAAATTTTAATTAATAGGCATAATTTTATTGTTTTTATATAGAATTGAACTTAATGTTTAGTTGTGTGAGTTAGTCAAAGGTACGTAAATTAATTTTCCGCAAATTTTGCAAAATTCCAATTAAACAGTTCGATATGGATTGAGAAATCATTCCATAAAAACTTCCAATTGACTCCACAAAAAGTTTCTCTCTCGAAATCGAGCTCCATTCACAGTAATTGCATTGTTTTGTTTTCGAAAAATATGTACCAATTACGCCACCACACCAAAATCCACAAAATATAGTAACTTTTTTTTGGTTTCATTGTTTTTTCAAATAATTCACTGGGATTTTCTTCAGCCCAAATGCGATAGTTTTGTTTGTTGACGAAGCCGCCAATTTCAAAATGATCTTCATCGGTGAAGATAATTTGCTTGCAGAAATTCTCATTTTCTTGTTTTTCTATGGCCTAATTAACGAATTGCCGACGTAATGTAAGTATAATACCCTGGGTGTTCGGCGCATTTTCTCTACCTTATTTTAAACGAAATTTTTTCCAACTTCTGAATAACTTTCACCATATTTAAAATAAGTTTTAAAACACGTTGTTCAATCGTATATATCTCCATTTTCACTATCCGGAATGTTAGTATTTGTCATCTGTCAAATAACATATGAAACTAGTACGAAAAATATAAATGGCGGAATATTTAAAAAGATACCTCAAATTTGAACACCGGTTATTACACTAAATAAATTAGAACGTAATAATGCTAGTGCTCTTTCTGTACATTTACAATATTGAAGAAAATCAGACAAATTGTTCAACTAGAATTTTTATAAATGATCAATACTAAGAGAAATGGTTATGGAATAAACAAACAATCTGATTGTACGAATTGACAAAATATGTACTTATAAAACAATCATTTATTGTAAATATTTTTTGTTTTTTTCTAATTAGTTTATCTTTAATATAATTATGTTTTTGTATTACATTCACATGGATCTTTTATTGAACTACTCTATCTTTTGTATGTCATACATCATATCTAAGACTTTTTCTTTTTTCCGTTTTTAAGTTAAAATCAAGTTTTCCAAAAAAATCTTTTTAGGGCCAACCATAAAAAAGTTATAAAATTAAAGAAAAATAAATATTTTGACGGCACTAATTTATAATGACATTCCAGCGATATTAGTCGTAACGAGTATCCCGTAAATATTGTTTAATGTTGAATGACAGCTATTTGTTATAATGACAGCTATTCATTGTTTTTTTATTTTTTTAGATAGCACGATACATATTTCAATGTTTGTTTAAGTTTGAACGTAAAATTTCGCTCCAATAATTTTTATTAAGTGACAATTCATATTTAACGAAGCTTCGTTAAATTTTTTGATTTAAATTAATTTTTCCATGGGCGAAAGCACAGAAATGCCATTTATTGCAAACATAATTTTTTTAAAGTTACGTTTATAATTTTTTTTAGTTTTTGTATGATTACCCATTTAGTTTTCATGAGAATACCTCTTTTCTATTATAAAGAAATTCAATTTTTTTTTTACAACAGTTTTATATTGTCCATTTCTGGGTGCCTTTTAGGTTACAATTTTTTTCATATAAAAAACTTTTATTTGCTTTATATAATTGTAAGTTTTTATTTTATTAATTTATCCCCAAAAATTTTATCATATATTGTAATTTTTCATTTATTGTTAAGTTTTTCTTTTTATATTTGTTGTAAAATGTTTTAATTTTTCCGTGCTGATGATGCACAGAAAAACTGTTGATGAATTTTAAATAAATAGGCTTAAACCAGTTTAAAAAACCGCATTTTAAGAATAATTAAACGCCTAATAACTCTTTATAAAAAAATTGAGATCATTCCAAAACAAGACGTGTTTACCAGCCGACCTAGAGATAATACTGGATTTTTTTGTTTTATTTCTCCACATACGGAGATAGACGATACGAATGGGGAGAAGAAACCCAGTAGATAAGTGTGTCAAAATAATTTACAAAGTCTTCTGTTTTCCATTTTATTTTTAGTATTAAGTAGTAACGTCTTAATGGTATGTATTATGAAAATTTTACCTCGAAACGAACGATTTAAATTTAAACGAATGTTAAGATGATAAATTTCATAAATTGTAAAAGTACAATGTTTAATTTTTGTCGAGAAATCTTTTTATTCTTTAAACAATTGAAAGCTAACTCCTTATGCAATTTAATATTTAATGAAAGGTAAACCTTAGAACGTATGTATTACAAAATACGATATTACAAAAATCTGAATCTGGAAATGAAAATCAACAATAAGAAATAAAATATGATCTTGTGTTCATTCAAAAGTCGAAATACAACTTACAAAATTCATTATGTTTTATAAAAGGTTTATAAATTACGTAATCAAAATAAAGTACCTCTAAGAACCTGTCAAAATAATTATTTCTAATGAAATAATTTTGACAGGGTTAAATTATCACAGTATTCGGATAGATCCTAAGTGATAATAATCTGTTAATTTACAATTGACTTGAACTGGGGCATTTTATATCTCGTTTCTATAGAATAAAATTTGACACTGATTCACTTTTTACGTTATGTAGCAGCCTACTATAAAACGTATTTCACGAATTCTTTAATTTACGGTACTTTAGGCAACAAGCCTTATTCTCAAGAATCACAACAATAAGAAAGAGTTCACGAAATCACGAAATAAATTTGTTAAATAAATAAACTTTTTAAAATATTTTGTAAAGGTTTTATAGTTTTTCCTAATCTTAATAAATTGATAAAAGTGTTTTTTCTACTACAATTAATAAAACCTACCTTTTTTCATTGAAGTTTATTTATATTGGTTGCGTTAGAGATTATATATAGTAGATTATCCATGAAGGGAGTAAAGTAAGAGATTATTATTATTACTCGAGTAAGGAAATTAAAAGGCCAAGGATGGTAACAGAACAAGACCAATAATCTACGTTTACCCCGAACCACATTCGATATTTCTTCTACATCACAATTTGTATTGAAAATATTACTTTTTAAGCAAGTAATTTGTAGTATATACATAAATTTTTATCCACATAAAATATACCCACGAGAAATTATTGTGTTTGAATGTGAGTATTCAATGAAAACTCGTTTTGACAAATAATCAATTTTTTCTCAATAAGTTCCGTTATTTGGAAAATTTACATCGATTATGGGCATGATATAAATCTTGATACACCTCCAGATATTGCTGAGTCAGCAAAAAATGATTTAAATTTGTTACCCACTAACTCTAGAGTATACGACACGTGGTATCCTAATTTTATCGAACGGCATACGAAAAATAAAATTAAAAATGTCAGTGAAAATGTGATTTTGGTGTATTTTGAAAATGATTTACAAGATATCATTAGTTCGAGTTTGTGGGCGGCTACTCATTCAATGGTGCCGTCAACTTTAATTTGCGGCACTTCAGGTAATTATTTTAAACTACTAAAATTTACTTCCTCGTAACTAGAACTCTGTCATAATTTTCGCATGATGTATCTTTTTACTTTGAAAGTATTTTACCAGAAGAAGTTTAACCGGAGGATTTCGATATATAAATATAATAAGTACCAGAGTAAATCTTGAGTGCAGCACTAGTTAAGTTAAATGAAAATTTTCTCGTTGTTTTTATTTATTCAATATTTTATTTATTCGATTAATTCATAAAAATTTTATTTTTACATTAGTATCGCAATTTTGTATGTTAAACCACTAAAATAACACATTTATGTGTAAGAAAAGCTCTGAGAAAAGCAAAAAGTATAAAATATTTTGAGATTATTTTCCGTTAAAACCCGATAAGCCGCTCTAATGGGTTCTTCAGATTTTTCATTGAAATTATTTTCCAAATTAAAGAGCAACAAGTTGCAAGTTGTTATTGCGCAATTTTATTATGGAAGGTATTACCAAAATATTTCCTTACAGTATTTATAGTTTACATGGGTTGTAATGGGTATGGGATCAATTCAATTATTCTGAAAAAGCAAAACTGAAAGGAACAATGCGTACGTAAAAGAAGAACAGAGCTAATTGATACCGACGAATGATAAATTATGTTTGGAACTAGTTCGAGAAACGGGTTACCTGCAGCTTAAAAATATATAACTTTAGTATACTCGCTTAGGGCCATAAAGCGATTATCGAACCAAGAGTTTTTTAAATCATGATTCGTATTCGCAGAAATTCAGAAACACTCGTGCAAGAATGTAAGAGACCCATATCATGAGCAAATGCTATTATCCCTTTAAGGCTGCGCAAATATGTTTTTAATATAAATTAGAAATAGCCATTGGACTCAATACTGACTTTTGCGGTACAATGTACTTAGGTCGGACAGGCTACATTTTTACCATATACGATCTATCAAAACAGAATGCAAGTAATAGTATTAATTGCAATCCCGAGATCGCTCCACTTTTTTGAGTGCCGTAGTTCCTTGATTGTACAAAGAAAACTCCATAAAATTATAAATTTTTAAATTTAAAACAAATTTCCTGATTCAAAATTCTATTAAAATATGTTACAATGGGATGTGAATGACTATGTAGTAAATTGTGAGAAAACAATGAAAATAGGAAATAAACAGCCATTTTGAGAATTCGTGATAGTGGTTTCACACTTTATTAATAGTTAGAATACAATAATTGTTACTCTTACTTTCGAATTGCACACAGTATAAACAATAGCTTTGTACCAATTGAAAACTGGAATAGAAGTAACATAATTACTTATTATAGATTTACTTGTGGTTTAGGTATGATTT
This sequence comes from Nephrotoma flavescens, assembly GCA_932526605.1. NCBI lineage: Eukaryota > Metazoa > Arthropoda > Insecta > Diptera > Tipulidae > Nephrotoma > Nephrotoma flavescens. Next base: position 107,248,292 of record OW052222.1, read on the forward strand.
ATTTTACTTGGTTTTTTTAAGACAAGTATTATGATTAGAATTTTTCATCATTTTCTGCCTCAGTAAAAATGCATTCATATTATTTATTTGAAAATCAGTTTTCTTTAGTTTATTTTATTGTTTTTCAGATACATTTAAAATCCCAGGGTTTAAAATTTATAAGATCCATGGCTGCAATCGCTATTATTAATCCAGTTTTATAAAATTCGGGAAAATTTGATTTCTTAAATAACTGTCAAATATATGTTCAACTGCTCGAGCCATATATTACTGTACCTTTATATCCCTTTCGTGATTTACTAACACAATTGTGCGAGTACGGCAAAAGTACCAAGTCAAAAATTTAATTTTTGTATATGTTTTGAACCAACTTACACATTTACGCATTCCTTTCAAACTTATTTCGTCCGAAAAAAACACTATAACTATACATACAATTGTGTTGGTTGTACTTCAAATCAAGCGAAATTTTTTATCAAAAACGCCATTACATACTATGATTTTTTACTCACACATTTGTGTGGTTTGGACTTTAATTTAGAAAGTTTTTTATTTTTTTTTGGTTGAAAAAGGGATATTACCTAGAAAATCGGTTTGTATACTATATTTGAAAATAGTAGTTAAACTTGCAATTTTAATGGCATCAACCGAGTTAAAGAAAACGTTATTTGGAATACATTTTGATAAACTGAATGAAGAGGCGTTACGAATAACGCATAAATGACGAATTCAACCTTCCACAATCATCTTTTTAAAGTAAATACTGAAACAGTTTGCAATATGTTTACAATCCGCGAGCAAATTATAATTTTCTCATGACTTTGTCAGAACAAGGGGTGACTAAACGTTTGTGGTGCCGCTTGAACGGGCGGTGAAAGTTAAAACTAACGATTTTTTGGAAAATGTGCGGTATTTTCTGTTGAAATCGATCCACCGGAAGTTACAGCTCCCGTAGAAAGAAAGCATTTATAAGAAAAACGCCAATGAACACAAAGATTCGAAACTAAATTTGTAACAACATTAGTACACATGATTCTTCTTAATTCTAAGCGTTTTTTAAAATTCGGCCTCTCTCCAATGCAGACGGTTTGGTCGATCAGGATCAAAATTCACTTAAATTTTCTTCACAAATTGTAATTTGACAAACCGGAAGTGGCAGTTTCCGTAAAAGCTTTTCTGTTTTTTTGGAAATATTTCGAAAAGTGTAACATCTACGAAAAATAGTTTCTATTGATTTTTTTTCAAATAATCGTTTTTATATGAATTTTTTTGCAGATATTTTTAAAAGTGGTAGAATTTACGGCTCCCTGAATTAAAAAAGGCTGACTTGAAAATGGTGTTTTTCTGACTTAAAACCAGCGAGTTTATTTCATTTTAAAATCTGTAATGAAAATGAAATAAAAAAGCTGACTTCATTAATGCATACCATAAACCATTTTGAAAATGATTTAAGAAGTGTGTTTATACATAAATAGCATAAAAAGCTCACTTGCCCCATGTTTTATATTTTTATTCGTGAAACGCATACATTTCTATGTGTATTAAAGACAAATGTAAATTTTATGTTTATAATATGAAATAAAATATGCATATTTTGAAAATGACATAAATATGTCTTTCTTGTGTCAGTTTGAAATTAAATTTGTTTTTATAAAACACCTTTGTTAAGTCAGAAAATTTGTTAAAACATGACTTAAAAAAGGTCTCATTTTTTCATATAAAAACTTCTTTTCCACCTTTTTAATTTTAGACTTTTTAATTCAGGGATTCAGAATTTACTAAATAAATAGTAATGAACTACAAGATTCTAAATTAACCTTGCTACAAAATGGGTTAAAATAATTATTCCGAAATATTTCTAGAAACTGGGAAATTTTAATAACTTTTAGCTGTTTCAATAAAGTAAAGTGCCAATTAAGAGAAATGGCAATTTTTAATTAAAAAGATTGTTTTACCCAGTCTTGAAAAAATTTTGTTTCAAAATCATAAATTTCTTTCATATTGTAAATTATTGGATAAAGTGATTCTGGTATTCCCTGTGACGTGCTAAAACTGTTTATTTAGCAGTTTTGTAAAAACGATTTTTATTTTGGTCCATCGAAGAAAACCTTTTTATAAAATTGAAATTATTAGTACAGTTTTATAAATTGGGAATTCTTTATTCTTCAATCAAAATTGGTTGGAAAATTTCAGGGAAAACCTAGATAGTGCTGCAGATCGTGATTTGTGGTGAACGGAAAACAATCCCTTTAAGAAAAAAATATTATTTTTCAAAGTCTAAAATTTTGAAGTACGGTTAATTATTCTGAACCAATCTGTAAGGCATTTTGTAGTTTTCATTTGGACTCTGTTTCTATACGGCTGCCGCTATATTACATCTCCTATTGGATTGGGTTCCATTCCCTTAAAATTCTCGTCTCTCACGCCAGCTTTTAGAAAAAATTATTTTATCCGAAACTAACTTATGTTTATATTGCCTACAGGTTGCTTTTACCAGGTACGGCACTGGCCCGGTTATAAAGATTACAATTAAACATTTATTATTTTTTATTTATTTATTGAAATGGTTTTAATGCCTAAAATGCCAAAATCAAACTATCGTAAAAGCAAACACTGTAAGAAACCCAAAATATGTCTAACTACTCGCTTTTAGGTTCATGTTTTAAGTAAAATCTATAATTTCTACCGAAAGTTTTATTAAGTTATTTAACAATATAGGCCGAAATAATAAAGAGGCAATAGAGATTAGAAATAGTTAATTGGTATTTGATATTTTGGTTTTAGGAATTGGGAAAATATTTCAATAGCATTTTTACCTGATTTATGCTGACCTAATGATAGAATCAGTGTGGCATAAAAATATTTGCAAAAAAATACAAATGCTAGAACAAAGTGCTAGAAAAATTAGTTCCCCAATTGCATATTACCAGGGAAAATCAGAATATACTGATACAGGATGTTGTACAACTTTTAAACGAATCACAATATTATATTTTGTATTTATTAATGATTATTCGTATTTGGTTTCGAATACTATGTATGAAATATGATTTTGATTAAGTTGCTACCTCTGGCTTAATATTGCCGAAGACAATATCAATTTCGAATATTATTGTTAAAAATCGAAATTGCGGTTAGTTTGTTGGCTAAATCAGGTGATCCTGTGGGGCACAAAAAAAACGTTAGCAAAATAAAAACAAATAGGAATGTTGTACGAGCAATCATTTGTAAGGAACATTTTTAAATAATTTCATTAATCACGGAAAGTTTGATTCATAAGCAATTCTGACTAATTATTTGAGATCAATAACACGGCTACATGTTGAGATACATATTTTTAAACTTTTAGTAGAAAACTTCTAAAATAAGTTTAAGTCATGTATGAATAATTAAATAATGTTCAAATAAATTTACTCTACTTAAGTTTATTTTATTTAAGTTAACACTTAAAAGTAGAAAGGTATAAATTGTGTCGTTTGTGTTTGTGTTATTCTTTATAATATCTGACGGGTTTCAAATATGAACTATAAATACTATGAATAAATAAGCATACATATATTACAACCGATAAAGTTTATAAGGTTACTGGAAACAGAATATAAATTTTAGGGCTTAATGTGCAATAATAACGTGTTCTTATACATATATATTCGTACTATAGATATACAAAAGGCAACAAATATTTCAATCTAATTTTACACAATTTTGTCAATATTATATTAACACGATCGCATGCACGTACATACATACATACATATATGTTTTCTCATAGAACACAAGCCAATTTTCTCTTATCTACAATAACAACGAACAGCAATTTTAATACTGTTGTCCCAATTTAATAATTTTCCTTAAATACAAATTCAAATCGAAACCTAAAATCTTTCTATTTTCTACGTTGCGTCATTTTCCTCTCGAAATATATATATTCTTCTAGATGTATATATGTATGTATATGTATTAGATATATACAATGTAAAGATATTTACTATGTAAAATAGTTCAGATTTGTCAAATAGATTAGGCAGAATATGACAACAACAATAAGTTCATACAAAAATTTGCCTTCCAGGGATGAACGTGTATTACGAACTTCTTCATAACACAAAATTATTACAGAATTAATTTAATTAGATTTTCATTCCTTAAAATACTCATATATTATACAGACACATGTACACCAACCAAACGAAATAAAAAACAAATCCTTCTAAGTATATAAACAAATAAACTTAATAAATTTAAGTCGATGGAAATCTTTTACCTGTATTTTATTTAATATAGGTATGTTTAAAGGAAAACATATTTTTAAACGGAAAAACTCAGTTTCCTCACATTAATTAAATCATCACATATAATATTTAGATATATGCATGAATATTCATACCAAAACTTGTCGAGCGTGTTAAAAATTATGTGTGGTTTGGTGAATTTTTTTAATTATTGGGTACTTACGTTTTATTTTAAAGGTTTTATTGTTTTTGAATAATTCCAGACAACCAAGCAATGAAAGCTCAAATTACATATTACTTTTGAAGATACACACTAATAACATTTTGGGGTAGAAAGCACAATTTTCACTTGTGAACACAATTTTATAATTTTTCGCACTTTCACCACTGTATAATTTATATTTCCTTCCGTTTGCTTATTTATATGTAAGAACATTCAACTAGCACTTACTGGTTATAAAATATTACACGAATACACTTTGATCTTTTTTTTATAAATCGCACAGAACCGGATAAACTTGTGCAAATAAATTTCTTCCTTATTTCTAATTAATTTTTTACTTTATTTCACTGAGTGACGAATACAACATAAAACCAACAACCAAACAAAAAAATAATTAAACTTTTTTATAACACTTTTCCAATTTCCATACATATATTATTGTAATCGTTTTAATCCGGACCGTTCAGAAAAATTGAAAAATTTGTTTTTTTATTTGGGATAAACAAACGAACTCTAAAGTCTGTATATAGGAAATTTGATTTTCCTTTTCCTGCTTAATTTTAAAACCTTTTTTTTTTAATTTTTTGCCCCACACACAATATCCGAAAAGACGTAAACACCGAACGACAAAATCATTCCCCTAAGCAAGGGAGAAACACTCCAAAATAAAAATATAAATAAATACAAATTGACTGACTTTTCACAAAAAAAAAATATTTGTTTATTAAAATATTGCTGAAAATCAAACTTATTAGGTACACACACGGCGGAACGATCCTATTTGAATGAAATTCCGTCAAATACTGAAAAAGAAAAACCAAATAATATACGAAAACACAAAAATGTTGAACAAAAAAACGGAAAAATCTTCCAAACGCAAAAAATACATACTGGTAGTTTCATTTTGATACGAACAAAAATATTAGGGGAAATTTCAATTTTCTTTTATTCACATTGTTCGGTTGTTCATCAATGAGATGCGTATGGGTGACGCACATCTCCAATCTAATATTTTATATGTTTGACTCGTTTCGTTCTGTACCGCTTTGGTTGATAACATCGAATGATTTGAATTCCCGGGGTACAAAAAGACCGGGACAGAAAGAGATTTCCCCGCTTACTTATCATATAGTTTTTGGTTTTCCCCGTTACTAAAAGGATATAAACCAAAAATAATCCATGGTAGTTTATCAGTTATAAAATATATATACAACATAAGGATAAGACATTTAAGGCTTTGGTATGGAATACCGTATAATATTTAGATTTCATTATTTAGTATGATCTCGTTTTACAGATATACAGGACATTTCAATTCAGCCACAGACACCTATATTTTTCACGACTCAGTAATACTTGTTTTACTAAACATGCAAACGATCTATTGAATTTGGATGGAAAATGAAACAATGTAATTTAATGTTTATAGTTTCAATAATTCACATTTATTTTGAATTCAATTGTATAAAATTATAAATTTTATTTATGTAGTTATAAGTTTTGGGTTAAATTAAAATAAATAATAATACATTTCATGTGTAGTTAAATAATAATTATACATTTAATGTTTGCTTAATTCAATATTACATCACTATCAATAAATTCTATACTGCTAACATAAAATTTTAACTACAGTAATAATTATTATCATGATCATAAGTTTTTAAAATTAATTTTAATACATTTATGATAATATTATTTATCAGTTTATCACACTTATGGTTTCCTAAAATCGTACATAAAATCTATAAAAAATTAACTAGCTTCCGTTTATTGAAATTTGTAGTGGCATAATTGCGGTTCACTTGCTTACAATAATTCAAAATAATTATGTTTGCCATCGAAGAAAGCAACATTTTAAAAATATTAAGGTTCGTTTGGCCACATGAACATATTAGTTTGTTGGTATCGATACAAAAATTGTCTTGTTGTACACTATAAATTGTTAATTTATGCAAGATCATACTTTGGTTACTTTCAGAGAAATACTTGGCTTTTACGTCATCATGGCGAATAATTTCCTGAAATATGGCGCATGCATGAAAAAAGAATTGATAAACAACTTCTGTTGATTGCACTAAACCACCCCTTTGTAAATAATCAAAATAGGTGTCATCAGCTTTAATTCCAATTTCCTTTATAAAAATCGTTTGGCACTCGGAACACTGAATCTTTTTGCGAATAGAATGTGCAGCGAAGCCACACACATAATTATTAGATACTTCATCAAGCTCAACGTTAGCCAAATATTCAGTGTCAAATATTTCCTTATAGGCAGATATGGATATGTCATCTGAAATATTTGCTTGTTCAAGTTCTCGAGAATTTTTAAACTGGCTTAATGGGATTTCTCTTCTAAAAATTTTTCTAATCCGTAATTGGGTTTCCGATTCAGTTATTTCGGTAAGAGATATTGTAACAACGCCCTGATAGAAATCTATATTTGCTAAATCTATTTTCTAAGTTATCACATTGGAATTTACCTAATAAGACATACTCAATACCATAATGATTAAATGAATATTTTGTGATATAGATAGATCAAAGCTTTGGTGGTTGTGTGTTGCAGTGTGGGTTTCTCTAGACAATCTAACATTGTTATTACCGCAATTGTGCCAGTCTGTTAGCCATTCAGTAAATTTTTGCAAAAATAGCAGTCTACCGTCATTAGGGGAGAAAATTGGTTCACAGGTTTCATTACGTTTTGCGATACCTTTGAATTTAGATTTTACGTTTACTATATCCCACCACTTTTGAATTAATTCTAAAAAATTTGCTGTTTGTAAATAATTATTATTTTGTCTAAGAGCTGCAATTGTACTATTGTAGAAAATTTATCAACCAATGAAACCTTTTGCTTTACTAAATTATTAGGGTACATAGATTTAAAGTTAAGTTTAAATGCGGTTTTTGAGGGTAAGTTTATTTCGTTTGTGTATTGCTCTCTTAAGTGTGAAAAACGGGCATATTTGATTTCGCGCGTTTCAAAATCTGGATAAACGAAAGAGTAATCGAAATTTTTAACGTTCAACCAATTGTTACGGATATTTTTAAAATTGTGAACGGGATCATAGCAACAGAATATGGTCTTCGTGTTATCACAAGGATTAGGAAATGAAAAATCGCCTGTTGTAGTAAAAAGTTCGAACACACGTCGATTACAACTATTGTCATCAATCATAATAACAAATACATACTTCTAACCCAATACTATGCAAATATATAAGAACATTTTTTGTTAAGGTATACAGTTCTTTGCCAGTACAGTCTTTAACCGGTGCCAATTTTACAACTTCCTTAAAAGTTCCAAAAGCTGAGACAATTTCATGATTGTCTGGAGTTCAGTTCATGGAAACTGTTTTCGCTAAAACTTTTGCCGAATTTTGAGCTATCTTTTTATATTGCCAGCTTTATAATCAATTCCTGATTTTATATATATTTCATCAATCATCGAGATGACTTTTTTTTCTCTATCAATTAATGTAGAAACAATTTGTTTGAGATAATTATTATTTGAAATTTCGCTATTAGGCGAGATGTTTAAAGAAGCAGAAATATGTCGAATGTGTTCGGGATGCGGTAAGTTTAAATACTGTCGAATTATATTGTATGCAGCGCTTGATTGCTTGAATGCAAAAGATGGGCAACAATGATGGAATTCTTAGAGTAGCGCGGTATTTTATTTTTAGGTTGCAATAATTTAATTTGATCAGTTAAAAAAATAAGTTCATTTGAGAATAAAAAATCATCAGGAATTTTCGCGGAAGCCCGTATTTAAATTCATTAAAGCATTTTCCAAAAGCAAATCAAAATCACTTTTTGAATCAAAATTTGAAAAATTTTTGTATCTTACCAACAAATTCTCCAACTGCGACCAGAGTGTAATTTTTTGCGTATTTGTAAGCACCCATTGCAAGTCCTTTTGTACACAGAAATTTCATAAACAAAAATATTAGCTTTTAAATCACTATTTATCACAGTTCTTATTTTAAAATTGCAGCCTTTTACGATATCTTCATCAAGAATATAAAACACTAAAGAATTATTTTGAATGGAAGTGTGATACTCTTTTAAAACATCATTTTTAATCTTAAATGTATAATTGGTTTTCACATCATCAAAACCTTTTATAATGTCTGCCTGCAACACAGCTTCATTTTGTCTTTCAATCCGGCAATTAGTTTCTTCGAGTCTTTTAGCTGGAGTTTTTCTCTTCGGTAGTACTGTCATAGGATGTGATTTTCTTGGAAAAACTGATGGAACAGCCCCATTTAATACTTATTTTTAAATTTATTGGACATCTTCCGGTAGGAAATGATCAAGACACACAGCTGAATATTTTGTAGGATGCCAGTTTTCTCTTTTCAGTGCTTTTATCCATTTTAATCTTAAAACATCAGCCGGGAAACAAAATGTTGGGATTATTTTATCATTTTCCTTATTACGACTAGAATTGCTTTGACAGCCAATAACACATCATCTTCTTAGCATTTTAAAAGATCGTAACACTAATTATCAATTATTAACTTTATTTACTGTCACTTACTGCCATTTACTGTCGCAAGAAAATACAAATAAAATGTTATATAAATATTCAAAATTAATAAAAAAAAATATATACATATGCACCTTTACATCACATTTATACGCATTGAATTATGAAGAAAAAAATTCAATAGAAAAAACCAGAATCTACTTAAATATAAGTCGTGCTAATTACACACATATGAAATAAACAATAACTAAGTAAAGATGTATTGGAAATTTTTTTTCCATAGTAATTTTTTTTTAAATAATAAGTGTGTTGGTGCAGAAACAAAAAAAAAATCAAATTTACTTTGCATTGTTAGTGTACCAACACACTCTTTGTTAGTTTTTTTTAAATAGGTATCTGTCAATGAGAAGAGTAAGCAGGACTTATATTTAAGTAGATTCTGGAAATAACAAAGGAAACATATTCAATACACACATTGACAAAAATATTACTGAGTCTTGATAAATATAGGTGTCTGTGGTCAATGCCTTCTAAACTACTGGCCGCTTACACCAAATGATGACGACACGCTAAGTCGACGTTGTTGTTGCTTTCTCTAGTTGCTTTGTTAGTGTAAATATCCTAAAATTATTATTGCGCAGTCTCGGTATAGACTTAAATTGACGTCATGTGCGAAAAATGAGAGTAGTAAAAGGCCAGTAGTATAGAAGGCATTGCTGTGGTTCAGTACATAAGTTTATTTTTAACAAAATGTTAGTAAGTTAAATAATTATATACTTTTAAACATATAAATCAACATTGCAACGAGCCTAATTATTATGTATGGTTTATTGTATTCGGTAATCGAAATAAATGTTGCGGTTGCAGCTTGCAATTTTTCAACATGATAGATAGATTCAGTTTTAATTCGATGTGTTTAAATTCATGAGTTGTTTAAGTGCCGATCGTGAATTTTGATTAAATTTTTGATCATATGCTAGATAGCGGAGTATAGAGTATTTATATTTATAGAACAGATTGACAAATGAATGAAGTAATTGTTCGCTTTAATGCTTAATATTTGAAGATTGTTCAATACTGTTTAATAATTGAAAGCATATCGTGGTTTCTGCGTCAAATGTACATATTTATTAAAGATAATAAATAAAAAGGTCGACTCGCTTGCAACATTTTGTGGCTTCAATTTTGCATTCAGATAATTTATTATAAGCTCATCTAGTAAACCCCTAGCAATGGGACCCCAAGCAAACCATAACATCCACCGATTGGATAAATCATGCTTTTGTACGTAAAATTGTTACTACTGATACTTTTAGAACTCAAATACATATTTTAGTTGGTTTGCAACTCAAATTTACAAGCTTTTTTATATTATGTAAATGTTTCAATAAAAAATAATATTCCTTAAAAAAATTGATAAACAGAAAATACCTTCAGTTAATTTTGACAGTTTCAATCAGGAGAGACCAAGGTTGAAGTGTACCGTATAATAAACCCCTTAACACAAAACTTTAAAAAGTTTTTCCAATCACCAACATCTAGTCTATCGTTGGATAAAATGCAAGTTCACAGCAATGTTCCTTAGTTTAGTATATGGACGTAAAACACTTCGATTGATATCAATCAGTTTGTAATTGTATTAACTTAACCAATCATATTACTAATGCCCAATGACATTATCCTCATTCAACTTGTAAATCCCAGTTACTGTTTTCCTTAAGGAATAATACAATTAACATTTCCATAGAGCCGTGTTTCATTTCCTATACATTAATTTGGTTAAACAACTAAAATATATGAAAGGAAAGAAAGCACATGCATCTACACACACTTTATACAGCATACAAATGTGTATTGGATACATATATGTATACATAAAAATAATATAGAGTAGGATTATTTATACATCTAGGCATGGCTCATAAAGCAAAGTAAAAGAATAATGTTTAAGGTGTAAATTAAAGAGATTTTCATTTCAAGTAAAAGATGATTAATTGAAAATGTCATAAATACAAGAGATTGTTATAAATTTAATGTAGAAAATCTCATATTTTTGTGCGCTGTTCGTTCGAAATGACAAAATGTATAAAGGTATTAGCATTTACCTTCCATGCCCCACATTTGACGATACGCACATTTATCTATGTAGATATAAGAAAATTTCATTTCAACGTTAGTGTCGCGTGAATACTCACAATTATAACGTATTGTTATACGGACATATTTTCACCTAGTCATTCAAACTACTGAATGCTGATCGAAGCAGCCAATACAGATATTACTAAATAAGTTTTGATTACAGTCTGGCTGCATTTTATTTATGTGCATTTGAAACAAGTTCCTGATTAAAATTGATTTTCTATTTCCGTTTATCAATCAACAGACCACAACCTAACCTACATAATGAAAAGGTATTGGAATTCATTTTTACGTGTTTCTGTGCGGTTCCCGATAAAGTAGAATACATCTGGAGTAATTTTACTTTTAATTAAAATAAGGAGAAAAAAAATGTTGACTTAATTATGATTATGATTTTTTTGAGAAAAGCTGAATTTTATAAAAAAATACTTTTTTTTAACTTTGCATGATAGCTCTCAAACGGATGCAGATGCAAGATAACCACTTCCCACAAATAAGTTGGTTGTTCTCCGATAAATATTTTGGAAGGAACAGTTTAATATTTGTGTATACTTTTTTTCTGAACCAAACATTTTAAACACCCTGTATCTCAAAGGATATCAAAAATTGCATAGTTTCTTACATTTGTATATTTATGTTTGTGGCCACAAAACTTTGCTAATTCAAAAGCCTGTATGTTATAACATATTGAAAGTAGGACGAATATACTCGTCTTGGCAAAGCAGATCATCCCGCCACGAGTATATTTGTCTTTGGCAGCGAATGGGTTAAACACAATACTTATCTCAGTATTCACATAATTATCACCAATATGAATTGTGAATTAATTTGAATTTATTAGTTATACGATTTATTAATTTTAAAAGAAGAACTTAAGAAAAACATAATTTCTTGAAAACCCAACAGTTCATTTAACAGTTTGTTGTTCCATACCTGAAATTATTATTTTGTTTGCAAGCACATAATGGAATATTTAATTTAAATTTTCGGCTTGTATGGAGTTAAATTTTCGAATAAGCTGTTTTTTATTTTAGATTGTCCATATGGTGTGTACAGCGGTTTGGGGATTGGACATTTCCGTCAGTGTATGCTCCAAAAATCAATTTATTTTCGCGCGAAATAGAAATGAACTTTTATTTAGAGAATTTTTATTTTTAACGTATAAATTTGTAGACATATGTACATGGAACGAATTTGTTTATTTTACGTGAATAAATCTATGTATATAAAAATTATAGGCAAAGACAAAACAGTTGTCCTTTTTCTTCTCTTAACCGATTTTCCTTTTTTCTTTTGTTTGGTAGATATTGATGAGCTTAAGTGTTACCAATAAAAAAAATTTGGAAACGGTAGAAACCAACTGCAAATGTTATCGATTAAAAAATATACATAAAGTTCCAATAAAATTATAGCAGCCTTTGATTTTACTCTTTTACTTTTTTTCAATGTCAAATATAGCTAATTGCCGTGTTTCTTGACGCTCATTGTTCCGGATCAGTTCAAATTTTATATGGAAAACATGATCCAAATTTTGTTTTAGCTCCCAAATTTTGATTTTAAATCTATCAAGCGCCTTTGTGTTGTTTCATAAAACATGAACTGAACTGGATCAGATCAAGCATCAAGAAACACAGCTAATATAAAGTGAGATAATAAGTGCAGTGGCGTATTATTGTGATTCGAATCAAAATTGCATAATTGCAAAATTGTTTGTTGATATGCAAAAATAATCAAGTATATAAACAAACTCGTCTCTGTCCGACGTGTAATTCAAGTTACTTCTTAGCGGTTTCAACTCTCGATTAAATTCAAAGTGAGTGTTTGCATTTCTAATTTTAGGGTGGTGTGAAAATTTTTATTTTTTATTTAAATTTTATTTTTATCAGGAACAGAACATTATTTGATTTTGCTTATTGAATATGCCTCGGCGTCGTTCATTGACTGATCGAACCGAACTGTTTTGTTGTCAACAGGAATCATTATCTTTTGCGAAATATTAACAGTGACAATAGTTCAAATTCACTTAGAAATAATCAAAATAATGTCAATAACAGTTCAGATAGACGTAGAAACAACAACACAGATAATCGACAAAATGATAACGAAAATAATGTAAATAATTTAGACATTTTTCCGGATAATTTTAAAAGTGCTTTGAATATTGTTTAAAGGAATTTTTTTAGTCAAAATTGTGGATTAATGGATTTAATATGTCGTTCTTGTAAACATTTTCAGTCTGAGATAACTCAAAACGATTCAACTACTTTCACATCATGTTGTCATAAAGTGAAAGTTTCTTTATTGTCATTGTCTGAAACTAGTTTTTTTAATAATTTGTTCAATCGATTGAATTCAAATAATTCTGTTGAAAAACATAAATGAAACAACTTTTTTGAAAATATTCGTGCCTATAATTCAGCATGCGCGATGGTTAGTTCAGAAGCAAAAATTGATAAAAATTCTATGCAGGGGCCTATCATTTCAAAATTCATGGTGTGTTTTATCATCGTGCAGGTGCTTTGGTAACTGAATATGATAGGAGTCCATCCATGCTATGCGCAGTTGTACTTTTACGATGTTGATACTGCGATTAATTTGAGGTTACGTGAAAATGCAAATATGCGTTGTAGTAATCAATTAATGCGGGAAATTGCGAATGAATTAGATAGATCCATTTATATATGATCTTTTAAATCATGCATCGATTTTTCAATAGAGCTGTTAATTTTTATAACGAGGTGTCTATGGTTATTAAAAGAGTAACAGAGATTTAGATATTAGAAGATTTAATGACGCTATTCCAACAGCAATATCCAATAATCGCAACATTATTTTTAGTACTACAGGTGGAAAACCACATTTTGAAAGGATATTGTTGCATTCAATAAAGTTAATTCTACCGTACGTAACATTTCTGTCTTAGATAGTTCTTTAGATCCTTTGGCGTATCCTCTTTTATTCCCTAATGGTGATACTGGGTAGCATAATAACATAAATCATAACATAGCAAGTACATATAATGCTGTTGCGCCCAAAAATCGAGTTATAATGATAAAATATGTTGCATATCGACTTATAGTTGATGTATATGTTCGTATTGAGGGCTCACGTTTGCATTTCAGTAAACAAAATCAAGAAAATTTGAGATCTGAATTGGATAACAATCTCACTGATTATTCATCTAAATCCTAATTTAAATGTTGATGTTTCAAATGGTGGACGTCGAATTGTTCATTCATCACCATTCCTTGGCTCACCACGGAAGATATACCAAAACTATTTGGATGCTATGTGTATAGTCCAGCATTATGGTAAATCAAGTTTATTTATAATAATGACATGTAATCCTAATTGGCCTGAAATTGTGAATAACATCCATAATTATGATGCATCGAATTTTGAGCCTGATATAATTGTTCGAGTTTTCAAATCTTAATTAAATGAATTATTGAGATGCATAATTACAAATGACATTTTTGGTAAAGTTGTTGCATTAATTTATACTATAGAATTTCAAAAGATTGTTTGTTGTGAAATTCCTACAATAGACGAACTTATATGAACACGTTAAAAAGCATATGCACGGTCCATGTGGTTTGTAAAATGCTAATGCAGTTTGTATGAGAGATGGAAAATATTCAAAGGATTACCCAAAGAATTTTGTGAAGTAATACGTGAAGCAATAAACGCTTATCCGGTTTACATGAGACGTGATAATGGTCGAACCGTAGATGTTAGAGGTGAAATACTTAACAATAGATATGTTGTTCCTTATAATCCGTATTTTCTACAAAAATTGTGACATTAACATTGAAGAATTGTCACATTAACGTTGAAGATTGTACTACTGTTAGAAGCATAAAATACATATATAAGTTTGTCTATATAAAGGATATGAAAGAGCAAGCATATAATTGAATGACGCTAATGATACAGATGCAAATGTTTCAATTGATGAAGTAAGAAATTTTGTAAGTGGACGTTATGAAGGATCTACCGAAGCTCTCCCTCTCTCTCTCTCTCTCTGGCACTATGAGGTTTCATAATCATGTTTTCATTTCGGATAATGAGTGATTAATTCATTGGTCCTAAACCAGCCTGAAATTGTTTCCTTGTCACCACCAGGAATCGAACCCGGGACCTCCGATCGCTGGAGCAACCATGCTGACCACTTTGCCACCGAAGCTGCATGGCGTATATTTGACTATGAAATGCACTATCAGTCTCATACAATTTATAGGTTAGATATACATTTGCCAAATAGACAAAATATTATCTTTAGACCAGGGCAAGAACAAAATGCGGTTAATAACATTAGAAATACTACTTCATTATGCATGGCATGACAGGGGAAACACGATCGCGTAGTTAAGATAACATAATTTCGCGCATGTATGCAGTATCTCTTAAAGATATAGAACTTTTTCATTTAAGAACTTTGTTATTACATGTTTACGCCCCAAAATGCTTTGAAGGCCTTAGGACGTACAATGATGTTATTTATAATACATTTGTAGAAGCATGCTTTGCAAGAGGCATAGCTTCCGACGACAATGAATGAAAACACTGTTTGGAGGGAGCACTTTCAATCACCCAAACAAATGAGAGAATTATTCGCATTATTTTATGGAACGAATTTAATAGTATATTATACACACCAAGGTTGAGAAGTATGGTATTATAGCCCGGGCGAGTTTATAACCCGAGACGCGGAACATTTTTCCACTACTAGTCATACAAGGCACACCAACCATTAAGGCTTTTTGTTGATAAGATAATTAATTTGATAAGGGAAACACTTGCTCTTTAATAATATTAATAACTTTGTCGAAGCAGCCCAAATTTTTTACTGAATTGTAGTAAGCGTGAATTTAAAATGACACTGCATTTTGTTTTCTATCCATTTAATCGCATTACATCTAGTGTTCATTTTTCATTATTAACTAGTGGTCAGTAATAAAATATTGTTAATCACTAGCCGAGAAATGTTTGTTTCTCAGGCTACTAAAACACATAATATAATGATGCCTTCTACGACTAGTAGTGGAAAATACATATTTAAGAGAAGAGATTGCAAGGAATTATGACATTACGGCATATAATCGTGCTCTTTTAGAAATTGAAGATATTTTAATTGTTCACAATTTAAATTGTGGATCATTTTGTCTGCTAGTTCAAAACGTATTGCCAGTTGGTCATCCAGATAATGCGATTGATATCGTATTTATATCTAGCTATGGACTGTGTCTTTTAAGGATTTAAGGTTAGATTATCGTGGAACGATTATTATCACAGTTTTATACAAGCGCAAATGTTGGGAAAATTTTTTTGATTGATCGCGTTATACGTGAAGTGCAATTTCGAATGTTTTCTGTTTAACTGCACATGCGGATTGCGGTAAAACATTTGTTCAAATATCATACATAAACTAAATTCGTTAAACCTTCGTTGTATAGTTACTGCTTTCAGTGGTATTGATGCAACACTATTGGTGGTAGAACATTACATAATGCGCTCAAGTTGCCAGTTCCAGTATTAGAGGATTCAGTTCCAAATATTTCGCCAAATAGTTCAAAAGAACGTTATATTAATTCAGTAGATTTGATTTTGATAGAGACGAAATATCTATGTGTCTAAAGAATGTACTTAAAATGGTAGATTCATTTTTAAGGGACTTATAGAAAACGATTCAATTAAAAAATATACACTATTTGGTGCTAAAACCATTTTGTTGAGTGGAGAGTTTAGACAACTTTTACCAATTGTTCCACACGGGATACGCTCTACTTTGACTGAAAATTGTACGGTTAGCTGAAATCAATTAAATTAATTTAATCGTGTCAGTTTAACGCAAAATATGAGAGACCAAATGAAATAGAATTTGTACAATTTGTGAATAAACTCGGGAATGGTGAATTAAGAAATTATTCTGAGTTCGGCGCAGATAATTATAGAATTGCCATTGCGAATCCGTAAATTATTGGAAACATTGATTACATAATTGATAATATTTATGGTATTATTCGTGAGGCTATATTGTCTGAGCTAATTTGCTGAGCTAAAACAATTATTTTAGCAGCAACAAATGTTGATTGCGGTTTTATTAATGACTTGTTTATCAGGAGACCAAAAAGTTTACTATAGCTTTGACAAAATTATATCTGGTCAAAATGATTTAAATGTGAATGATTATCTCATTGAATTATTAAATTCATTTAATGTTAGCGGAATGCCACCCCATAAATTGAAGGTAAAAGTCAATTCTATAATTATACTCATTCGTAACTTAAATACTGCACAAGCTTTGGTTAATGGAACACGAATGAGAGTGAACTGCTTGCATCGCAATACGATTGACCGTGAAGTATTAACGGGAACTGCTATAAATAAAAGAATATTGATTCCAAGAATTAATTTAATATTTTCTGGGACAATGCTTCCATTTCAATTTCAAAGAAAACATTTCCCAGTAATGGCTGTATTTGCTATGACTGAGACTGTTCGCAGTCACACACAGAACAAACAAAAATTTAGCTTAAAACTGTAATGATTAATAATATTAAGAATATAAATAGGTAACGATAAGATACAATAGTAACAACAATCATCTATAATAATACTAAAACATAATAATAATAAACAATAAAAGATGGGGTTTCCTTCTTTAATTCATGCATGCAATAAGAAAATCAAATATATTTTAAGTATATTTTCTTGAAATCTGCGGAGCGTTTTTAATGCGAGGTGCCAATTTATTACTTCAACCAACCCCCTTAACATAAAATGATGAATTAAATATTACGAATTCGTTCTTTTTTATTAGAATTGCGTTTTCCCGCGTTAATTAAGAAACTTTTGTATGCAAATTTCTGTAAATGAGCAGACCACGAGCAGCCAAAGTAAAAATATGGAAATGTGGTCAAACTTACGAAGTCTATAAATGTAACGAACTCCATCTTTAAATTATCTATACAATTTTTCTAAGGTATATTCTTGCATGCCATATAGAAAATCACAATCATAAAAAAACGGGAAAACACATAGGCTAAATAAAGTGCTCCTGCAGATAGAATTTGCTGGTTCATCCGAAATTAAACATTTGTTTATCAAGATATCTAGCTAGAACATTTACACAATAGCTGAAAGATCTATCCTCCTTGCATACAGCAGCAGTTTTGTACTGTCAGTTTGAGTGTCAATGTCGTATTTATATTTATGTATTTAAAACTGTGTCTTTTAAGGATTTAAGGTTAGATTATATTATTAGTCATTGGCCATCTTTTCACATAGCAAATTACATAAATTTGCAATGGAAGTCATCGGCAAATAATTCTCAATATTTCCCCCACTAAAATCCACAAACTTCCTATTTGAAAGATAGCTACTTAAAAGTTTACAAGCCATTTGAGAGAATTAGAAGTTCTAGTACCATTTTTAATAAGGTTTTATGCTTAATAGAATCAATAAACTCTTTCTTAAAATCTAATAAAAGTGAAACTGTGGCTTATCCAGAGTCACAACTCTGACGTTCACAATATTTAAAACAACCGAGATGGTATCTGATATCGTTCACAATATTTAAAACGACCGAGATGGTACTGTTCCATTTCGTGTAGGCAGACGCATCGAGAAGTCCTAATTTATTTATACGTTCAGTATGTTCTTTTAAAAAAAAAATACCTTCGATAAACATGGCAGTATACTATAAGAACGATAACCATCTAAGTTCGCCACGAAATTTTAATTTTTGGGAGTGAGATAAATTGCGGATGCTTCCAGGCGTTCGGTTAACAAGACGACGTAATAATGTTGTTAATAATTAACAATAAATACCGGAGCACAATTTGAAAGATCATTTTAATAGAGAGTTGAAGTAGTTTTAAAAGCCTAGTTTCGAGTTGAAACTGGTGAGACTAAGGAACCAGGTAATCCTGAAATTCGGAGTACTGCTTTTGATATGGAGGTTGGGGTCACTGTGGAGGCGGGTAGGTTTTGCTATGTTAAAGCGTATGCCGGAAGATTAAGATGCAAGAGGAAAACGACAGTTGACATGGTTATGTCGTTGTTATGTGTTGTTGCACTGCACCATGCGCGAATTTTGGTAAATGCATGATTGAGACCTACGTTAACAGAAAAGCGAGTGTGAAGAAGTTGATGTTGTTTTCGAGCAGAATTTGCCATGATCGTCTCTTAGAACCTGAAATTAAGAGGTTCGTTCAAACGGATTACTGAAATAATTCAACATTTACTTTAAAGTGGTTAAGTAAAACTGCTAACAGTACATAAAATACTGTCACTAAAACATCTTTAACAGAGTGGATATAAGAAAGGATTAAACATTGTTTTATACTTATTTAATGGTTCAATATTGCACCATACACGTAAGCATATTCTCGCTCTATTCTCACAATATGTGTAAGAAGAAATATAATATATATGAACATAAATTTGGAAAGTGATAACAGTTCTTTAATTTTTAGAAATAAAAGAAGATTTTTTATTCTGACAACATTTTAATACAAGCTAAAATAATTTGCTTTCCGTTTTTTATATTTTATTTTGTCTTCAGGTTTATACGAGTAGATTACAATCTGACGAATTTTATGGAGCACTAAAGTGCCCACTATGTATATGTATTTCTTGCATAGTATTCGGATAAGAATTCTGCTTTTACAATACATTTACGTACGTTTGCTTTATTTTCAAATTTATTTCATTTCCTTAGATTAAAATCATCTTGTTCGATATTGCTACTACAAATTTTGGACGGTATATATATATATATATATATATATATATATATATATATATATATATATATATATATATATATATATATATATATATATATATATATATATATATATATATATATATATATATATATATATATATATATATATATATATATATATATATATATATATATATATATATATATATATATATATATATATATATATATATATATATATATATATATATATATATATATATATATATATATATATATATATATATATATATATATATATATATATATATATATATATATATATATATATATATATATATATATATATATATATATATATATATATATATATATATATATATATATATATATATATATATATATATATATATATATATATATATATATATATATATATATATATATATATATATATATATATATATATATATATATATATATATATATATATATATATATATATATATATATATATATATATATATATATATATATATATATATATATATATATATATATATATATATATATATATATATATATATATATATATATATATATATATATATATATATATATATATATATATATATATATATATATATATATATATATATATATATATATATATATATATATATATATATATATATATATATATATATATATATATATATATATATATCGCACTATCCATTCAAAAAGACTCTAAGTACTAGTTGGTGTCTTTTTGAAGTATTGCATTTTAGAAATCTATGGACCAATCTCTATCGATGTTTCAAGTTAGATTTGTACCACGTGACCTCCCTGTATAAGATAATTGGGTTTCAATATTAAAT
Source organism: Nephrotoma flavescens (assembly GCA_932526605.1). NCBI lineage: Eukaryota > Metazoa > Arthropoda > Insecta > Diptera > Tipulidae > Nephrotoma > Nephrotoma flavescens. The sequence goes on from OW052222.1 coordinate 107,268,996, forward strand.
TTACTATGAGCTTCCACTAGAATTTTCAAAGAAAAAGTGATTTCCTGAAAAATCAAGTTTTTGACTTAGAGTTATTTTGAATGGATAGTGCGATATATATATATATATATATATATATATATATATACATATATATGTATATATATATATATATATATATATATATATATATATATATATATATATATATATATATATATATATATATATATATATATATATATATATATATATATATATATATATATATATATATATATATATATATATATATATACACCAGATCGGTTGTGACAACATTTTTATATCCATTGAATCATCAATTTGGATTGTAAAATCTCAACGCATATTATAAAACGGGCAGTTGCTTTGTTTTTTAGCGAGATTTTTGTATACATATTTATACAGGTGGGTTGGGGACAGTCCTAATATTGGTTAAATATTTTCCGGTCAGACGAAAAATCGTTTCATTAGTATCAATTCAAATTTTTTGGCACAGTCACTTAAGCATTAATTCCTGTTCGTTCTATCGGGTATATAAGTTGTATAGTACGTAATACAACTGCTGACCTAATGGCATCACGACATTGTGTATGTACCAAGGAGAAGAACAATCTTTTTTATTTATATTTTTTTTATTTTGTGTATATGATAAATGAAAATAAAAATTCGGTTTTTTCTTAATAAATCTCTTTCTTACAATATTTTATTGTTATTTTATTTTTCCCAAATGAAAAATGAAAATCTCCTGGATTTATGAACAAAAAAACGTTTACGTTTCCTTTCGCGCTGTTTTACCCAAATAAAACAAGATTTTGCGGACAATGTGGATTGTTTATATAACTGTTCTTCTTCACTGTATGTATATAAACCATAAAAAATTGTTTTTTTTAAGTAAATACGAGTAATAATGTCGACAAAATCTAGTACACATGTAAGTTTAAACAACAACTATCATTTCTTAACTTGGGTCAATCTTCCGGGAAACTTGAAATCAATGGTTTTATAATTATTCTAATATCAAGAAAGCCTGAAATGGGAACAAATATTCAGCTATGTACCTGTTAGATTTAAATGTGAACTTTACAAATTTCCACCCAGAAAAATAAAAAATTCTCGGTTGTTAATGAATAGCCTATTAGTTAGCCCAGCGTTAATCTAATTAGAACTACCCAGCTCCAACGGTTTCTACCGTTCAAAATGTGCTACATACGACGTATCGATGATTTTCATTCTGAGGTAATCGACGTACGTTGTTACTACCCGTTGTACGGTACTTCCTTACTTTTTTGTCCTTTCCTCGGTTACATATCATCTTTGAAGTATTATCTATAAGCCCCTATAAAGGTTGCCGTACATAATGCGCCGTGGGGCATTCACAATCAAATTTTATTCTGGAAGTATTGTATCATTTGTACATTGGTTCTCTTGGTACAACTTCAAAGTTGTTTGCATGGAGTTGTATGCCATTTCGGTGGAATTGCGTATGGATTTTGGTTTAGTTAATAACCACGGGAATCCAGTTTACACTATGGTTTGTAAAGTTGACATACAATTACCCACTGTGTTAACTGCATTTTGAAGTTGGTTTGTTGCTTCCAATATATCTTTTCCAACTCCCATCCCGGGTGTATCGTCTGCAAATGTCGCCATTGTAGTATATTGCTGATATTCTTTTTAGTTCAGAATACTCGTTTTCAAGCCCGTTGGTGCGAAACTTTGTCGAAAGTTTCATTTATCTTAGATGGACTATATGCTAAGTAAGGAAGATAAGTTCTCAATGATGTCAGTTATTTTTATGGATTAAATTTACTAAACCATTAAATTGCTGTGATGGATTTAAACATCTTTCTTCTATGATAAGTTTCGACCCATATTGATTTGACTGGAAGTAGAGATATTGGTCTATAACATTTTTCATCGTCTGTTCGTGTACGTGGATTAGGAACCATAATTACTTCATTCACATTCCATTGACGTGGAACATATTTCAGTGCAAATCTACATAACTTATTTAAACTAATTTATGCAAACTTATCTCGGGAATGGCTTTATAATTTGTTCAGTAATTAAGTTATAACCTGGAGCTTTTCAGATGTTTTAAGTAACAATGAGTTTATTTTTTAGTTCCAATAAAGAAATAAGTTGTATGTTAGTGGAAAAGTCTCCTGAAAATGGGTTATATATAGAGAAACTTTCTAAACATTACTTTTATAGCAATGAATCCATCATCGATTTTAATATGCACATGTATTTTGGTTCTTTTGACCCCTTCGCTGTTTTCCAAAGTAAACAATCGTCATTCTTTAGTTCAAAAGTTCGGAGTCGCTTATTTATTGACTTGTTCTTTATTTGCTTTATTAGAAATTTTACTACTACTACCACGCATCCTCTATAGTTCGTGAGGTGTTGCTTTTTACAGTTTAGTAAAGTTATAAATTTTGCAGGATTGTTTTGTCTAACTATGCAGCCTTCCGCGTTGTGATTACCTGTCTACTTTACCCATCTAATATCCCTCCCGCAATATCTTATATAATTAATCTCAGTTTTTTTGTCCTATTTTAACTCTCATGTAGGGTTGGGATATTAAAAATATTGTCAATTTTTTCGCTATTGTTGAATGTGAGGTGAGCATGTATAGCGAGACCCCTCATTTAATGGTCTAGGTTCCTTGGCTATTTTCGATTTTCTCCCGTTATTTAAAATAAAGCGAGTAATCACACTAATGAAAACTACTAAAGCTAAAAATAGGGGGATTTATTTAAAAAAATAGCAATTTTCAACGATATTTTTGAGACTCAGATGTGTGCTGTGACATAACTTCGGTACAATTTTAGAAAAAAACGATATTTTATACAATATTTCTTCCATTATAATCTTAACACTTATTGTTAATAACCCTTTTTTTAGATAACTGCCAATCGTTAATGGTGGGAAAAATAGAAATGAAAAAGTTTCTCTTATTATTTGGTCATTTTTACTGTAGCGGCGTGTTTCTTCCACTCACTAAACGAAACACCCTCACAACACAATTCTTTGCAAACGGACAATTCTCCATATAGTATTCCAATCATGCACCCGCACAGATAATGTACAACAAGTACATTTCAGTTTTGAAATCATTCTTTTCAAATTTCTCATTTAATAAGAGCAACAGCTCCACCGCAGAAACCAAATAACAACATACGTTACACTTGCTCTAAATCAAAATAATAATCGTCCATAAACCAATTGAATTTTTTTAATGTTTGAACTATGAAATAATGATCCTCAAAACTAATATTTAGTCATGGCTAAATATTTTGTCGTGTTTACATAGGGATATTGCTTGGTCCAGTTCTACTGGTCTCCAGTTAACATTTTTGTTGCTGCAATCTGGGTGAACAGATTTTGATTCATGAATTTTTATTCTCCATCTCTTCGTCCAGGTACTGACAAGTCGCCGCTAGATCTGGAGAAGTCAAATAAGGCTTACACATCATCAAATTTTTTTGTCATATTATTAATTGGGTCATGTTCACCATAATTAGTTCTATGAAGCTCTGGAGGAGCATAAATATTTAGGCTTCCAACGATGTAACATTAATTTACCAGGAGTTTATCAGGAGCACATTTGCAATGAGCATTGCCCCTAGTAATTTTCGCCTCTTAGCTAGATTCCAGATCTTGCAGGAACACGAGCTACGTTTACGGATAGAAAATACTTCTCGTCGTCCCAATCAGTAATTTCCATAATAACAAGCACACTTGGTTCCGAAATTTGTCGTTGTGGATTTACCAGGCATAAACCAATGTTGAAAATTGGACAGATGCCCTGGAATGTTTTTGAAACTTTTACACACATGAATTTCAAATAACTTCGGTATCATTGATATGTGTAATTTTGTGGGATAGTTCCTTGACTTCATATAATAAACGCTTAAATATACATATCGCAACCATCCCCAATTTCACTAAATCTTAAATCGAAATTGTGCAAATTCATCTGTGACCCTATTCTTGTAATTCCCCAGGAATACGGAATCATGTTTTTTGCAGCAGCTATTTCCTATACATTTTCTCTAATTCCCCGTTTTTAAAAAGTTAATTCTGTTGATTAGGGAATAAATTTACGGGAAAATTGTTATATTATTCGCGCCCGACACTCGATCGCAGTAAAACAAGAAAACAAATGTCTAAAAATAGTTTACTACGTTTAATTATGTTTCGACTGCTATAATGGGGAATATTTTTTCCAAAAAGCCAGAATACACTTTGGGGGAAACGGGAATAAAACTGCTACAAAATTTTAAATTACCATTCCCCGGGAACTACCAGAATAGGGCCACTGGTGTTTGAAGTCGTGGATGTGTTCAGGTGTGTAGACTGATTGGAAAATCTGAGCAAACATATCCCAATATCATCTTTAGCATTTTATCATCATCTTTAGCATTATATGATTTAGAGTCTCCTAGGTGCATTGTTGTCGAGTAACCTTTGGATTCGCGTTTGGATCTAAAATACTTCCAAAAGCATTTTGGATCCAACTTAATCTTGAATATTTTTGGTGTATTTAAGAAACTAACTGTTAAAATAACTATCGAATTCGGAATTGATCCTCATAAATCTTACTCCATCAAGGGCTAATTTATTCTTCATTTTTCGAAAAGCCTTACATTTTAAATTCAATAGGCGATAATCATATTTAAATGCCTTTTTGTAAGCAGAACAAATCGTTTAAGCACGCAAAAGATGATATCGTAAAATTTTTCAATATTTGCGTCTTTATTGTCAGATGTTATTTCTTCTTGCCAATTGATGCTTTCAATATATTTATTGAATTCGTTTGCATTTATCTTTCTGAAGACCTATTACTTCACATTGTTTTTTGTATAGTAATTGCTATTCTGTGTAAGCTCCTAGATGTCAAATGTCCACTGGCTTATGATGTGCAGCGTCCCCAAACTTTAATCAGTCGCAACCCACTAATTAAAACCTTAAGGTTTTCGCGACCCACCTGCAAAAAAGTAAAAAGCAAAAAAAGGAAAGCTTTAATTCATAAATTTATTAATTACAAATGTATAATTAATAAACCGGTGGTACTGTAACTAGTAACTATTTACTTTTAAGTTTTAATAATTTATTTTAATTTAAGTTAAAAGACGATGTTATTCAATACTGATTAAATTTATAATAATTTATTTCTTAATTTTAAGCACGACTTGTCACTATGGTGGTTAATGACAAAGAGAATTTTATTTTGTTTTTATAAATATTAATTACAAAAAATGTTGGTATATTTACCATAGAGGGTTATCAATCGCTTCGTAATTTAATTGCCACTAGATGGCATTACAAATTATATTAGGTATTAAACGCACTTTATAATAAATAGGAATTGCATTGGTGGTAGTACAATATATAAGATAATTAGATTAGTAATTGTGTGATGCACAAATGTCATAACAAACTGGTAAGAAATATTTAATATACATAATAAACTGAATTTTTATCTTAACTTAATTACTATTTTAGGTAACCAATTATCCTTATTGTTTTAAAGGTAAGTATCTATTATATGTGTTAATAAATATATAGAGAAATTCTAGTGTATATTTATTTGTGTTACAATATGCATGACATAATTTGTTGTGGTTTGAAGATCAAGTTCAAGGACAAATTATGTTATGTATATTGTTTACATATGTTTTTGGTTTGTTATCTAAATAATATTTAAACTAATTTCTAGGTAATCGAGATGAATTTATATAATGACAAGGTAAGTATTAATTAATTGTTAATGTATATGCGATGTTTTAGGTTTATGTAATATATGCGATGTGTTCCAGGTGAATTCTGTTTCAGGGAGAGAATTTATTCGGGATTAAACAACAAACAAAAAAATTTTTAATGCGATGAATGGGCCTGTTTTCTATTTTTGCTAATAACATCTTCGACATCTACTTTTGTATTACAGCTGTTATTTTCAGGCGATGTGAGTTTGATACTTGTAATGTATTGCGATATTTGTTTTTTAATGCAAACATTGCTGAAAATGCAATTTCACATAAATATTGTGAATGGAATGAATGGAAGACGTTGTGAATGGAAGTAGTACTTTTAAAGCTGCAGTGCGTAAAATTTGATATGAATTTTCTACTGACAACCAAAACTAATATCAATTTTTTTCGGTCAAAATTAATTTTGAGATCATTATCCTCTATCAATTTTTCATTCACTTTTGTCGATATATCAGTAGCTGAACCATTTTGATAAGGATTTATAACCCATCTATATTTATCGAGAATTTTCATTTCGGTGTGGAAATAAAAATCTAAATTTCCCGTAAGTTTGTCCAAATTAATCAATTATTACAAAAATAAAATCATTATTTGGTGTTATTTCATTTTCAATGATAAAAGTTTGTAATGTATCAAGGTAGTCAAGTTACAACTTTCAATATTATTTTTCCACAACATAGTTTTTTTGAAAAAGCTTTTATTTTACATTAACCGAAAATATATCAATTCCATTTATTCATTGCAATTGCAAATTTAATTCATTTAATTTCGAATATATATCAGCTAAGTACATAATTCTCATCACGCAAAACAGTTGTTTGTTTTCATTTAAATATATTGCACCTTCTTCACGAAGTTCAACAATTCTAGTCAGGAATTTGCCCCTCGCGGTAGCCAACGGACTTCTATGTGCAGAAGTAGAAATTTATGGAAACTTCTTCACATAGATTTTGAAACAAACGTGATGGTCTGTTCTTGACGCAGCTGCGACATAATTTTTTTGTCCTTGCATCCATAATGAAAAAAAAATAATGAAAAAAAAAAAAATTTAAGGCCATTTTTGAAATGTTGATCTTTGTTTAAATTTTATTTTCGAAACGATGCAAAAAAAATTGGTATTTTAATATAAAATAAGGGTTTAAATTAACAATAAAAATCTATTGTGACTTAGTTTGAAACCAGAAGCTGAAATTGTGTGTAGCTTGGCTCATTGGCTGATGGCACACGGAGTATTACAGAACCCGTATTTTTCTTCGTTTCTTTCCACGTTTACCTATGATACCGGTTTTAATTGAGACTTAAACAAATTTTCGGTGCAACTATACATTATCCATTACGACTAGTTGTCCTTGAAAAAATAATCAAAAAACCCAAAATCTCGTGTGGGACATTGGCTTATTTTTTAAATCAGGATGTTTCGTTTCAAAATGCCGCAATAATTTACTAGGTCGCATACTCACATAGCTAGCATCTCTTTGTAAATAACACACAGTGGACGTGGATCATCTTCCTTCCTATTCCATGTAAATCCAAATTTTAAATAATCACAATCATATTTTATTTTCCCTCGTTTTGAAGATTGGATATTTGTTGAAATATTCTCATCAATTTTTCTCTTATTAACGATTTTTGTTCTATATAGCTTTCTTTTGCCTTTTTCTTTTAATATTTTCCTTATCTATTGTTTGTTTTTGCACGGGAGTCGTTTACAACCGCTTATCCATCGTAGCAATGTTTCTTTAAAAAAATAATTAGAATATGAAGAATTTTATTTATTTTTACCGTGTTTGTATCGATTTTCGAACGTGTGGTAATAATAACGAACTAAAATATACGACAGAAATATACTAATTACTAATAGAATTTATACGACTCCGAAAAAAATTTTGTATCGAAGAATATAAATAATCTATTTTTTTTATTGACAACTGTTACCATATTTCACACACCACAAAGAATAAACTAAAACTGTGTGAAACAAATTAGCAAGTAATACAGAATTACAAAATTATAACGGGGGTTTCCGAAATAATGAGATTATTTGTTTATTTTATTTGGTTGCATAGTTACAATGCAAATCGTAGTATGCAATGGTACATATGATGCATGCAACTATTTAAAATAAGTCGTTTTAATACAGAAATTTTTTGGCAAAATTTTACAAGCACCTAAAACTATGCTACAAACACGTGCTTGCATATATATAAATAATTCATCAAGTTAATTAAAAGTAAATTAATACAAACAATTAAATAATAAAATATTTGGCGCCCACACTTTGGGAACCAATGATCTAGAGTTACATTGTGTGGTAAAATACAATACAGGCCCCCCTGGATATTGATTCAATTGCATCACAAACTTTTTGGATACAGTTCGCTTCCAGAATAAGGGAGAAGGTAAATGTAGATAGATATTTTTCCCACGTAAACTTTTACGGCCAGGCACCAAGAGATAATTGCGGCGATTGGAGAAAGCAATAAATTAGTGAGATGAGGAATGTGCTTATATTTCCTTAAGCCAAAAATATATCTTAAACATGAATTAAGATATATAAACTGAATTTCAATGAAATACTTTTTTTTAATTTGATTGATTTTTTAATTTAACCTACCTTAATTACTGGTGGCAAGTTTTCATCTGTTGTTTGAAGCTGGAACGTGTCCTTGAGGTGGGAATATTTTCGCTTTGCACTTATAGTCCATGTTTCATATTCATTTTTAACTGGTGGAATTTGAAGTTTAGGTCGTTTGAAGGTTTTTATCGTTTTCCAAAGGGAATATTCGGCATTTTTCCAATAAGGCTTCTTAGGTATTAATGGGTTCGTTCTTGATTTCTTTAATTAACAACTTTGGACAAACCGACCAAATGGCACAGTGGTTAAAGCTTTAGCATTTGGATCGGGAGGTACCGGGTTCGAATCCCGATAGGGCCAGGATGCAAAAGTGAAATTTCATAACCGATTACGATCGGGGGACATCTTCCATGTCAGTATAGGCTGGCATGGAGCTTGCAATGTGCAGATGGTTTTAAATCGGCCCTATAGCCGTATACGTCTTCGATTTGGCAGGTGATGCGTAAAGTAAGACGGAATAAAATAAACCGCGAAAGAGCAGGGAGTGCTTCGGCCCCAAAACAGATGGCATGGATAAAAACAAAAATAAAAAAACTTTGGACAAAAACAAAAAAAGAGTTGTTATATATTTTGGCGCTGGACTTCTTGGCCAGGCCTTGTTTGCTTTTCATTTTGCAGCAACAAGTTTCATAACTTCCAAGGGTTAAATAACATTTCGGCACATTTCCTTGGAACTTGAGGAAGTAGTACTTTACGCCGCTTTTTTAATACTGTTGTTGAGTTTATCTAGTTTGGAAGAAGAACTGTATCGGACTTTTAATTGGCACATGAAGATTAGTATTTTTGTTCAACTATGTACTTGAGGGTTTTTAACATTAACAATCCCATCATCTTGATTTTTGGCTGAATCTTAATTTTTCAAAATTTTAAATTGTGCAAAGAAACGGAAGTGAAACGTGAACTTGTTTTAAAACTGCATAAGCAAGGTTTTAGAAAAAGTGATATCTTTTCCAAGCCTACCATTTGTATAAACCACAATCTCATATGCCAAACATTACAAAGATTAAGGAATACGGGTAAGGTAAAAATAAAAATTAAACAAAATAGGGGTTGTTCAAGAAGTTTGCGCACAAACAATTAGTGAAATCCATACTAGAACCCTATGGTTCATATGAAAAGCTGCCGGTCTGAACGTAGTATCGATGTATCGCATGCTCAAGAAGAATCAGCAATTAAAATCCTACTAAACCGAAAAATTAGTAAATTATCTGAAGCTTAGTAGAAAGCTACAATCACTAAATCTAAGTTGTTAGTCTGTAAAAAAAATAAAATTTTATTTTCAGATGAAAAGTTGTAAGAACATTCACAAAACCCTCATAACAAACGGAATGTTCGTATATGGTCAGGATCTTCGAGAAGCATCCCATCAAACAAATTAACGGTGCAAATGTTTCAGCTGTGATGGTTTCAGAAAATGGAAATTGCTGCTGCTTTTTATCGAAAGTGGTGTCAAAATCAACACCGAGTACTGTAATGAAAATGTTCTTCAAAACCATTTGATTTCCCATGCCCGGAAATGCACGGAAATGAATATTACTGCTTCCAGCAAGATAGTGTTACGGCCCACCTTGTGTGACTGCACGTTTCGAATATCGGGTAGAACTCGCGGCTTGAGAGTACACTTTGCCACTCAGGTTTCCAATTCAAAAAAATCTCACACTTAAGCTAAATTTAAACCGAACATGTTATGTATTTGAAAGTAATTTTGAAATATAAAAAAAAATATGTTTAAAAGTAATAAGACTTTTAGAAGAATAGAATTTTTAATATTTTATTATTCATAGGGAAACAGAAGGAATAAATATAATTTTAGTTTCGCGAAATTAAATATAGTTTTTATAATTAACACTCACCACAACGTATCCAAAGAGTACTCCTTGTATCGCCGGTCGGTATGATAAAATTGCCTAAGAAATCACTTATAATCACTAAAATTTATATTATGTAGGTATTATTGACGATTTGCAATATATGTACCTATTAAGCTTAGAAAGTTTGTTTTTGTTTCTTTTTTAATTTACAGGCTTATCAGTTATTTTCAGTACATTTTTTTTTTTTACATATAATATTGAAATACAAAATGAAAATAAATGAGTAGGGTAATCATCACCGATTAAACGGCAGTATTGATCTACCCTTTAACAAAGCACGATTTATGATAAAAAGTTATGATAACATAAGAAATAAAAACATAACAGTAAAAATATAAAAAGATAAATAAATTAAACTAAAATTAATGAAGAAAGTAAACGGTGATCGGAGCCTTAGATTGTCTTGAACTTGGTTTTGCTTTCTAACCTTGTTTGATTTTTCTATACAATGAAAAATATTTAAAAAAAAATTGTGTTAGAACCGATATCACCAATTATCGAATTAAATCAAATTTATTGAGACGGCTTACCAATGATTTTAATTGACAATCTACATGTCTTTAATAAATAATTTGTATGTCTTTAATAAATAATTTTCTGGCACTTTTAAAATATGAATGAGTGTTACATGCAGTCAAAGACATAAATTATTTTAATAAATTTTTTTTAAATAAACTTTTGCAGCTGTTTTCAATAGGCCTCTCAATTAAAAAATGATTTTTGCATTTTGTAAAACATAATATGATAAGACAGCGGCTTCTCTAAATTCGATTTTACATAACCGATGTAAATACACAAGTAGCAAATACATAATACACACAGAGGACATGCATACATACATTTAATGCTAAATAGGTACTAGTATACAATAAAGCTTATATATAGATAAGTATATAACTGCCAAATGTCGCTTATGTACCAATCAGATGGTATTTAATATAAAACAAACAGGTACGAACTAATATGTGAAATTATTAGCCCTCTTACCATTTTATGGAAAGAAAACAAAGCCGGCGTAACAATAGTGCTCATTCACATAAATTTAATCTGAAAAATCCTTTACACCAATAGTGACGGTGGTAACACAAACAAACCATAAAGTAGTTGTCATTGCACTTAAATACTTTGATGTCTCATAAAATTCAGTCAACAGACGAGACAAACTCATTTCCAAAAATAACGCGCAGCCTAGTTTCAACTTCACTATCTATACTCTCTGCATATTAAATAATACATTTTCTGCAAGTTTATTATTCAGATAAAGTTTTGTATACGGTATAAGTTTATGGAAAGTTTTATGCAATTTTTTTTTTATTTTGTTTGTTTTTCTTTTAACGTTGTTACTTCACTTAAGAGAACAAAATGAAATTAAAGGTAAAGAAGCAAGTAGAAAATCAAATAAAAAACAAGATTTCTTGTTCTATTTTTGTAGTAAAGGAATTTGCTTGTTATCTCATCGTCTTTCAAAACACAATTTCCTTCTTTGTGTGTATACAACTTTTTCCTTTATTACAACGTTTATTTTATTTTTATTTAATTAGTATCTGCATTTTGCTTATTTATTTAATTAGACCGTAATTGAATGTAAATTGATCATTATTGAAAGTAGTAAGTCTTCAATATAATTTTAACAAGAAAGCAAAATGCGAATTAATAAAGTAAATATTTTGTCAATTATTTTTTACGTGCTCTGCCAGTTTTAATTTGTTCGGGGTAGGTAAAAATTATTCAGAGCGCAACAGAGTAACTTATGCAATGGTGAAAATCCAATTTTCCCCCATCGTTTCGTAATAAAATATAACTCGTTTTGGGATAAATATTTCTATTTACGTTTTGTACCCCGCGACCTATTTCATCGTTCGTTATTATATACCTTTTCAAAATATTATATCATATCTATATTATGTATAGAGAGAAATATTAAGAAAAATAAAATAATATAACGAAAAATAACAGAACCAGGGAAATTTTCATGTTCTAAAACAATATATGTATTTTATATCTGTATCAAAAAAAAACATCGAACATCATAAAACGACTCCAAAAGACACGAGAAAAATCCAAAAAACGGGGAACAATTCTCAAGTTCAAAAAAATAAAATATTCTGCTTAATATTACATCCTTAGGCAAAACCAAAAAGATTAAGGATATAAGTTTTCGTATATATTGTTATTAAATAATATTTATTTATTTTATTTTGTTATAGAAAAAATATCTTATTATTATTGTTATTGTAAGTTTGCGCTTTTAAATCAATTTTTTTTAGATTGTTTAAAATATAATAAAAAAATATTTAAAATAAATTTAAAGCCGAATTGTGAGGAAAAATACCGAAATTATTTCAAGTTTTTTTATTTTCGTTTTAACACCTTGACATCGGCTGTGCATGCTCTACAAGACGAGCACGAATTTCCGGTACGAAAACATAAACTTATCTGCCAAAATGTGTGATTACCAAGATAATATTACGTGCGATTTTAAATGCTTCTGCGTTTAGTATTTCTCTTTTTTTTATAAAATGTTTTATTTATAAAGGGTGGGATGTCTCGCGGTTTCTTTTAAAATCATATGTTATTTTAACAGTGTTGTTTCCCTTCCGAAGTATCGAAATATTGAGAATACGGCGCGAATTTTTAAGGAAAATAATTTCGGACAAAATGACGCACCAACCGCGCCTGATATGTGGAGAAAGTTCCTGAAATGGGCTGCCAATGGACAGTTCAAGCGGCTTCGTGCTCGTACAGTGTGACAACAGAGAATGTTGTTGCTTTAGCTTTAAGTGTGTGACTCAATGTGAGCATTACAGTCAACAGAGATAGTGCTACAGGGCGATGATAACCAATTGTTTATGGCCAACCTTCGGTTTCAGCCGAATGGCGCGACTTGTCAAACCAGCCTGTAAGCAATTAGGTGCCATTAAGTTTATTCTTGTGGAGGCCGGGAAAGATTGATATTATGCGGACAATACATAACGATTCAAGCTCTTGTAATATTTTTTGTGCATATTACTGAAACGAGTGAAGCCTGATTTTATTTTCATACAATTCAGCAAGATAAATATCGGTTAAAGATAACACAATTTTTTTTTTTTTTTGTAACTATTGCCAAAGGCTTTATTCTTGAATCTTTCTTTATAAGGAACTAACAAGAAGTGTGAAATTCTTAAAAACTATAAAAAAAAATTTTAACTTAAGCCTTAACCTATGTTAATACTTAATATCATTATGCATTATTATTATTAAATTATTATTAATTACTTAATTTCATTTCAACATGCACGAAATTATTAGATTATATTTCTCAGTTAATTAAATCTAGAGGATCTGTTCTGCGAAGCCGTCCATATTTCGGTTGCCTTAGTAGTTCTCTAGCTAATTCGTTAGGGTGTGATTCCATTTTCAGTTGGTATTTTAGACTGCATGATTTAATTGTCTCTTTAACAGTTTTGATTCCTAGGTCTCTATGGATGTTGCTGTTTCGAATATACCATGGGGCATTTGTAATGCTACGAAGTATCTTTGCTTGCGTTCTTTGTACGATATCTATATTTGATGCACTAGTTAAGCCCCATAGTTGGATACCATATGTCCATATGGGGATTAGGATCGCTTTGTATAGTAGAACCTTGCCGTCTAGAGAGAGTTTCGATTTTCTTCCGATCATCCAGTACATTTTAGAAAATTTTATTTTTAATTGATTGCGTTTTGTTTCAATGTGCTTTTTCCATGTCAATCTTCTATCGAGATGAAGACCGAGATATTTGACGTTTGTTTGTTGAGGAATTGTGATATTGTTTAATTTTACTGCTGGACATGTACGTTTATTTAGTGTGAATGTTACATGTGTTGATTTACATTCATTCGTCCTTATCCGCCAAGTTTTTAACCAATCTCCTATTTTGTGTAGATGTTCTTGTAATTCTCTCGATGGTGTTTTAGGATTTTTGTGTGAAAATAATATAGCTGTGTCATCAGCAAAAGTTGAACTGACGATTTTTTCAGTTATTGGTAGGTCAGCTGTGAATAACAAGTATAGCACAGGTCCCAATACACTACCTTGCGGTACTCCTGCCTTTATCTCGGTTAGATCAGTAGTGGCCGTATTTTGTTTCACCTGGAACATTCTTTGGGCTAAGTAGTTTTCAAGAACTGCATGAAATTGTTTAGGCAAAAGAGTTTTAATTTTGTAATTTAATCCTTCATGCAATACTTTGTCGAAAGCTTGCGCAATATCTAAGAAAACTGCCGAGCAATATTTCTTTTCTTCTAAGGAAACCTTAATTGTATTTACAATTCTGTGCACTTGTTCTATTGTGCCATGTTGCTCTCTAAATCCAAATTGGTGATCTGGTATAATGCGACCTTCAGATAATATAGGTATTAGTTCTTGTAGTAGCATCTTTTCAAAAAGCTTTACGACGAGACTTGGGTTTCGTCTTTACCTGGCTTAGGAATCATGATAATTTGAGATATTTTCCATTTTTGGGGAAAGTATCCACATCTCATAATCGCGTTAAAAATATATGTTATATATTTTATGCATCTATCTGGTAATTCTTTGATCATTTTTCCAGTTATTAGATCATGACCTGGCGCTTTTTTGGGATTTATACTGTTTTTGATAACTTTTTTGACGGATTTCCATTTAAATTTTACTGGATTTGGGTTCGACTCGTCCCTCGTAAACTGTGGTAGTACGCAATCATTATTTTGTTCGTTTAGGGTGAACACTTTTTGTAGATGGTTAGAGAAAGCGATAGCCTTTTCTAAGTCACTTCTGGCCCAGTGACCATCTGGTTTCCTTATCGGTGGGTTCGATACCTCTGGTCTTTTTAAATTTCTTGCTGCCTTCCACAGTGAGTAATCTGTTGTTTCTGTTGCTGTGAGCTCACTTAGGTAATTCTGTATTCCTAAATTTTGTTCTTCCCGTATTGCTTCTCTCAAAGCTTTAATAGCTCTGTTTAATTTCCATTTATGCAAAGGAGATTGGTGAAGCTGCCATAGCCACCGAATTGTCCGCTTCTCTGCTAATAACTTTTGAATGTTACTTGAAAGCCTTATATTTTTTTCGGAATTATTGTTCTCCGGAGTAGCTTTTTTTGCAGCCATTTCCATTATTTGACTTAAGTTTTCTATCGCGGCATCAATGTCTTCTGGTGTGCGAAGTGGAACATCAAGATGACAATTTACATCTACTATGTTTCTATAGAGAGCCCATTTCGTTAGTTTGTTTGTTAAACGTTGTGGTGGTTCAGTTTTTAATGCTTGGGTACTTAGTGTTACTATTATTGGTGAGTGATCTGATGATAAATCATAACAGTCAACGACTTGAGCATTGGTGCGTGCTATTCCTCGTATTACACAGAAATCTATTAAATCAGGAATTTTTTTTCTATCTGTAGGCCAATATGTGGGATGTCCAGATGATAAATAATCAAGGTTTTTCTCGTTTATTGCTTCGTAGAGTTGCTTTCCTTTCGGTGACGTCAACCTCGAACCCCATTGCACATGTTTAGCGTTGTAATCACCCCCTGCTAGAAATTTGATTCCCAACTGGTTAAAGTAATCGATAAATTGCTGTTTTTTAATTGCGTGTTTCGGTGGACAGTAGACAGCCGATATTAAAAATTTCCCAGACCATTCTTCCAAACTGACAGTTGTAGCCTGGATGTGATCTTTAGCATATTTCTGGAGCTCGTAGTGCTTTAATCTTCTTTTTATTAAGACTGCAGTGCCGCCGTGTGCTTTTCCATCCGGATGTTTGGTGTCATAAACGGAATAGCCGGTAATATTAAAAAAATTTTGTTTTGTGAAGTGTGTTTCAGATATTAACATGATGTCTATATTTTGTTCGATAAGAAATGTTTGTACCTCAGCTTTATGTTGGGAGAGCCCGTGTTGGGAGATAACACAATTGATTGTTTTGCGGTGCACGTACTATATTTTAAGTGTCGAAACAGTATTACAATTTCTTTTTTGGGAAAACTCATATATTTTCGATGTTGATTGATATTTTTATTACTCGTATTTATAAACTAAAAATGAATGCTTTAAGCCAGAAAATTATATTTTATTAATGAAAAATGAATCTCTTTTCACGGCACATGATTGAATAAGAAATTAATAATTTAAGAAATAATTTGTCCTTTATATTTTTTTTTTTATTTTCGTTTAGTGGCATATGCACTGATATTGAATTATCACTTTCAATTCAATTTGTTACTGCTTCATCTGCCTTATCATTTCAAAAGTCATTCAAAAATCTAGTTTTCTTTTGTCTGGCAATACGTAGTTATCAAAAGTATTTATATAAACAAAATGTCATTAATTAAAGGTTGGTATAGATTTTTTTTGAGTGTTTATAGTTTTCAAACTGATTTTGTGTAATTTAAACTTATTTAATTTTAGAAACAGTTGCACACCAACCAAAATGTTTCATTTATAGAGAATTATCAAGAGTTGTGCGTCAAGAAAGATTCTGATAATTTAGTAAAAGAGTTATGGACTGACTTAGTTAATTTGTTAAATCCAGCCCCTTGATGTGAAAACTGGAGTAATGCTGTGCGGCATAAAAAGGACCATTTTAGTTCATTTAAACCAAACTGGTTGCCATTGACCGATTTAGAAGAGGTTGCACTTAGTGCCTGAGGGCGATTGTATTCGAAAGTGTCATAACCTGAGAAAGAGATAAATCGTACCAACCATTTGTTATTGAACGTCAAATTAATACACTTACAAACAAATTATTTGATGAAATTATACGTATGAGTTAACCATAACATTCAAGCGGGAATCCCAAAAAAAAATTTCGATAAATAATTTTTAAAATTGTTTATGTTCATTAGTGAAGTAAAGTTGACAAAGAGCGAATGCTCAAAACCGGTCCTTCAGACATTACAGAAATTAATATCTCATTGTAAATACTTCCTACATTGAAAGTACTTCGAAATATATTTTGTATATAAGAATAAATTTTATTTATTAAAAACTGTGTTATGTACAAAAAAATTTTTTAATTAAACAATTTGTGAACTGTATTAAGTATTAAAAATTTCACGGTTCGCTTATTAAGCCTAAAGAATTTCTTGAATCATAATGAGGGCAATCCATAAGGATCACTTGCATCTCAGAGCATTCATAGATTGGCGTGGTGTTGAATTTTAAAAATAAAAATTTTAACATCCAAAATAAATCAGGAATGCATTGCACGTCTTTCGTTTCGCTCTCTGTACCACAATTTATCCTGCGCACGCGCGGTTTTATTATATTGTCATTTTGAATTTTAGTTGTCATCAGACGGAGTGTGATTTTCTTTTTTTGATTGCATCATGTCGAAAATTTATTAAAATAAAAATATTAAAATGAATGGATTAAGCTTTTTTATATTACGATCGCAAGCTAGACGGCGGTATATTGAATATCTTCGAGATATATTGGACAGGTTTGATATTTCTGACCGATGGTAAGTTTAACCTAAAGTATCATTTATTTTACTTTTCTAATTTTAGCCTAATTATAAAATAAATAATTTTTATGCTAAAAATTTATTTTATAACAAATAGCATAAATTTTTAAATGAAATTCTATAAGATTACTAGATTTCTTTTTAATTTTATTCATAAAACTACATTGACAATTACAGATTACCGAAGAACGTTGCATCCAAATTAATTGCGAATATCAACCCCTTTATTAATGACAATGAACATCCATTAAAAATACCAATTCATCTCGAGGTGTTAAGAACTCTAAATTTTCTGGCCAGTGGAAGTCATCAACGACGGGTTTCATTGCTGTCATGAGCGGGCGTTTGCTGTCATGAGACAATCTAAAGTCTTGCATAATATGGCTCGCGTTTGTGAAGTGATTGGTGCAAAATTAATAAACGAATATGTAGTTTTTCCCCACAACGTTAGCACTAGCTGAAACAGTTAAAACCGGCTTTCTTGAAAAATACGGCATACCGGGGATAGTTGGGATAACACATTGCACACACATAGCCATTACTCAATTTAAAAAAACGGAAGAATATGCGCACATTAACAGAAAAAATTTCAATTCCATAAACACGTAAATGGTATTTACAACTTAGTTTTCAAATTTACTATATATTAATACATAGCTAAAATAAAAGCTGTTTTAAGTATTTGCGTTAAAAATAATATTTTGTTTTGGCCTGAACATTTGAAAGGTGTAGAATTAATAAACGCAAAAAAATCAACTAGTGAAGGGGGGTGATTGGGGTGCGTTACCATGCAGAATTCTCTACAACGATATTGGTTAGTATATTTTTTGCTATAAGATAAATATTTAAGTAATTTCCTTACAGATCTATATAAATATTCCTTGATAAAAGAAAAAAGCTCCCGAAATTTTTCAAATTCTGAAGAAGAATCGAATCACTGTTTGAAGCAGCAGTACAAGCTCCTAGGTTTCAATTTTTATTATCTATATTATTAGAAACATTAAACGTAAACATAATCGAATACAAGCGCCATATACATATTATCAAATTAATTATATTCACAGAAAGCGAAATATTAAATAGTGAGCAATTTATGGAAACGCAGTATGAATCGGAGTTCGAATACCAAAATTATACGAATAAATTCCGAAAAATATTGCCTTGAATGAGGGTTTTCATTTAATCAATGTGGCTGCTGCAAACAAGTTTTAAAAGGTTAATCAAACATTTTAATATTAATATAAGTATATTACAGTTTGAAATATATTTAGAGCTTGAAGTATTAGAATCGGATAACAAAGACATCAAAAGAATTTTGTCTCTTTCCATGAAGAAAATAAATGCTATCGGGAACACAGATGAGAACGACGCATGCCCAACGAAATCGCATGCCCAATATCGAGTGTAGAAGATTTTATTGAACTAATTAATAAATGTGAACAACTGTCTTTCGCGAATAAAATGTATAACGATTTTATTAAATTGTTTAACCCCCCTGTTAGTTTACTCACTCTTACCAAAATATATTCCCATACCAATTTAATCCTACTTATCTATAGCTATACAATTTGCGTTAATTATATTTGTTCTTCTTCTTGGTCATACTTACCATTCCATAAACAAATAATATTCATGGTAATAATTACGAGTACCGATACATACTAGCTAAATACTTTTTTCGGAATAAGGTTGAACTGGGGTTGTATGTGTTCTGGAAAGCGGCGAAAGCGCGCGAATCGTGTGACAAGCGAGGTATGGAGAAAGAAACGAGCACAAGGGACAAGGAGTCAAGTGGCGGATATCGACCAAGAAAGATCTTAAAATCGAAATTGGGATTGAAGATATCTAAATTAAATTCTAGAAAATTGTTAAAAAAAGTATTTGTATAAAAATTAAAATTGATTGTGACTTGTAAAATAAAAATAAATTAAAATACAAAAAAAATTATAAGATTGTAAACCAGTTTATATATTTATAAAATGTACTATATGTAAAATACATATGTCCATCAGTAGTGAGATAACTCAAAATTTATGTAAATTCTAAAATAATTATTGGTAATAATTTATTTAGTTACAAATAAATAAACTTTATTTAAGATCGCAAACTATGTGTATATAATAATAAATGGTGTTTCATTTAGAATTCGTAAATTAAACGAAAACATAAAAAGTAAAAAAAAATTTATTTGTGGTGCATTGTGATTTACTACGGCTATAAGTACGCTGGCCGCCAGTTTTTTTTTCTGTTGAATCGTGAACCTGAGTGATTTTTGGACTTAAAATCCTGTTAAACAGTTATATATATACATATATGAAATAACTGTACGTACGCTAATAGTTGGTGATTCTGCATGTTGTTTACCGATACTTATCGATAAAGAGAATTGAAAGTACTTGTATACTCTCATCAACGGTCATCATAAATCATCCTGGGTGTCAGTCTGTTATTTAATAAGTACATTTGTACATACCGACAACTCGTGCTTTTTATATATACCGATACAAACGAAAGCATAAATCTTAACTAGCTACACATACGCATGGTGGAAGTTGATGGTATACACACAAACATCGTTATTTGGTACCTACCAAAAGTGTACCACAATTACCACATTAGAAGATTACAACGGATTAACCCTACGAAAGGCAGGGGCCTTAAACCATTATTCGGGGGGGGGGGGGGGCCTTTATCATCAAATTATAAGCTTGCTGGTCATTTCTACAACGTGGTTGGAAATCATAACGGCCATATCGCTACAACGAGGATTAACATATCAAGGTCGTGGATACGCTGCAACCATTTTCATCAAGGGTCATTTCATCATCATCTAAGAGGACTGTTTGTTTTTGTAAAGTATTGCATGCAACTTTTTTTTTATTAATTTTCATTTTTTTTTGCTCTTGCCTAAATATTTAATTAATTCTTGGTAACGTAAAAATCAAAATAACGAATTTTTAGTTCTTTTATCAAATTTACTTCGATACTTTTTCGGTGGTGATTCTTCTTGGAATTAATTGGTGATTGAATCAGTCGATCATATCATTTTGTTTATCAGTCGAAGTTTAACATGTTCATTGTGATGGTTTCTTTCTCTCTACTACGGTAACCAGTGCCTTAGTCATGTGCTAGTATTCTTAACGAGAGGCGAGGTATCATGAGCTTCTGTGTTGTGTGGTATAAAGATGCTTTTCTATGGCTATTAGTAGTATAATTTTATTAGTTTCAGTTTGCTTTTCTTAATTCGTTTGAATCATTCGCACATTAAATACTGGATTTTTTCATTTGTAACATGGCTGCTTCTATGGTGGATGTTAGAACCTCCCAACCGACTATGAGCTATCCAAAAGTTATGTGCGACCACCATTTTAGCGTTAGACCGAGCCATGAGGTTACAATTGGTAAGTAACTATTTAAATTTTTGACGTACAAAATATTTGTAGTGCGCCAAAATTATGTATATTAAGCCAAAAGATGAACGCTTCACCACTAATGATTGCAATTTTTCTCACAATTGACTTTTTCTTCTATGTCAAGTAACACCCAGCCAAATACATACGCTAGACCCCTCCCCCACAACCCCCCCCCCTCCCCCCCCCCCGCACTAGGAAGAGACTCCTGCCATATTCAGATGATCTTCAGATAAAACAGCTATCATTTAACCATTTTACCGAGGAGAAATCAGCTATGAGGAAACTTTTAAAACAGATCGCAAGTGACAAGATTTTTCTCAACATTTCCTGGAAGGATACTGTGGATAAATCTATTATTGTTAAGCTCATTGATTTAAATAACGTGCTCATAAAAACCATTAATATAATTCATTTAAAGGTCTACACCAGCAACATTTGAAAATTCAGCTCAGGCTTGGACTTAAATACAAACTATATACAGGGCGTCGCAAAATTGGAAGATCAAACGAAGCAGGATGATATTGATAGGAGAGTTCATTTCCAACAAAAACAGCCAAGTAAAGTTTTTTCGAATTGTTGATGGTGTAAAAGTTATTCCACTTTTAGTGTTTTTTAGTGAAATAGCATGCGCACCCACTAAAAAATTAATTTGCAAAAAACTAAAAGTTATTTTGTTTAACTTTCTTTCTTAATACGATCTAGGAGAGTGTACATTTCCAATAAAATCATTTTTATAAGTTGTATTATCGCCAAACAAAAACAATGGTTTTGTAAATTCTTCTTGTTTCTCAAATTTTTTTGTCGATGTTTAAGTAACGCCGTCGGGAAAATAATGAATGTACTACAGAAAGTTAACCCGCTATCAGAAAAATATGCAACACTAATGCAGATGTTTCCTTATCAATTGTTTCACAAAGTGAAAACTTCGAGTTCTAAAATTGTTGATTTGTCAGAGATAAAACAAAATGATGAACACAATGATAAATTAAAATATACCAATTTTTTAAAAAAACCTAGTAGCCTGAATTAAACAAAATTTGTAGTATATAATTGTAATTTTTAATTGTTTTCATTTGAAGTATAAACGTTGTATTTAATTTTTCGTGACGTGAAAAATTATATTATATATTTTTTAAAATTAACAGTTTTCTCAAAAAAAAAAAATCTATTTTATAAAAATATAAAATAAACTTCCCTGATGATGGTATACAATACCGAAAATTTGGAGAAATAAATGTTTGTTATTATTTATACATTTAATTTTAAAGATCCATAAACTTGCCACAATAATAAGATTATAAAAAGAAAAACATTTTGTAATTCATACCAGTAGTTCCATACATACTCGATCGTTTATAATTAAAATTTCAAAAAGCCAAGTGGATTATGCGCGATTTCCATTACGAAAAAATTTATCTCAGTAAAAAAAAGCGAGACCAACTTATCGAGTGTCAAGTGTGGGAGAGAAACAAAAATTTTATTCAGTAAAATTTTACTGACAAAATTAATGTATTAGTAGTAGTGTACTGCCATAAAAAATTGGAAAAAATACTCAACGGAGTACTTTTTATGGCAACATTCCAACACATCTACATACATAAATATTGTGTTGCAATATGAACAAAATTCTCCCACACTACAAAACCTTTTTTGATTATAGTTCATTATGGTTTGATTTTGACATTCGTGTTGTGTACTCTACGGTTTCAGACATCTTTAAAATAGTTTTACAAGTTTCGAAAAAATAAAATACCAAAAGTTAAATAATCGGTTTAAATTAAATAATAAGAAATAATATAATAATTTTTGATTAATATATAATATTAAAATATTATAATTTATAATAATAAAAAATTGTATTGTACTTTTTTACAATGAATAATTACAACAAATATCATAACGGTAAGTTTTTTGACATTTTTTTTACTACCTACAAGTTTTATCTAAATTAATTTAATTGTAGGAAACAAAATTGTGGTGTTGGAAAACATACGGGTAGATGCCGAGGATTTACAAAATGCGAGTGCGAGCAATGACACACTCGCTAGTTATTTGAACAGCCACTCAGATTTCGAGGAATATTTAAAAACGCGACGTCACACAAATCACTAAATTTATGAAATTTTTTAATTAGGTTGTCAATTGTTTAACTATAAAAGTTTGCTAAAAAAATAAACAAATCGTACTTTCTCTTTCACTCTGTTGTAAATTTAATATTACCTTTCTCTGTTTGTTTTCTCAGTATTTTTTACTGAGATAAATTTTTTCGTAATGGAAATCGCGCATTATTCCCACCGCGAATATGCAGAAATGCATTTCATTTATGGTGTATGTATGGCAACGCTCGATCTGCGGCAATAGAATACCAGAACGCATTCAGTTTCAAGACCAATCTGGAGTGAACATTTGGGCGGGAATAGTCTACGAAAAATTGAATGGTCCATTTGATTTACCACGTCAGTCCAACGAGGAAGTCCATCTAAGTTTTCTGCACAACGACTTGGGTGAATTACTTGAAGACGTGTCTCTACAAACACGTGGGAATATGTGGCTGCAGCATGATGGAGCTCCCCCTCACTATGCATAAGTAGTGAGACAACACCTTAATGTATAGTATCCAAGCCGCTGGATTGGAAGAAGGTCCATTGCATGGTCACCGAGGTCTCCTGATCTAAACCGTTTAGATTTTTCTCTAAACTGGGCGGGCTTGTTTATGAAAGAGTAAACCAGGCTGAGCAGGCGAAGCGGAAACGTATAATCGAAGCGTCAAATATTTTTAAAAATAACGAACGTGCATTTTGCCGGATATAGTAAAATTGTATACGGCGATGATGAAAATGTATTTTAGCACTTCGAACACTTATACCACATAAAATTAATAAAAAAAAATTATTTTATTCATTTTGTTTATTTCTGTCAAAGCATCTATTTTAGAACTCGAAATTTTGTAAAGTGCATTTTTTAACCAAAACGACTTACTTTTTGCAAAAAATTGATAAAAAAACATTCTGTAGTGAATACCCTAGTGTATGATACCATTTTAAAATCTGCATTAGTGTCGCATTTTTCCTGATAGGGGGTCAACTTACTGTAGTACATTATTTTCCCGGTGGTGTACTTTAAACATCAACAAAAAATTTGAGAAACAAGAAGACTTCACAAAACCATTGTTTTTATTTGACAGAAAATAAAACAACTTATAAAAATGATTTTATTAGAAAGGCGCACTCTTCTAGATCGGTTTAAAAAAATTTAAACAAAATAATCTTTGTTTTTAAGACCTTTTACTTGGTTGGTGGAACTCTTGGTTTTTTTAAGACCCTTTACTTCGTTGCTATTAATTTTTTAGTGAGTGCTCATGCGATTTCACTAAAAACACAAAAAGTGTAATGAACACTAAAAGTGTATCAACAATTTGAAAAAAACTTTACTTGGCTGTTTCTGTTGGAAACGAGCTCCCCTATCACCCAGTTTCGTTTGATCGTCCTGGGACACCCTGTATAAAAAAATTTAACTTATGTAATTTTTCATTTATTGTTAATTTTTGTTTTATATTTGTTGTAAAATGTTTTCGTTTTGAACTATTACGAAACATCAACGTGTTGCCGAATATTAAATAAATAGGCTTACGATTTTAATATGACGAAACTCACGTTGAAAAAACTTTTTTATTTTTCTTGACTATAGTTTGATATTTTATTTGACTTATTTGATTTTGTTTTATTTTATTTTGTTTTACTTTATCTTCTTCTATCTATTTTAATTTTATTTAACCCTATCAAACCCGTTTATACTAAGCGGGCTCAACTTCCGTTTTCCTTCCGTCTGCGACAGGTATCGTCTTCCTTAGCTATTCACTTAGTTTGCCTTATTATAATCACATTAAATCAGTTAAAAAACCGCATTTTAAGAGTATATAACATTTACGAAAAAAAGATTATAATTTAAATTTCTAATTATATTAGTTCAGATCATTTTTTCTATTTGACCGAAAATGAGATTTGATAACAAAAAACTTTATTTCATGATAATTCGGGCGATAATATATTTCACGATAATTTATATTTGACATTTTGGATTTGACATCCAAATTAATAAACTTCGCAACACGTAACACGGGAAACGTATCTGTAACGTTGAAAAAAATAGAAAAGGATTGGATTTGTTGATTCAGATAAATTTTAAACTCCCATGGCCATCAACCATGCGAGTTGGACGACTCGCTGATCTTGGGAGGTGTCGCTTTGTAAATTTAATTAAGCGTTCTGCGATATTCAACTAATTTGAGTAACAAGTTAGTCCCTTATGTGGCACTATTATTTTCTGTTCAAATATTTTTCCCGGCTTACTGAGGAGAAAAGTTTGATTAAATATTTATAAATTGGGAATAATTTTTCCATAGATAAATTGGCAGGGAGGATTATTATTTTCAAAAAAAACGAACACTAACTTTTTATGTCAGTATGCCAGAAACAAAATGTATGAATAAAAATTACATACAGGATGTCCCAGAATGAATGGATACGCCTGGAACACCTAATAGTAGAGCTATTGTGCTCAAAATAAAATACACAAAAAAACATATCCGAAGTAGTACCTAAAATATATCATTTTATAAAAAAAGTCCATTTTTTCACATTAGTTTACGTTTCTGATCACCACGGCTATAAATAAATTAAATCCGTCGGTTTTTTGGCGTTATACTATTCTTAATGGACTATACTAACAGTGGCACTATTCTGGTTTTCCCTGGAAATAGGGAATTGGGAAAAATATTTTCATAGTATTTTTGTCTAAATTGTAGTTTTCTAGCCTACTGAGGGAATAAGTTTGGTGTAAATATTTTCGAAACAAAGTTAAATGGGAAAATATGTTTCCCTATAAAAATTGTGTGGAAAGTTTCCCAATACACTTTATTTTCAAATTTTTTGCACCAAATTTATTCCCTCAGTAGGCCAGAAAAATACAATTTAGACAAAAATACTATGAAAATATTTTCCCAATTCCCTATTCCCTGGGAAAACCAGAATAGTGCCACAGATATGCAGTAAATAGTATGAGTAGCTGTTGCGCTTTTTGTGAAAACAAAATCTAAGCTTCAATTTTCAGCATGAAATGTGGTAAATATTTTTTTTTTATAAAAGTTTGAGCGTCTTTGGTGAAAAAAAAAAATACATGAAAACCTAAGTGGCTAACTGTTCTAAAAATATACGTGTTTAATGCAGATTCTAAAATGGTATAACACATCCTTTTATCTAATGTAAACACGAGGTTATTGCTATTAATATGCAGAAGGAGTAAATTCGATTAAATAACAAAATTTTATAAATTGGATTATTTCTTGTCTTAAAATATACCAGATGACAAGGGCTTCATAAAAAACGTTACACATTGATAATGCTTTATTTAACCTATGTACATTTACAGTAAATGCTCACACTGTTTGCCACCGACTCAGATACACGCACGACATCTCCGAATAAAAGCTCTTTTGAGAAATCGTGCAATAAAGCCGTTGAATAAGTTTTGAAGCAGCTTCCTGAACACGGCTTCGTAAGTCTTCTAAATTTCTGATCAATTTAGAGTCGACCTCTTCTTTTAGGCAGCCCCAGTAAAAAAAATCCAAAGGTTTAGGACCGGGGAACGTAGAGGCCACAAAATGTACCCCAGACGGCCAATCCATCTATCTGGATATGTGAAATTCAAATACTCCCGAACGTTTATTGCATAGTGCGCAGGACAAACATCATTCTGGAGCCAAGAGTATTCTCTCACATAAGTTCCAAGGCAATCTAAATGGGCCAATTATCTTTCCGTTCAATATGCCGGTTCAATAATTTATTTTGAATTTGTACTGGAATCTGTTTTCTCGCGTTAGATGAGGGTTCGAGAGTTGCCAGCTTTGAAGATTATGAATGTTAAAGCATCCATCTATATTCAGTGTTGATTCATCGCTCCATAGAATATAATTAAACAATTGCGGATCTTGTTCTATTTACTCAAGCATCTGTCGGCGAAAACACAATCTTGCATAGTAGTCTCTTGGTTCCAAAATTTGCACGCGACTAATATGGTAGGGGTGGGACTTCTTTTTTTCAATAGACGGTACACGTTTGATTTTGCGATTCCAGTGCGTCGTGCTATTGCTCTTGTAGACGTAGACGGATCTCGCTCAATTTCCTCAAGCACCGTTTCTTCAGTGTCAATATTAGTCAATGTTTCTTCCCGTGCTAGTACCACCAACACCGCTGCCTGGTAATCTTCCTCCCGAGTAACAACCGTGGACGCTGATGAATACGCGATAATCTGCGTGACGCGCGTTTAGGTATCTCTCCCTATAAAAGGCTGCAGCTACACTTGCGCTGCTTCTGCATTCACCATAAATATAATGCATGTTTGCGTATTCTTGTGATGTATACTGATTTCGTGGCATTTTGATACACAAAAATCCGCCCAGATACAAGCCAGAAAATCGGAATAAACCCACGCGATGTCGAACAAGTCAAGTGATGCAATAAATTAATGTTTAATAATGTTAATGTTTAGTTATTTGACGTTTAATACATTTTATGAACAAAAGATGGGTAGCGCAGAGCACGCTTAGGGAGCAAATATCAAGCTTATAAATCCCTTATCTTCAGGTACAGTTTAAGACAAGAAATAATCCAATTTTTAAAATTTTGTTATTAAGAATACTATAACACCAAAAAACAGATGGATTTAATTTATGTGTAGCGGTCTTGATCGGGAACGTAAGATAATGTGAAAAAATGGACTTTTTTTTTAAAAATGATATATCTTAGGTACTACTTGGGATATATTTTTTTTGTATTTTATTTTGAGCGCCTAATTGCTCTACTATAAGGTGTTCCAGGCTTATCCATTCATTCTGGAACACCCTGTATAAATCCTTTTCCCAGTTCCCTATTCCCGGAGAATTACCAGAATAGTGGCACTGTTATTCTAGATATTTTAAATTAATATAATTTGCGAAATTTTATGCTTTTTATATTTATTATGTCTCCCGCAAGTTTGCTACTGGTCTGTATAAGCATATGAATTATTATCAAAAATTTAATACATATTCAATTAAATATATAACTTGATAATATATATATATATATATATATATATATATATATATATATATATATATATATATATATATATATATATATATATATATATATATATATATATATATATATATATATATATATATATATATATATATATATATATATATATATATATATATATATATATATATATATATATATATATATATATATATAATATATATATATATATATATATATATATATATATATATATATATATATATATATATATATATATATATATATATATATATATATATATATATATATATTATATATATATATATATATATATATATATATATATATATATATATATATATATATATATATATATATATATATATATATATATATATATATATATATATATATATATATATATATATATATATATATATATATATATATATATATATATATATATATATATATATATATATATATATATATATATATATATATATATATATATATATATATATATATATATATATATA